>CM052799.1:67391512-67406863 GCA_028533885.1 Nasua narica | reverse complement strand
TATGAACAAGCAGATATGTTTGTTCTCATTAGTATTCTAGGTAGGTTTTAACTGGTAAGACTGGTTCGTTTATAAAATAAGTTGAAGATTTTGAGAAAGTGGTGTTTCTAGGATGTATGTGAAAAAAAAATGAGTTAATTTGGAAATTGTTACTGTCTTTGAAAATGGATTTCATGAATAGCCTTCATGAGGGCTTTGAACTTGTGAAATTGCATACAAAGTGTTCATGGTGTGTACTCATTTGGCGAGAGGTTGCCTTATCTAGCAATCAGTGGCATAAGAGGTAATTACAAGGTGCAAAGTAAATCAATCATGCATTGCCTTCTAGATCTCTCTCCATAATGCTTAAGCAATGTAGTTGTTAAACATTTTGTTGATAGGTCTTTTTCTACTGTTTCATTATCTAGGAGTCATTTTTAGTAGAAAAAACATATTGACAAAGAAGGAGTTGTCTCAGAAAAATAGTCTATTAAGATGATCAGTCTTGCATAAACGATTTCATGCAATGGAATTTCATTCCATTGCCCCAGTCTCTAGCAACTGCTAAACTATATTCTGTCTTGATGGGTTTGCCTGTTTTGGACATTTCATATGAATGAATCATACAATATGTGATTTTTTTTCTGTGTTCGGCTTCTTTCACTTGGCCGAAGTTTCCAAGGTTCATCCATTTGCAGTATGTCATGTATCAGTACTTCATTTCTCTTTATGACTAAGTAATATTCCATTGCATGAATATACCACATTTTGCTTGTCATTCATCAGTCAATGGGCGTTATGGTTGTTTCCACTTTGGGGCTATCATAGATAATGCTGCCATGAATATGTACAGCTTTTGTATAGACACTTGTTTTCAATTCTCTTGGGTATATATATATAGGAGGAGAATTGGATCATATAAGAAATCTTTAACCTGTGGAAGAACCCCCCAAATTGAGATATCAGAGGGATATAGGGGTATCGTCATATTTGAATTATGTTGTTCCCAAATGATAAGTTCTAGCTTACCCTCTCCTTTTATAATCAAGCAACTTAGTGACATATCTGGTCGGCAGCAGGGACACTGAGGAGGAAATTGGACATGAGCTGTGAATAGAATGAACTAGCATGGATGGGAAAAGCCTCATCATATCTCTGTTCCCCACATACCTGGAGATCATGGTGCCAGTTTCCAGAAATCAGGGGAAGAAAATGTCAGCAAAGCCACCAGTTATCTCAGGGAATGGGTCCTGAGGCTGATATGCAGAGACAGGCAGATACCAATCTTTGGATGATTGGTTTACAATTCTTCTTCTCTCTCTCTTCCTTTGCATTTTCTTGGAATTTCTACTTTTCCTTCTCCATCACATAGCCAAGTTTTTTTTAATAAGAATCTGGGAGCAGGGCCCCTGGGTGGCGCAGTTGGTTGAGCGACTGCCTTCGGCTCAGGTCATGATCCCGGAGTCCCAGGATCGAGTCCCACATCGGGCTCCCAGCTCCATGGGGAGTCCGCTTCTCACTCTGACCTTCTCTCTCTCTCTCTCTCTCTCTTTCCTAATAAATAAATAAATAAAATCTTTAAAAAAAAAAAAAAAGAATCTGGGAGCAAATTTCTCAGTGGAGATTGACTGGCTGTGATATAGACTTTGGGATTTATCACCTGTGGGGTATTCCGAGCTGTGTCCTTACTGGAATAACACCAACTGCAGGGCATTGTTTTTTGCAATGTAAAGATAATAAGTGAAAAATATCCAAGACGATGCCTAGCGCAGAGAAGACTCTAAGTAAATGTCTCAGGTGCCTCCTTTTCTCTTTAATACGATGCAAATTTGGGTGTTCCAACGAGGAGTAAGCTTGTAGCCAAAATATATGGATTAGGGTTTTAGGTTTGCTTTTTGCTAGCGTCATGAATTTCCGACAACTCAGTGTAAGCCTGAGTTTCTCTGACTTTCAAATCCAGACAATCATGCCTCCTTTCTCTTGCAACTGCCTACCTCCCAAGACTCTTAAGAATGTATGAAGAAGTACTTTGTAAATGTATGAGTGTTCTATAAATGTGTATTAATAGGATTTTTTCCCTCCATGCTCCTGACAGGTCTCAAGCCTGATTCATGTCCTCACGGGCAACAAGAGATCAGAAGGAAAAGGGAATACACCCAGAATTCAAATATGGGCGCTGCTACAGACTGCTCGCCTCACTCACTCGATGACAGGTAGATTCTACAATATTTGTAGACAAAATTTTCTCCTGATTTTTAAAACTCAAAACTGGGATAAATGCCATGCTACACTGAAAGGAAGGTAGAATCTTCTGGTACGGGACTGTGGCAAATCCCTAAGTTTCAGAGATGCCACAGCATCATTGTGTATCTGACAGACGTCAAGAGTACCCAGACCCCATGTAATTTTTACCACTGACCTTCCATCTGGGTATTCGATGCCGAACACACACCCCTACGTGTTCCGTGAATGCTTTAATTTTTAGGGGGGAAAAAAACTTCAAAGAGGGAAGCCCAATACTCACGGCTTTAGATTGCTTGACAACACAAATTCTAGCTTGCTTTCCTGAGCTATAGAATCTGCCAAACTAAAAATTACACTCTGCAACTCTCAGGAAGGTAGAAACCCACAGGAGAACTTACATTTTACCCCATGATTACAACCCCACATGTCTTAGAAAGTAAAGGAGAAAATTGAAGCAGTACCTCATGCTGGGAAGAACCAATTTATGGCCAGCAGGTGTATGGGGATGTCGGGCCCCAGGAAACATTCGAAGGTCCAGGCTTTGGCATCACGTTGCTGAGTGGTAGGTTGTAATAGCAGTGATGTGTCCCGTAGAGAACGCCATCCTATGTTTTGTTCTAGCTGGCTGCATTTTTCTTCCTTGAATAGCATCTAGACCTGAAACTCTGCGAATTGCTTAATATCATTTCAGCTCTCTTTCTTATTAGTAACTAAAGTGGATTCTGTTGTCAGTGACTAACAACCCGGACCAAGAGTCCACCATGATGGCATCTCTGTGAGAGTGAAAAGAACTACAGGTTCAGATTTAGCCAAACATTTAGAAAAGAGGAAAAAAGAGGTGTCATCGTTTTGAAATTAGTTTTATGTAACCTTTATATTATGAAGTTGAGAGAGAATTAGGAGGGGTTTTTTTTTTCTATGATTATAGCCAATTTAGTGCTATATGTATGCAAGGTTTATACAGTCATAAAATTGTTTTGGGAGTATCATCTATCTTTCTTTAATATTTTCAAATCTCTCTTCTAAATCTGTTTTCTTCAAATCAAAAACAGCAGTTGCCTGCCAAAAGCTAATAGGGATGCTTTAATTAGTGTTAGGAAAGCCTCTTCATTGGCAAACACAGATATTTTAAAATTATGATTTATAAAATTAACACATTGTTAATCATATTTTGTCCTTCTGGGGACTTTCTTCTGGAGGACTGATAGTTTTTCAGGCTCGGGCTCTTCAGGCACTACATTTAAATCATGGCTTGAGTCTTAGAAGAAATATGAAAGGCAGACACTTGTGTTTATTTTAGTCAAGAGAGCCAGCCAAAGGTAATTCTAACAACTAGCTACTGCCTCATTTCTTTTGAAAGAAGAAGAAATAGGAAGGAAGGAGGAAGGGAAGCAGGAAAGAAGGGAGGAAGGGAGGGAGGGAGGGAGGAAGGGAGGAAGGAATCTTCACATTACCCTCTGGTTCCAGTAGTTGGACACTTGTGCCATTTCTTCTAAACTGCAGTCCTGTTTACTCTCGTTTAATTTCTAGACTTTAGTCCTTCTTTAAGCCTGATCACTTTGCTGGGGAACTATAATCTGTTGAACAACATCAAAGGTGATCTTTGTGTTTCAATGCTTGTTATGTTCTCTAGTTAATTAATTCATCTGTGGTAAAGACTACTGCTTATTTACCACAAACTGCTTCCCCTTTGTGGTTAAAAGAGTAAGACCTGCCCCCTCCCCAAAGATATCCAAGATGTCTGCATCTTAATTTTTAGAACCTGTGAATATGTGGCAGTATGCAGAAAAAGGAAAATTCAAGATGTGATTAAGCTAAGGATCTGGAGATGAGAAGATTATCCTAGGTTACCTGGTTAGGGCAAATGTAGTCACCAGGGTCAGTATTGGAGACAAGCAGTAGGGTCAGGGTAAGAGAAGGTGACATGGTGACAGAGCAAGTTCTGAGAGAAAGAGAGAGACTGGAGAGGATACACTGCTGGCTTTGAAAGTGAAGGAAGGTGTCATGAACTCAGGAATGCACTCCACCTCTAGAAACTGGAAAAGGCCAGAAAACAGCTTCTCTCTAGAATCTCCAGAAATAATGCAGCCCTGTGAACACTTTGATTTTAAGACTTCTGACCTCCAGATTTTAGGAATAAGGTATGTTGTTTTATTCTACTAAATGTATGGTAATTTATCAGAGCAGCAAATAGGACACTAATACCTTCCTCTCGGGTAAACAGTTGGGCTACATTTCCCACCTTCCTCTGAGGCTAAATGTATCCATGCGACTGAGTTCTGGCTAACAGAATACAGCAGAGGTGAGATACCTCACTTCCAGGCCAGGGCAATAAAATCCTTTCTCATGATCCTCCATGATCTTCTTCTGCAAGATGTGTGAGAATGAGGCAGCAGAGGATTCTAACACTCCACGAGAGGCTAGGGCAAGAATGTGTAAAGATCCTTCTTCCCTGAATCTCCACATAGACAGTAACCCATCGAAGAACCACACTGAACTTATATTAGCAAAAAATAAAGCTCTGCTCTGGTCAACCACTGAAATTTCAGTTATGTATGCTATTCATGCTGTGCACCGACTAGGGCATCATTGTTGGGGACCATGGTTGAAAAGATGTGACTACCGATTAGCCCATGAGCTGGGCCTGGGCAACCGGAGGCTCCTTGCCCCTCCCCTGTCCTCAGGATATGGGTTCTGCCTGCATTTCCTGCTCCCAGAGGCAGCTGCAAGGACACAGCCTTGAGATAGGGATGCGATGTGGAGAGTATCTGGACAGTAAACATGACTAGACCTAGATGACACCTGTTTATAAACTAAAGATTTGGCAGGCAGATGCGAGGATCCATTTGTCTTGGTTTCGCCCAAGACAGGCCTCATATGTAAGTTCCCTCGCTTATTAAACCTGCCACCTACTCACTCAGTAGACCCTGCCTCTTTGGTCTCTCCCTGCCCTCCAAGTATAGGGGCTGGTTGCAGATTATACTTAGGAATCTCCCAATCAAAATCATTCAAACAATAGATCAATAAATATTTATTAAGCACCTACACTACACCACCTCATAAACATGATTTCTGCCCTCATAATATTTATAGTGTTCTTAGACATCTTTCCGCTTACTTAATGAAAAACCTCCTGATAGCTCTTATCAACACTAAATTATGTGGAAGCTTATCATCTCTGTGGTGTGGGTGGTGGTATATAAGGAAAAATGTGAAATGATGTCAGTGCCTGGATTAATAATAGATTAGTGGACTCCCTTGAAGAATAATAATAGCTCCTATTAATCCAGCTATGCTAACTTTATAATAAATAACCTGAAAACCTCATTGTTTTAAGGCAATGGAAGGTTTTTGTTTTTGTTTTTGTTTTTTCTCTCCTGAAAAGTCCTCTGTTAGGTGAGGCTCTTTTGGGCAACTAGCATACCAGAGTTGACTCAGGAACACATTTATTTCCACCTTGGGGCTCCAACGTTCCTTAGGCATGTACTAGTCAAAGATGGAATTAAGAAAGTGGGAGGAAGGGGGGTGCCTGGGTGGCTCAGTGGGTTAAAGCCTCTGCCTTCAGCTCAGGTCATGATCTCAGGGTCCTGGGATCAAGCCCTGCATCGGGCTCTCTGCTCAGCAGGGAGCCTGCTTCCCCCTCTCTCTCTCTGCCTGCCTCTCTGCCTACTTGTGATCTCTCTTTCTCTGTCAAATAAATAAATAAAATCTGGAAAAAATAAAATAACATTCCTTTAAAAAAAAAAGTGGGAGGAAGGTATGCCTGGATGGTTAACCAGCTAGGACCAAGGATGGAACAAATCACTTCCGCTGACGTGCCATTAGCCAGAGCTGGTCATTTCATTTTCTCTAGATGGAAGTCAGCTAGGAAATGTAGTTCCCAATGATCACTTTCCATCAGTTCCTATGAAACTGATGGTGGTCAGTTTCACGACCAATAGATAGATGGTCACTGAGCCATCTCTGCCAAACATCATAGACAACCACTTTATAAAGATTTTCTCACTTAAAGAAACTCCTTCAGACACTATTCTAATTTCTCCTAACTTACAGATGAAGAAGTAAGTCTCAGGAAGATTAACTAACAGTTGTGCACATCTGGTGGCATGCAAAGCCAGGATTCAAGAAAGTTTTCAGAGCATTTTTTTTAAAGATTTTATTTATTCATTTGACACAGAGAGAGAGAGATCACAAGCAGGCAGAGAAGCAGGCAGAGAGAGGGGGAAGCAGGCTCCCCGCTGAACAGAGAGCCGGATGCAGGGCTTTATCCCAGGACCCTGAGATCATGACCTGAGCCGAAGGCGGCTTAACCCACTGAGCCACCCAAGAGCCCCTCAGAGCATTTTTTATCCTGAGAACTTACACAGTCCTACATAGCAAAACCTAAAAATGAAATAAATAGACAAAAAAAAAAATTGAAGCAGAACAGAGGATAGCACCTAAATTTTGTGTTGCAGAGGTTGATGGCCCCTCATTTTCACAAAGGATTATTTCCAGTTTTAGGGAACAGAAAGAACTTGAAAGAACATGACTGCCCCCAGGCTTTGTTTGCAGCACTGAGGACATTTCTTCCTTCACCTTCATTACCCTAGGAGCTTGTCTTGTCCTCACGACAGGACTGTTGACTACTGGGGAAACTCTGTTTGTAATTGAACCTCCCACCACAGTCTCTACATTGTCTATATTCTTCTTTGGCATATTAAAACATGCGATAGCTTTCATGCAACAAAATAAGATTAATCAAGGTGTGAGCAGTTCCTTATCATTTCGCTTTGGGCTCCTACACCCTCAGAGCAATGCTGGAGGATCACATAGCTTCCCCACCACCCCCACCCAGGTCCTACCATGGAGAAGAAGCCCAGAGAATCCATCCTTTTGTTTTTGGATGCCCTACACTGGATGATTAGCTTGACTCTTACCTTTGAGCCAAGGGAAATGGGATGCACTTTTGTAATGCTCAGTGTCTGGTTGCAGAGAAGGGGAGGCTTTTCCTTTCCCAGAGGCACTCTCTCTAGGATGCCTTCATTAGCCCCACCAGGCAGAGATCATTGCAACTGGAGCTTGTATCTGATTGCACTGGGCCCATTTGTGTCCACCTGTCTCCCAAGCTCCACTGCTAGGCAGAGCCTCCGTTGTTAGGGGCAATTTTGTATCCAGGCTCAGAGGAAACCGTTACATAATGGTAACACTATTTCCTACTTTCCCTGCTTCAACTGCTGTCTGTACTGGCTCTACTGTGCAGGCAATATACTGAGAAGTGGAGGAAAAACAAAACAAAACAAAACACCTTAGTTTAAAAGCTGATAAGGAGAAGGGGACAGGGCCGGAGAGTAAAAAGGAAGAGCTTGTCGAAGAAAAGCATGTCGATGAGCCCAAAGCCAGGGGAGCAAAAGTTCTCCATGTAATCTTCTAGAAGCGTTCCCCTCTGTGGGAATGAAAGGTTGTTTCTGAGGTACAAAGTGTTTTACTATTTCTGGGAGTGTTCAAAATACTAACAGAAGGACATTTTCCTGAGCGGGGTAGTAACTTAGACTTGAGGAAGAGAGGAACTTGGAGAGCAGTCTGCTCTGAATGTTCGTGGTCCCTCAGGATCTCAGGTGAGAGACAAAGCCCATGTTAAGATTCTCCAGAGAGAAGGAGAGAGAGAGAGAGAGAGAGAGAGAGAGAGAGAGAGAGAGAGAAAGTGTGTGTGCACACACGCGTGTGCACACATGTGTGCGTTTATGTGTGTGGGGAGAGAGAGAGACGTTTTAAGGAATTGGTTTACTCAATGGTGGGGCTGGCAAGGCGGCAATCTGCAGGTTAGACCAGGAGGCTGGAGACCCAGGGAGGAGTTAATACTGTAGTTCAAGTCTGAAGTCCGCTCCTGGCCGACAGAATTCCCTCTTGTCACAGGAGCATGGCCCTTTTTCATTTGGTTAAATGAGGCCTACCCACATTAGGGAGGGTAATCTGTTTTACTCAAAGTCTACTGATTAAAATGATAATCTCATCTAAAAATACCTTCCCAGAAATTCTAAAATAATGTTTGACCAAATATGTGGGTCTCGTGGTTTGGCCAAGTTGACACAAAATTAATCATCTCAAAGTGTTTCTGTGAGACTCATCCAAAAAATGGTTGGTTTTCCAGGGGCTGTGTTCCCTCTCCTCTGCTTTTTCCCCGTAGTGTAGGGGCCTGCGATGTTGGCTCTGACTCTGCTGCCTTAATCGGAGAGGCCAGGTTTTGCAGGGTTTAATGCTTATGTAATCTGAGTGGCCTTCTTTAAGAAAAAGAAGAAAAACATATAAAAGTATGTCCATATTTTATCTCAGACATTGCTGGTAGAAGGGGAGAAACACATAAACACTTAGGAAATCAGCTAGGCAGTTTTTTTATAAAAGTAACCATTCATTTACCCAATGACTAAGCAGGTTTTCTAAAGGAAGTGAAAACTTAATGTGGACAAAGAGACTAAACAAGTGTTTTATAGCAACATTGTTTAAAATAGACCCAAACTGGAAATAACCCAGATCTCCACCAAGGTGAATGAATTAAAAACAATGGTACATTCACACAATGGAATGCTATCCAGCAATGGAGAGGAATGGATTAATGGTACACACAAAAACCTGGTGAAATCTAAAGAACATGCTGAGCTAAAGTTCCATACAAAAAAAAAAAAAAAAAGTACAGTGTATCATTTCCCTTACATGAGGTTCTAGAACAGGTGAAAAGCTATACCAGAAACAGAAAAGTAGATTGCCTGTGGCTGGGGTAGAAGGTGACTGACCACAAAGACCGCACAGGGAACTTTCTGGAATGATGGAAAGTTTCTAAATGTTGACTACAAAGGAGGTTACTCTTGTCCAGATTTGTCAAACTCGTTAAACTTTACATTTTAGATTGATGCATTTTACGTAAATTATCTCCAAAGAAAGTTAACTTAAACAAGTTATAAAGTATAAATGTGGATAATTACCACAATTAATTAAGAAATTTCAGCAAATTAAAATTTTTTAAGATGAAAGATAGAAATATCTCCAAATCTAGAAAAATACCATATTTTTATTACTATCTTTATATCTGACAATACCTCTATATTTTCCTTATGGTTTTGAATATCTACTCTTTCTTCACTTCCTCATATGGCAAAGGTCTTGTAATCTATCTCTAGAGGAACTGGAGAAAGTTATTTCGATATTTCCTATGGCGTGAATGCATGTTTTCTATTCTTGATAATTTAGAGGCACTCCTTTTAGCTTCTTAGTGCACTGTTGGTCACGCCATATCTGTCAGTTCTTATGCAGTTTTTTCCAGGGAAGATGCTTCTTTCTCAGGTGCAGCCTTGGGTGTCTATAGACGACCAATGTCCTTCAACATGGCGCCCGAAGACCACTCGGCAGCCGGCTCAGCTCACTCAAGTCTTCACTGGACCCTGCTCCTGCGCTCCTCAACCCTGCGTGGCTGATCCTGAGGTGGGGCAGCTATGACACCTGAGTCTCAGCATTCCCTAGTGCAATAACATCTCCTTCAGATGCTTCTCTTTGGAGTGAAGAAAGAGCCCAGTTACTCGATGCTTGCATAAGATGCAAGATGTCAATGTGGCTGAAAGGATGTACAGCTTGAGCTGCCAGGCCCAGGACCACTTCCAGGGCATAGAAGTCACCCCCAGGCTGGGGTATTTCTCAAAGCCCTGGCACTAGATGGAGCTACAGCTTCCCGCCCACACCCTCAGAGAGCACCATTCTAAGCTCTGGAATGGGCCCTGCAAGAGCAGGCCCCCAAAACTTAAGCATCATTAGCATTTACCTAATACCTTTGTGATCTTGTTTCCGATAACCTCAGTTTCTTCATTTGAAAAATCAGAATGGTGATGATAATAATGATAATACGTGACTGAAAGAATTGTTGAGAATTAAATGTATATAAAGTGCCTAACAGGTCCGCAGTAAATACCCACTGAACGTTGGTGCTTGGATGACCACACAGCTTCCAAATCTATTGTTTCCAACTGAGATCCATCTTGATATCCACCCTACCCATGTATTTAACATACCTACAAAGTGGAGAGCTCCACATGAAAGTTCAACAGACATTTCGAAGTCAACATATCAGAAATAAAACACTGAGTCATCCCTCTAGAGCTTTCCACTTTCTGTCATTTCTTTGTTCAATGATAGCATCGTTCTCAAGTGGCCCAAGACAGACACTTGAGGAATCACTTTAGATCAGTGCGGTGCGTTAGAAATGTAACACAAGCCACAAATGTGAGTGACATGTGTAACTTTAAAATTTCTAGTGGATGCACTAAAATGATAAAAAGAACCAGGTGAAATTAATTTTAATAATACTTTACATAACCCAGTATACCCCCAAATTATCATTTCAACATGTAATAAATGTACAAAGTTAATGAGATACTTTCTATGAGATTTTCATACTAAGTCTTCAAAATTAAGTGTGTATTTTGTACTTACAGCACATCTCAAATTATACTAGCCATGTTTGAGTTGTTCATTAGCCACACGTGGCTAGTGGCCACTGTATGAGATAGCAGAGCTATAGACTATTTCCAACTTGACCCTCTACCCAACCCATTCCATGTATTACCCATTTTCATTGATGCTAGCTCCTTGTTGCTTTCACATTCTCACCTTCTTCTTTCACCAGTCGTAGATAAGGTTTTTGGCCCTCTGAACTGATGTCTGTCTAATAACCAATTTCTCTTTCTCACCAATGCCACCCTTCCAGCTTCTCTCTTTCTCCTCTACCATGGGATCCTCTCGTAGTTACAGTACATCCAGGATAAAGTGCTAAACCCTCAGTGTATCACATAGAATCTGCTAGATAGGCGACATCCCCATGGTTCTGTTTCCTTCTGCTCTCTGAGACACTCTTCCTTCTGACATCATGGAACATTTGAAATTCTCTCAACAAATATTTACTCGTCAAAGAAAATTCCTTGACTTCAATGGATATTACACACACACACACACACACACACACACACACGCACATCTCCCTGTCCCTTTCATGACAGGGCTCTGGCTCCTTCTCCTTCAGCGCTCAATTTGTACAACATTATCCTCTAACCAAGTCATTTTCCCCACCTCATTTATCAGGATGCCTGGCCCCACGTTCCTGTACTTCTCTCTTAATAGAACCATTAAGATGTTCATTACACTGTTCTCTGCTTGCTGAGTTTCTCATTTCTTTAATGTCTCTTACACTTTACTGTATCGAGTAAAGACAATATCTTATTTAAATTCTTTTTTTAAGTTTCTGTCCCAGGACTTGGCACAAGGCCTAGAACATCGTGGGTCCTCAATAAATACTTTTTGAGCCTATAAGTGAAACCCAAAATAACCATGAGTCCTATTTACTTTGTTTTTTATCAATAAAACCTAATGTTCATATTTTAAAAGGTAGAATAAGTCACTTTCCCCCACTGTTTGGCAAAAACGATACTTCCCATCCTCATTTGAGAAGATTACCTAAAAAACAATAGAAAAGCTTTAAAAATGTTTTCAGAAACACACTCTACAGGAAAGGTATCTCAGAAGAAGGTAAACAAGCATTTACATAAGAAAATCTGACAAGAGTATATTTACGTGGGAGTATTCCGGGCTCCCAAGGATTCCAGCCAAGAAAAATACTAGCTTCTGTTCTTGTCCTGGATCTTGTTATTTTAATAAAAAGTTTTACTTTTAAGTCAGTTTTGTAGCATGTTCCATGAACAGCAATGTGAGCAGGTGTGTTCCTCTTTTAGACAACTGATTCATACAAAGCCTGATTCATTAAAAAAATCATACAGAGGTATTTTTCACTTTATAAAAAGATTTACCTTACCATGTCTCTCCATTTAGGACTCATTATATGTTTAATGTGATTTGCTTTATTAAAATATATACCCATAAAAATTTTCAGAAGTAATAGCATTTTAAATTATTTCATTATTCAAAAATGCTTTCCAAAAATGCTAGACACTTGTTACATTTTCACATAATTTTCTGACATTGGGAAGGTATTGATAATTATCTAAACCATGACAATCACATGACAATAATGATACTAAATAACACTAATGAATAATGATAGTGCTGATTGCTAATGCTTATTGACCATTTACCGTACGCCAGATACTAATCTTAATGTTTTTTATATAATGACCTCTTTAATCCTCCCAATGACTGTATGGGGAGTTTATTGCTGATGTCCCCATTTAACAGGTGAGAAACCGAGTCCTGCTCTACTGAATTGCTATCAGTTTCTCATTGTGTGTGGATTGAATAGTATCTTTAAAACAACATGTCTAGGTCTAACCCTTGGCCCCTGTGAATGTGACCTTATATAAAACTAATCTTTGCGGTCATGACTAGGTTAATGATCCCAGGATGAAATAATCCTGGAGTTAAGGTGGGCCCTAAAGCCAATGACTGGTATCTTTATAAAGGGAAAAAAGAGATTTGAGATACAGAGACATGGGAAAGAAGTCCACGTGAAGACAGGGACAGAGTTTGGAGTTTTATGCTGCCATAGCCAAGGAAGGCCAACAACCATCAAAAGCTAGAATTTGCGGGGCGCCTGGGTGGCTCAGTGGGTTGAGTCTCTGCCTTCGGCTCTGGTCATGATCTCGGGGTCCTGGGATGGAGCCCCGCGCTGGGCTCTCTGCTCAGCGGGGAGCCTGCGTCCCTGTCTCTCTCTGCCTGCCTCTCTGCCTATTTGTGATCTCTCTCTCTGTCAAATAAATAAATAAAATCTTTAAAAAAAAAAAAAAGCTAGAATTTGCAAAGAGGGATTCTTCCCTACCACATTGGAAAATCATGGCTCTGCTGACAACTTATTTTGGACTTCTGGCCCCCAGGACTATGAGATCCTGAATTTCTGATGTTTTAAGTCACCCTGTTGTGGTAATTTAGTATGGTAGCCCTAAGAAATTAATACAATGACCATACACCTTTCTGTTGTAGACTTTTTTTTTTAAGATTTTATTTATTTATTTGACAGAGAGAGAGATCACAAGTAGGAAGAGAGGCAGGCAGAGAGAGAGGGGGAAGCAGGCTCCCCACTGAGCAGAGAGCCCGATGCAGAGCTTGATCCCAGGACCCTGAGATCATGACCTGAGCCGAAGGCAGAGGCTCTAACCCACTGAGCCACATAGGCGCCCATGGTGGATTTTTCTTTCTTAAGAAAGGGTAAGTGGAATTGTGTGGTGCCTCCCTAGACCCAGGCCCTGAACTGTCACATTGTCATTTCTGCCCATATTCCATTGGCCAATGCAAATCACATAGAATTGAGGAGAAGGGATATACAATCCATTCACAGAGGTAGGAGTGAGTGAAGAGAAGAAGAAAATATTTTTGACCAATATTTAACCCACTACAGACACTTTGGTGCTTCGTCTCACTCCTCACCCCCACCCCCCCATCCCCATGTCTACCATCTTCTATTTGCATTTCAAGGGGAAGTCTAGATATCACCACCTCCAGGAGACCTTCCCGGCAATCCAAATCTGAGTTAGGTGTTTCTCCTACCTTATACTTTCCCCTTTATATTGCTATGACACTGAATATAATTTCTATTTAATTATTTGTCTCTCAGATAGACTGTAAGCTTTCAGAGGTCAGGACTCAAATCTTTCTACTTCATTGGTTTCCCAGAGTCTTGTCCAAAATCCACATCAATGTTGAATGGAAAACACATTCTGGAGCTGTTCATCGATAGCTTTCTTCCTAGTCTCACAAAATGTCCACAGAGAATGAGGGTTTAGGCAATGGTTTCAGCAGTTTTCTCATAGGTGACTCAGCAAAAGTTCTTGTCTATGGTAGAGCAGGTGACCTGAGAAATCCCCTAATTAAACCCTCTCATATCAGAAATGCGAATCTGGAGCCCAGAGAGATGACATGATTCTCTGCAGGTTATCTAACTAGAGAAGGTACCAAGTTTTCTATATCTAAGTAACACCTTTATTTAGCAGCCATGTGTTCTCACCCATTTCCATCATGGTTAGGTGGTGGATCAAGGTCAGAAAGTAAAATTCTCACAACAAAATTCTCACAACTAGTAAATGAAGACCAAACAGTAAGAATAATGTGGTAGACAGTGCTGGCGACAGTTATTCCTTAATCTGGAGGAGGGGAAGAATTCTCTTTGAATTTTACTCTCCTTTTAGACCACTACATATGTCTTTCAGAGTCCTAAAAGGAAACAGGATTCTTCTCAGATGGCTTGAGTAGACTTTACAGAGGTGCGAGCAGAGGTAAGGAAAAACCATCAGAGACCAGGTGTGATGGGGAGCCATCATCTCCCACGATAGCCTTATTGCATTAATGGCCTCAATTAATTTGCCCCATAACATTCTCTGTGTGATAGTTAATTCTATGTGTCAACTTGACTGGGCCATAGCATACCCAGATATTTGGTCAGACATTCTGGGTGTGTCTGTGAGGATGTTTTGGGATAAGATTAACATTTTAATACATAAACTAAAATGGAAAAACGTTCCATGCTCATGGATTGGAAAAACAAATATTGTAAAAATGTCTATGCTACCTAAAGCAATCTATACATTTAATGCAATCCCTATCAAAATACCATCAATTTATTTCAAAGAAATAGAACAAATAATCCTAAAATTTATATGGAACCAGAAAAGACCACGAATAGCCAGAGGAATGTTGAAAAAGAAAATCAAAGTCAGCGGCATCACAATTCCAGACTTCAAGCCATATTACAAAGCGGTAATCATCAAGACAGTGCGGTACTGGCACAAAAACAGACACATAGATCAATGGCACAGAATAGAGAGCCCAGAAATGGAACCTCAACTCTATGGTCAACTAATCTTCGACAAAGCAGGAAAGAATATTCAATGGAAAAAAGACAGTCTCTTCAACAAATGGTGTTGGGAAAACTGGACAGCCACATGCAAAAGAATGAAACTGGACCATTTCCTTATACCACACACAAAAATAGACTCTAAATGGATCAAAGACCTCAGTGTGAGAAAAGACTCCATCAAAATCCTGGAGGAGAACACAGGCAACAACCTCTTCGACCTCAGTCGCAGCAACTTCTTCCTACAAACATCTCCAAAGGCAAGGGAAGCAAGGGCAAAAATGAACCACTGGGACTTCATCAAGATCAAA
>CM052799.1:67380756-67391012 GCA_028533885.1 Nasua narica | reverse complement strand
ATGCGGAGAAAGGGGAACCCTCCTACACTGTTGGTGGGAATGCAAGCTGGTACAACCACTCTGGAAAACTGTATGGAGGTTCCTCAAAATGTTGAAAATAGAGCTACCCTACGACCCAGCAATCACACTACTGGGTATTTACCCTCGAGATACAAATGTAGTGATCTGAAGGGTCACATGAACCCGAATGTTTATAGCAGCAATGTCCACCATAGCCAAACTATGGAAAGAACCTAGATGTCCATCAATAGATGAATGGATAAAGAAGAGTGGTATATATATGCACAATAGAATACTATGCAGCCATCAAGAGAAACGAAATCTTGCCATTTGCAATGACGTGGATGGAACTAGAGGATATTATGCTAAGTGAAATAAGTCAGTCAGAGAAAGACAATTATCACATGATCGCTCTGATATGAAGAATTTGAGAGGCAGGGCAGGGGGTTATGGGGGGTGGGGAAGAGAAATGAAAGAAGAATGGATGGGGAAGGAGACAAACCATAAGAGACTCCTAAACTCATGAAACAAACTAAGGGTTTCTGGGAGGTGGGGGTGGGTAGGGTTATGGACATTGGGGAGGGTATGTGCTATGGCAAATGCTGTGAAATGTGTAAGCCTGATGATTCACAGACATGTACCCTGGGGCAAATAATACATTATATGTTAATAAGCCATAAACTAAATAAAGTAGATTGTCCTCCCTAATGTGGGTGGCCCTCACATAATCAGTTGAAGTCCTGAATTAAACAAAAAGGCCAACCCTTGAATTTCAGGGAACTCCTCCTGCCTGATTGCTTGAGCTGGAACATTGTTCTTTCCCTGGCTTCTGACTCAAACTGAAATATTGGCTCTTTCTGGGTCTCAAGTCTGCCATCTTTTAGACTTATACTGATGGATTTCCTGGTTCTCAGACCTTTATACTGGGACCATTGGCTCTCTTGGGTCTCCAGCCAGCATACTGCAGATACTGGGATTTCTCAGTCTTCGTAATCATATAATAAATGTGTTAAATACATACATATGTATCTCTTATTACTTCTCTGGAGAACCAGACTAATACACTCTAACCCTCTTGCCTCCCTCTCACAAAAACCTGATTACACTGGGCCTACTCAGATAATCCAATATAATCTCCCCCAGGATCCTTAATTTCATCACAACTGCAGAATTCTTTTTGTTATAAAGGTAACATATTCACAGGTTTTGGGAATTAGGATGTGGACATATGGGGTTGAGGGGGCATTGTTCTGTCTATCACAGTCTCTCACTGGTCCAGAGTGAACCATTTATTCATCTCTAAATGAACTAAAATCTGTGGTTAGAAAGATGAGGGGCTCTGATTGGCCCTCACTGAGGCATATGCTCACCTTTACCTTGAGGGAAGTAAGGAAAGTAGCCCCAGCCATACCATGTGGACTGAAAGTGGAGACAATTTCGTTCTCTACCGGAAACTCAGATGCTATTTCCAGATTAAGGGGAACTGAATGCTGGGCAGACAGCGATGAGAGATCCTCCACAACTTCCAATCCCAAGGTGCTCTCAAGACTCCTAGGACTATTGAACAGAGAAAGCTCTGGCTTTGAAGTTAATGTAATCCTGCTTTAAATGGTAGCTTACCACTTCAGACATGTTTGACCTTGAGTGAGTTATTGAATATCTTTAAGCCTTAGTTTTTTCTCTGCTAAAAATAGAGATAAAAATATCTCCCTTGGTTAGCTATCATGTTAACTGAAGGAAATCAAATATATAAAGCATCTAGAAAATAAGTGGCCCATAGCTGGCATTCAGTAAATGTAAGGTCCTTCTCCTTTCCATTTCTTTTCTATGACATTCCGAATCTAAAATCCCACAAGGTGGATTTATAGAACACAATTGCTGGGAACTCTGTTGAACTGAGGTCATGGTGATTTCCCACCTGGCTCATAATGTGACAATTTGTAGATGCTGACTTCTAGTAGATGGATTTGAGAAACCAATATTAAAATGCAAAGAATTCATACTTCAAATTTCTGACTGACCAGAACAGATTAAAGGTAGCAGTTGGCACCACTAGCTTCTAGAATATGAGAATAATTTAGGAGAAGAGAATATGAAGAGTGAAATGAACAGACTAAGAGACAGTCTAACACAGTTTCAATACAAGGCTTTCTGAGAACAGGGAACAGAGTTCTGTGATCACTGAAAGAAACGGAAAGGATCCCTTCCCATCCTAATTTCCCATCGAAAATGAGTGTCAGCCCTCCTTCAGACAATGAGTAGAAGACCATGAAAAGAGAAGAGAAACAAGGGGAAAAACGATTAAAGTCAGGAATTGGCATCATGGGGATTGTAACAATGGTCCCCTGCCTTGAAAACAAGTGGATGCAAAAAAAAACCAAACAAATCTTGCATACAGGAAGATGGGTAACTGGTAGAAAGAGCAAGTTTGTATTACCAGTTAGAGCTATTGTTAGGATATGGGCACCTGGCTGGCTCAGTTGGTTAAGCATCCAACTCTTGATTTTGGCTCAGGTCATGATCTCAGGGTCATGGGATCGAGCCCCATGTTGGGCTCCCCATTGGGCATGGAGCCTGCTTAGGATTTTCTCTCTGTCCCTCCCTCACCATCTTTCTCTCTCTCTCTCTCTCAAACAAAAACAAAACAAAACAAGAATTGTTGTTAGGATTAAATTGTTGATCACTTCCACAACCATCTCAATTTTTCAATTTGAACGATGAGAGAAAAGACTGGAGAGATATCAAATACATGATGTGACATGACAATTATGTTTCCCTTGAGCCAAGTAAACAGCAGTAAATGTTGCCAAGTTTGAGCCCAACTATGGAGACAATCACAGACAATGCACAGAGTATCACTTCTTATTACTGATTTATTTTTTTAAGATTTTATTTATTTATTTGACAGAGAGAGAGACGTCACAAGTAGGCAGAGAGGCAGGCAGAAAGAGAAGTGGAAACAGACCCCCTGCTGAGCAGAGAGCCAGACGTGGGGCTTGATCCCAGGACCCTGAGATCATGACCTGAGCCGAAGGCAGAGGCTTAACCCACTGAGCCACTCAGGCGCCCCTTAGTACTGATTTCTTATTTCTTACTAATCTTTAACACAAGAATTGTGAATTCTAACTTCTCCACTAAAGCAGTTATGATTCAGGAACTACTAAGATGTTGGAAAGATCATTTTTAAAATGTACAACACTTTGGTAGAAATACATTAGTAGCTTTCCTCTTCTACTCCTGGATATCTTACAAAAGTAACAGAGGAAAAAATATAAAATTAATTTCAGCAAAACTATAAGTCTTTGGATTCCGAAAGTCTTGCAGGAAAAAGACGCAGTCCAGAGAGTGGTGAGCTGACCAAGTGAAGGCAGAAATCAGAACATACAATAGAAACACTCCCTAGGGCACTGGGGTAGCAAAGTTGGTTTAAGCATCTGCTTTAGGCTCAGGTCATGGTCCCAGGGTCCTGGGCTCAAGCCCACAAGACCCCCTCCCCCCAACTCCCCGCTCAGCGGGGAGCCTACTTCTCATTCTCTTTCTCCCAGCCTCTCTGCCTACTTGTGCTCTCTCTCTTTCTGTCAAATAAATAAATAAATAAACAAATAAATAGAAAGAAAGAAAGAGGAAGGAAGGAAGGGAGGGAAGGAGGCAGGGAAGGTGCTCCCTGAAGATGAAGCCCTCAATCAGTGGATGTTTGCAGCATCCACTTTCAGAACTGAAGTGAGCAGAGCTAGTGGCAAAAATCCTCACCCTGCCACCCCAACCCCACCATATTGAGAAAAGACAGCCTGTCCCTGCAGCACCAAAAAAGAAATCTTTGGTGTGTGACATTGGAAAGTTTCTTCCTTAACGAAACTTCCTCCAATTTCTCCAACAATAAGTAATAAAAAGGGATGGGTCAAACGTTGAAACTATATATATATAAATGGAGAGAGAGAGAGAGAGAGAGAGACAGAAAGAGAGGACAGCACTGAGATTTGTGGAAGGGGACCATGTAAGCTAAATAAATATCCTTCATGGTGTAAAGATACCTCATAATGAATTGTCCCCATCAAAATACCAATAAACACTAACCTAATTCATCATATTAATACAGGGAAAGACCAGTTTTGCCCAAGACTATAGCTGAGGGATTTTTATTTTTTTATTTATTTTTATTTTTTTTATTAACATATAATGTATTATTTGCCCCAGGGGTACATGTCTGTGAATCATCAGGCTTACACATTTCACAGCATTTGCCATAGCACATACCCTCCCCAGTGTCCATAAGCTAGCCACCCTATCCCTTTCCCCCCTACCCCCCAGCCACCCTCAGTTTGTCTTGTGAGTTTAGGAGTCTCTTATGGTTTGTCTCCTTCCTGATCCCATCTTGTTTCATTTGTCTCCCCCACGACCCCTACCCTGCCTCTTAAATTCTTCATATCAGAGAAATCATATGATAATTGTCTTTCTCTGACTGACTTATTTCACTTAGCATAATACCCTTTAGTTCCATCCACGTCATTGCAAATGGCAAGATTTCGTTTCTCCTGATGGCTGCATAGTATTCCATTGTATATATATACCAACTCTTTATCCATTCATCTGTTGATGGATGTCTAGGTTCTTTCCATAGTTTGGCTATTGTGGACATTGCTGCTATAAACATTCGGGTGCACATGCCCCTTTGGATCACTGCATTTGTATCTTTAGGGTAATACCCAGTAGTGCAATTGCTGGGTTGTAGGGTAGCTCTATTTTCAACTTTTTGAGGAACCTCCATACTGTTTTCCAGAGTGGCTTGCATTCCCACCAACAGTGTAGGAGGGTTCCCCTTTCTCCGCATCCTCACCAACACCTGTCATTTCCTGACTTGCTAATTTTAGCCATTCTGACTGGTGTGAGGTGGTATCTCACTGTAGTTTTGATTTGTATTTCTCTGATGCCGAGTGATGTTGAGCACTTTTTCATGTGTCTGTTGGCCTTTTGGATGTCTTCTTTGAAGAAATGTCTGTTCATATGCTGAGGGATTTTTAAATCAGATATTCGCAAAAGATTCCAGCAATGCACTAAAAAAGAAGAATAGAGTATAAACAAATAGTTTCTTTCTGAAATTCAGAGTTTATCTCAGAAAATCTATCAACACAATCCTATTATCAAATGAAACAAAAATCAAAGAAAAAAGGCAAGACACTTAATAAAATCCATCATCTGCTCTAATAGAATTCTAAATAAAACAAGAATAGACATAAACACTTAAACTTATTAAACATTTTTACCCAAACCCAACATCATATTATTTTAAGTGATGAATCACCAAAATATATTGATTAAAAACAGGAACAAGACAGCAAAGCCAGTGTCAGAATTATTATTCAATAGGATTCTGGAAATTCTTATGAGAATGGTAAGATAATAAAATAAACATAATAACATATAAATAAACATATAAATGCTTATAAATTTTTATATTGTTTATAATAAGATTATATCTGGATTGAAGGTCAATTTACAAAACTTAGTAGCTTTGCTCTATTCCAGTTGAAAGAATTAAAAAAGGAAATGAGAAAATACTACATTTGGGATATTGGACAAGAACTGTATAAATGCTCAGAAGCAAGCACTGATATTGACAAGAACTGAAGAATATTCAGGATAAATTATTAAAAGAAAGACATGGAATTCCATGGAGATAATGTAAGAGTTTATTAAAAATAGAAAAGTTAAGCTGATGAAAGTATATATTATGTTCTTGAATAAGATAGCTTAATATGATAAAAATATAAATTCCGCAGAAACAGAAAGGCTATAAAGAGATGTACATGTCTGACTACAAAAATTTTGAACGTTCAATGGCCAAAGATACCATAAACAGAATCAACAGAAACATAATAGTTTTGGAAACAATATTTTGGATGACATCTGAGGGTTCGCATATTACTAACTAAGGTTCAAGCTGTTCTTACACATAGAAAGGAGACATGAAGCAACCCAAAGGGAAAATGGACAAAGGCTGTGGTGAGCAACTTTGTATCACTGAGAGAAACTCTAAAGGGTTGACAAAATCATGGAAAGAAACTCAAGCTCAGTAGTACTAAGAAAAATACAAAGTAAATAAATATTATTTATGCCCAGCTAAGAATGAGAGTAAGAAACTCATACTTCTATGCAGCTATTCAGAATGAATTTCCTCTCTATCCATTAATGGAGGATAACTCCTGTTATGAACTAACTGTTTGTGTCCCACTAAAATTCATATGTGGAAACCCTCCTTCCCGAGGTGATGGGGTGAGGAGGTGGAGCCTTTGGGAGGTGATTGAGGTTAGACAAGATTTCATTGTTCAGTTGCACCTGAGTGGAGGATGCTGCAGGGATAAGGTGGGGTCTGGGGGTAAGGATACAGGGCAATGCCTCAGCCAGCATGAGGTTCAGATCTTTATGGTGGAAGAACCCACAGAGACCACTCTCTCTCCCCCTGTGTGGAAAGGTTCCCCCGGGGTTTGATTCTGCAAAGGCCTGCCCATTTTCTTTAAGACTTTCAGAAGTCAATTTCCTTCACTTATTTGTACCTCAGTCTCATCTTCCAGAAAAGTAGTTACAACCCCACTACTGTAAGAGCAGAGAGGGAGGGAGAAAAGGCCAGGGGAGTCATCAGAACACTTTGTGAGGCTAAAATGGGCCAATATATATGAAAATGTTTTGGTATATGGCAACTTCTTACACATGTTTTTCCCTCTCATTTCATCACTGTTATCAGCTTAGCACAAATATTCTTAAATAATAGCATCCATTGGAACCACCTGGAAGGCTTGCTAACCGTAGATACAGACTACTAGGCCCCACTCCCAGAATTTTGGATTGTGGGTGGTCTGGAGTTTGCATTTCTGAATTAGGATTTAATGCTTGTATGAGACCATACTCTGAGGACCATTGGCCTATCAGAAAGGTGCCTAGCTCATGCTTGAGTGATAATTTCCCTCTTCTCGAGACTTCACTTGGAAATCTATTTAAACCATGATATGGATGTCATAGGAGAAAGCCCTAGGGGCAATTACTTGGACCACAAATCTCCCTTCATTTTCAGGAATGGTTCCAAGCTACACAGGGCTGAGGTTCTACTGGACATATTCTATGCTATGTAATGGTGATCTGTGGCCAAAATTGATTGACCCAAATGTAGATTATTGATCCATGCAGGGAAAATCATATACTCTCCCAAGAATATCAAACTGGGACCTCTAGTCATCCTTCCAATTATAACACCCAATTATAACTTTGGTACCTTCCTAAAACAGGTTATCCTATTACATATATTTTAGTAGAACCATATACCTCTCCTTGAATTTTGAATTGTGGTAATTAGGTTTGTTCTGTGTAATTACTTTACTAATATCTATATCATTTATAGGGCTATAAATCACAGGAGGTTAGGGAATGTTTGTTTTGTTCATTGAATCCCTATTGCCCATCGTGGCATTGAGCATATAGTAGGTACTCAATTAATATTTATTTAGTGAAAGGAAGGAAGGAAGGAAAGAAGGAAGGAAGGGAGAGAGGGAGGGAAAGGGAAGTGTAGGAGAGGGGAGGGGAGGGGAGGAGAGGAGAAGGGAGGAGGGGAGAGGAGAGGAGAGGAGAGGAGAGGGAAGGAAAGGGAAGGGAAGGGAAGGGAAGGGAAGGGAAGGGAAGGGAAAGAAAGGAAAGGAAAGGAAAGGAAAGGAAAGGAAAGGAAAGGAAAGGAAAGGAAAGGAAAGTTGTTTTTTTGTTAACAGTGACATTTTAGAGAGAAGTTCCTGGTTCTCATGCTGTTGAGATTCTTTCCTTTTCTGACTCTTGGCTGGTCAACTCTTTCTTCTTGAGACTTCCAACATCTTTTAATATTTTTCCCTGGAACCTTAAATTGAATAGAGACAGTATATATTGCTTCTTAACAAAATAATTCAGTGTTTCTTATACTTTAGAGCATATGAATACTTGTGGATTTGGTGGAGATACAGATTCTGATCCAATAGGCCTTTGGGGAGTGGAAGAGTGGAGCCCCATACTCCTAACAAGTCCCCACTCACTTGCTACTCACTCATGGACCACATTTTGAGTAGAAAGACCTGGTTTGTACACCATGATCCAGCAGGATGATAGTTCAAAGAATTTGGTCTGGAGTATAGAAGACTCATTGTAACTTGATTCATGGGGAAAGGAGTGAATTATTTCCACGTACTTTGCCTTCCCTGCTAAGACTTGATTTAGTCTATTTGACTTCAAGTCTTCATCCTCTAGCTACTGAGCCCTGTCAGCATGCCGATGCTCATTGTCAGATTTGACTCTCTGCCTCCTAACCTAATACTAATTTTAAGTCTCGTATCACCTAGCCAGTTCACAGAAGTGTGTGAGTATTTACTGCCAGCATTTAATTGCCTGAGACATTAAAATAACTATCAAAATGCCAAGCCTGGCAGATATAGCCTATTGTCTGTAAATGGCATTTTCGCCAGTTACTTTAAAGGGCTGAGCAGTTATAACATCCCCTGAGCACTCACTGGCATATTGTTTTGGAAAATATCAAATCCTCTCAAGATAGAAACACGTTCTGCAGATTATCGATGCCTCTCCCTGGAAAAAGTAATCACAATTCTTTACTTTTGGATAGGTCTTTGAACCTTCCAAAATTACTGATCTATGTTATTTCATGCTATCATCTGTCTTAAAATTAGTTCTTATTATTTCCATTCTATATAAGGAAAACCATGACTGTTTGAATTATTTGTCAAATATTGAATCTCTTAATATATTCCCTCATCCTTAATGATGTTAGGGTTGGTCATGTGAGGTTTTTGGCCAATAGAGTAGTGTCTGTGATGCAGCAAAGGCATGAATCAAGATCGTGATGTTGGGTATACCTTCCCTTGTCTCTCCCACTGTCTGGCGAAGAGATTCTCCTCAAACAGCTGCTGTGCCTTCAGTGTAGACCCCAGAATTTACCCATGCAGAGAAATCCTGAGTCTCCTAATCCACAGCAAAGAGACAAGCTCAGCTCACCACTTGAGACAGAGTCACTCAACTAAGCCTGGCCTAGATCAGCCGATCTGCAGTGGGCCTACCGACTCTAAACATGAAAAGAAGTGTCTGTGTTGTAACTGAGTTCTGTTACAAAGCATTATTATAGATTCAATAGCTGCCTGGTACGGAACCTGAAGTTCAAAAACATTAGAAAATGTTCCCAACGTTACACAACTGGTAACTATTTACAGTGAGATTCACAACTTGATCTGTCACACTCTAAATAGATTACTTCCCCTACTGTATAACTCAATGGGGCATGAATAAGAAAAAAAATGGTCCTTAAAAAAAAAAAAAAAGAAAAAATGGTCCTTTATGCACTAATTCTTTCAAGGTCCTTTAGAGGCACTCCCTCTCTAGCCCCATGTCTAGTGGGATGGTTTTGCAGAGACAGAATGAAGAAATATATCTTTCTCCTCTGGTTTTCTATGTGAGAGCAGATTCTAGATGAGACAGAGAGCCCTCTCCTTTCTGGCAGGCTTGAACCCATAACTTCCTAGGTCTAGAGATTAAGAAGGGAACACCTCACTGTGATGAAGAGCACAAACTTTGGAATCAGATGACCTTAGGTTTCAATCTTGATGCAGCACTACCTATATGGAATTTGAATACATATTTAATATTCCTAAACTTCAGTTTCCTAAAGCATAAATTATATACAGTAATATGGATCTTAGAAGATTGTCCTGAAGATAAATGGGATGATATAAGAATAGGGTCTGACACATGAAAAAATGTTCATCATCTTTAGCCATCAGAGAGATTCAAATCAAAACCACACTGAGATACCACCTTACACCGGTTAGAATGGCCAAAATCAACAAGACAGTAAACAACAAATGCTGGAGAGGATGTGGAGAAAGGGGAACCCTCCTCCACTGTTGGTGGGAATGCAAGTTGGTGCAGCCACTTTGGAAAACAGTATGGAGATTCCTCAGGAAATTAAACATACAGCTACCCTATGACCCTGCAATTGCATTACTTGGTGTTAACCCCAAAGAAGCAGATGCAGTACAAAGAAGGGCCACATGTACCCCAATGTTCATAGCCACAATGGCCACAATAGCCAAACTGTGGAAAGAACCAAAATGCCCTTCAACAGATGAGGGGATAAGGAAGATGTGGCACATCTATACAATGGAATATTATGCCTCCATCAGAAAGGATGAATATCCAACTTTTGTATCAACATGGACAGGACTAGAAGAGATTATGCAGAG
>CM052799.1:67304358-67380656 GCA_028533885.1 Nasua narica | reverse complement strand
CAGGAGAGACTGTGGACTCTGAGCAACAAGCTGAGGGTTTTGGAGGGGAGGGGGTGGGGGGGGTGGGCGAGCCTGGTGGTGGGTATTGAGAAGGGCACGTATTTCATGGAGCACTGGTGTGGTGCATGAACAATCAATCTTGTAACACTGAAAAATTAAAATAAACATATTTGGGGAGAAAAAAAAGAATAGGGTCTGTCTCTCAAATAAATAAATAAATAAAATCTTTAAAAAAAAAAAGAATAGGGTCTGACACTTAGTAGTAATAAAACGTGGGTCTCATGGAGTTATGCTATCCAGGTTTATATGCTTAACAGTTCATTTAATGTGTGAACTTAGGTAAATTCATAAACTCTCTGTTCCTTAGTTGTTTCTTTTTTATAAAATGGGAACAAGATTGTACTTATAAGTTTATTTCATAGATTAAATATGATAATAAAGGGTCTAACATACAGTATGTACCCAATACATATTAGCTCTTACTCTTCTTAATAAGTACAAAATAAATCACAGCTTCATGAAAAGTTTTGCTATGATTATTCCACTCTACAATGCATTCGAAGGTTGGAAAATTCTAGTAAATTCTAAATCTCTTTCAGGGAGACTCTTTTGGGTTTAAATCCAGTGCTGAGTATGAAAAGGATATTTCCAAAGAACAAGTTATAAAAACATAGACTCTCAAAACTAGAACCTTGATCAAATGTTATGTGAACATTTTTATTTTACAGAGTGATGCAGTTTGGCAAAAGACCCCATACACCTATTGCCAGAGGGGAAAGGGTGGAGTGTGTGTGTGGTTCAGGGAGACTCAAAGGCTTTCAAGGGCCAGACAAGTAACATAAGTGCACATGGAATAAGGCAATGGTGAATCCTGAGTACTGGTAAAAATGTAAAAATCAAGTCCTGCTTTAAGAAATTTAGTTTCCAAATTTTTAACACATTATGTTGATAAAAGAAGACATGATTACAGGCTACATTCACTTATGGGTTACCTTCTAAGATGTCTCTTCTGGCAGCAGGGAGAGGGATTGTGTTTCATCACCCTTACTGATAGAACACATTTCTGTGTCTATTGATGCACTGGGGATGTCAGATGTCCTTAAGGATCTATTTGTATGGGCTCATTTCTACTGGAAGAGACCATTCTGAAGGAGGTTTGTGGACTGGTAACCAGGGATGGATCTTGCAAAGGAGAGACGAGCTTGCTGTCTAGCCCCCTGTGCAGGAGCCCTCTGCAGAGCTAGGTAGGCTGTGTACTACACAACCCAACAGGTTCCATTCACATCATCCCCTATGGGAATGGCATCTCCTAGGACATTAAATCTTATGTATGTGTAGTGGCCCGGCAGAGACCATAGATCCATGTATGAGCCTTGTATAGAGATGGCTGATTTCTGAGATGCTCCGTGACCCACGTAGCACTATGTGAGGTTCTGTCTGAACGTGTGTAACACAGACAGACAAGTCTTCCCTTACCACAGTAGAACAGACAGCAGGCGACTCCAACCAGAGGCAGTGCCATCCCTTTGGGGAGGCATATGAGATGAGGACAAGAGTAGGTCAGTTTATAAAACTATATCCCAAAATGGTTTGACTATTGGATCTTTTTGCATCCATTCGAGAAACTTTGATGGGAAGTGAGATATTATTTTTATCCATGTATTAAAGCTTGAGCCCTGTCATGTCACATCAGCCATGACATTCCGAGTGCTCCTGGGTCTGGTGTAGATGACAGATTCCAGAAAATGCCTGGGGGTGCAGACTAGTTCTGGAATGCATAGCAGCCTTCCCCAGAGGGCTCTGAGAAAACCGTACTTCTCAGGGCCTGAACAAAAGGGGCAAGAACTAGGAGAATTTGAATTTGACTGTCACTGTTATTTTCCTCTTGTGCACCCACAGGCTCAAAAGTTCTGTGGAGGTAAGGAGCTGTGGCCTAGATTTTGAAGAAATGCCAATGAATTTTATATAGCACTACTTTAAGCTATTTATTAATTTCAGGGAAAAATATAGATATTACCAATATATACTTACATATATACATACACAAAAATGTATATATAATTTTTCATAAGAACTCTTCAAACTGAATAATGTTACCTGCATTTTAAAAATGAGAAAACAGAGGCTAAGAAAGAAAAGCAACTTGCCCAGGATTACCCAGGAGGTAGTCTAACCCAAGCCTGACTGACTACAAAGCCTGCTAAGAAGTATTAAGTGATCTGCTTCAGGGATCTTTGGACCTGCTGTGTAGACCATACCGACCACAATGTTAGCACCACAAATTGGATTGCAAAGAAGAGAGAGCTTGTTGCTCCTTTATTGTCTCCTTTGCTATCCATGCTGAAATTATCCAGAACCTGCTCAGCCTTCTGGTTCACTGCCTGCATGCCCCGTGTTTCTGTAACATTTTCATTAAATTTCAGAGTGAATCTGTCTCAAGTCTCTTGGTCTTTGGAGAACTCTTGAGTCTCCCTGGCCCACTGAAGTGATCCTTGGGCTGTTGCACCCATTTGTCCCTTCATCAGATAACCAAGTATTTGCATCTGAATCCAAATCTGAGATTATTATAAGCAGGAAGCCTTATGCCCTGACTTTACAAATACAAAAACATAGATTCACATTTATAAATACACACCCTTGTAAAGAGAATTTTACCATTCATACCTAAGAAGGCCAGAAATACGTTGTCTCTTTTTAACTGAGAAGAGACTGTTTCCTTTTAACTGTGGGTTCCTGCTTTGTCTCATTGTTTTGAGGTTCTTTAAAAAAAAAAAAAAGAAAAACTTTATTAAGGTAAATTGGTATACAACAAATGCACATTTTTAATGTATACAGTTTGATGTTAATGTATATTTGATTTACTGTACACAGTTTGGACAACTACATACACCCACCCATGAAACCATTACTATAATCAGGGTAATGGGCATAACCATTGCCTCCAAGAGTCTCCTTATGTCCCTTTGCATTTCATTTTGTGTGGTAAAGAGGAGGGCCTTAAGAAAACTTCCAGAGATCTAGTCTCTTAAATTTATAAGTACACAGCATAGTATCAACTATAGACACTGTGTTGTACAATAGATTTCTAGAACTTACTATATTGTATAACTGTAACTGTCTGAGCACCAAATAACTCTCCATATGTTAGCCTTTGCAGACCTCCCATTTGCTCCAGATTGTTTGAGGGATACCCTCAGAGTCTACTACGGAGGTAAGGAACTGTTTGTTGAGAAAGAAATTTCACTGGGCAAGTTTACTATTCCTCATGCCTCCCTAATCCCCAGAAATAGACAGAAAACATGCAGGATAATCATGTAAGGTTAATACTTTAAAAATGCATTATCAAGGGGCGCCTGGGTGGTGCGGTTGGTTGAGCAATTGCCTTCGGCTCAGGTCATGATCCCGGAGTCCCGGGATCGAGTCCCACATCGGGCTCCCAGCTCCATGGGGAGTCCGCTTCTCACTCTGACCCTCTCCCTTCTCATGCTCTCTCTCACTCTCTCTTTCCTGATAAATAAATAAATAAAATCTTTTAAAAAAAATGCATTATCAAGAACTTGTTGTATGTCAAGGGAAAAAAAAAAAAAAGGTTTGGCTATAGACATCTTTCCAGGAAGAAAAAATTGTGTGAGAGAAACAGAAGGTTTTGTAGGGACTCTCTTGTGCTATGTCATCCGCAGAGCAAGAAGCCAGGGAAAGAGGTGCACACGGAGATTATTTTTATGCCCTTCAGTTCTTACCAACTGGTTGACATAGTGCAGAGGACCATGTTTCAGGTCAAGGGCCCCCGATGAAGGTTTTAGCATCCCAGAGAGCTGAATAACTGAGAAATATTCCACCTCGTGGTGGATGCATATCTAATCACAGGAATGAATCTGTTAAAATATTAACTAATCAGTGAATTTATGTATCTATTTTGCACATCTCTACCCAGCAGCTAAAAGTCCTCTTGGACTAGAGCCCTTAGCCACATTCTGCTTACTTGGCAATTTCCAATGTTTTAAAAGGAATCTTTCGATGAATACTAATATTCTCATCAAAAACCACCCAGAGGCCAGCAGAACTTTGACAAGAAAAAATTTACTTTGAAATGGGCCAAATATTCAGGATCTCATTCACCATGGGATTTGCAGAGGCTATTGACAAATCTCAGAAGATGCTATGAGGGACGTTTCCAGGAATAAAGGTTTCATCTTTTCATCTAACTGTCTCGAGTCCTCTGGAGGGACCCAGATACGGGGCCTGGTGTGAAGGAGCTCACATTACCTCTGAAAAAGGAAAACACTGTTAGGCTGAATACGAGGTTACCGAGAGTTTCACCTAATTCAGCCTTTAGTGAAATCTTTCCGTAGAATGAATGGAGACTGCATACTGTTCACACCTAATGGATGCAAAAAGAAAGCACGCCAGGAGGGTGGTAAAGATAGGAAATGGTCTCCTGGGGTTTGGATATCACAATTATGAGGGTCTCCAGTGTCTTTCTTGCCAGTGGGATTCTAGAACTGGCTTCAGGATGATAAAATGATCCTGGGAGTGTATGAACCCAATCTCTAATCTCGGCTCTGCTTTGCACCAATGCTGGAACTTTGGGCAAGTCATTCTACCTCTCTCTGAGCCTGAACTTTCTTCTCTATAAAGAGTTCTGAGTTGTCCAATATGATAGCACTTAGCTATGAAATTAAATTCACTTCCTCAGTAACACCAGTCAAATTTAAAGTGCCACATGTAGCCAGTGGCTACCATATTGCTAGCGCAGATTACAAACCATCTCATCATCACAGAAAGTTCGTTTGTACAGTGCTGGTAGAGATGATGCGTGTGGTCTTTTCTAACTCAAAACTTCTGAAAACGTGCCCACATACCATCTGTGTAAATCAGGATTATAAGGCATGGACTTCTGGCCCTAGAACAGTAACCCTTGTCTGCTAAACATGGTAATGAAGGTGGCATTGGTAACAGAGTGGGGAGGTGTTGGCTGGGATCAGTATTCACCCACTAAGCGGATACAGCAAGGAACACAATGGAAAACCCCACTAAAGAGGAATGAACAAGAGTTGATTGGCCAGATGGCACTTCTGGGTTCCCATTCCCAAACCTCCCATTTGGTCAAACCTCAGAAAGGAGCAGAAATATTAGACCCAGTCCTCAGAGAACAAGGGCTTTTACTGAATATTCACCAATGACAAGCTGACACAAAATAATTCACCATTAGGACCTGATTAACACTCTCAGAGCTAAATTTCAAAAGAATCTGCCACCAGCTGATTCAACCTCATAGAAAACCAGGAAGAAAAGGCAACTCAGCACTATCTCTCTGGGCCTCAGAACGCGGCACTCACCAAACCAAATCAAGATACTTCTGGTCCCTGAGCTCCTATTCTTTGGCCACTTAACTCCTCTTCATTCCTTGGACACAGCTCTTGGTTTTTACTAGGGTTGTTGGGTTTTTAATTTCTGAGTCAAAGAGAGCTCTGACCATAAAACAAGGGCCCTGTTGGAAAGATATGGGGATCCAAGCCAAATGGAAATACTCCCTGCACACTTTTCATTCTAATGCAGGGCAACTAAATCCAGAGCTGACTTCCATTTAATCATGGCCTCGGGGTCTTGAGAGCTGGGCCAGTGGAAAATCCACTACACATCCATCCACTAAAGTTTACATTCTGTATTCAACCTATGTCAGCCCTTGCTTTTGTTCTTGCTCTAGGAAAATAAAACCGGTCATGAATGCTTTTCTAGCACTGATTATACCTTGCATACTTCCAAATGCTCTAGATAGATTTGCTTATTTAATCCTCACAGTAAACTTATGAGGTAGGTACTATTTTTGTCCCCATTTGACAGGGTGAAACTGAGGCATGAAGAGTTTTAATGATTTCACAAGGTCACATAAGTAGGAATTGATAAACATAGATTCTGCACCCAGGGACTCTAGTTTTATAGTTTCCATATTTAACCACGAGTCTACATAGCCTTTCCAAATAAAATAGATTTCTCAGAAAGCCAGCTTATAAATGGCAGCTTATAAGAGGCAGTTTCAAGGTTAACATGTTAGGAAGGGAGACAGAAAGAGTAGAGTAAGTATAATAGGCCCGAGGGAGGGGTGTGGTAGGGGGGCCAGGGAGGGCAGTGAATCCTGCTGAAACCAAATAGTGACAACTGTCATGCAAATCAAAACGCAAAGCACACCCTTAAAACAGAGGCTCTTTGCTGGTACAGTTAATTAACTGGTCTTTTTCCTTTTTTTTTTTCCTCATTGGAAAGTGCAACTAACAGTGAAGCAGTCAGAAGGAAGGACATTGTAAGGGGAATGGAGACATAAAAAAGACATTCACAGACCTGTACATTATATGTTAATAAGAAAATAAAAAATAAATTTAAAAAACCAAATGAACAAAAGGAACAAAAAGAGAGACAAATCAAAATAACAGACTCTTTTTTTAAAAATTTTTTTATTAACATATAATGTATTATTTACCCCAGGGTACAGGTCTGTGAATCATCAGGCTTACACATTTCACAGCATTAGCCATAGCACATACCCTCCCCCATGTCCATATCCCTACCCCCCCCCACCTCCCAGCAACCCTTAGTTTGTTTCGTGAGTTTAGGAGTCTCTCATGGTTTGTCTCCTTCCCCATCCCATCTTGTTTCATTTCTCTTCCCCACCCCCCCCATAACCCCCTGAACTGCCTCTCAAATTCTTCATATCAGAGCGATCATGTGATAATTGTCTTTCTCTGACTGACTTATTTCGCTTAACATAATACCCTCTAGTTCCATCCACGTCGTTGCAAATGGCAAGATTTCGTTTCTCTTGATGGCTGCATAGTATTCCATTGAATATATATACCACATCTTCTTGATCCATTCATCTGTTGATGGACATCTAGGTCTTTCCATAGTTTGGCTATTGTGGACATTGCTGCTATAAACATTCGGGTGCATGTGACCCTTCAGATCACTATATTTGTATCTTGAGGGTAAATACCCAGTAGTGCGATTGCTGGGTCATAGGGTAGCTCTATTTTCAACACAAAATAACAGACTCTTAACTATAGAGAACAGATGGTCACCAGAGGGAAGGTGGGTGGGGGATGGGTAAGAGAGGTGAAGGGGATTAACAGTACACTTATCTTGATGAGCAATGAGTGATATATGGAATTGCTGAATCACTCTATTGTGCACCTAAAACTAATATAACACTGTATGTTAACTATACTGGAATTAAAATAAAATAATTTTTAAAATAAACAAATTTAAAGAAAGAGATACAGAAAATGAGAAGTTGAGAATATGAGTTTGAAACATACGGGAGGAGCCCACTTGAGACAGGGCTTGAGCTCGTGTTGTTTGTTATCCTTTAAGAGCATTAACTCTACCATGGAGTGCAGCGGGAGGGAAGGCACTTCTGCCTGCAGTTCAGGCAGTCTAGCCCCCATAGACAGGCTGGAGAATTTCCTACATTGGTAACTGTGTTAGACTGTTCCAGACACAACTATCGGAGCAGGCTGGGAGGTGAATGCCCAGCCGTATGCCTACTGTGATCTGTCAATAAAATCACCCTTACCTATGAAGCAGTAATATGCAATCGTTTAATGTTTTCCCTAAGACACCAAGTGACATGACAAGTAACAACCTAAAAAACTAGGTTATCTGAGTGCTATGTGCCAACTTCTTTCATATTCACTTTGTATTGATCTGCAGTGGTAAACATTCTCAAATTTGTTTCAAAGACTGAGAACCTGCTCTAAGAAGGTTTTATCGTGGTGTCTAGTGCTCCCATCTCCAACATCCCCATTTCCAATGCACATGCGCGCATGCGTGCATGCTCCTCAACCTGGATTCCAGTAACAAAATCTCTAAGCATTGAGTTCTCCATTTTCCAGGCTCTATTATTTCTGTTCATTTCCTTTAGTGCCGCCACAGCCCTCTCCCATCCCCTAAATGATGAGCTCCTCTCCAGAGGCAAAGTCAAATATTTTAGATCCAGCCATTAGCAGGTTTGTATTTGGTTTGGGTAACTTGCTAGCTGTGTTAACATGGAAAATGAAAAAATTTCTTATCCTCTGGGAGCCTCATTTTCCTCATCCATAAAATAAAACTGGTGTTTCCTACTTCATGGGGTTGTTGGGTGCAAATAAAATGTCTGATCCCTAATAGATGGTTAAGCAATCAGTTCCTCTTGCCCATTTCTTCCTTTCTTAGCTTCAAAAGCTACACAATGATAGATATTAACAAATGCTTATTGAATGTTTGTATGAATAAAAGAAGGTGTGTTTTCAGTGCCTAGCAATGGCTCTGAGCTTGACTGCAAAACATCCTGGGTAAACTAGCTAACTAGATTTTGATGCCTTACTCTCTTGAGTCTTTTTCTCTGTGTTTTTCCAGAGGGTGTATCCCAATGCCTTCTGTTCATGTCATTATAAGGACATGTCTGACTCTAGAGATGTGTGGAATCCCTATGAGCTAAACAGGTAGCCCAAATGGTAAAAGAAATTCAGAACAGGACCAAGTAGTTGAGTTCAAGTACATGGTAAGATGGCATGGGTTACATATTCCCTCAAAAAGGCAAAACAATAAGATATTCATGGGATTCACATTCAGGCTGGGGGACAATCTACATTGAATATGTTGCAGAGTCTCTCCCACGATGATCATAAAAGGCTTGTGAGTAAATTTTAATCAAAGTCCTAGACAGTGTCTCTAATTCTTATGTAACCTTCACTAGTTGAGAAGGTAACCTCAAAATCATTTAAATATTATAACTCTTGTTAGTGAAGAAGAATCTTTTAACCTTGAGAAAATTTTCATATGCTTAAGAGAATTATGGTACTAATTTTTGTATTAAATATATGCTTGTTTTTTCAGAGATGGTAATATTTGAAAGCATTTTCCCTTTGAGAAAACATATCAGCTTTATGATTCCAGTGTGGAATGTGTAGCTGAGTAATTGATTTAGATGTGTCAGTTGAGTTCGAAATTTTACTATATGTATATACAATATGGAACTATTCAATACAAATTTAAAATTTCTACTTTTATGAGTTTAATTTCTAGATTTGAAAAAGTGATTTAGGTGTTCAAAAAGATTTCTTTTTGCATGTCAGTTATTTTAAGTTCTTAAAAAATAAATTTAATGTACTACATTTATCAACTTAATTTAAAATACTTAAAAGAGGGCACCTGGGGGCTCTGGGGTTAAAGCCTCTGCCTTCGGCTCAGGTCATGATCTCAGGGTCCTGGGATTGAGCCCTGGTGTTGGTGTTGGTGTCGGTGTCGGTGTCGGGCTCTCTGCTTAGCGGGGAGCCTGCTTCCCCCTCTTTCTCTGCCTGCCTCTCTGCCTACTTGTGATTTCTCTCTCTGTCAAAATAAATAAATAAAATCTTTAAAAAAATAAAAATAAAAAAATAGATAAAATACTTAAAAGAGTTTAAAACTTTGATATAGGACAGAATATTAGTTGAAGTCCCTTTAAATCTGTTAGATTTTGCTAAATTTTAAGTACATAAAAGATTTCAAAGTAGAACTTAATACAAGAAAAAATAGAAAATTGAATTAATTTTAAATAATATCAATAATTTAATGATTTATTAATCAAATATAATTTGATTAATAAATTAAATAAATAAACATAAATTTTATTATTCATAAATAATAAATAAAATTAATATGATTTAATTATTGATTAATTAGTGGTTTAATTAATTAATTATTAATATTAAAATTTAAATGACATCTGGATAATCTTTTCTGTTAATTAACATTTCCCCAGGGAGCCCCAGATCTGATCTTGATTCCTCGTACATAGTTTTTTCATCCTTCTTTTGGTGACTTTCCCAGGAATGGATTCAGGATTTAGATGGCAGCTACATAAGGAGTCAAATTATAGGGCTCAAAACCAGCATGGAATACATCAGGAAAATGACTCCAGGTAATTTAGGTTTCCACACACAATGTTGTCTACATTGGACAAAGAGTAAACGTAATCTCCCTCAGGAGTATACAATGCCCACCATCTTGGAGCGAGGCAATAAAGGAGGCTAAGAAGGAAAAATATTTAAAAATAAAATAAAACGACATAAAGTAACAGCAACAGAAAAAGGAAACACAACAAATACAAAACAAAAATCACCAACCCTGAACTAAAGTTAGCCAGTTGGAAGAGGTAAGACTGAGAGGTCAGTTCAGTCAAGCAGAAACCAAATCATGATTGGGGCACGTCATTATAGCATGCCAGGGGAGTGGTTGATCCTCAACCTAAATGTCAAGCCATTTTATATATACATTGCAAAAAAGAAAACCGGAGTGAGAACAAGTACTACAGAAAAGTGGAAAACATTTAACCTACATGAAAGTATTTTGGAAGATATTTTGCTGCTTTATGCATGTAAGTTATGTCTGCTTCTAGTGAGTGAAAATGACCATCTGTAATCAGTTATGAGTGCCAAAATATGGAGACATGAAAGGTAATTCAAACAAATCACAACTTTGTATTATATTAGTATATGTAAAGTGCTTTATTTTGAACATGTGGAATGGGGTATACACTTTTATTAATGGACACTTACCTCCTCATTAATAAATGGTGGATAAAAAATAAAGAATATTCATTGAAATGGTGTGCTGAGTTTTGGTCTATCGGGGAGCTCGCATGTCCCAACCTAGCCCTCTCATCTCTCTAAGGGTGGACGTTATGATTCAGGAAAATATGATGTCCACATACACATAATAGAGACTATATTCCCCCAAACAAAATCAGACTCTAATTCAGTTTGGCAGCCACTGTGACGGGAGTAGCACCCTGCCTTATCTCTCCTCTTTTCCAGTTAAGCCCCCTTTGGTGTCTGAGTCAGCATTTAGTAATCTAATTTGCAGCTGAAGATTATGCTGTGTTAAGTTTTCTTCCAAAAGATTTTTGTTTTAAATGAAGAAAGAAAAGTGTCAGAATGTTTTGAGTACTTTACCATTTCCATTTTCTGAACTTTTAAAACATATTTCGATCCAGACAGAACACAGTCATTGAAAAACACAATTTGAGAGTCTTCCTGTCCAATGTGGTTAAGGTTGTGTCTCTGAGGAAAAAATTATTTACGTTTACTGTGTTCCTCCTCACCAGTGCCAGATCAGCTTGAGCCATAGTCCTTGAGGGATGGTGTTTTGTCACTTCTCTACTTTGGTACCTGCCAGTAAGATATTCCTGGAAAGAGTATGTTGAAATATACCGACTTACCGACCTAGTAAGTCCAACTCTTGGCTATACACAGAGAAGTGAGGGCTGTCTTAGAAGCCTTCACAAAGTGCTTACAAACAATGCAGAGGAAACTGTGACTTCTCCCTGAGACGGGCCACTTAGGGTAGCTGTCATTCTAGAGACTTCAACTATGTTTAGATCAAATTTCCAAAAGCTTTTAGAACATTAGCAATTTTCAGTGGACATTCGTACTTAAATGGTATGTTGTTATGTCTAAATCCAGTGGAAAGAAACATTTTGAAATGAGAGTAGCAAGGAAAATGTGAAAGTAGAAAGGCAAGAATAAGAGAACTGAATAGGCATTCTGATATTAATGGGTCATATCAGGCTACTTCGGCCGAAATGAGATTGCTCTAGAGAGAATTTTAAAAATCAGCTAAGGCTAAGTTAGATCATGCAACTACGCCAAAAGATTATGGGGCTCTAAAGACTCGTATTAGAAGTGGTGCAGATGCCCAGATCCCTGGGAGAGAGACCAAGTTTAGTTTGGGTGAGCCTGGCCTTTTGCCTTGAAAAAGTACCATATAATATAATACCACCCAGTAAGAAGAATTAACAGGTTACTAATGTGTCAATAAAATGAATTATTCTCAATATCTTGAGCAAAAGAAGCTAGACCTCAAGAGCATACTATATGTTTCCACTTTATAAATATTAAAAAACAGACAAAACTCATCTTCGGTAGTAGAAATTATAAGAATGCTTTGGAAGGGGGCAGTGAGTGTGGTGATAGAAATATTCTACATCGTTATATGAGGGATGGTTACATGGGTGTTTACATTGGTAAAAATTCATTGAGCTTTACACTCAAAGTTGTGCAATTTCACTGTATCTCTGTTTCATTTAGGGATTTCAGCATAAAGCACACACACAATGAGAAACTACCATATACCCATCACAGGGGCGCTGTGCAGCTAAATTGAAAATAATGCAAACTACCTGGTATTGGCAGGAATGTGAAGCAGCTGCAACTGCACTACTGTAGAATATAAATTTGTAGACTAATGTTGGGGAAGATGTTTGGCAGTTCCTCTAAAACGAAATATGCACCTATGTTATGATCCAGGGAATCCACTCCTAGGTTTATACAGCCAGCAGACATGCTTACCAAAGTATACCACTCACATACATCACTTTTTTTCCGCCATATTTTTGCAATGGCCCCAATTGAAAATGGTTCAAATAACCATCAAATGTAGACTAGATAAAGAAATTCTGGGCCAGCAACACAATGGAAGACTACACAGCAATGAGAATCAGTCCTAATTTTATGCAACAAGATGAGTGCCCCTCACTCATACAAAGTTGAGCAAAATGAGCTAGACACAGAAGAGCACCTACTGGATGGTTCCATTAATATGAAGTTACAAAGTAACTAAGTGGATGAAATTAACTTATGATGTCAATAAATGAGAGGGATTCCAGGCTGGCTCAGTCCATAGGTAGAAGGTGAGACTCTTGATTTTGGCGTTGTGAGTTTCAGCCCCACGTGGACATAGAGATTACTTAAAAAATAAGATCATTGCTACGCCTAGGGGAATTACGACAGAAAGAAGTGATGTGTATGTGGAGGAGGGACTTCCAGGGTGCTGATCATATTCTTTCTCGATCTGCGTTCTGGTGACACAGATGTATTCAGTTGGTGAAAATTCATGGAGCTATACAATTATTATAGTTATTCCTTCTTACATGTAGTTCATGCATATATGGTTTTGGGTATTTAAAAAGTAGAAGTGTCTGATTGATTGTATTTCTTCTCATCTATAGGGGCCAAGATCAGGCTGCCCCAAAATGTGCCCCTTTGCATGTTGATTATTTTAAATAAGAGTTACATAAGAGATTGCCTATACAAGGACACTCAGACCCTCCTCTGTCCCCCTTCAATCAGGAAATAAATCTCCATATGAAAGGCATCCTCCCCGTACCAGGATAGAGAAACATCCTTATCACCAGGGATAAGAAATTTAGAGCCGAAAGGCCACAAACCTTGTTACTATACTGGTTACTATACTGTACTAGTTTCAAATACTAGTGAAATAGTCAAATACCCCAGCCCAAATACTGTTTAGAATTTCTTACTAATTGAAGCTCCCAAAGTTATTTTCCTTGTCCTGTCAATTCCTCATCTATTTATTGTTTTAAACATAAAAACTGACTGCCTTGATCATCTCTTTAGGTCTCAATTTCATTATCCGGGCCTCCATACGCATGTAATAAAACTTTGACTATTTTTTTCCTCCTTGTTAACCTGTCTCATGTAAATTTAATTCTTAGTCCAGCTGGAAGACCTTGCAAGACAGAGGAAGAATTTTTCCTGTCTTTCACATCCTTGCTCTTTCTGTTAGTCTGCCTGCCTTTGACTTTGGACCTGCAACCACCTTTCTGTTTTCCCTGCAATCAAGTTATTTGTTACCTTTCCATTTTTGGTCCTTCTCTCAAGTGCCTTTGCTCTGGTGACATTCTACTATTTCTTACCCTCTCCAGACATGATTCAACCACGTTGCAGCTAAGAAATTTCTTTAATCAGCCATCTGGACATCTCAATGTCTTATAACCCGCTGTCCGGCTCGTAACATGCTCTCAATATTTATTTGTTAAATAAATACATAAAGAAAGAACATCATCAAATGCTCCCAACAGCTGTTCTCCACTGACCTCCTCTGGATATTTCTACATGATTATAATAAGCCTTGGGTAGTAGATGAACCTTTATCTTAACTGCTTGACAGCCACCAGAGGTGATGAATTCACACAAGAGTTTCCAACACCAGCACCTGCTTCCTGAATTACACAAGGCAAACCAACATGGAAACTTCATGGCAGCTGCTGCGGAGCTATCATCAGGGTCTTTGTTAGCGGCATTGTTGTCACAACTGGGAGCTTTCAGTGGTGCAAGAGCAGTTATATCAAAAAGAATCCTATGGCTTATCAATTGTTTAACTAATGAGTAAGTACAGCTGCAAATAACAGAAAAGATAAGCACACTACTTGAAAAAATAAGAGATTATACGGGGCACGTGGGTGACTCAGTGGATTGAAGCCTCTGCCTTTAGCTCGGGCCCTGGTCTCAGGGTCCTGGGATAGAGCCCCAAGTTGGACTCTCTGCTCAGCGGGGAGCCTGCTCCCCCCTCTCTCTCTGCCTGCCTCTCTGCCTACTGGTGATCTCTCTCTCTCTCTGTCAAATAAATAAATAAAATCTTTTAAAAAAAAATAAGAGATTATTCATCTTTATAATGATTCAGGGCCAGTGCAATGGCTCAGTGATCCAAGCTCTTCTGTCATTCTGTCTTGCCATCTTAGGATATTCCTCAATGCCTGTAGCCCCATGATTGCAGGATGGCTGCTCCAGCTTCACCTTTGTGCCTCAGAGAGAAAACAAATGGAAAGAACAGAAAGAGAAAGAAATGACACCAAAAGACTTCCATTTACTTTTCACTAGGTCACGTGATTACTATCAAATCCAAGCTTCAAGGAACCAAGAAAAAAAAAGAATCTCTGCAGTAAGCACTGGTCAGAGAGACAGTAGAGGAAAATGGACGTTGAGACCACCTCCCCCAAAGTTACTTAGCCAACATTAGAGCCACAGAGAGCGTTACTGTCACAAATGACTATCTAGTTCACCTAGTAGATTCTTAGGTTGCTACTAAAAATGTTATCAATGGAGGCTGCATCATGGGAAAGTCCTCTGACAGAAGGGAATGAAATTTGAATGTACATGGATATTGCAACTTTAAAAATAGACTTAGGCGTAGAGACCAAGATTGGAAAGAGATACTTAAGAAAAAAATAGTCCCCTATTCAGATAGTGGAATTATAGATAATTATTTCCTATAAAAAACAAATCATTCTAGGGGTGCTTGGGTGGCTCGGTCCGTTGAGCATCTGACTCTTGGTTTCAGCTCAGGTCGTGATCTCAGGGTCATGAGATCGAGCCCTGCATCCTGCTCCAGGCTCAGCAGGGAGTCTGCTTGAGATTCTCTCTCTCCCCCTCCCTCCTCCTTCCCTCTTGCCCTTCCCCCTGCTCATGCTCAATCTCTCTCTCTCTCTAGTAAATAATATATCTTTTAAAATAAATAAAACAAATTATTCTAGTCTTGTAATGTTGTTTTTCCAAACACAAAGGGGTTTAAAACGGTTTCGTATACTTAAAAAAACAACAAAAACCATTTTCATAGATAATAAAAGACACTCCTGTTTTGTAAAGCATCATTTTGGTGAGCAAATGGGCCTTTAAAATGATGCTCAACATTCACTGAAAGGCAATGTGGGTTCTCCAGTAACAGTAAGGGGAAACGAGTCTCAGAGAAGCTGCGGTACGTTATATCGATCACATCTACTGATCACCTGCGTTCTTTAGGACAATTTCTTTGGTCCTTTGTGATTCTGGCTTCTCTGGGAAAATGAACTTCCTGGCAGAACCGTGTAGGGAAGACAGCAAGGATGCAGGCAGAAGATGAGTGGGTACACATGGAAAACAAAGATGCCAGATTCCACATCCATTAAGAAGGGGTTAGCTAGGGACAGAACAGGGAGAGCAGAGGTGTGTGCTAATGGTGCCCAAAAACTAACGACCTGGCAAGTATCATTTTGAGGGGAAAGGAAGAGATGTTTCCTATGCCAACCCTAATGATGCATGGGCCGGCCAGAGTGACTTAGCCACTGGATTTTCTACAAGGTATATGTCTTTCTGGTAGTCATTCCCCAGGCTGGTGTGATGCTTCTTCGGTGGTGAGTGGAAAATTTCTTCATTGACCAGAAAAAGTGTGAAAAATAGTGTTTGCTATTGGCTCAATCAAAATCTGATATGATTGGGGCACCTGGGTGACTCTGTCCGTTCAGTGTCTGCCTTCAGCTCACGTCACCATCCCAGGGTCCTGGGATCGAGCCCCACGTCAGGCTGCCTGCTCAGCAGGGAGTCTGCTTCTCCCTCTGCATCTGCCTGCTGCTCCCCCTGGCTTGGGCTTTGTCTCTTGCTTTCTCTCTCTCTCTCTCAAATAAATAAAATCCTTTAAAAAAATTTAATGCGAGTTAAGTGGTTACTTTTCTTTTTTGTGTGTGGGAAATGAAACAAGTAAAGAAATAGAGGGATGGTTCAAATTCATATATTCATAAATTTTGTGTCCACAAAAATTCATTAGATATTTAAGAAGGAAAAAGACTTACGGGTATAGAAAAATTGATATGCTGGAGGATGGTGATTTCATAGTCTTCTGTGCTAGCTAAATGTGCTTTTTATTTTATTTATTTATTTTTTAAAGACTTTATTTATTTATCTGAGAGCAAGAGCACTAGAAAGAGAGAGCATGCATGAGTAGAGAGCAGAGGGAGAGAGAAGCAAGCTCCCCGCTGAGCAGGGAGCCCGATGCGGGACTTGATCCCAGGACCCTGGGATCATGACCTGAGCCAAAGGCAGATGCTTAATGGACTGAGCCACCCAGGCACCCCTAAATATCTTTTTTAATCCATGGGTATAACTGTGGTAAATTAACAGTAATTTGTAGAAAATCCAGCTGCACTACAACAGAGACTGGCTGAAGTGCCCATATTAGTTGCAACTGCTCAGGTGCGTTCAGCCATGTTTCCTGAATCCTTTGGGTCACTCTCTGCCTTCACTCTACTCATCAAAGCCAGGCTTAGAATTCTTTAAAGGACTGTCTCACTGTCGTGAGTGAACTCTTTCCACATCCTTCTTTTTTTTTTTTGACAGAGAAAGAGACAGCAAAAGAGGGAACGCAGGCAGAGGGAGAGGGAGAAGCAGGCTCTCCGCGGAGCAGGAAGCCCGATGCGGGGCTTGATCCCAGGACCCCAGGATCATGACCTGAGCCAAAGGCAGATGCTTAATGACTGAGCCACCCAGGCGCCCCCCCACATTCTTCTTTTTAATTCCTGTAAATGTGTTTGCTATGCGCCTGTTCACTTTGGTGTCACCTTCAGAGAAGAATAAAGCTGCTAGCCAGCAGCCTCCAATTAAAGTTATTTGTATTCAGATTTATGAGCAGGGTATAAAAGCACTTGCAGAATGAAAGCAACAGAATGAGAGTTCTAGCATGTACCATCATCATCTGCACCCAGCGGAAAGCACAGTGTTCTGGGGGGAGATGCTGATAAGTCAGTACTCTATGGGATTTGGAGGCGGCTCCAGGGTCCACTTTAACTATGCTGGTGTCAGAATTCACCACCTCAAAGCTAAGAATGAAAGGAACCAGGTTCCCGGGCCAATTTCCTTCCCGTCGCACCAGGGTCATGTGAAAGGTGATGCTTTTTAGTGAGAGGCAGTTATAGGCGTGAAGACTTGCTGGTCGGCTTGCCCAGAGAACTCCCTGCTGCTCTTCCTCCAGGCTTGGGACCCATCTCCCTGAGAAGTGGATAGGTCTCTTCTAATTAAATTTCCCTGACAAAAACAGGAAGTTATGCCAAGAGTCATAGTTTGGCGATTGGATTCTTTTAGAATATTGCATTAAAATAGTATTTCTCTTGCCGACAGAGTTTTGGGCACCCTCTTCAATTTTGCACCGGAGGCAAATATCTCATTGTCTCCACCCTAGTCCCAGCCCCACCCAGACTTAATGCTTTTTGACGGAGGAGTAGTAACTAAACCACCTCCTATCAAACAATCTTCTACCTGGAATCTGGTAAGGTATAAGAACTTAACTAACCACAAAAAATTTAAGTCACCCCCCCCTTTTGTTCCTGTTGGCAGATTTCCTGCATGAATTGGAATGAGTTTATTCCCTGAGTTTAATGCTTAAGATTCTCCAATGATGGTATACTGTCCAGGAAAATAATGCCCACTGACTTTACTTAATATTTTAAAATAGTTGCAAATAAAGTAAAACTAACTTTAATAAGCCATAGAAGGGAGGGTGGGGTTAGCCAGAGAGCAAAGATGGGAGGAGGATTTTCCTTAAACTTCCACGAAAAGGTCCAATTACAGCCAAGAGACACCAGGTGGTAGCAGTGGAAATAGGGAGCAGTCATCAGGTTTTAGATATATTTAGATATACAGCCAAAAGGACATCCTAATGGGTTAAATATAGGATGTAGGGGAAAGAAAAGAGTTGGCTCTGAGTCCAAGGTTTTAGTTCGAGCACCTGGAACGATGGAATTGCCATCCGCTGAAATGGGGAAATCTGAGAGATGGGCAGATTTAAAAAGAAAGATCAAGAGTTCTGTTCTGGACTTACTAAATTTGAAATGTCAATCAGATAACCAAGTGCAAGTGTTGACTAGGCAGCTGGACATAAAATTATATAGTAATAACAACAGTAATAGAATTTCTTTCTTAAGTGTCAGGTATGCTTCTAAGTAATTTGTATGCATTATTATTATCTTATTGTCCATATTTTACAAATGAGGTCAGAGAGACTAAGTGCCTTAGTCTCTTGGGGCTGGTATCACAAAAATACCATACCCTGTGTGACTTGAACATCAAACAATTATTTTTCACAGTTCTGCAGACCAAGAAGACCCAGATAAAGAGACCTGGATATTCGGTGTCTGGTAAAAACTTGCTTCCTGCTTCACAGATGTCATCTTTCTTCCTGTGTCCTCAGGACATCACAGAAGAGGTGAGGGAGCTCTCTGGGGTCTCTTTCATAAGGGCACTAAACCATTCAGGAAGACTTTATCCTCATGGACAACTCTATCCTCTGCCGTCCTATAGGAATAATTTGGTGGAATACACACAATCAGTCCATAGCAGTAAGTAAATTGGTGTAGGTCAGGGGTGGTAAACTATGGCCCATGAACTAAATCCAGCCTAACATCTGTTTTTTGTTTGTTTGTTTGTTTGTTTGTTTGTTTGTTTAAATAAAGTTTTACTGGAATACAGTCATGTTCATTGGTTGATGCAATGCCTGTGGTTGCCTTCATGTTACAATGGTAGCATGAGTAGATGTAAGAAAGGCTGCATGGCCACAGAGCCAAACTATTACTATTAACCTTCAACGGAAAAAAATGGCCAACTTCTTTCCTAGGTGAGCTAGTCAGTGGTGGAGTCTGACTGCTGACTCAGCCACACGGACCTGAGAACACACGCAGCCCAGCCACCATGCTCCACGTTCTCTCAGTATATGCAAGTTGTTCTAATTTTTAATATAAAACTCAACTTTATTTTTTCATTTTCTGGAAGCCCTTGGACCCACAGTTCTGCCACAAATCCCAAGCCCTTCTTACCTTTGGGGTAGACTAAACACAGTATCTGTGAATAATGGTTAGGGCCCCAAATCTAGGAAAACTAAGCACTTCTAGATATCTTGTGTATTCCTTTTTGGGATTAGAGCCCGATGAGAGCTTCAGTGTAGAAGGTAGAAAGGGGGCATTGGTGGAAACCCAAGGAAAAGAAGTGCCAGACTGAGGATGTAGAAATCTTGAGGCCCAAGCTCTAGAGGAGGATTGTCAACGTAGAAAGTGGAAGGTATGTAGACCAGAGCAAAAAGTGTTATAATAGGCACTGTTTCCCTGCCTCAGAATATGAGAGAGCTCATCAATTCCGAGTTTCCAATTGGAGAAAAATTTGCCAAAACTGGCTAGTTGCCTTTGGGAAAGTAACAATGTACCCATTCCATACCCAGAGCCCCCACAAGCCAGTTCTTTAGTCATAATGTAAGTAAGCCAACATTTGCCCAAGCTTTGCGTGTTGAAGGCCATAACTTTTGGCTGCTCTATGAGAGTTTCCTCCCTGATCCATGTCAAGGCATCTGAAAACACAAAAGGGGCCCAAAGACATGGAGGATCACGGCTGTGGAGGTAGTTTCTCCTAAAATTTGAGCTTGAATTGAGCAAGATAAAAACACCGCAAACTGATATTGGGATCGGGAAATTTTCATACAAGAAGATTGAATGAAATTAAGGGATCATTTAAATAAATTGTACATTAAGGTGCATGGTATGCAGTAAGTGCTTAATAAATGGTGGGTTGATAATAATTATAATGGAGGAAAAAACAGAAAAGTCACTGCTGCCTGGGAAGTGTAGAGAGGAGACCGGATACATAGGCTTTGGATTTTAGAGAATCTCTAGAATGTTTTAACTGATAAATAATATAACTGATATGATATGATATGATATGATATGATATGATATAATAATAACTGATAAATAAATAACATTGGTACCAATCACACTCATTTTGGGAATGCCAAGACATCTGCTAAAGAGATTGAAATTAATTTGTTTGCCTTTACCCTGAAGGAAGATAAACACTCCAATAGTTATTCTACTCATTTGGTCAACAAACCCTGTGGTTCATGGATTTAGTCCACAGTGAAAAGATATATTTTAGCTCAGCCTTCCGGAGACACTGGATTATAGATGACAAGTTTCCAGCACAGTCTGTCTATTATAGAATAAATCTTTGGTATTGGTGATAGTGTCATTTTTTAAGCCAGGAGTAGAGTTTGTGTCCAAGGCTATCCTGTTACTGGCAGCATTAAAAAGTGTCAAGACTAGACAATCTTGGCTCTTTATAGCTCGTATACCACCTCAAGGCCAATATTTCCTCTATGGCTGCCAGTTTGGACTGCAGACTTTGGGGCTGGGTTTGCTACTAGTAAATCATTAGCAAGTATAAAATTGATGATCAGCAGCTCTACCACCAATGCCAAACAGATTGGTTGGGTTATTAAGGCTTTTAGAGAAGGTACAGCTGTCAAGGCTCTGTAGAGGCTACCAAGGGATAAATAAAAACCTTCCTGATCACATCTTAAATCTGACCAGCACTGTTCTTTCTTCAGATCTCATTTTTCCATGTTATAGCTGATAGGAATTTCTTTACTCTGACCACCGGCTAAAGTGGAAGTCAGCAAAGAACCTCATTACACTCTTCCCAAATCCCCCATAACAGCAGGAATGATTTTTTTTTCAAGCAGTCTTTTTTTGCAACTCAAATCCAAATTCAGTTCAATTCAGCTTGACAAGTATTTAATGATAATGATATTTAATGATATATATTTAATAATATATCATTATCATTATTATATTTTCAATGCTTCTAGAACTTTGTTGGCCACTGTTTGGGATGTCCAGGGTATGGGAATTGATGTGATAAATGCATAAAATGCTTCCTGCTAAAGAGAAATTCAGATTTAAGCCTCTTATATTGCTCAAAATTGTGAGGAAGTGTGTAAGAGTTACCAGGAAGTCTGTCTTCACCTGAGACTCCCAAGGGATGGTTGTAAGTTGGTCAATATTTTGAAACATACTTGACATATATGATTATGTCATTTCACTTAATGGGGAACAGACACTAGGCTATTGATTCTCATGGATCTGACATTCTGTTTGTACCTCCATTATTGTTCTTACAATATTGTTTTACAATTCTCTCCCCTTTGGTTTTGAGTATAGGAACCCTAATAATCATCTTTATTAGCCCTGATACATGACACAAAGCCTGGCCCAGAAGAGATGATTATTAAATGCTAATGAATTAAATGAAAAAACAAATGAATAAGTAAATGCCAAAAATAGAGGGCTGAAAAAAATTCTTCAAATTGGATAATTTGGGCAAAAATCTGTTTTCTTGAGAGATTCCCCCAAAGATGTCCACCAAATATATCCAATATCCTAATCCCAGAACCTATGAATATGGTATCTTACAAGGCAAGGGTACTTTGTAGATGTGAGTAAGTTAAGAGTTTTTAGGTGGGAGATTATCCTCAATTATCTGCGGCGGGGGGAGGGGTTGTGTGTGGTTGATATAATCACAAGGGTCCTTATAAGAAAGAGGCAAGAGATCAGAAAAGTAGTAAGAAATATGACAATAGAAGTAAGAAGTTGGGATGACATAAGAAACGGGTCAGGAGCTAAGGAATCCAGGCAGCACCTAGAAGCTGAGAAGAGCAAAGAAGCAGATTCTCCCCTTAAAGACTCCAGGATGAATCAAACCAGCTAGCACTTCGATTTTAGTCCCTTAACACTGATGTTGGACTTTTCCCACCCTTCTAAACTCTAAGAGAATATATCTGTGCCATTTTAAGGTACTGAATTTGTGATAATTTGTTACAGCAACAATAAGAAATGAACACACATTTTGGTGTCTGGAAATACTGCTGTAACAAATATCTAAAAATGTGGATGTGACTCTGGAATTGGGTGATGTGTAGAGAACTGAGGAATTCTGAGGTGTGTGAAAGACAAAACCTAGATTCCTTTGGACAGATGATTAGTTCAAATATGGACCCTATGGGCTACTTGTGAGGGCTCAGAAGGAAGTAAGCCCCTATAATCTTAGAGAACATTAAAATTAGCATACAAGACTGTTGATGGAAATATGGACATTAAAGGGGCTGCTGCTGAAGTCTCATAAATAAAGAGTAACATGCTATTGAAAGCTAAGAGAAAGGGAACCCCTGTTGTTTAGTGGCAGGAGGTATAGCTGAATTGTTTCACGGAGTTGAGTGGAGAGCAGAACTGATACATAGTGGACTTGGATATTTCCCTGAGGAGATTTCTAAGCAAAGTGTTAAAGATACAGCCTGGTCCTCTTTGCTGCCTATGATAAAATGTGAAAAAAAAAAAAAAAAGAAATAATTTGAGAGAAGAACCATGATGCCAAAAGGACTTGGTAGAAATGTGTATTTAGCCTTATCCGGCTTGCAAAAGATACCAAAATTAAGAGATTCTCTGTCAGAAAGGGTTGCTCTGGAGAGAAATCCAAGGGTGATTCTCTGGAGCCTTTTCCTAGATTCTTAAAAGAGACAAAAGGTCACAGTATTCATTCACAGAGAAGGCTATTTGAAGTGATGGGGTGTGTGAATCATGGGTCCCCTCAGTTACCTCAGTGGAGACCAAAAATAGAGATATTATCTAAAAAAGACCAGTGGAGAAACATTTTGTCTAATGGAATGAATCCCTGAGCTAGCAGGAGACTCACAAGATTTTGGACTCCCAAGAATCTGTAGGCAGGAAACAGACTGATAAAAGTCTAAATACCTTCAGTGGAAAAAGAAGGATGATTCTGTGGGGCAGAAGACAAAACTTTGAGCCCAGAGGGTGGATCCATGGACCACAGAGGAATCAACAATTTCCGGGCTTTAAAACCTAATGGAGTTTGCCCACTTGAATTTCAAAATTGTTTGGGACCTCCTCTTTTCTTTTCATTTTCTCCTTTGGGGGATGGGGATACATATAACTGCTATCCAATGCTTGTACCATCATTTTATTTTTAGAGCAGATAACTCGAGTCTTCAGTGTTATAGGTACACAGATGGAGAGGAATTCTGTGCCAGGATGAAATATATCTAGAGTCTCATTCACACTCAATTTAGATGATTTAATGATGAGATTTGGGACTTTAGAACTAATGAGATTTAGATCAGATTTTGAACCTGACTTTATACTCTAATGGGTTGGGACTTGTGGGGACCTAGGGATGGGGTGAATTCATATTGTATGTGAGAAAGACACAAATCATTGTTACAGCTGCAATAGGAAACTAATACATTGAGTTATTAAAACATTTCTGAAAAGACGGTATTTTCTTTGTTGGTTTGTTTTTGCTGCTTCCGGTGACAACCATTTGAAAGTCAGCATGGATAATTCAAGAAGAAATTCCCTTTCCCTTAATTATCCTTTAAATTGAGTGTTGACTCTAAATTAAAGTATTCACAGAATTATATTCCTTACTGTATAGACTTGTGTGTGTGTGTGTGCGCGCGCGCCTGCCTGTTTTTCTAAGAAGTCAGTTTTTTATTCTGACTTTTTTTTTAAAGAGTCACTTATTTATTTATTTTAGAGAGAGAGCATGAATGGGAGGGGCAAAGGGAGAGGGAGAATCTCAAGCAGACTCTGCTCTGAGCACAGGGCTTGACCTGGGGCTTGATCTTGTGACCCTCAGATTGATCACAGTCTGAGCTGAAACCAAGATTCGGTCGCTTGACTGACTATGCCAGCCAACTGCCCCTATTCTAACATTCAAATTGGATTTTACGTCTCAAGAAATCCATGAATCGATTTCTTCCCTTTGGGTTAAGAGACAGTCCCTGGCAAACCATTGCCAAGGTTTCATGACACACTACTCACTCATTTTTTGTTTGTTTTTTATCATTCAGCCACATATCTCTTAGCCTATTATTTACTAGTCACACATATTGAATGATAGCTTCAATTATCATTTGCTTGACTAATTACCATATATCCTTACACTTGGACCATGTCTCAACACAAAGGAACCTTCCAAGAAATGTCACTATTGTTGATTTTATGCTGAGAAAATGAAATCCAATAGAGACTTGCCTCTCGATAACTAAGAGAAAAGCCCTATTGTGTGTTCAAGCCTGAACTATTACTACGTATTTAAGCTGATAATTTGTTAAACCTCTATTGTTTGGATACACTTATAAAAATACAAGGCAATCCATAAATGAATACTGAAAATTCCACACTCTATATTCCAAAGTGCTATTCACTATTCTATTATAAAGTATTGTAACTCACTTATATAGAAAAATATTTCGGGCTCTTCTGAGAGCCATAAAGATGACAATGGCAACCTAGTATTTAAATCCAAGATACTAGGCCTGGTTCAGTTTCCTGAACTTGCAGGGAATTTAATGAAAATTTTCTGAATAATGAATTGTTGCTACAATCAACTCAATGAGAGAAAAAATGATACATCAACCGATCTTTGTCAGCTAGCTAAAACAACAAACTAATGGTGTTTTATTTTCCCTTCTCACTCAAGACTTATGCTGTGTCTGTAAAGACAACGTACTTCTGGTCAACCAGAAATTTTAAACCAAGGACCCTGCCTCCAGATGACCACAGGCCTCAGAACCTCACAGCGTCTCTGAACAGTTGGCTGGTCAATCAGTAGCCTTCATGAGGTAAACAGAGAGAAAAGGGGGAAGAGGAACATTTTTCTCAGCCACTGGGGATCCTATTAGTTCGTGTAGAAGTAGAAAAGCATCCGAAGTTTATTTCGTTTTTATTTTTTAAGAGCAGTTCAGCTTTTTGAGATGACAGACCACCATCACCATTAAAAAAAGGAGTTTCATATTCTACAATATGTACAGAATAATGATCTTTCAAGGAAGAGAAAAAAAATCAGTATGCCTTCTGTTGGAGCATCTTGCTTTTCTGTCTTGTACCCCCAACTGTCAATTACAAAAGAGGTGAAAGAAGAGCTAATGGCCGCAGCCTTCTTCTCATCCATCTCCACACATCTTTGCTTGGACGTCTCACACTGTTAAATATCCACGAGACACAGTCTGCTCCAAAATATAAGCCCCAACCCCAGCCAATCTACTGACCACCACGTAGAGACCCCCAAGTACTTATTGACAAGATCTACCTGAAAGCAGCATACCTTTCTCAGATTTTCCAAGCCCAAAATTTAAATTGCTCCCCCCCAACCTACCTGACTTTGGTGTTTGCCATCTTGTAGACTAACACAACCATTGATGAAGTCACCAAAACCAGAAACCCAGACAGCAGAAACAACTCCTCTCTCTCTCTCCCTTACTTCTTGTATCTGATCATCACGGAGATCAGTTCATTCCATTTGTGAGGCATATCTTAAATCCATCCTTTCTCTTCAATTCCCTGGGTTGCTGCTAGTTACAAGCCCTGAAAATTTCTCCTTTGAACTTGCTCACTAGCACTGAAAGATTATATTGTGGGGCATCTGGATGGCTTAGTCAGTTGAGTGTCCAACTCTTTCTTGGTTTGGTCTCAGGTCGTGATCTCAGGGTCCTGAGATGGAGCCCTGCACTGGCCTTCGTGCTCAGCGGGAAGTCTGCTTGAAGATTCGCTCCATTTTCTCCTTTCCCCACGTGCTCTCTCTCTCTCCCTCTTAAATAAATCAAGAAAGAAAGAAAGAAGAAAGAAAGAAAGAAAGAAAGAAAGAAAGAAAGAAAGAAAGAAAGATTATATTGACCTGTGGGCTTTCCAGCTCTTCTCTGCCTTTCACGCAGCCATCAAAATTGATTTTTAAGGGATGCCACCTGGGTGGCTCAAGACGGTTAAATGTCTGCCTTTGACTCAGGGTCCTGATTCCAGGGTCCTGGGATCCAGCCCCATGTCTGGCTCCCTGCTTAGCAGAAGCCTGCTTCTCCCTCTCCTCCCTGTTTGTGCTCTCTCTTGCTATCTCTGTCACTATCCATCTCTCTCAAATAAAATCTTTTTTAAAAATTGATTTTTAAAATTAGAATTTTAGAAGATGTAAATAAAATTCAAATATAATCTCATTACAAAGAAAAAAACAAAAAGAAAACAAATATAGAAGTACCATAATAAAGTACTTTACATTCCCCCACTCCATGCTCATATCAGAAGTAACCATTATTAACAGACTAATTAGTGTTTTCAGACCTTTTCTATACATTCATGTAAATATGCACTTGCACACATAATCATTGCTATTTAAACATATTGGAGTTATAATGCTTTAATTTATGACTTAGTGTGTTAACAAGTCTTAAAGATCATTTTATGTTAGTATATATAACAATATCTACCATTTATGTAGCAATTATTATGGGTTAAAAACTATTCCAAGTGTTTGATAAGGATTATCTTACCTAGTTATCACACTATCTCTGTGTAGTTAGAACTATTAATATATCTCTTTTTAACACATCAGAAAATAGAACATATAGAAGTTAATTGCCAATAAAATGCAGACCTAAAAATAACAGAATGATGTAGCTAAGTTGTGGAATATAGTTAATTTAGATTTCTACATACCAGCAACAAATAATCAGAAAATATTAAAATATACAATATCATGAACAAATCAAGTAGTTAAGAATAAAGATAACATGTTGTACACTAAAAACTATAAGACATAATTGTAGGAAATTTAAAAATACCTAAGTAAACAGAGAGATAATCATGTTCCTGGAAGATACAATTTTGTTTAAAAAAAAAAAAAAGAATTCTCCACAAATCAATCCACAGAATCAATATAGTTTCAATTAAAATCCCACCAGGTGTGTGTGTATGTGTATCTCTGTGTAAATTGCCATGATAATTTTATTTTATTTTTTAAAAGATTTATTCATTTATTTTAGAGAGAGAAAGAAGAGAGTGCAAGCAAGGGGAAGGGCTTGGGAGGGAGAGAACGCCAAGCAGACTTCCCACTGAGTGTGGAGACCAACACAAGGCTCATCTCACAATCCTGAGAGCATGACCCCAGCCAAAATCAAGAGTCCAACACTTAGCCAACTGAGCCACTCAGAGACCCCAACTCAATAATTTTAAAGTTTATATACAAATACAGAGGGCCACAACTAAAGAACGTCAGTGGCTGGAGAATGTCTGTAGTCAAATATCAAATTTATTGTAAAAGAATAGGTATCAAAACGGATGTCACAGGATGCAGAGTTCAGCAACAGACCTAGACATCTACAGTCACTAGATTTATGAAAAGGGTGACACTGCAGAGGAAGGGGGAAAAGAGGGCCTCTTCAATAAATAGCACTGAAATAGAATACCCCATGAGAAAAGCTCTCTCCATGAGAGCTCTTACCATGAGAAAAGGAAATCTTGACAATGTCTTATACCACTCACACACACACATATTCCAATTGGATTACCTAGATTAAAATAACAAAAGTAAAACAATAAAGTTTCTAGAAAGAAACATAAGAGGATGTCTTTAAAACCCTGTGTTAGGCAAAGATATTTTAAGCAAGTCACAAGAATAGCTAAAACCATAAAGGAGAAAAGTGGATAAATTATTCTAAGTTAAAATGAAGAAGTTCTCTTCCTCAAAAGACACCATCTAAGGTAGTAAAAGGGAAAGCCTTCAAGGGGCAATGATATTTTCCATGAACATATGTGATGAAAAATTTGCATCTAGAATATAGATTTTCTAAAAACTTAATAAGAAAAAATAGGTGGGTTAAAAGACTTATATACATTACAAAAAAAAAATCCAAATGGCCAGTAGGTACATATAAAAGGCTCAATATCACTTATTATAAACAAATGAAAATTAAAAAAAAATGAGGTACTAGTACACACCTGCAATGAATGAAAAAGACTATGAACACCAAATGTTGGGGAGCAGTATATTATAGCTATGCTGTTGAGAATTTAAATTGGGGTACCAGTTTAGAAAAATGTTTGAACGTGTTCATACCCTGTGATCCAGCAACTGTATTCCAAAAAGCACGTCAAAGACTGTTCTAGAACAGATTATAAAAAACAGAAGTTATGGGTTCTTCAAATCTGGTGGAACTTGCTCCCTAAATTATCTGAGCCTGATGCCTATTTAAGGAAAGACCTTCAACTCCCTTTTAATTTTCTCCTATTTAAGAACTGAAAACCACTCAAATGTCTATCAAAAATAGAAGGAATTGGGACGCCAGGGTGACTCCATCAGTTGTGTTTAACTCTTAGTTTTGGCTGAGGTCATGATCTCAGGGTCTTGAGATCAAGCCCCATGTCAAGCCCCGAACTCAGCTTGTAGTCTACTTGAGATTGTCTCTCCCTCTCCCTCTGACTCCCCCTACCCTCCACCCCCACTACTATTGGCATGCACTTGCTTTCTCTATCTCAAATCAATAAATAAATATTTTGAAAAATGTAGAAGGAATAAGTACATTGTGGCATATTCACACAATGGAATACTACACATTAATAAAAACTAACAAATTATAATTTCATTCTATAACATTCTTAAACCTTAAGAATAAAAGCCAGATTGGGGCGCCTGAGTGGCTCAGTGGGTTAAAAGCCTCTGCCTTCGGCTCAGGTCATGATCTCAGGGTCCTGGGATCGAGCCCCACATCGGGCTTTCTGCTTGGTGGGGAGCCTGCTTTCCCCTCTCTCTCTGCCTGCCTCTCTGCCTACTTGTGATCTCTCTCTCTCATTCTCTCTCTCTCTCTCTCTCTGTCAAATAAATAAATAAAATCTTAAAAAAAAAAGAAAATATCTAAAAAAAAAAAAAAGAATAAAAGCCAGACAGAAGAATATATACCATATGATTCAGTTTATATAAATTTTAAAAATGTAAAACTAATCTATGGTTGCACAGGCAGAATAATGGTTACATTAACACAGTTTCCCGTAAGGACAATGGAGGGAACTTCTGATATTTGATAATATTGCATTATTTTTTCTGAGTACTGCTTTTATTTGTACTTACCCTTGTGAAAATTAATCTACCTTACAAGGGCTTTGTGCACCTTTTATATGTATGTGATACTCTGATAAAGTTAAATTTTAAAACATAATAAGAGAATGGAATTAGTGTTAATATGCTAACAAATTTGAGCACTTACATCAAAATGAATAAATTTTTAAAAACCTAACTTCAATATTGACTCAAGAAAAAAATTAATACCTCTAAATTGTTAAGAAAATGAAGCTTTATATGCATTCACTTTTCATTTGTGATATCAAAGTTACATTATGCTTATAGAACAATTTGGGAAGATTTTCATATTTACCATTAATTTCTATATGCTGGAGAATTTTGCATAAAAATAGAAATTAGAGGATTTTGAAAATTGGGCAAAACAAATGATATTATTTTGACCTGATGCAGATTTGGGGGTAGATATTTGACTATCTCTAATTTTCTTCTATTCAGATAGAATAGAAGAATTTCTATTTCCCATCTCTAATTTATGCAGGTTTTTACTTTTTTAAAAGTTAATCAGGAGATTTGAATTTCCCTAAAGACTTGACAACATTCATGTTCACATTTATTTAGCTATACCATTAATTATTGGATAAAGAATTTGTTTACATTTGAAGGGAAGGGTAAAGTTCTGTCTATGGAAGTGACCTTGACTGTTGGAGCCGCACTTCGTAGGAGAAATACATTTAAAAAAAAAAGTATATTTTTACATTTTTAAGGGGCATGTGATGAAGAAAGTGAAGCAGTCAAGGTCAAGTCCTGGGATAAGATGAGAATGAGAGAAATGGGCCAAAAAGACGGAAGAAAACAAGAAAGTGTGTCATAGGATCCTCCCACATTATTTTCAACTTTTCACTAGTGTGTCTAAAGTTAGAAAATTCTGAGTGTGATTCAGTTTCTCCTGGGTAATAGCAATAGGACTTACACTTGTCTACTGGTTGGCATAGGTCTGAAACAATACGTGTGCACTGATGCATGAATGCAAAGTCAGAAAAGAATGAGGAAAGAAGTTATAGAAATTATTGGAAGGATTCTGGACTTAAATTGCAATGGTGACTAATCAGGCTTAACACACTCAGAGGGCCACAGCAGATGTTTAGACTGCATTTATATGCCTGGTTCTTACCACAGCAGTTGGCACAATGTGTATGTGTGTTAAATTGAATCATTGCGTGGAAACTGAGTATAAGAGAGCATTTCACCCTCCCTTAGAAAGATCAGTGGATTTGGGGGAAAAAAAAATCCAAGAAAACACTGTTAGATCTCTGCTTTAAGCATGACACAGGCTTCTGATAAGCTGACTGAGTGACCCAAGACCTAGGCGGTACACCCCATCATCACATCAATCTCTAAGAAAGAGAAGAGAATCTCGGACAAGGGACAATAAGGCAGAGAGAGTTCTTATTTAAGATTTAAGGATACTTCCAATGAGTAGATGGATGTAGAAAGGAAATTCAGCTTGCATACCTAACTTTTCACCAGACGTTTTCTTTTTTTTATGATTTTTTTTATTAATTTCGTAACAATCTTTTTAAAAATTTTTTTAAACATCTTAATTTAATTTTATTTTTTAAACAAATAGAGAAATAAAAAGAAGAAAAGAAAAGAAAAAAATTTTATTTTATTTTTTTCAGTGTTCCAAGATTCAGTATTTATTTTTAGAGAGAGAGAGAGCAGGACCAGGGGTTGGGGGGGAGAGAGAGAGAATCTCAAACAGACTCTCCACGTTGGGCTCTGTGCTAAGTGACTTTTAAGTTAAGTGCTAAGACTAGTTAAGTGCTAAGTGCACTTAACCAACTGAGTCACCTAGGTGTCCCCCACCAAACATTTTCTTAAGATGTCTTCTGCCCTCTCTTTTCTTCAGCTTGTATGTTTATGTGTCTGCTCATTTTTCTAGCTAATTTCAAACATGGTAGACATAATTAACCATTAAGTCAGTCATATAAATATGATAAAATGTGTATTTGTAGCTCATTCTTCTGCTTACTCCAGAGACAGGGCCATTGAAAATGATTCTCTAAACTCTTGCCCCCCCTTTTTTTCTTTCAATTAGACAAGCTTCCCATCATGTAAGTTTTAGGGTACAAAAATGTGTTCTCCTTTGCTTCAGCCTCCACTTTGGATGCCATAACTAAATGCTTTCCTCCAAAAGAATTATGGGTTAATCTATCTGATTTTGAAGTCAAAATCAATAATTTGTTTTGTACCCCTGGACTTAAAGATTGCAAGTTATCTCTAGAAAGCTTCACATGACATTCAATTTGATTATCTGTAGCCTAAGTATGTATTTCTACAAGGAAAATATTCTCCACCTTATTATTACCTGGAAATAGACTAGAAAGGGAAGAGTTTATAGTTGTGAAGCAGGAAGGCTACCAAGGCAGGGCTGTCAGTGATTCATGGTGGTGTCAGCGGCTCTGTTGGAAGTCACATCATAGTAGGTGGGTCTTGCCCATCATTCTCTGAAACTCTCCTAGAATCACATATTTACAAGCTGGGTTAGAATGAGCTTCATACTACATTTAGTACAGATATATTTAGATAAAGTCTCCCCAAGGGTACTCAAGTGTTGGTATATAACAGCAGTTAAATTTTATTTCCAAAAGAGAACAACCAGGTTTCATGTTTAGTCCATTCAGATGGTCATATTTGAAGCAACCAATATACTAAGAACTCTGTCAATCACACTTGAATCTAAGTACAGATCATGAATATACAGAATGATTTAAAGTTATACTAGCTGGCTATTACTGGGTAGGCAAAACTCTAGGAAAGAAGGCTGGATAAATAAAGGTTAAAGATAGGCAATCCTGAAAATGTAAAGCGATTGACCAATATTAAATAAATAGCTCAAAGTCATGTTAACGCAACTCTTCTCATGTAACTTGATGGCTTAAGTAACTGACAACCTTGTTTTCATCAAGAAATGTTATATATTGCATATTCATTTGTTGAACCAAACAGAATAATCAATTCTTTACTCATGAAGGTTTGGGGAAATTTGGCAATTTTGCTAATTTTTATAATGCCAGTCACCCCTTAGAATGTCAAGTAATGGTAGAACAAGATGGCACGGGATTACAAAAACACAAACATCTCCCATGAAATCTGATATCACAAGGGGCGCTTGGGTGGCTCACTCACTTGAGCGGCTGCCTTTGGCTCAAGTCGTGATCTCAGGGTCCTGGGATCAAGCCCCACATCAGGCTCCCTGCTCACCAGAGAGTCCGCTTCTCTCTCTCTCTCTCTCTCTGACCCTCCTCCCCGCCTCCCCGCTTGTTTCTTGTCTCTCCCTCTCTCCCTCCCTCCCTCCAAAAAAAAAAAAAAAGAATTAGAACACAAGCCGCAGTATCTTCTCTTCTATGTTCTTTTAATGTGTCTCCATCCATAAAACTTTGTGTTAAAATTTTGGGAGGTTAAAATGGGATAAGTATGAAATCTTTTAGTTAAGTATATTTTCTAATTCTCACATGATTCTTATTGAGACTCTCTGGCAGGTGCTAGACTGGACCTACCACCTGGAATGTCTATGAAGGCAACCTTAAATCAATAACTCTTCTGAGGTTCTATAAACCAAATAAGGGCTTTTCATCTTTAACTTGACTCAGCATTGCGAAAGACTACTGAAAAGTGAGTTAGGTTACTGATACTAGCATCTACGAAAAGCATCACATGAAATTATTGACCAAAAAGAAATGAGTGTGAGAGAATGTGGGACAACATAATGTAATCAAACTAGGTCAATGACTGGTTTTTGCTCATTATTGTATCAAACATTGAGCACATGCCGAGTACCTGGTGAGTGCCCAATTACCGCTTGTTAAAAGATAAATGAATTAACGAGTGAATTAATAAAATGATTATGATGTTCAAGGGCACATTCATTATATGATGTAGGCAAAGAGACTTGCACAACTCAGGTTCCTGAGGGGGAGGGTGACTGGAGAAGGTCCTGGACAGGAAACGCATGTATCATTCTAAAATAAAATTAAGCATGACTTTTCTTTAATAAATTCCAATAAATGAGATTATTTTTCTTAAATGAAATTTAAAAGGAAATAGATGCCAAATTAAAAAAAATAGTATAAACATGAGCAATCAAGATAAATATATACAAATGAAATTATAAAGAAAATAGTTAAAACAATAAGATGATGACAGTTCATTCAAGGATAATGGAAGAACTTGAGTGAAAAAAAATCCCAGCAGGTCAAGGACCAATAAAGGGTTTATCACATACAGTGGCAGTAATTTTAAGTAAGTGCCAGGCTGGTCTAACCCAAAATTATGAATCATTATTGAAAGTAGAATCATTATCTACAGATTTGTCAATCACTGGAATACATTAGCCAGTTGATGGATGTTAATCAAACATAAAACAATGTACTGTGCAGCTAGCAAATTATTGTTAGCAAGTTCCACTGTGGATCTCTAGAACGAGACCAAAGTAAAGTCAAAAATGTCTTCAAATTGCATTTTAAAGCGTTAAGGGTTTCCACTTTCAAAGAAGATGAGGAAAATCCTGTTCGTTTCTTCCACCTTAAGGAAAACAAGCTAGGTAAGCTATAATATCAAATATGTTGCTGTTGCTGTTTTATTGCTGTTGTTTTAATATGTCAGAAATCTAAGGATGCAAAGAAATCTAAATCAACTAATTTCCAGAATATGACAATTTATTCTTAGGAGTGAAGCAATTCATGATCATTATTATGCCTTCCAAAGAGGCCAGCTGATTTTATTTCTGGTGAGAGCTCTCTTCCCCGCTTGCAGATGGTTGCCTTCTCACTGTGTCCTCACATGGTGGAGGCAGAAAGAGTGGGCTCTCTGCTGTCTCTTATAAGGACACGAATCCTATTTGATCAGAGCCCCACCCATGTGACCTTACTTAACCTGAATGACTTCCATAAACGTTCCATTTCCAAATACATTCACGTTGGGGTTTGGGCTTCAACATATGAATGAGGGTGGGGTGGGGGTGGGGACAGAAACAGTGGCTCCATAACAAGTAAGAATAAATATTTTCTTAAAACAAAGAACACAGGAGGACGCCTGGGTGGCTCAGTTGCTTAAATGTCTGCCGTTGGCTCAGGTCATGATCCCAGGGTCCAGGGATCAAGTCCCATGTTGGGCTCCCTGCTCAGCAGAGAGTTTGCTGCTTCTCCCTCGACCTATCGGCCCTGCTCGTGCTCGCTCTCTCTTTCTAATAAATATAAATAAAATCTTCAAAAAAAAAAAAAAAGAAGAAGAAGAAGAAGACTTGAGTTTATTGGAGAAGAACTGTCAATTTTGTTGGTTTTATTGTATTTTTTGGTTTATTTCAGATATACCCTCCCATGAAATATGAAATTAGATGAAACAAATGGAAAAACAGTATAACTCTGCACCTGGAATGAGCTGAGACAAGTTATTTATTTTTTGAAGTAATTCTCCCATGCAAAACAAATAGCAATTAAGATAGCAAATAGAAATTTATGCACCAGCCTTTAAGTTATAAATATGTGAATAATTCCAAACATTTGTAGCACTTCGAAGTATTTCATGAAATAATGTTTTAACATCTTGCCTCAAAATATAGGAGCAAAACAGGCCAACCAACTACTAAACCAAATAATAAATTTCATTTTGAGAAATATGGAAAAACTGCGTGGCCATAATGAAAAACAATGACTTAATCAGATACTGCGTTGAAACAATTCAGAGAAAGAATTCTATGGGAAGAATGTTTTGGAAGAAAAATTAATCTGAAGACACATCCAGGCTGCTCCTTACTCCTAAAATAGATCTCAATTTCAAAAGAAAATAGCCTCTTTTTCTAGTATTGTATCTAAGATATTCTAGGCACATACTATAAGGCTGAAAATATGAAAAAGGAACTTGGTCCTTGACCTCTCATGCTTTCTCCAGGAAATGTTTTTTCTGCTGGTAGCCAATAAAAATAAAGGCCACTTGTGTACCTCGGATGTAATTAATGACAAGAAATAAATATAGAATATAGGCATATGTGCCGAAAACAGTATTGCTGTCAGCTAAAATTTTTATAGGCTTTTTGTATGTGTGGGCCCTAAGAAATCAGTATCTTTTAAGATATATTGTTTACCTCTTAGTTCTAAGAAGAGCAAAAGAAATTTTTTTTCATGAGCGCAGAGACCTCAGAGCAGTCATATTTATTTGCCAGCAGACTGGTTGGATTTTCTTTCATGAATGAGGAGATGCATACAGAGCATATAGTCTTCACTGCCATGCCTTTTATTATCTCTTTCTGTTTGGCAGGGTCTGGGGCTTCTTGAGATTTCTCTTCACTTTTCAAAGCCCTGCATGAGCTGCAGATAGGGATATGCTTTAGTTTCCACAAGTAGCAAAGGAAGCTTTGCTTCCTCTGTGTACTTTCTTGGCCCACTATCAGTGAAGGATGTTCCTTTTCCCATTTATTTTTATTTGATCTTCAGAATATGCCTCAGTTTATGAGTTTCACCATCTTTGATCTTAAGTACTGTTTCTCTGGAAATAAAAATGGGATCCACATAAGAGAAAAGAAAGTTTGCTATCAGGTTGTTTAAAATATACTTTCAAATATTCTAGGGGAAGATCTCATGAAAAATAAATAAAACCAGTTTTTTTTTTTCCAGGAAACTTGGGTAGACTCAGGATTCCTATTCAAAGATTATCTACTTATTTAGAAAAAATAACCAAACAAATAATATAAAGAAGCTTCTCATGTATTGCTACGGCCTTTAATTATGCAGGATCCAAATATATCATAATCCAGATAGCAAATTTTTTAAAAAATCAGTAATTCATTATGTGTAGTAGATGCTGTTGGTGCCCCACCCAAATTCCCTAGCACTTACCACTCAGCACATACCTGCTAGAGTTCCAATGGCACCCCTGCTTTTCTTGAAGTCTTTCCCTAGCTCTTGGTGCTCACTTTGATGCCTGTGTGGCAGGCTGGAAATGCCAAGGAATTAATACTTTCCTGGAACAGCCCTCCATGAATGCAAGATTGGAATCATTGTATGAATACCCCAACTAGCTCACACTTCAGAAGAAACAACTCTGAGGTCTCTTCTCCACTGGCTTTCATGGTCTTCGGAAAGATTAAGCCCCACGTACAGACAGTGGTAACTTGATTGATAGTAAACACTTTATTGGCTGCCTTCCTCCTTTGTCTGACTTCCTCGCCGTCCTTCTAGTATTCTCTGGGATCATCTCCCAAGTGGGCTTTTTGTTCCTTAATCCCTGTCTCAGGGTTTGCTTCAGGGGGGACCTAAATGAAGACATTATGAAAACATTGCTCATCCACTCTGCAATTATTCAGACATTCGATTTTCCCAAAGGGAATGAATCAGCAGTTCTCGACTTCAGTGGTAAAATTGACACTTTTAGTGGTTTAAGTCAAAAAGCCTTCACCAGTGAGACTCTGTTGCCTAAGGTTGACTACAGAGCAGATTTCATACAAATGTCAGGCTGCCGTACAGAGATAGCCTTTTCATTATGGCACTCCAAATGTCATTATCTGTAGGTCTTTATTGGGAGACCCATTAGTTTCCAGAGAAGAATTCTATCATCTCCTCCTGGGGAATTATAAGGGAGGAAGGGTTACTGAGAGTCTAACAGTAGAATACAAACTCCTTGTTCTTATTTTTATTTTTTACCTTTTATTTTTTACCTTTTTACCTATGCTGGGTGTCTCAGAGTCCCCAAAACTCCATTTTTCCATTGTCCTATCAATAAACTTCCTTTTTTTTTTTCTCGGGGGCAGGGGGGAGATGCTTGCAGGAAGTAAGAATGGTAAACATCTTATACATTAATTTAACTATTATCCCCCTTTTCAGCCCATGCCTTCATCCATAATGCATTGGGACTTCCCAGGGTGGACCACAGGACATTCACCTTTCCTTGGCATCCATCTTGTGTGTTTTTAAGTTACAGCTTTCTCCGCCATGTTAGTTATCACTCTTCCAGATGAGGCCAGGTTCCTACTACTTCTTTTCTTCTTTCCAATTCTCTGTGCCCTGTACTGTTATTCCTTGCTTGCTTATTCCTTTTATGTAATTTTGGTGGGATTTCAGGATGGAACAGAAAGAAACACTTGAATTAAGACCACTATGTTTAACAGAAGCTAGATTTTTTTTTCAAGAAGAGTTTTCTAGGCCACCGTGAGCCCCGCAGTCCTAGTTTTTCTAAGTGCGTGATCATAGGGGTACTGTCAGTGCTGCATGGCTCTTCTGTAAAGAATTAATTTTTATGTGAGGGAAAAATAAAGAACTAAAAGGCTGATTTCTGCTGTAAAGTCATCTTCAAGACATAAAAGCTCTTCCCATTTCTATAGAAGCTGGGCTTTTTTTTTTTTTCATCAGTAACATATTCTTTCATTGAATCTGCATGAACCTGGCATATTTTGTGCCAAAATGGTATCTTTTACCTTAAGGGAAAAATTAAAACATTAATGATTTGAACATCTGGGGTGCCTGGTGACTCAATGGGTTAAAGCCTCTGCCTTGGTCTCAGATCATGATCCCAGGGTCCTGGGATCGAGTTCCACATCAGGCTATCTGCTCGGCGGGGAGCCTGCTTCCCCCCTCTCTCTGCCTGCCTCTCTGCCTACTTGTGATCTCTCTCTCTCTCTCTCTGTCATATAAATAAATAAAATCTTAAATAATAATAATAAAAATAATAATTTGAACATCTATTCCAGCAGTGGGTCTTGGAAACAGTCGCACAGAGTAAGGACTAGATCAAAGAGGCCATCTTCAAAGTCAAAGATTTAAGAACCACCAACCGTCAAGAAGAGGGACCCAAGCAGAGATTTATAAAAACAGTCTCATTCACAAAAATTAACATGTACCTAATGAAGCAGGAGCCTAGAATGTAAAAGAGGAAGAGAACATCATTACCCTGGGGGCACCTGTGTGGCTCAGTGGGTTAAAACCTCTGCCTTTGGCTCAGGTCATGATCTCAAGGTCCTGGGATCGAGCCCCCCATCGGGCTGTCTGCTGAGTGGGGATCCTGCTTCCCCTTCTCTCTCTCTGCCTGCCTCTCTGCCTACTTGTGATGTCTCTATCTCTGTCAAATAAGTAAATAAAATCTTAAAGAAAAGAAAACAAAATCATTACCCTATAAATAGCGTGACCATATGTACATATATACCTGGGTGCTCAGCACAGCTCGCAACCAGCGACAACCAAGACCCAGATCAGAAGCAATGCTTTCAAGTGCTTCTCTATTAGTAAAACCAAAAGGCTACTTGGTTTTTAGTCAGGAACTCAATAAAAGAATGTGATTTTCTTCTATAGGAAACGAAGGAAGACATTGGGTGTTTTAAATTTGGAGGGTTTTTTTCCATCAAAAGTGTTGCAAGTAAGATGTAAAGAACTGTGAGGGCTTCTGGCAGGTATTCTGTCTTTCACTGTGACATGGATGTATTGTCTACACTAACTGTAGCTAAGTGGCACATTGTGTTGTTATACATGCCAGGGAAGGTGGTCAATTGTTGTGCTTATTCTCCTATTGATTTCTCATTTCTTCTGGTCATTTGAACTACCTGTAAAGTATGGTAAGGGGAATAATACAAGGAGGCTATTGTATATGTAAAGGTTCCAAATGGTGTATTCTTTATGTTTTATCAGAAACACAGCAAGGACATGCAAGAAAATATTAGGGTAGGCTTTCTCTAGCTTCTCCCTTTAATTGCCCATGCTTGAACTGCAAAATTTGGGAAGTGAAAGGAAGATGCTGTGATTTACATTTTATATAAAAAGAGTCTTAGAAGATGAGCAAATAGCAATTATTTGGGTAGATGAAACGCAAGTTGCAGATGATATTTGTGAAGTCTGGCTGTCTCCTCTGGGCAGAAGATGGTGAGGGGATTTATGGCTCCCTATTGCTCACTCTGGTACTCAAAAATTTGTAAGAAACTCTTATGACATAAACTTACAGCAAAGTTCAGAGATTTCTAAATAGCTCATCTGTCCATTAACTTCAATCTCATGAAAACATTACATTTTATGTTACTTAGAAATTGTGAGGTATTTTAATTTAGGATCAGAACATACAACATTCAAAGGTAATATTTTTACTGAAGTATAATTGGCATATAACTTATATTAGTCTCAGGTGTAAGACACAAGGATTCAATATTTAGAGTTATGAAATGATCCCAATAAATCCAGCTAACTTCCATTACCATTCATAGTTATATTTTTTTTCTTGTGATGAGAACTTCTAAGATCTACTCTCTTGGCAACTTTCAAATACCTAATACTATTATTAATAGTATAATTAAGATGTATTATTAACTATAGTCACTATGCTGTGGATTTCATAACTGGAAGTTTCCACTTTTTGACCACCTTCACTCATTTTGCCGACCCTCACCCTCCATCTCTGGCAACCACCAATCTGTTCTCTCTGTGAGTTATGTTTTTGTTTGTTTGTTTTCTGATTCTTTGGTTTTTTGTTTTAGATTCTACGTATAAGTGAAATCTTACAGTATCTGCTTTTCTCTGTCAGACTTATTTCACTTACTGTAATTCCTTCAAGGTTCATCTATGTTGTCATGTAAAGGGGAACATTCCTACACTGTTGGTGGGAATGCAAACTCATGCAGCCACTCTGGAAAACAGCATTGAGGTTCCTCAAAAAGTTGAAAATAGATCTACCTTAGGATCCAGCGACTGCACTACTTGGTATTTACCCCAAAGATGCAAATGTAGTGATCAGAAGGGGATGTGTACCTGAATGTTTATAGCAGCAATGTCCACAATAGCCAAACTATGGAAAGAGCCTAGATGTCCACCAACAGATGAATGGATAAAGAAGATGTGGTATATATATATATATGTATACACACACACACACACACACACACACACACACACACACACACACAAGGGAATACTATACAGCCATCCAAAAAATGAAGTCTTGCCATTTGCAACAACATGGATGGAACTAGAGGGTATTATGCTGAGTGAAATGAGTCAATCAGAGAAAGACAATTATCATATGATCTCACTGATATGAGGAATTTGAGAAACAAGACAGAGGATCATAAGGAAAGGGAGAGAAAAATGAAACAAGATGAAACCAGAGAGGGAGACAAACCACAAGAGACACTTAATCTCAGGAAACAAACTGAGGGTTGGGGGAAGTGTGGGGGGGTGGGAGGGATAGGGTGGCTGGGTGATGGACATTAGGGAGGGTATGTGCTATAATGAGAAAAATTTTTTTTTAAAAATTAAATGACAGATTAAAAAAAATCCACCATGATATCAGACTGTCAAGTTCCAGTATTTGAGTTAAAAATTATAAGATATTAAGAGTAGAAAACATCTTAGAAATCATCTACTTCTTCACTGATACATGAAAAAACAGGTATGGAGTGGTGGTGAAGTGGCTTACCTGAAGATAATTTGTATAGGATCATTGGCTAGAATTCAGATCCTCATTCCAGAGTCCATTTATCATTGCCAAGGAGGAGAGGGCAACTTGGGGTAGCTACTCAGTTTTTTATTCTTCCACTAAACTATTTTTTCAAAGATTTTGTTTATTTATTATTTGAGAGAGAGATTGAGAGCGCAAGTGGGAGGAAAAACAGAGGGAGAAGCAGACCCCCTGTGGAGCATGGAGCCCAACAGGGGACTCAGTCCCAGGACCCTGGGATCATGATCTGAGGGGAAGGCAGACATTTAACTGACTGAGCCCCCAGGAGCCCTAAACTATTTTTGATTTCTGTGTTTATGAACCAGTTCTCTGTTTAGTATAGAGGGAGAGAAGTGGAGACAGATGGTCTAAAGAAAATAAATAGTACAAATAAGTTCATATTGTGATCCATCCTAAGAAGATACAACAGAATGAAAGAGAGGGCGACCACTTCAGATTGAAGAAGATCCTTTCAAGGCATAAACACTTGCACTAGAAAATGAATGACTACAAAGAGCCAGTAGTGAAGGGCTCAGGGAAAGCCCACTCTAGATGGTAAGACAAAGAGCCTGAGGCCAGAACAAGGCTGGCAGAATAATATAGAAGGACAAAGACCAAAGTGTCTAGAGCATGGTGACTGAGAAGAGAGTGGGAGGTGATGAGGTCAGAGGGAGGTAGATGCCATATCACATCCACCATTTTATGTGGATTTTTAAGCTTAAATTTCATTCTTAGTGAAAGGGGATCCATTTGGAGGTTTTACACAGGGAAAGACCATTTCTCAATTGACTTCCTTTTTTTTTAAAAGAAGATACGACAGGGCAGTGTAGTTTACTCACCAGGGAAAAGAAAACCAAAATTATTTTTATTTTGTAAAACATTGTTTAGGTTGAAAATTTTGACTTTTTCATTCTTAATTGGTATGTGATATGATGCCAGTAGGAGAATGACAAGAATTCTTAATGTAATAAAATAAAATTTCCCATTTAAAATGAAAGATTCTTGTTGACTAAAGGAATATATACTGGAAAGATCGAGAAAACCTATCATTTCACTGAAAGTATTTAAAAAGTTATGTGCAATTTTACTTTAGAAGGAATAGTAAAATAATTTATATTTATTTATGCACACCAGCCTTATTAGTTATATATTTCCTGCTTTACTACAGAAGCTGAATATTTTAAAGATCAGGTTTGTTTTCCAGAGACAGTATCATAGTAAATGTTGCTATCCTTTGAGACACGATATATAACTCGATATCACCTTAATGACTTCACAAAGTCAGTCCAAGAAGACTACCAAATCTCATCAACTTTCCTCTGAAACTATTGCCTTAATACTATGGGAGACTAGATGTAAAAGTCAAAAATAAAATTAGGCCTTAACCACTCATCATTCATTCACATAAAAAATTTCTAAATAATTGCTAAATCTGTAATTTTTAAACATGGTATTACATTTTACTTGAGTTAAAACTGTTCTTAAATTTTATTTTATTTTTTTGTTTGTTTGTTTCAGATCACTATGACCATAGATGTAGAGGAAAGATTATGGTGAGGCCACTATACATTGGTCTATATTTTGTGACTTACAATGGAGAGTAAAACAACCTAATCAAATAAGACAAGACAAAATATAACGAGTTATTTGAACATTATTTTGTCAAACCAGTTGCAGAAAGCAAGTCAGAGAAAAGGACTGCTGAGATCTGGAAACCCATACATCTGGCCGATGATGAAGAAAGGAACTTGCCATCCAGTGATATTCAATACAGTTTAAGAATCTAAGAACTTTGACAATGGTCATTAAAACTCATGATACAAATTATGTGGTCAAGATCAGTTTTGCAAAAGTCACGGTAATGAATCTCAGTGAGAACGTTTATATGTTATATTCTCAAACTGTTTTAACATTTTTCATCTCGACTTTGATCCTTCTACTTTTTTTTCATGACCTGTCTTTGAAGGGATGACGATGGTCCCCAAGCCATTTGCTTTGTCTTCCAGGGACTTACCCGTTGAACCATCTTTAACAAGTAGTAGGCCTGACCCTTATAATATACGTGAAAAGACTCCAAAAGGGGAAACAGGCATCATTTGTCAGTAGGGCACTGTGTTAATATTTATTATATGCCATCTCTTTTATCTTATCTTCAAAATCATAAGATAAATACTTTTTTTTTCCATTTTCCAGATAAAGTTGAGACTAAAAATGTTGGCAAACTGTCCAGGTCCATAAAGCCAATCAATGGCAGAGTTGAAATTTTAATTTTGAACAGTAAGACCCAAATCCAAGATCTTGGGGTACCACATTTGGGGTATTTAATAAAGGAGTCTTCCTACTGTCAAGAACCTCAGGTAGAGTTCTGCCTGGTCTTTAGTAGACCTTGTGAGGCCAGGAGTACATACCCATTTAGGGTTATTATTAACCATCTCCTCATCACTAACAGAAATATTCTCATATATTTTTTAAAACCTGACTCAGAATTGGGGCGCCTGGGTGGCTCAGTCAGTTAAGCACCTGACTCTTGATTTCAGCTCAGGTCATAATTGCAGGGCCGAGAGATCGAGCCCTGAGTCAGGCTCTGCACTGGGCACGAGGCCTGTTTAAGATTCTCTCTCCATCCGCCCACCACACTGCCCCCACCCCTGGCCCTGTTCTCACACATGCATGCGTTCTCTCTCTCTCTCTCAAAAGAAAAAAAAATGACTGATAATTAATCAGATCTAGGAAATTAGGATTAGTGTAACAGTATAACAGCTCTAAAGTTGTTTTACAAAACAGCTTTTAAAAAGGCAACGTGTCATGTAAAATCTTTTCTCACTCCTATTCCAGTTCAGTGATGAAAATTGTTTTCCTTTTTGTGGTAATTTAATGCTCCCCTGAACTGGCTCCTGTGATTTCAGAAGCGGGTTTCTAAACACTCATGCTCACATGTACGGACTCCCACAATGAGAAATTCATTTTCTGCTTGACTTTGTAAGTGAAATTACCCTCTGACACCACTCCTTTCTGCTGCCATTGAAAGGTATTAATGAAACATGGCATCAGAAATTTATTTGCAAGGTTGTCTTCTGTTATATCCTTTGGTCTGAAAGTGCCTTTTTAGATCTCTGTGACAAGAGTATGTGTTGGGGGCGGGGGATGATTACTTTTAGTGTGACCAGGAAATCAAACATATTGTTAGGTCTCCAGATTGAGAAGTCAACATTTTCAGAAAGATCTTAACAAGCATACTCAGATAAAAACTACAGAGATGTTGACATTCTACCATTGCCTTAGGTCTTCTTTAAAAGGATATCCCTATGAATCAATAAGTCAAGAAATTATTGGAAAGCCTAACATCCTTTACAAAGGGAAGTTATCTAGATAATGAAACTCATTGCTCAGGGTATGGTTGCTGAAATAAGATGTTTAACATCAGGATAAAGGTTTTTTTGGGTACTTCCATGTTCACTGCCTTATATTCCTCCTGCTCTGAGAAAACAAAACCAACCATATTTAAGGAGCAGCCTCTTTAGATATTCTGATTCAAACACAACTCACCCAAGACTCTTCCAACATCTTATGTTCCTATCCTTGCCAACGAACCATGATTTACTCATCACACTAACCTAACCAGGGGCAGGCAGTTTCCTATCCAATCTGCACTCAAGGGTCCCCTACACAAGTACCTGTATCCCCCAGTGGCTTACTTCCACACCCAAAGTAAACGATTTATACCCCTCCCCTGCTATCATTTTGTTAATACAATATGGCGGGTTTGGTGTCCTAGATAACCTTGGTTGGTGTTAAGCATACCCTCCTTGACTCTTGCTGTACCCCCAGCAAAAGCCTCTGTCACCTAATAGAGATACAAAAGACTCATTAAGTAAGTAAATGAACACATTACTATAGGGTAATTGTTTTTCTTCCAAATTTGTGCAAACCATGTTAAGCTTCTAGACTCAAAATTAGGGAAAGAACAAGACTTAATTTCCATGACATATTCTAGGTACCTCTGGGCTTTGAATTAATCTGTTTTTCACTGGCCTTGTACTTCTGGTTTCACTATCTGGTGGCTGCATTTTTTTCTCACAAACTGTTGACTACTTATTTTTTTTTTTAATTTAGTTTATTTATTTGAGAGAGAGAGAGAGAGAGAGAGAGAGAGAGAGATTGAGAGAGCAGAAAGTCAGAGAGAGAAGCAGACTCCCCAGGGAGCTGGGAGCCTGATGTAGGACTCGATCCTGGAACTCCGGGATCATGACCTGAGCCAAAGGCAGTCGCTTAACCAACCGAGCCACCCAGGCGCCCGACTACTTATTTTTAAAATGAGATCTGAATTTGACACAAGCTAGTGTTTGCTTCTCTGTGGACTTGATACATTTTTAGCTTTTATTTTTACCAATGGCAAGGGTTAGAGACCAACCTGACTATGACATTCATTAAAAGTCATATTTTTCTGGAATCTTTCAGAAGGCATTGATTCCCCAGTAGCTCTAACATAGTAGCTCTCCAGTTATTTTACTTCATCCCCAAGGGGAGTTAGATGGTCCTCCGCTGATTTTCATAGCATCCCTTATCACTGCCTTCTTACCTTCGATTACAAGTGACATTAAATTTTTCCCACTCTAGGCTGTGTGTGTCCTAAGAGCCTTCAATCCAGTCATTTGTTTTTCTTTTTTTCCGAAACATAGCACAGTGCTTAACATAGAATAAAATCTTAATGTAAGTTTGGTAAATAAAGGGATAAAGAAATAAAGGATAGTTAGATGATAGGTAGAAGATGATAGATAGATAGATAGATAGATAGATAGATAGATAGATAGATAATAGATATAAAATTTGATTCTGGGGAGATAACTCCTTTTAAAGTGTGACATAAACCAAAAGCAGACTTTTGTCCATAGTGAATTGATTTTGGAGTCTATACCAAAACTGATATCATTGATCAGGGGAACTATGAGATAGAAAGCAGGAGCCCTAAGGTTTTATCAGCAGTTACTAAGACATTTTTCCCCTAAGACTTACAATTTTGCATACTTTTTGTTTAAGTTTTAGAGATGAGAAAACATCCGAGTTATCGCAATCCCTCGGTGTGGAATTTGAAGAGTCTGATAGAGTTCATAAGTTTGCCTGAGTTTTCTGAAATACCCCCTGGCATGGGGTTCTCTAGGCAAAAATTATTAAGTCCCTCCCTCATGCTCCTAACCAGCACTGTGCTCTAACACAGAGAGTCAATTACTATGTGAATTATTGCAAGACATAAAAGGAAAACAGTCATTTTTTTTCTATCCCAAGTGCCCAATCTTGGTTCTCACTGCCTGGAGATCATTATTATTAATAATTTCAGGCCCTGGGCTAAAGGAGACTGGTGTCCATTAGCATATTTACTGCTCATGACAGCCCGGTGAGATCCAGAGCTAGTCACATTTTATGAAAATTGGAGTCAGGTGATTTTCAATTATGCAAATCTGAAATCATTTAATATAAAAATATCAACACGGTCTCATTTTATTTACAAAATTTCAACTATAGCAAATGTCCCTCAATTTTTAAAAAATTACAAAGAATTATGTCTTGAAAAAAGTTGCTGTGGCCGAAGTTGAAGAGGTTACTCCCTATGTTCTCCTCTAGGATTTTGAAAAGAAGGGCCATATGTACCCCATGTTCATAGCAGCAATGGCCATAATCGCCAAACTGTGGAAAAAGCCAAGATGCCCTTCAACAGATGAATAGATAAGGAAGATGTGGTCCATATATGCAATAGAATATCATGCCTCCATCAGAAAGGATGAATACTCAACTTTTGTATCAACATGGACGGGACTGGAGGAGATTATGCTGAGTGAAATAAGTCAAGCAGAGAAAGTCAATTATCATATGGTTTTACTTACTTGTAGAGCATAAGGAATAACATGGAGGACATTAGGGGAAGGCAAGGAAAAGTGAATTGGGGGAAATTGGAGGAGAGGTGAACCATGAAAGACGATGAACTCTGAGAAACAAACCGAAGGGTTTGGAAGGTGTGGGGGATGGGTGAGCCTGGTGGTTGGTAATGGTGGGGCACGTACTGCATGGAGCACTGGGTGTGGTACATAAACAATGAATCTTGGAACAGTAAAAAAAAATTAAATTAAAAATATATATTTATTAAAAATAAATAAAAAAAATTATCTAATTTAAATGACAAGCCTGGAGAGTTTTAAATAGTATTTATGCTTTGGTTACATGGGTGTGCCACTTCTGCTGGAAAATCCTAATTGTTAGAATGAAAGCTAGTACTTATTACACACTAACCAGGCATCTCATAGGTAGCATCCCCTTTATTTTTCTCAGAAAATTCTATGTGGTGGGACTCTTATCATCTCCGTTTTGCAGATGACAAAAAGGTGAATAGCAGAAGTAGAATTTAAATCCAGGCAGCCTGGCTCCAAACTTAATCAATGCCTCGCCTCACCTGGCAGGATTGGTCTTGAATTCTGTGCCTTTTGAATTAAATAAAACCAGGAACTCTCCGGCCACATCAAATATGCCCGTCTGTAGGGACTATAGTCTCACCTTTGAAAGTGCAGCTTTGGGGCGGGGGGGGGGATGACTTGCCCAAGGCCTCAAAGCTAAAAGAAGTCAAACTAATTTGTCGGGAACATTAGCTATAATGTCTTGATTAAGGACACAGACAAAAGGAATAGCAATCCAAGACTCCGAGTACTCCTCTTCTATGCCTTCATGGGTTCTCAGCCGCTCACATAATGTCACGTAAACTTAACCCACACAATCTCTCATCTTCCAGCCCTCAGCCTCTTTTTCCTCCCCAGGATTGTCCAGAGACTAACCTTGTCCAGAGAAAAATACACATGCCCAGTTTTCCTAGCACGCTATCTTATCCTCCAATTAAAATTCAGACTAAAAAAACCCTCTGGGCACTTTCTCGAAGAACGCACACTCCGTACAATGTCTACTCTGTAACCGTAATACCAGCTTGTCAAACAGCTACCAGAATCGATACAAGTCTGACCCAGGCAAATATCAGGGGTAGCCGGAGTGAGTTCGTCACTAATAACCCCACCACACATTCTTGTTATCACTTTTAGATAGATTTTTGCATGGCACGTCCTGCCCGGTGAAAAATAGAAGATACATTCTTTCCAGGTTGGCATCAGAATCGAAAAAAACTGTACTTGCAACTTTAGAAGCTGAAAATTGAGGACATGTCCTTTCGCTATTCTCCAAATGGAGCATCACAGCAGATAAAGCAAAGCTGTTGTGTGAGGACAAGTTCACAATAATGCGTTGTGCAGGATAACAATAAAGGGTTTTATAAGAGACTCCTAAATTCACGAAACTAAGGGTTACTGGGAGGTGGGGGAGGGGTAGGGATATGGACATTGGGGAGGGTATGTGCTATGGCAAATGCTGTGAAATGTGTAAGCCTGATGATTCACAGACATGTACCCTGGGGTAAATAATACATTATATGTTAATAAAAAAAATAAAAAAAACCCACAAAACAATAAGGGGTTTTCCCACAGCAGGTGCTGAAGCTTTTTGCCCTTTTGTACTGATGATATAAATTTAGCATCAATTAGCCCTGTGTGTGTGTGTGTGTACTTGTGTGCACATATGTGCAACAGAATGATGAGAGAAAAAAAAAAAAACAGGTTTCTCTAGCAAGATGACCACAGCCTACTAATTATAAATTCTCTTTGGTGCAAAATAAATTCTTTTTCTTCAAAGAACAAAAGTTCCATAAATAGGAAAGTTCCTAGCAACCCACAACTCTGTACCCTATCTCCTGAGTAAATATGGGCACTGAACACTGATTTGAAAAAGCATTTGCTTTTAGGCCATCTGAAGTAGCTACTGGCATTCAAATCAACAAACAAAAACTCTTCAGTCTAAGTTCACAGCCCAGTTTCTTCTTTCTTATCCTTCTCTTCATCATCATCATCATTATTCAACATTTTAAAATTTCTGGTATAAAAAAGCTCTCGTATATACACAGTACTTAACTTAGAGCATTCTTAATTGTTTAACACTGTGAACTTCGGAGTCCCATCTACACATGTTGATCTCTCGACCTTTGGGTTAAATGACTTGTCCAAGGTCACACAGTGCTGGATCCAAGGCTGCAACCAGGAGCCCACTGGTTGCTCTATCCTATTGACAGCCATCCTTCCCTGATGGAATGCTTAACAGACCAAGAAAGTTCCTGATGTCTCCTGAGTCCTGCTTCCAAGAGATCATTCTCTCTCTTCCTGGATGCTGTAAGAAGAGAAGGCACGCTATGAAAAGAGACATGGCACCACGTTCAGAGGAGCCCATGAAGTATAAAGAAATGAGGTCAAGTCAAGTCAGCCTGCAGTGATGGGCGGTGGGGTAGCAGCCCTCCGTGTCCTTCTCCAACCATCTGAGCCTACAGGGAACATGGGTCTTTGAGGACATGTGGGGAAAGGAGCTATCTGTTGAAGGTCAAGGCTGAATCATTTCAGTTAGTGTAAAGGAGAGTAGTTGCAACTGTGTAAGTGCAAAAAGAAAAGAAAAAAAACGAAGCTTGGAAATTTGGATGCCCTAGAACATCTCTGCAGACTGGAGACAAGGCCACGACAAGATCTCAGGGCAGGAGGGTCTGGGTTCTGACCCTGCACCTGAATGGAAACCCGACCATGGAAAATCTCCTGCCTTCTAGCAAAAGATTGGCCTGCTTTAGGTCATGTGTGGAAATTAAGTCTGACCTCCTGCTTATAGTCCCAAGATGAAATAAATGGTGGGCAGTTATGAATAACAAATAGTACACTTTTTTAAAAAAATGAATTTTCATCCATATTTTCAAATATCTCATCCATTACAAGTTTGTGTTTTGTTTCTTAGATTGAGAGAGAGTGAGCAAGCAGGGGAGGAGCACAGGAGAGAGAGAATCATAAGAGAATCTTAAACAGGCTCCATGCTCCGTAAGGAGCCCATCACGGGGTTCGATCTCACCACCCTGAGACCATGAGCTGAGCCAAAACCTGAGCTGAAATCAAGAGTCAGGTGCTTAACCAACTGAGCCATCCAGGCTCCTTCATCTACTACAGCCAAGTAGATGTACTTGTTTAACACAGACTTTCAACGTATTTTAAAAACTGTGTATTGTTTTATTCCAACACACAATCTTGGGCTCAAAGAATGAGTAGATACTGGTATTCTCATTTTTAAGATGGGATAAGTGAGGCTCGAGGATATTTGGAGGACCATGTGGGTAGAAAGTGGTAGTCTCCGCAATTAAAGCCAGGTGCTCTGAACCCTGTTTTAGATAAGTCATCCCCCTCAATTTCATTACATTACACTGATGGTGCTTGATCATGTCGGAGAATTCAAAACGGAAGCAGGTCACTCCTGGATCAACTAATAAGAATCTCTGGAGAAAGGACCCAGGCACTGGTTTTTGTTTTTGTTTTTGTTTTTAAAGTGCCCCAATTTAAAAATGCAAATGGATGAGAATGACTGTTCTAAAAAATAAACAAACGGGACGCCTGGGTGGCTCAGTTGGTTAAGCAGCTGCCTTCGGCTCAGGTCATGATCCCAGGGTCCCAGCTCCTTGCTCAGCAAGGAGCCTGCTTCTCCCTCTGCCTCTGCCTGCCACTCTGCCTGCCTGTGCTCTCTCTCTCTCTCTCTGACAAATAAATAAATAAAATCTTAAAGAAAATAAAAAAACAAACAAAAATACCATCATTTGAGTGTCAGAGGCAAAAAATGATTCTTGAAACTTAAAATGTCACAGAATTTTTTTTTTATGTTTTCCATTTAAATACTGGCCTGTTTCCACATGAACTTGGATTTATACCTGCCAACCCTGCAAAAGACAACAGGTTGAGAAGTTGGGGTTGCTGGGGGCAATCCAATTTACCAAGGAAACCAGCTGAGCCATGGAGCAACTTGGAGTGGAGCAGCCCTCAGCGAGAATGTGATCTGCAGAAGGGCATGCTCTCTTTGGTTCCTTAAGCAGAAATTGAAACATTATTCCTTTACCACTGGAAAAAGAGCAATTCGCGCTTTGCTGGATAACGCACTTATGTAACCAAGACCTCCATTTTCTGCCTCTGCCACAAAGAAAAGCGTGATCCCTCTAGACCGGTAGGAGCCAGAAATCAGAGGTCATTTTTCCCCCCTCTCCCTGGTGTCCCTTATTTCCCAAAGCATTCTCGTTCTTTTTTATTAAGAAGAGGAGTGTGTGTCAACTGTGCAGTTCCTGGGGGAACTGAGCTAGTCTGAGACTCAGGTAACAGATGGGCTCTCAAGGCTGATGGAAGATGCCATTCCCAGTTCAATGCTGAAATAAGCGAGAGCAGAACCAGGGTTTTTCCCTCTTCTGGGCAAAATAGATAAAAGAATCAGTAACGATCAATTCTTTTTTGCTACCTAATTTTTTGTTTCTTCACTATATGACTCTAATTGTGCATCAGACTTTACGATCTATTTGTTCTTTCAGTGTTGCATTTATTGTTTAATAAGAATAGCTATTAATAAGTGGTTTAAAACCAAAAGATTTAGGAAATCAATGGTTTTGATCTGAATCTCAGCTTCTAATACAAGCTTCAGATCTCACACCCAAGGTTCCAGATACCACAAGTTGTAGTCTGTGAGAGAACTAAGACCCTCTCGAGTGATAGACTGGGGACTCTAAACCAAGCAAAGGCGATTTTATAAACTAATATCCCAGAGATGGGCTCATGTCAGTATCTCATCTGTAAATATCACAATTTAAGCAATTTAAGTATGATGATGTCTCATGACAACTCAAAGGTGTTTTTAGTTACTTGTTTTTATTTTTTGGATGTGTACTTGTCAAAGCTATCACTCTGGCTATGGATTGCTGCTCATCTGTCTTCCTTAATGGCCATGGTCAAATCTAAGTCAAATTTTTGCAAGTTAGCCAGGAGCCTTTTTTGCCTGACTAATTCCTAGTCAATATTTGGATAGCCAATATTGACTAGCTTAGCAGCATCTTTTCCCATCAGGTTTCCCTGACACCCATTCCCACTATGAGTTACAAATTCTTCCTCTGTGCTCCATTCACCCTATGTTCACCTTTCCATGACACTGATCACATTGGAAAGAAATTTCCAGTTAAAATTACAAGTTCTTTGATGCAGGGCTTAATTTCATTCATTCATCTACTCAAAATATATTAGTGCCTTCCATGTGTCAGGTACTGTCCTAAGTCTTAAAGATACAGTCAAGACAAACATCCCTGCCCCTTTGAAGCTTATATTTTGGGGAAGATAGAGGGGGATATGAAATGTTTGTATTGTGGTAGTGGGGGATGGGGACTTAATTTTAAGTGGGAGAGTCAGAGCAGGTCTCACTGGAAAGGTGATATTTGAGGGACATCTGAAGAAGGTGAGAAAATGGGTCAAATAAAATTCTGGGGAAAGAAGCTTCAGGCAAAGAGAACAGAATATGTTAAGGCTAAGCTCTGAGGAGTATGCCTGCCTCGTGGAACAGCAAGATGGCCAACAACTTTCAAGGAAAGAGAAAGCAAGAGTAGAATATGTTCACTTTGGTGCTGTGTCTCTCATATAGAAGGTACTAAGTAACTATTTATTGAGTGATTAAAAATAATACATTAATTAATTTTGTAGGGCACTATATCATTTATAAACTGTTCTCACATAATTAATTTAGTATACTTTCTGGTAAGAAATACTCATTTGGGGGCACCTGGGGGGCTCAGTTGGTTGAGCATCGGCCTTCGGCTCAGGTCATGATCCCAGAGTTCTGGGATGGAGCCCCGCATCGGCCTCCCTGCTCAGTGGGGAGCCTGCTTCTCTCTCTGCCTGCTGTTTCCCCTGCTGTGCTCTCTCTCTCTCTCTCTGCCAAATAAATAACTAAAAACCTTAAAAAAAAAAAGAAAAATACTCATTTGCTCTGTCTGCAAAATGAAGAGATGATGACAAACTTATTCATATTTCTGGGAAACTGGGGGGCTTTATGAGCCAAACTACCTGAGAATAGATGGGCCGTATTCCAAAATAACCAAGTTTTATCCATGAAATTTAACTTCTTTCAAGCTAAGCTTGACTGTTAAGGTATCACTTTTACCGTTTTAATTTTCTCCTCATGAGGGGTACTCTGACCCCTTGAGTACATTACAGCTTTTGCGTGAACACAGATGACTCTTGATTCTCCCTGTCGAGTACCCTCAGTGCTCCAAAGGCTTTTCCTGAGGATTCATTCTCCTGTGGATTCTTCCTTTCTGTAAACCTCGCCCAAAGCAATGAGTTAAAGAGAGTATTGGTGGCCACAGCCTGATGGTATTGATAATGAGAAAAGGCTCCATCTCAGTGTGTTAGCAGCTTTGATGAGTAAAAGTAAAAGAGAAAAACATAGTTCTCAACCCTGCCTCCACAGAAACATTGCAGTGGGCATGGACAGTAAGGCAGGTTGATGTATGTCTAGACAACTACCAATGAAAAGGAACATGGAGATCCATCTCAACTGATCCTTTTCTCATGCTCAACTGGGCTATACTACAGGGAAACCAACCTGATGAATTGGGCTTTGAATCCCAATTTATTGATTTACTATGTAGGCAGTCTCGGGTGACTCCCTTTGTCCTATCTTAAGTTCACTTTCTTTATAAAAACTGGAATAAGAGAAACTGCATTGCTTGTCCCCAGGGTTGGGCTGAGGACCAAATGGAATAATAATATATATGAAAGTATTAAGAAAATAATGGATTATAAAAAAAAAAGAAAAACATTCTATAGATTGAAACAGAAAGGCAATACAGAAAAAAAATGGTGGGGAAAACAAGCAAGTATTTCCCCTGAAAGTTTCTTTTAATATTATTTGAAAAATAAAAGGTGAATATTCTTAGCTACCAGTAGTTCTTTAGATACCAGATGCTGTCAGCTCTACCTTTGAAATACATCTTCCATCTGTTGCTGTTTCCCTTTCCCAGGGCTGTCCAAGCCAGCATCACAGAGCTCTGCAATTGTCCCAGAAACCCCTACTTCCAAATCTCACTTTACCCTCCCCCTTTTCATTCCTCTCCCACAGAACAGCTAAAGTGATCTTTGGTAAATCAGATTATGACAGAACATGCTTCCCTTTAAAATCCTCTAGTGGTTTATGATCACACCTAAAACCCGGAATCTTCATCAGGCTAAAGGATCCTCCATGCTCCAGCCTCCACTCACCCCTCCAGTTTTATCTACTACTTGGGTCTCTCTCTGCCACAATGCCTCTACCTTATAGGTTCTTTCTGTTCCTGGAACATACAAAAATTGTACCTGCTTTGGGACTAAGACACTGCTGTCTCCTCTGCCTGGAAATCTTCTCCCATTTGTGTCTGAATTGCTTCTTCCTATAATCTTGATCTCAGCCAAAATCCATCTCCTTGGTGAGGCCTCCGTGGCCCACCTCGTCTAATCGTGCCTCCCTTCCCTGACCATTCCATCCCTCCCTCTTTGTAACGTTAGAGTTTGTGAAGTGATTTTATCTGTTTACATTTTATTGCCTGTGCTCCTTAAACAAATATGGGCTCTGTGGAAGCAGTGGCCTCGTTAGCCTTTTCCACGGCTGCATCTTCTGCTTGTTAGACTTTTTTTGCCTGGAACGTAATAGGTAGTCACTAAATAGTTATTGAACGAATGAATGAGAGTAACTGGAAGACTAATGAATGGTTATAAAGTGCCATTCAGAACTATGAGGTTTCAAATATTTTAGATGAAATGATCGTTCAGCATGAACATATCTCCTGATCTCTTAGGAAGGGAGAGTTAGAATTAGGAAGGACAGTGATGGTTTGTTTTTAGCATGTATGCGTCATAACATTTGGAAGCCAGCCAGACACTTGTAATCAGCCCTTTCCAAGTCTGAAATGTCTATCCCGACTTGTCACAAGTCTTAATGAAACCTGACAACAAAATTGGAGACCTGTGTCTTTATTATAACTTGCATTTCAGAGAAAACACAAATCCATCTACCAGCTCTGGGCTGGCACAGTGAGGATCCAACCAATCCTAAAAATATTTTCAAAATACATCTTTTTTTTTTTTTAAACAGCTTTATCAGGGGACCACAGTAACATCTCTGTGGCAGCACTTGAAAAAGAATTAGAGTTGTTTTCAATCATCCTATGAATAACACGACATTTAAAAAACAAGAAAAGAAAGGAAAATGATAAATACTTTAAAAGTAGTTTCAGACCTTGGGGACGTTGAAAGCAGGAATTGATTCATCTTCTTGCACCTACCTATTGAAATATACATGAATAAAATAAAGGACCTGAAACAAAGAATATAGCTCCATAATTGGACAGGTGTCAAGATCAGTTCTTACTAATCAAATGTTGATGAGGACTATAGTAATTTCATATAGTACAGACAACATCAAAATATCTAGAAATTACTTCAGGTTCCGGAGCTTTACAGTTTAGTAGACAAAGAAGGAATTTTCTCCATCTAGTAGAGCCACTATAGACTGCCAAAAACCAAAAATTAGTCCAGAATATTGACAACAGTCACCCCTCCAACTCAAAATCTTAGGAAAGAAATCTGATGAAAACAATCTAGACAATCTAGGAGACCAGAAAAAAATGAACCACTGTGGTTTTTTGGCAAACATCGGGCGGGAAAGAATTTTATTCATTTGAGATTGAATTAATTCCCTCCCAGAGGTCATGTAAGAATTCAAACTCTGCATGTCCGGGGCATAGGACAGTGCCATTTTTTTTAATTCCAAAGAATTTATAGCTATTATTGATATTAAATTTAAAAAACATCAACAACAAAAACTAAGAATGAAAATATTCTGAACAATGAATGAAAGATCCATATTCAGGATGAGAAAATCATATGTTAAAAAGTACTATAGGAAAATAAAGTAAAAATTTAAGTTATCAGCTTTATAATTACAATAAAATTTGATAAGTTATAAGATATATAAAATATGAGGTCAAAAGGAGCTAACAGAGGTGCAGGAAGAGATGAAAAAATAAGTAAGAAAAGGAAATATTTCCTACTTTTGATACAGATTTTGTTTGTTATGGAAGTAGAAAAAGGAAAACTGATACTATAGTAAATCAAATCAAGGTGTTGAGGACAAAGGAGGATTAATAAAGCAAAGTATTAATTGAGAAGATGACAGAGTAGAGAACAGAAAATAGAGATCTAATTAATAGATAACCATAGTTGCTAGAGAAAAGAATATAACAAATAGAGTGGACATCAACCATAAAAGAAACAAACAAACAGACAAATAATAGAACTCAGACTGTGGAAAGTCTTAAAATCAAAGAGACCCACTTAATATCAAGATTAACTGAAAGGAAGCCCAAATCTATATATTTCATGATTAATATTATTCATGAAGGAAAAAGGTATTCCATGAATCTAATTGAGGAAAATTTTGCCTACAAGGGTTCAATACTCAGATTATCCTTAAACTTTTTTTCTTTTTCAATACTAGGAAATGTGGGGGATATATTATAGACTTCTGAAAGCAAGTGTAGGTGTCCCAAATGTTTTACTCAAGTATGTTTCATGTAAGAAGACAAATGTATGATTCTGGAATGTCTCAGAAAATACATCACCTATATATCTGAATGTCTAAAGCTATAATCTGAGAAAGCAACAAGTGAATAATAATAATACTCAAAAACTGACAAGTTATAAAGGTTTAATCATAACCATTGTAAGAAGTTAAAATGTTAAGCCTAAATATTTGTCAAATTAGCATTAAAAATTGAAAGCAAACTAACTGTTCAATAGTAATAAATGAGATCTAAAATGCTGGATTATGTCAACTCTAAAAGTGAATGGATTAAAATAAAGTTTACTGATTAAATCTTAAATAGGAAATATCAAGAAAACGATTTTATTGTTTAAAAAATAGTTTTATTTAGATAAAATTGAAACACAATAAATTTCACATATCTAAAGGATAGAAATTAGTCAGTTTTGACATTTGAATATGACTTTGAAACTATCACCACAGGGCACCTGGGTGGTTTAGTCAATTAAGTGTCTGCCGTTGGCTCAGGTCATGATCCCAGGGTTCTGAGATCCAGTCTCCCATTGGGATCCTTGCTCAGTGAAAAGTCTGCTTCTCCCATATTCATTCTCTCTCTCTCAAATAAATAAATAAAATCTTAAAAAAAATAAACTATAACCACAATCCAAGATAATGAGACATCATCCCTGAAAATTTTCTCATGTACATTGGTAACCTCTAACCTCAGTCCCTCTAATTCCCCTGTTAACTATAACTATAGATTAGTTTACATTTTTTAGACTTTTATATAAGTAGAATCATACCATATATATTGTTTTTGAGGTTCAGTCATGCTGTAGTGTGCATTAATACTTTGTTTTTGCTTAGTAGTACTCCATTGTATGAATATACCACAATTTATGTACCCATTTACCTGTTGATAAATATTTAGGTTGTTTGCCAGTTTTTGATTTTATAAGCAAAGCTATTATAAACATAGTTGCACAAATCTTTTCTTCAAGATTATTTTACTTTAGAGAGTGAATGAGAAAGAGAGAGCACAAGTAGGGGCAAGGGGCAGAGGGAAAGAGAGAGAGAATACTTAAATAGGCTCCACACTTAGCACAGAGTCCATCATGGGGCTTGATCTCACAACACTGAGCTCAGGACCTGAGCTGAATCAAGAGTCAGACGCTTAACTGACTAAGCCACCCAGACACCCCATACAAATCTCTATGTAAATATTTGCTTTTATTTTTCTTGGGTAAATACCAAGACATGAAAAGGCTGATAATATGGTAGGTCAGTTTAACTTTATTAGAAACTTTCAAACTGCTTCTAAATTGGTTGTACCATTTAACATTCTTATGAGAGTTCCAGTCCCTCCATATGCTCGTCAAGGAGGTCTTTCATTTTAATTTTAGCCATTCTAGTGGGTAGTGGGTAGTGAAATACCGTAGTTTCCATTTACTTTCCACTGATTAATGACACTGATCATCTGTCAATGTAATTTTTTTGTCACAGTTATATCATTTTGAATAAGTGAAATATTTTCAAAATATTTTCAAAATATTGGAATACTTTTCCCATATTATTTTTTGTTGTCACTTTATTAAGTTTAGGGAGTATTTTATATTGTCTACATAAATCTTTCTAATATCTTCTCAATATCTTCTGTATCTCTACTTAATTTGTTGAGTGTAGGTAATGATGTAACTATTTCTATGCCCTTGTCCACTAGTTCTAACATCTGTGTCAGTTCTGATTAAGTTTGAATCAGTATATGTTTTTCTATATTATAGACAATGATATTTATTTGTCTGTAAATTTGGTATCTTCCTATTGGATACCAAAGATTTTTATTGGATACGACCTTGTTGGATGATGGATACTTTTGTAGTCTCATAAATATTCTTGAGCTTTGTTCTGGGACAAAGTTTAATTACTTGGGTATAGTTTGAAGTTTTCAATCTTGCTTTTAAGATTGTTAGATGGGACAAGAAGAGCAGTTAGTCTTGGGCTAATTTCCCCCCACTGTGGAAGCAAGACACTTCTGAGTACTCTATCCAATATTCAAATGAATTATGAGATTTTCCAGTCTGGCTAATAGAAAAATGGCATTGTTCCTAGCCCTGTGTGAGCATCAAGAACTGTTTCGTCTACTCTTTATGTTTATTTTTTTTGTTTTTTTGTGTGACAAAACTGGATTTATTTTTTTCAGCTTCATTAAGGTGTAATTAACAAATAAAAATTGTATATTTTTAAGGTATACAACGTGATGTTTTGATATACATATACACTGTGAAATTGTTATCACATTCAAGGTAATTATATATTTATCACCTGTGTGTGTGTGTGTGTGTGTGCGTGCACACGCATCTGTGGTGAGAATATTTAAGATCTATTCTCTTGGAAAATTTCAAGCGTGTGATACATTATTATTAATTATAGCCTACGTGTGATAGCTAACGAGTATTGGTATGGATGTATAGATAACATATATTGGCAAGGTTATGGGAACCCTAATACACTGTTGGTGGGAATGTAAATTGGTACAGTCATTATGGAAAAAAATATAGTGGATCCTCAAGAAATTAAAAATAGAGCATCCATATGATCCAGCAATTCCGCTTCTGAGTATATATCCAAAAGAAGTAAAATCACTATCCCAAAGAGATATCTGCACACCCATGTTGACTGCAGCATTATTTACAATAGCAAAAAGATATTAAAAAACAAACTAAATGTCCATTGATGGATGAATGTATAAAAAAAATTTGGTATAGGGGCACCTGGGTGGCTCAGTCAGTTAAGGGTCTGCCTTTGGTTGAGGTCATAATCCCAGGGTCCTGGGATTGAGTCCTGTGTCAGGCTCCCTGCTCAGTGGAGAGCCTTCTTCTCCCTCTTTCTCTGCTGCTATCCCTGCTTGTACATTCGTGCTTGCTCTCTCTCTCTCTCTCTCACTTCAAATAAATAAATAAAAATATTTAAAAATTTTTGATATATACATTTTTGATATATATATATAATGGATATTATGAGCCTTAAAAAAGGAGGAAATCCTGTCTTTGTGACAATATGAATGAACCTAGAAGTCATTATGTTAAGTGAAATAAACCAAACACAGAAAGGCAAATAATGCATTCTCTCACTTGTATGTGGAATCTAAAAATGTTGAACTCATGGGAATAGAGTAGAATGGTGTTTACCGGGGGATGGGGATGGCAGAAATGGGGAGATGTTGGTCAAAAGACAAACTTTCAGTTATAAGATGGATAAGTTCTTGAAATCTAATGTACAGTATGGTAACTATAGTTAATAATAATGTATGGCTTTCTTTTTTTTAAGACTTTATTTAAGAAAAAAGATTTTATTTTTTTATTTGACAGAGAAAGACACAATGAGAGTGGGAGCACAAGCAGGAGGAGTGGGAGAGGGAGAAGCAGGCTTCTGCCGAGCAGGGAGCCCAACGCGGGGCTCCATCCTAGGACCCTGGGATCATGACCTGAGCCGAAGGCAGATGCTTCAAGACTGAGCCACCCAGGTGCCCCTGTATTGTTTTCTTTTGCCCTTTAGAATGGATATTTCCACAGCTTCTGGAAGTTTTCCTCACATGTCTACAGAAAACTTGAGGGGCCCCTTTACAGATCTAACTCCATGCAACTCTCTCCTACCTGTCAAAATCTGTCCTTTGAATTCAGTTGCCTCATCTACCCAAATTCCCATCTCTGTCTGCTCAACAAGTGAAGTCTATTGGACTTTGCCTAGGCTCTCCCACCCTGACCCGCAGCCTGGAAAGTCTCAAGGCATGATGCTGGGTCAATCAGAGGGCTAATCTTGTCTGGTTCCCATGTCTCCTTCTGGGGTCACTGTCCTTTTTTATCACATACCCACTGTCTTAGAAACTATTCTTTTATATATTTTGTTCATTTTTTTCTTTTATTGTTACAGCAAAGAGAGTAACTATTATTTCATATTAGCTGAAAGAAAAAGTCTTAAAACTCATTTATTTTTTTTTTAAGATTTTATTTATTTGTCAGAGAGAGAGAGAGAAAGAGCACAAGCAGAGGGAGTGGCAGGTAGAGGGAGAAGCAGTCTCCCCGCTGAGCAGGGGGACCAATGCTAAACTTGATCCCGGACCCTGGGGTCATGACATGAGCCCAAGGTAGACACTTAACCCACTGAGCCACCCAGGCATCCCAAAACTCATTTATTCTTGATGACAAGAAATACATATAGATTCAGTAATACATTCTGCAAATTTAATTAAAACCATAAAATTTTAAAAACTAAAAAAAAATCATTTGAGAAAAAAAGAAACCCATAAAGCATTAGACAAAATAAAAATCAAATGTAAACATAAGATAAAAAGAAAAATAATTATTACTTAAGATAAATGTAAATAGGTTAAATATTCTGTTTAAGAAACATTTCTTAACTAGTTGCTATTTATAGAAGGCAGAGCTAAAAATAAAGTGACTCTGAAAGGTAAAACTAAAAGATGGGCACAGGTACATTAAATGAAAACAAGCCAAAGGCAAGCATGAGTGATGTGATTTACATTAGTCTAATTTAATACAAGATAAACTTTGCTAAACAGAGCAAAGAGAATCATATCCATGAGAAAAAAAGAATAATCCATAACCCAGAATTATACCTGGAAGTTTCATACCACACAGACCAAGATAGAAGTCTGTACATAGATCTCTGCTTTCTCTACATTAAATTAAATCCCAAAGTGCAACTGCAACACTCATCTTTACTTTGAAATTAAACCCCAATGGATTAAACTGTTAAATGTCAAAAGTAGAACTGTTAGAAACAAGCTCAAAAAAGGAAATGTATCTGAATAATACATCTCAGATTTGGAAAGGATTTTTCTAACCACTAAAAATAATGAAAAAAGATGTAATGTTGTCAATAATTCTATAAAAAGAAGACTTTTTGGGAAATAATTTGGCAATCTACCTCATTAACTACCTAAAAGCCTATAGCATTTGGCTTTATGGTTTAACTTCTAGGAATGTCTCCTTAGGCAATGATTAATGGCTTATGTTCATAAATATTTATGATAACAAAAAAATTGAACAGAGTTAAATGTATAGCAAGAGGTAAATATTTAACTGAAATCTAGTATATAAAAAGAGTGCCTTGTAACACAAATATTTATAAAAGTGCATTTGAGTTGACATAGGACAATGTTCATAAAATTTTAAGTGGAAAAGGAAGTATACAAAATGGTATATAGAGATAGTTATAATTTTTGACTATATATATTTGCACACATAGATGATATAGGTAATAGATGATAGGTAATAGATGATAGATAGATAGATAGATATTAGATGCACAGAGTGGGGGAAGAGAGAGAATGAGAAGATACTCTTCAACACATTTGTTGACAGTAAAGATGGTTGGGAAGGTAATATTTCTTCTTTTTACAATTTTCTGAAATTTATAAATCTTAAATTTCATAATAAGAATTGAACGCCATCATTTAATCATAAAATATCTCTATGTAGTTTCTCCCTCCATTTTCCCTTTGTATTTTCTTTTGCCCATTTGGCTCATTTTATCTATTGAATTACCACTGTTCACCTTAAAACTTTGCCTGCTGTTGTCCCCTGGGCATTTCTAAGCCTGGATATATTTAAAATCGAAATACCTAAGGAAGAGAAACTACATATTCAAGAAAAAGTGTAAACTCCAAACCATGTGGGTTTGGGAAACAGAAAGGAAAAGAAAGGCCCCTAAACACTTCAGCTGTGTTCTACACAATTTGCTTTGGGACAGTAGTTAAGGGAAGCCAAGAACAACTTATTAATCAAAATCAATGCTATTTTAATGTAATATTGTTTAGAAAACAGTATTGATCTTGACTAATCCCCCTAAAATTCTGTACATGAGGAAAGTGTCAAACTTACTCACCCTAGTCCTAGCCCTTCCACCCAATGCCAGAGAGAAAAATGGTCTGATAGTTCATTTACAAAGGGGTTATCTGGCAATAAAAATAAAATAAAACATAGATAGATAGATAGATAGATAGATAGATAGATAGATATGGATAGATATGGATCTATATATATAAGATATGTATAAGATATGGATCTTCTGCTTCCAGTCCAAAGAATTACTCACAGATGACCGTGACATTTCTGCACTGGAAGTATTAACAACCTGGCATGACCAGAAAGCAGGTCCCTCTCATGCCACCTTCTTCAGTATAACCCTGCCAGCAGCCATTATAACTTAAACCATGAGGAAACCTGGTTTAAAAAATGTAGCCTGTGTCAGGTGTAGAGAGTCAGATGGGAGAGAGTTACCTGGAAATTCCTTTTCATTTCAACCTGACCTTTGGCCATACAGGGCCAAGTATGAAGGGTCAATGGAGAACTGTGATCTCATACTTTCTATTTCCTTTGTCAACGAGAGATACAAGAGTCCAGGCCCTAATGAGTGATTCATCAGGTAAGACTGAGAGGAAATGAGGATGCAGAAAACCAGGCAATTCCATTAGAATATACACTAGATTTTAAGTCTCCTAACTGTCAGTCCAAGTAGTGTTTACCTGATGCTATTTTCCAACTCTATCTTGTCGTATGTACTTTATTCGTCATTTGTAACTAAAGGAAAGAATAAGGAAAAGACAAATGTGAAGGTAAATGAAGGTAGACAAGAAAATCATGTTAAGCGCTCTTAGAACTGAATAAATGTTGTTAAATTAACCATTTATACAAAGGCCATTTTAGCAATAGCATTATTTTAACAATACCTAACAAACGCATAGTCATAAGTATTTTAGGACTTTGTAGGGTCCATATGTACTTCAAACTGTAATTACCGATGAGATGGTCAACATACGAGTGACATGTTGTCCCTGTTTACTGTAGCTATCACCAACTGATCACAATAATCATACCCACCAAGATTGGATCCAATCACAGAATTCTTTTTTATTCAATCCCAGAAGAAGCCACCAGACAAATCTGCCTGAGAAGAAATCCCTTGCTCTCTCTGATTTTGGTTGTAGAGAAAATAGAAATAAATAAAACTTAAATGCTTGGATTAAAGTATAATGTATATATAGAAAAACACACATATCATAAATGTACTGTTGGAAGAATTTCCAAAATTCAACACCCAAATCAAGAAACAGGGTACTGCTCCAGAAGTTCCCTTCATGCTTCTTTCCAGTCTGCGATGGTTAGTTTTACATGTTCATGTGGGTCACCTATTCAATCAAATGCTGGTTTAGGTGTCGTAAGGGTGTTTCGTAGATCTGGTTAACATCTACAATCGCTTGACTTTACATAAAGGAAATTATTCTCAGTGATGTGGGTAGACCCTATCCAATCAGCTAGAAGTCCTTTAAAAAGTGAGATTTCATCTGCCTCAAGACCATAGCATCGGGTCCTGCCCAGGAATTTCAGCCTGCTAGCCTGTCGAACAGATGTTAGCCTTACCAGCTCGCACAACAATGTAAGACAGTTCTTTGAACTAAATCTCTTTGTGTGTGTGTGTGTGTGTGTGTGTGTGCGCGCGTGCGCGCGTGCATGTATAAATACACATATACTATATACATTTGCCTGTACATTTGCTACTGGATCTGTTTTCTCTGGAAAACCTGACTGATAAACAGTCACTGCTTTTCTAAAGACAATCTCTTTTCTGACTTCTAACAGCATCAATCCATTTTATTAAACACATACTTAAAAGTACCTTTTAAAGCAAATTTTTAATTCTGGGGAAGATGATTATAAGGATATAATTATTTATTTATCATACCATCTTGGCAGAAATTGCTTCAGACCTTCATGTTCCTTATTTAATCCTCATAATTCATGTCTTCCTTCCTTCCTTCTTTCCTTCCTTCCTTCCTTCCTTCCTTCCTTCCTTCCTTCCTTCCTTCCCTTCAGTCTTTGTCTCTATCTTGCAGATCAGAAAATGGAGGAACTAGGAGGTTAAGAATTTCTCCAAGGTTCTCATAGAACATCGCTTGGCTTCATTGCCTCTTGTTTCCATTTCACACGGTTGTATCCAGCTTCATGACAAATGACAAATGGCTCTCATAACCAACAAAATAAACGGGTACAAACATTGCATTGAACTCTACTCACAAGTACAAAATTTAGCTTTAAGAGAAATTGTTTCTACTACTCCCACAGATCATGCTAAGGTTTAACATTTAAAAATGGGGCAAGGATTGTGTGATGGATGTTAAATTTTTTAAAGGATTTTATTTATTTATTTATTAGAGAGACAGAGAGAGAGCAAGTGCATGGAAGAGAGAGAGTGAGTGAGCATCAGCAAGGGGCGAAGGGCAGGCGGAGAGGGAGAAGCAGCCCTTCCCACCTCACCCCCACACCGGCTGAGCAGAGAGGCTGGATCCCAGGACTATGGATCATGACCTGAGCTGAAGGCAGACCCTTAATTGACTGAGACACTCAGGTGACATTATTATATTTTATAATAGAAATGGGTCAAGGGGAGGGAGAGAAAAACAAAGCTCTATCAGTGGCTGATGGTTGCCCTAAAGCCCTTGGAATTTTTAAAGTAATAAAATGCAAACAAAATGACACAAATTATCACGGAAGTATAAAATATGAGAGCTGGAAAGTACTTTGCAAACTAGCTTACCCAATTCTGTTTCTGTGCTTTATTATTCAGTACATTATTGTTTTACAAGAGGGAGAGAAAAAGAAGCCAACATACTGCATGCCAGGTATTGCACTAGGAGATTTTCCGATGTTTACAAAATGCAGCGTTCCGCTCAGCCCTGACATTTTCCATAATGTACAGATGAAGAACTCAAAGCTTGCAGACTTCCATGTAAACTGTTTACCAAGCCTTGTAATGCTTGCCATTCTCAATGACCCCTTCTAAGGTGCCTTCACAGAGGCAGTCCGAACCAAGTGGTTCATTCAATAGAGGGGGTTCCAGTCCCAGAATCTAAAACTTACCCTAGTTAACCAGTACAGAATTTATATTCTTTTCTGAAACAATGATGGTTTCCAGAGCAAGGGAATGTGCTGATTGACTGATGTCAATCATCTGGACAAGGCTACGGAAACATGCAGTGTGGGAATGGTAGTCAGCCACCTAGTGTTTTGGTTGAGAGATGGGATGGAAATTGGTTCCTGATATCATTGTTGAGCTACCGAATAAAACTAACAATGAAACACAACCTGGCCCCAGACTTCCATCTAAAATACTCAATTCATCTCCTTCACTGTATAAACAATCTAGAGTTGAATTTTCTATCAATATTAGCTGATACACCAATCCTTTTTGGATCTTGTAGGTGAGAGTCACAGCTGTCTAGTTCCAATGCCCACATAACTTTCACAACAAAATCCTGCCTTGAGGAGCATTGTAAATGGAAGGAAGTGTCCATCTTAAACTGCAGTTTGGCCCATTGGAATCCATGAATCATGTGTGTATGGAGTACATGCTACCCCTTAGGGACTTTGAGGAGCAATGTTCTGACCCCTCACCTCCCTAAATAATTCCTCTCACCCCACTTCATCTTATCTCTTCAACTTGTCTCATCCCCAAATTCTACAAATCTTGAATTTCTTCCCTCAATGGCCTTTGAACCAGTTAAATTAAGGCACAGAGCAATGAGGGGCCAGGCTTGGAATGCAAGGACAGGCCATTCTGAGTATCCAAGACTGAGACACTCAGTGGATGCTTCAAGGGGTGGGAAATAGATGACAACGTGCAGCACTGTCACGGCTGCTGGCCCAAAGATGACACCACAGCTGTTACTCATGTGATCCTCACGAGTTTATACTCCATTTTGTGAGGAGGGAGCTACTTCTTGCAATCCTGCTGTATTTTCTGTGCTCAGTTGTAACTCCTACGGTCCAAAATATTATATTGAAAAATATAACATTAACCACACTGAGATTCTAGTTCTCAGATTTTAGGAAAGAGAAGGAGGAACCATGAATGTTATTTTGAAGCAATAATTGACCTTAAGAGGTACCTGTCCAGCGTTGGTTTTATTCCTGTCTGAGCCTTGTGCAGCCCTGTCCTTATCTTGGATGCTCTGAATTAGGTCTTGGCGACTCTGCCCTCTGCCACAACTTACTATTCTCCTCATGTCCCAACCTATATTTTTCCATTCTTTCTTCAGAGATGGCTTTGTCTCTCATGTCACAGATTTTGTTGGATGCAAATATCATCAGCTTCCAAATACAACTCACATAGGTAACAGTCCAGAAACCCTTTCTTCCCAGTCTCTAAGGAACACGTGACCTCTTTTTTCCAAGCCCTTTCTATTCACTTTTTCGATGAATCCCAAAGTTACTTGATCACCTTGAGCTTCACCTGTGATATCTTTAAAAAGAGTGTAATTAAACTTACTCAGCTTATCTTAACCTAGTTAAGCATAAACAAAAACTGAAGTCATGTATGGAAAACATTTATGGCCACATTAGTCAAGTGATACACAAATGTTACCCTTATTACATGAAAACAGAACATGTTTACCATAACCCAAGAAAAAAGTTCAAGTAGAATTTTTCAAAAAGAAATTCTCAAAGAAATATTCCATTTTGACATTATTGTTTTAACTTTATATCATTTTCCTCTTCTCAGTGATGTGTATTACAAGTTTTTTGGCCTGAGAAGTATTAAAAACAGCATTACCATTTTACTAATCATCTTACAGGCATTTCATTCCTCTTTTAAACTGTGCATGTGAGGGCTCCCAAAGGGTCAGAGATAATTATTTTATGTCAGTGGAATGCTCGGAGCTCCAGCATGACTCCTCTGAGAAACATATTTGTCTAATAATCGTTCGGGACTATCAGGCCCTCAGTAAAAACAATGACATCATTTCTAATTTGAAGCTTTTGTGCCTTATTAAGGAGAAAAATAGGTTAACTTCTCTAAAACTCATCTAATTGATTAGCCTCAAAAATGAATATATGTATATGTGAATACTATTTGCATTAGTGGTAATTATAGAACTTTGAAATGATAGGATTTTTTTTTGCCTTCAGCAATTTATACACAAAATTTATTTCACAATAAGTTTTAAAGGCATTAAATTATTTGGAACATCTCCCATAGGATCCCCCGTTAATTAGTAGGATGAGGTGAAAAATACTTAGGTTTAGAACCACGATGTTTAGCAAAGTATATCAAGTTGTGATGGAAGAACAGTGAGTGCAGTAAGCATGGTAGGTTAGAGTTTTCATCTATCCAGATTTCACAATAATTCTCAAAGTAATTATTGAGTCACAGATTTCACTGTCACCTTGACAAGCCATGCCATTTCTGTGAGCATCTCCACAAGCCCATAGACAGCAGTCATGAACAGGCCACTGGACCCAGACCGCCTAACCTCACAGATGCTTTCCAGAATGGGTCACAATTCTATCTACCATACGTTGAATAACTATTTAGTGAGCACCCTCCCAGCCAGGGACTTAACATATTTTTGTGATTTAACACTCCCAATTATGTGGGGCGGTTAAAATTATTCCCATTTCACAGATGAGGAAATTGAAGCTCACAGATATTAAGTCACATTGACATTGCCAGAAGAGGAAGCAGTCAAAGATGGTTTATTTTAAGCAAATGTTTCCTCTGTTGCATGGGACCTTTCTAAAAGGAGGAAACTAAAAACTTAAATAGAGAGTAATTGCATGACAGTGTTCTGAAACAATATAAAATATATAAGAAACATAGGCCAAATAGACCCACATAGATCCTATGAGTTGCAGTTTCATATTCTATCTTAAAATGCAGGGGTACACATCTGAGAATATTTCACCAGAGCAGCAGGTGCCCAATCACATGACATCAATGCCCCATTTCCTGTTGGTCCCTTCCCTTCCTTTAGAAACATTAAAGATAGTAACTGATACTGAAACTAATCTAGTTAGAGGAAATTCAAATACTCTAACTTGGCGAACCATTAATAATACTAGGAAATGTCTAGAGGGCCTCAGGCAAGATTTTTTCAGCAAATTTGTCAACCAAGAACTCCCTGAACATCATACCATTGCTAAAAAGTCCTTCCAAAGGTAAGTTCAGGGCTGGCAGGGAGGTAAAGGTTCTGAGTGATTTATGGGACCTCCAGTGCTGCCTCTGTTATAATGAATACTGAGCATATTTCTCTGTGAGGAAGACTAAAAATACCAGTGAAGTTAGGCTTTTTGGTGTCTAGAAACAAATCTGAGGCCCAACTGACCTCATTAGTGGCAGCATTTATCTTGGGAAAGGAGGGTCATTGGTTTACTCTGCCACTGAGAAAAGGAAACAAGTCATTTCAACTGGACATAGACTATAAGGAATTATTGAGTCTGGGACAGTTTTGCTTTGCTGTATTTCAGTGGGGTGAGAAAGACTGAATTAAATCCAACTTGCCTCCCACCCACACTCAGGAGGTTTATCACAGCCAAGGCACATCTAGGGACTGGGCAATATTAAATTAGCACTTAGATAATGTAACTCAGCTCAGGAAAGGAATGAGGGCAATCAATGGGTGGTACTTACCTTGAGTGAGGACCAGCAAGGTAACTGACCCCTAAGGAAGATATACAAGGAGAGAGATATTTATAAGGAGGATTTATTACTATTTAGGAAGAGAGTTGGACTGAATCTTACACTCACATCTTAATAGAAGGGAATATGGAATCTCCTAACCCTATGCTTTGTTGAGGGGGCATTAGAGGGATCCTGGAGAGCTTAGTATGTGTCCTTGTAGCAGCTGGAGAACAGAGGGAACTAAACCTGAGAAGGTGAGGATATCAGCTGATTTTAAGGGTGTATCTGACAACTAACTGTTCATCCATCTGTCCGCAGATCAAATGTTTCTGATACCTGGAGATTATTTATGGAACAGCACGAAAGAACATAGGGTTGTAGTAGTAATAAAAAGGATCTTGGGGCGCCTAGGTGGCTCAATGGGTTAAAGCCTCTGCCTTCGGCTCGGGTCATGATCTCAGGGTCCTGGAATCGAGCCCCACATCGGGCTCTCTGCTCGGCGGGGAGCCTGCTTTCTTCTCTCTTTGCCTGCCTCTCTGCCTACTTGTGATCTCTCTCTGTCTCTCTCTCTTTCTGTCAAATAAATAAATAAAACTTAAAAAAAAAAAGGATCTTGATCTTGGGAACTCTGTTTCCTTCTAGTGCCTACATTTCTCATCTTCCCATTTAGTATTTACCTCTTAATTCTCAAGATCATTCTCTAAAAAGCTAGATCTCATTCAAAGCCTTCCGCCAAAAGCCATAAACCTGAATGGCCACCATCCCAAACTCAGGTGGTGAGCAAGAGGAAACAGGGACCAAGCTAACTGCCTGGGAAGGAGAAATCACTAGGAGGAAAGGAGATCATCTAACAACAAGTTCTGTGCTGTGATTATTATTTGGAAAGGCCGTTTTCAGTTGCTAACATGAAGTGACAATTGCAAATTACAGTGACCATGGGACTTTTATTATCTAAGAGTTACTGGAAAAATCCTGGCGTCTTTTTCCCATAAGTTTTGTCTACATTTCCATACAAGAGCAAGGGAAGGATCTTTCCCACTGAATAAAATTTAAAAGAAGAGTTCGAAACAAAACCAAATGAGTTTTCTGATCACCTGTAAATCTTTCTTGTTTATTGCATTGGCTACAATGATTCCCAGGCCTGGTTTATCTGGCTGTTACCAACTGAAACATTTTCCCCCTTTCTTTGCACTTACATTGGTTCAGATTTATGGGTTGTTGATTCAGGAGGGGGCTTCATTTGAAAACTATCTCATGTTGATTCTGTTAAGTTTATTTAACAGAGTGTAAATTTGGCCCTTCTTGAACACACAGAATGTTCTGCAGCTGGTGAATGTTATGAGAGTTTCCTCAAAATGTTTCTGCCCACGCAGCTTGGCCTGCGAATGAGCCCCCTCCCACCAGCCTCCTTCCCTCCTGCCCTACACAGTGCTTACAGTTCCAGGCACAGAGAATTGCGTTTACTCACCTGCCCACAGCTTGGACCCTCAGTTTTGTGGGCATAATTATTTGTGTACTTTCCCACTCATTGCCTAGGACATTGGTAACCACAAAATCTGCATAAACTATGTTAAAACCCAAAGGAAATTTCAGTTCACTTTTGTTCATTTCAATCATCTTTTTACAAATTTGGGGCTCCACTTTCCAAGTAAAAAGTCTCTATCCTCCATTAGGCCTTAAAACCTCTACTCTTCCTCTCTTCGGTAGTATGGACTTCTTTGCCCCAAGGAAAGGGAATGCTGAGATAAGACAGAATGTAGGCTCTAGGTCACAAAATGGGGTCATCATGAAAAAGAATATATTGTCGGAATCTGTTGTTGTTTGTTTCGTATGAATGGGAGAAATAGAGATTCTAAATAGTACAACATGTAACCACAACCCTCCTTTCTGGGAACTATTTTATTTCTACACATTTTCTCCTTTCCTATGAAGGTGGCTGGAGGGAGGCTACCAGTGGCAGAGGTGCCTACTTGTCTCCTACTCTCCAGAGGCCAAAAATAAAGTTAAATAAAATACCAAGAATATTCCAAAAAAAAGGAACAAAGAACCTCTAGTCCTAAATAGTCCTAAATAGAGGCTTTTGAGTTTTGCGAGAGTCAAGCTCAGATCAGATTAGATGAAGATTTTGGACTGAAACAATAAAGAAAATTTTCCTAGAATATTCTTTTTTGCATGTGTTCCCTAGCTGGGGTAGTGGTGACCTTCGTAGGTCCTTGTCCAGCATTCAAAGTCAGAATGCTAGCTGTGTATTTACCCATAACACAATTTATCTATATTGTTAGAGGCCTGGTCCATTTAATTAGCAAGCCAAAATGGTTCTACATAATTGATGCCCAATGATTGTTAGTGGTTATTTTGAGGGGAAAGGAATGGTCAGCTGGTTGAGTTTCATGCAGAAAATAGAATGAACATATAACATACAGCCCCTAAATGGTCCCATGGTGCTAATAGATTTGAACTAGAATCTCACTTAATTCTTAACAACTCTAATGATCCTGAGCCATTATTGTCTCAGTACCTGATGAACTAAATGTATCAGTCTGCAAGTTGGCTCTTATTACTCTCATTTATCAGATAAAATGAAAATTCAAAAAAGGTGAGTGATTTATATGAGGTTATATTTTAACATTTTCATGAACTTGGCTAGTTATGTCTGTGTTCAATGAAAAATTCAATCAAAATTCATTCTATTCATGTATTGTTTCCTCAACAATTTGTCCAGTGAATTGGACCAGGTGTAGAGGGAAGAGCCAACTGACAGATTAAATGTTTCCTTATGTAATCTGTTATTGTTGCGTTATATACACAAGTAATGCCTAATACACATCAGAAAATAAATATGTTATTATTATTAATAACAAGTAGATAATACACCTATAAATAACTGTCTGGATTTGTCTGATAAGTCATAAAGAGTCCTCCAACATATACTATAGTCTTATGATGCCAAGGTTGCATATGCTGTCTTTACCATAAAAACTTAGACTATTTTCTCCAATGTATGAACCCCAAGATAGTCAAAGCTTATCAATTTTAGAAAGAAAAAAAATGAATAAATATGCTAGAGTTAGATGCTTTTGTGTAACAAGATAATGGGATTTTTTCATTTAATTTTCTTCATGACATATTATTTTATTTGTGTGTATTTTTCCCTTTCTTTGTGGTTATTAAAACTTTTTCTTCATAATCATTTTCATTTTAGTTTAAAGTGTATTTATCTCTGGGGATTAAGAGAGAAATAGTTATGTCTATGGACTTTGAATAGATGGACATAAGATTGACATTTTCCATGAAGAGACATGGAACTTTGTGTTTTACTTTCTCCTTTCTTTGAACGCCATCATATTTGTATGTAAAGTGCAGTTTTGGTCACAAAACAGAATGGAAGTACATACACACTGAGATGCTTAATGACAATGAATTCGATTTGGGGTAAAAACAAGATGGTACAGACTACCTTGAAGTACAAGGCAGTGAATCTGAAGAATTTGCACATTTTGCCAAGACATTCTTTATCCAATTTTTTTTTTCTTTATCCAACTTTTATCTCACAATTATCTCTCTCTGAAAATTAGTAGTACCTGGTTATATTTGTTTTTTACTCTACAATTTACATGACTTTTTCATATATAGTTACTGAATTTGATCCTTAAAACATTTCGTGAGGGGCGCCTGGGTGGCTCAGTCAGTTAAGTGCTTGCCTTTGGCTCTGGTCATGCTCCCAGAGTCCCAGGATCGAGCCCTGCATCGGGCTCCCTGATCAGAGGGGAGTCTGCTTCTCCCTCTCCCACTCCCTCTTCTCATGTTATCTCTCTCTCCCCCCCCCAAATAAATAAATAAAACCTTTAAAAAAATAAACAAAAAAACAAAACATCTAGTGAAATATTGATTACATTATTATTCCCATTTTATAAATAAAGGCACTTAGACTCAAACAGGTGAAATGATCCATCCAAGATTACAGTCGGGAAAAGCTCTGAAGCTAGGACACAATTTGAGGTCCTGCCAGTGTGATGACCTGTTCAGGAGAGCAACAGCCAAGAGTGGTCCATACCAGAGATTCTGTCTCTTGTCTTTACCTGTAGCAAACTCCAATGCCTACATCAATAAGCTAACAAAGGCAATACCCATTTATTAAACTTCCACTGTACAAACAGTGCAAAACCCATTTCTAAGAGATCTGAAACCCTGAAGGGGAAAAATGTGTCATGTGTTCTTAAGAAACGTATGAATAAAGAATAGTAATTCAGGGCACCTGGGTGGCTCAGTCAGTTAAGCATCTGCCTTTGGCTCAGGTCATGATCTCAGGGTCCAGGATCAAGCCCCAGTGGGCTCCCTCCTCAGCAGGGAGGGAGCCCTCTGAGCTTCCCCCTCTCCCTCTGCCCACCCTCACTGCCATTTGTGCTCTCTCTCTCTCTCTCTCTCTCAAATAAATAAATAAAAAAACAAACAAATAAATAAATAAATATTAAAAAAATAAAAGAAAAAAAGAAAAATAATTCTACTTGAAAGTCTCTCCCTATACCCAGTAACCTCAGAAATAGATCAATTTACTACTACATTAGATCAATTTACTACTCCTAACTCTTACAGTGAGTGGTCAGGCATTACAGGGAGCAGGTATTCAGGTATAGAAGACCCATTAACTCTAAAATGCCTTCCTAAAAGAGTCACACTCTTATATTTAAAATATCATTTATGGCTAAGCTTTAGCTATCACATTATAATTAATTTGCATTGGCCTGTTTTATATGTAAGGGCTGTAGAAGGTTTCTCTGATGACCAAATGGAGAAAAGCATACTGCAAAATGATGAATATGAAGGGCATGGCCCTGGAAAACAGGCCAGCACACTCTAGGAAAGCTTAGGAAAATGAGAGGCAGAGAGGTAATCACAGGTGCTACCTCCCACACTCTTCACCAGGATGATGGCTTCAGAAAGGCTAAAGGGATATGCAAAAAAGAGGGGGGTACTTAGAACACACACAAATGATGTTATTATAGGTTTTGGCAAGACAAAAAATAAGGAAAATGCATTTTTAATTGAAATGACATGGAGATTGATGTTTACCAAGAGCCTATTATGTTAAGCACTTTATATACAATTTCTGATACCATTTTTCCTTAGTTCACCACAAATAATGGGAAAACTTCTGCATTAATAATTACTTGCAATTTCTAATAATTAAACTTTAACTGTATTTAATGTATTCATTATGTTATGGGGATAAGGTGAGGGCAGGATTGCCTCGAAGAATGGGTCAGAAGGAAGTAACTAGAAAGAGCATACTCACAAACACAGAATTCAAGCAATCTACTCACTTGAGCATCTTCCAGTTGCTTTAAACATTTGTGACCCATGAAACAATGAATGCTTTGATATCATAAGTAGAAAGAAGTGTTTCTTCCTATATTCCTTTAAGCAATTTGGTGCTTGCAGCAATTCTTAAAGACCTTACCATAAGCCACCAAATTTCTGTCTCCTTTTTTCGACAAAGAGAAAGAAAGTTCTGAGGTCTCACAGATGACCTCAGCATTTTTCTTCTGGTCTTGCAGCAAACATAACCAGTGGGGCTAACACAATTTTACCTTTATTATTCTCTGTTGATGGATTCTGAAACTAAAGAACTTTTCCCCTATGGGATTCCCCAGAGAAAATAAGAGCTAGCCCAAAGGATAAAGGTTATATTACATTTCATTTTGGTTATCCAGAGAAGATCTATACCAGTCAGGGCCAGTAAGGAAAAGAGAAATGGCTGAATGTTTTAAACAGAGAGAATTTAATTCATGGAATTGGTGATAGAACAGCTGGGTGAAAAGATGAGATGATGAGGAAAGCAGAGATTAAGAAAATCAGGAAGCCACATGCCATCCCCCCGCCCACCCCAGGATAAAAGAGAACAGTGGGAACAATAGATCCCAAGGGCTAGGTCACCCAAGGCAAAAGAGGGCTAAGATGGGCTTGTCCAGCTTGAGATGGAGCAACGGAGGAGTTAAACCAGAGGCTGAAGGAAAGATATAGAATTATCCTGACCTTCCCCCTCTATCCATTCCCCCAGTCTCTGGGAAAAACATTGTAGGGGTTCAGCATAGGAAGAGCAAAGCATGGATTTAAGGGCAAAGATGTCCAAATCAGCAAAAGGCCTTAGAAGGAGGAGAATGATCTCATCTCACCTACCAAACCCCTCCCCAGGATGAGAATCAACTATAGGCTTGAAGAGGAAATATATGTAAGAATTGTTTGTGAACTTCTATTTGACACCTGCAATGCCTCCCTCCCAGTGGAGATTCCAGAAATCTGTGGGTGAGACTAAGCAGGAGTAGGGAAGACGAGGTGCTAAAGTTTCCCCAATACTCAAGGATGGGAAGCCAATGAAACTTCAGTTATTACCATAAATAGAACCTGCATTTCCTCTAGACTGATGATACCTTGGAAAATTCAGATTATTCATGCATCTAAGACAACTAAAAACATATTCATTAAAGTGTCAGCAGTGGTTATCATACCGTACTTTCTGAAATTTCTGCAATGTGTATATGTTACTTGTATTACTTCATAAGGTCTTTAAAAATAAGGTGCTATAACTCATTCTATTTAGTATACTTACTGCTTTCTGTTTTCCTGGTTGGACTTCAACGTACATAGACCTTTTCTGGTGGCTAGCATTGGATTCTCCATCTCCAGATTGTTCAGCAAGGGCCCACTTTCCAGAGCACCTCTTTCTGTGAGCCAATTTAATTGGTTTGCCTTGTCAAAACCAGTTAGTCACGCTCTGATTCTTGAGCCCTTCTGAAAATCTCTCACCAAGATTGCTTTAACATTCCTCTCAGCATTACTAAACTTTAAGGAAGTTTGCTCCTGATTATTTGTCCCTTACTTCCTTTTTCTTTGAGAATTTACTTTAGATAATTAGTATTTGCAAACTCTTTCTCTGGTCTCTTTGAAACGTGTCTAAGTCTCCTAAGGAGCCTCTCACCGGTGTTAGGACTCGAGAAATGTCTTTCTCAAGGAACTAGAAACCATGTCTCCTCAAAATCCAAGGAAAGAGCTCACTACCTTCCAGTCTCAGTGGGAGGTTAGGAGCCTGACTTCAGAGGGTGCCTTTCTTCCAGCTGTAAAACTACTGTCATGAAAATAGGAGGAAGTTTACTTCTCTGGGTAAAGCCAATTAGCAAACAAAGGTGGCAACAATTTCCCCATCCCATTTCTTGAAAACCTTCCAGTGAGAAATATCTACGAACCCATTTTTGACACCTGCAATACTCCCCTCTCCTGTTGAGGTCCCTGTCTCTCCCCTAGTGCAATAGTCTTGCGTGAAGTCTCTTGCTTGACTTTTTTTTTTTGAAACCAATAGTTATTTTTCTCTTTTATTTTTTTCTCCCCAAATATGTTTATTTTAATTTTTCAGTGTTACAAGATTGATTGTTCATGCACCACACCCAGTGCTCCATGCAATACGTGCCCTTCTCGATACCCACCACCAGGCTCACCCACCCCCCCACCCCCTCCCCTCCAAAACCCTCAGTTTGTTGCTCAGAGTCCACAGTCTCTCCTGGTTCATCACCCCCT
>CM052799.1:67271937-67304258 GCA_028533885.1 Nasua narica | reverse complement strand
TTGACTTTTTCCAGCAAATTCTTACTTTGACACTTCCCTGCTCTCTCTTCAGCTCATGCTATTCCCTAGTGGTTTTTTAACAAGGAAGAATAAGATTCTCAGTTGACTTATCTCCCTGGGAAGCTGAGGGAGATTACTTAGGTGTGTGCTCGAAAGGGTCTTGGCTAAAACAAGTTTAACTTTGTAAATCAAGTCGTCTTCACTCCCAAAGGGCCTCCAGTTAAGAGAATTAAGAAAATGGTGTTAGGTCCCAGTCTGTCTTCTCTCCTCTCTTTTCTCTCTTCTCTCGCTACACACTGTGCACACCTGTCTGTCTCATTTAAAAGAAGGGTGTACCCTTACATTTTTAGGAAAGAAATTCCAAGCCTGGGATATGTGACAACAACCAGATCCCTCTACGGTAAGGGGCTTATCACCTGACTACTGGGAGGGCTGTTGGTGGAAAGCCTCAACTGCCATCTCTTTCACTGAAGCCTCACTGCAGGGAGAGCCCTTGCCCAGCAGAGGCCAGGAACCCTCACTCAATGACTGGCAGATGCAGGGCTATAAAGACATGGGCCTCTTGGCCTTCAGCACATTTTCCAGCTCCAGAGCTCCCATAGAATTGACTAAGGCTGTCACTGGGCCGAGACTTTGCTCAACTTCTCCCTCAGCTCCGTCCTGCCTCCTCCCCTGCTCTTCCCTCAGGGCTGATCCCAAGAGTACCTCATAACATCCCGCCCACTAACCCATCTCAGATCTGCTTCCCAGAAAGGACAGCCTGCAGTGGGATTGTGATGAGACAGAAGTGAAGGGTACATGAGGTTCCTACAGAGTCTCCTAAGTGGTGGCCTACAGGAAAGTAAAAATCATGCACCATCTTGGGCACATAACAAATACTGTGTAATTTTCAGAAAAGTTACAGGACAGATATTTTCTCCTTTACTTTCAGGTGAGAGGATTGAAGCTCAGAGAGGTCACAGTGTTGGCCCAGGTCATCCAGCTAAGTGGCAGTGATGGGGTTGGGCCTGTCACCCTGCCACCTCATAGCCTACTACAACCTCAGGCCAGTTAAGATAGCTTCTCAGCTGTGTACCATCTATGGACTAGAAAGCTGTGGCTTTAAGACATAAGAGTCTTAAAACAGAATATAGAAATGCCTGCGGGTGGGGAGAGTGTATTCGGGAACAGTGAAGAGCTCAGCGGCCTCCTCCCCAGCAGTTCCAGTCCGTGCTCCCTGCTGGGAACAGAGGAAGGTGGTCAGGTCTATTAACCTCAGCAAATGTAAATGGGGACCCAGACGCTCTCATCTAAAAGAAAATCCTCCCCAACAGATGGTCAGGTTTAACAAGTTGGTACTGAGACCAAAGATCCCAAATAGCTCATCTGTACAAGAGCAGAAGCAAACAGAACCAAAACACCAGCCAACCCGTTTTCTGGGCCTCAGATACTGAGAATGACCAGCGGCTAAAATTTGCATGGTATCTCTCACCAATGCAGCAGCCTCGTGGTAGAGCTCATTTTACTATCGGATCAAAGGAGGCTTGATTTGGTGACCAGAAGATTGTCTCATGTGGGGTAGTCCTGCAGGAAGAAATGATCGATCCCTTTGAAACATGTTTATTGAGCAAGAATCATGTGCCAAGCATCGACTCTATGGCTGGAGGCGCCAGGTGATGAAAAGGCAGTGCTTTCCATGAAGAAGTGAGGATAGAGGCGCCTTGATGGCTCAGTCGGTTAGGTGTCTGCTGGGGCCAGGATCCCAAGGTCCTGGGATGGAGTCCCTCTTTGGGCTCCCTGCTCCGAGCTTGCTTCTCCTTCTCCCTCTGCCTGCCGCTCCCCTTGCTGGTGTTCCCTCTCTCTCTCTCTCTCTCTCGCTCTCTCTCAAATAAATAAATAAAATCTAAAAAAAAGACGAAGTGAGGATAAATGGTCTAAAAAATGGGCAAGTTCCATTCACGTGATTAAAAAATGCACTGCAGTTGAACAGTGGATTCAGTAAGAGATCAGAGAGGACGTCTCCTAGGCGGCTCTTCTCAGCGTGGGTCCACTTCTCAGAAGAGGAGGCTGAGAAATTGACTGAAGAGTAGAAGTTAGCTGGGAAATGTTTGCAAGAGGAGAAGAAGTCATTACAGGCAGAAGGGATTGATTTACAAAGGCCCAAAAAGGACTAGCATATCTGGGGCAGTCTCGATTCACTTGGGACAAAGATTTTGAATATTCTTTGAAGAAAGTAAAATGCTATAATAACATAATGTTTTATATACTTTGTGAAGCATGAGAAATCTGTGCAACACTTACTCGTTCACATATAATTATTGAGGGTCTACTAAATACCAGGTACTACCCTAGGCCCTGTATGGTTATGGTCACTAATAAGAGCTGCTCCCTCACTAACAAGGTTTGTACTGGGTGCTTGCTAATATGCCAGAAACCCTAAATATTAGGACAGAGTCTCGGTTTTCCCTCAGGTGGAAAATTTGGGTCAAAATTTAAAATTGTCAGTGCAAAGACACACCCTACCAATTAAACCCAAATTTCTGGGGGAGAGACACAAACCCTGGGATTTTTAAAATCCCAGGCAATCCCAGTGTGCAGCCTAGTTAAAGAACCAGTGGGCTAGTGCAGTAGTTGTCAGAGTTAAGTATCCATTAAAGTCACAGAAGACTAATTTAGTGGGTCTAGGGTGAGGCTCAAATATCTGCATTTCCAACAAGTTCTCAGGTGACACTGATGCTGCTGGCTCAGGGAACAGACTTTGAGAATCAGTGTGTGATTATATGAATATTTATCTGTAGTTATTTATCTCCCTAGTGTATCTATCTAGTATCTAACAATCTCAACATTACCTCCTTAGGAGACCACACATGAACTGCACATTAAGGATACCTCTCTACTTCAGTGATAGATTCCCCTTTTTAATGCACTTTCTTCCAGGAAAGCTATGAGGACAAGAACTTGAAAAGGACTGCCGATTGTTACACTAAACCTTCTTTGCTTGGTGAGTTTCCACAAAAGAAAGCACTATGATGAAACCTTGGAAATGGGGCTCTCCTTGTTTGGGCAGCACAGTGCGAAGGTTAAGAGCAAGGGGTCCGGAGCCACATGGGCCCAGAACACATCTCTGCAAGCTACCAGCTTTGTGATCTCTCACAAGTTACGTATACTTCCTGTATCTCAATTTCTTCTTACTCTGTGAGGGTTGAAAATTCCAATAAAGTGCTTAGAACAGAACCTGGCACATGGCAAGATTATGTAAGCGTTGGGTATTACCACTCTCCTGAAATCAGCCCACTACTCTTCTTGATTAGCTTATAAGGGTGCAAGCTACAAAGATTCTCCTTTATTTATTTATTCTCCATGTTTCATATATCTACCACATCTTCAAAGACTGTACCAATGGGATAGCATATCCCATGAAGAAACAAAACCCATTATGAACACCAGGTTACAAATACTAATAAATTTTCTATGGGTTCAGTAGGCATTACAGAGATATAAAAGACATAAAATCTACTCTCAAGGAACTTAATCCCGGTGGAAAACAGAAGGCACGTTTGCAAATAACTATATCCCAAAGCAGACTTTATAAAGACATTCAGAAAGATGAAAGTTAAGGTCTGTGGGCCAGACAGAAGAGAGCGAACATCCGATCATACAGATAATGACCCACAGCTCTGACTTCAGGGAGAAAAATGACAACTGATTTGGGTCATGAAGGATGAAGAAGAGTTGCATATATGGAGATGGTGAGAAGGGCAATCCAACCAGAAAGAATGGCATCGCCAAAAGAATTGAAGCAAAAATATAGAAGTTAGTATAGTTCAGGCAAACAGAGAGCACATGCATTAAGAGCTAAAATTGGTGTCACTGTGTGAATTTTCCCTCTTACAGCCTGCAGAAGCAGCCTTGCCTCGGTTCCTACTCTGACACACGAATAAGATCCTTTAATAAGAAGTTATTAATGCATGTCAGTGGATAAATTTCTATTCCTGCAATTAAAAGTCAAAGGAATGAGCTCTATGTATTTTATACATATATACATATATAAATGACATTCTGATATATTCAAATATATATATATATGTGTAATGTCTAATTGAATATTCCAATATTCTGGAAGTCAGCCTCAAGGTGTTTAATTTTTGTAAATGGATTCCTGTACTTTTCCAAAACAAATCTTTATTGGTTTTTCACGTCTCCTGATTGTATATTTAACGTCTTGGCAGAAAACATTGAGGCTGGTTGAATCCAATCATAGGCTTTACCATTATTGCCCTTCTAGAAATTTTCACACAGTGGGGATAAAAATAATGACTATCCCATACACTACATTTCCTGGTACTACCTAGGCCAATAGCATTGTCTGACTGTGTGAAAGAAAGAGAGGGGTTAGTATATCAAGAGACTTTCCTAACTCTGCCTGGAATCTGGACCAGGGGGTTTCACAGAGTCTCACAACAGGCCACTATTTGTGGCAGAGCTGGTGGGAGGGGGTGGTCAGAAAAAGCTCTGGGAAATGTCGAGAAAAGCAGGGAATTATATATCCAGTCCTGACCAAAAGTCAGGGTCTCCCACACTATGTTATTTCTGATTCTTCTGATTCTCCTCCTCTCCTCTCTCTTCTGTCTCTCATGACCCGCACATCATCACTTCTGCTTTATTCTAAGTTAAAAGAGAGTCCCTAAGTCCGCCCCACACTCAAGGTAAGAGGAGTTAGGCTCAAAATCTTGAAAAGAGTATCAAAGAATCCGTGGACATGTTAAAACACCACATCAAGTTTGTCTGCTTAGATATTTCATAGAAATGGAATCATATGGCATGTTATGTTTCCGGTTTGGCTTCTTTTACTTGGCATGATGTTCTGACGTTCACCATGTTGTTGCAAATGTCAGTGATTTCTAGCTTTTTATTATTGAGTAGCATTCCATTATACAAATACGCCCCCCTTTATTTCTCTGTTTGCCAAAATGTGTGTGTGTTTTCAGGCACATTTTAGGAGACACATGTTTTGAGTTTGTTTTGTATTTTTTTTATCTGCTAAAACTTTTGAAAGGCACATTGTCAAATATTAGCTAGTATAAAAAAAGACTTTATGTGTTATGTCACAAACAATAAAATGTAGGGACGCCTGGGTGGCTCAGTCAGTTAAGCATCTCCTTTGGCTCAGGTCATGATCCCAGGGTATTGGGAGAGAGTCTGCGCGGGGTCCCTGCTCAGTGGGGAGCCTGCTTCTCCCTCTCCCGCTGCCACACCCCCTGCTTGTGCTCTATCTCTCTCTCTCTTTCAAATGAATAAATAAAATATTTTTTAAAAAACCCAAAAAACAATAAAATGTATGAAACACAACTTTACTGTGAGGGCAAACACCTCAGTTTTCCTATTGTGATGTGTGTAACGTGACTGATATTGGGCAATAAGATGACAAACATCACCTAATCAAATCTGTAGCTCTTTTATTATATATTGATCACATACAGAGTTTGCCTCAAGTAATACAATTTTCTAACTTATTTTCAACAAAATGAATTGAGGTAAAAAAGAATTTTTGAGGAACAAATTTTCTTTTTAAGATTTTATTTATTTGAGAGAGAGCATGGAGAGGGGGTGCAAAGGGAGCAAGAGAAGCAGACTCCCTGATGAGCAGGGAGCACGATGCGGGGCTCCATCCCAGAACCCCGAGATCAAGACCTGAGCTGAAGGCAGATGCTTAACAGACTGAGCCACCCAGGCACTCCGAGGTACACACTTTCATTGTATGCAGGGTTGGGAGTAGTTCAGATCGTGTTAGATGATTTCGTTCTATCACTAAATGTCTGGAGTTTTGCTGAATGAATGGACTTTCTTTGCAAACCAAATTTCTACGCAGAATTTAACTTTAACATCATCTCTCTAAGAAACTTATAACATGAAGCTTTTCACAAGGAACTTGGATGGAGTTTGCAAGGTCGTTTTCTATGTAGGAAATACTTTCTTTTCTCCCTTGCATCTGCCAAAGAAAGGAATCGACTATTCCAAGGCCTTCATAGATCTGTAAAAGCTGAATCACACTGGGCTTAGACTCCCTTCCCTGTGATCTGTGTCAGCGGTGGCCACCTAAAAGCTACCACAGTATCAATCCAACAGTGCAAGTGACAGCGCAAGGACTCCATCCTCGTCTCCGGAGAAGAGTCCTAGACTGGCTCCCGGTGATTTTTGTATCTCCTCCCAGGATTGAGCATGGGTCAAAACTTAGCAGCTGCCAGATAAATAAATGATGATCTCAGCAGTTCTATTCATAAAGCATACAACACAAAGACGAATAACTTACTAGTCCCAAATGTCGTGCAGAAAACTGGAGAAAGTTACCCTCGTGCATTTTTAAATAGCCTCCAGACCATGACACTCAAACTCAATGAGAGGAAAGGCTGAGAGCCTGACTGAGCCTCTGATAGAAGGCACAGAGTCAGAATGACCTGGTGGCCTCTTACAAATGACCCAGGATCACCCATCCCCAAATTCCTATGCAATCCCCAGTGGGATGAGGATCCCTGCCATATTGAATCACTTTTATCTATAGGAATACATTTTACCTTTTTAAAATATTTTGTTTATTTTTTTAAATATTTTGTTTATTTATTTGAGAGATAGAGAACATGAGCAGAGAGGGAGGCAGAGACAGAGGGAGAAGCAGACTCCCCGCTGAGCAGGGAGCCCAATGCCGGGCGGGATCCCAGGGTCCCAGGATCATGACCTGAGAAGAATGCTGACACTTAACTGACTGAGCCACTCAGGTGTCATAGGAATACGTTTTACATTTTACATGCACTGAGATATAGGCAAAAAAGGAATCATTTTCAATTTAATTTTAGATGTCAACTCATATTGAGTGAAGAAGATTGAGAACTGTAGTGTAGAAAAAGATTGAGAAACGTAACATATCAGCTATGGGGAGGGAGATAGAGAAGTTTAAAAGTATTAACAAAAAATGCTGGCTAATCATCAGATAGGGAGAATTTCCCAATTCTGGATGCCAGTCCAGAAATTTGCCTTCCTTCTGTAAGAATTATAAGATTTCCCTCCGCCTCCCCCCAATATACACATGCATGCATGCTCCTTCTTGTTGCCTCTTAAATTTCACTTGGAGTAGGACCTTCCTTCTTATAAAGGCTTCCCTTTACAAATACCTATGCATTTGCTGCTCTCCAAATTTCCAGAACCCTCCTTCCCATAAAACTGTCTTCCTGCCCCTTGTCTCAGGCTGCCCATCTGTGTGAGTAATAAATATTTATTTGCTCCTCCCAGAAGATTGATGGCATGAGTTTGACACCTAAACTCAGACTTGGGAGGGGATTTCTCCAGTCACAGGGAGGTGACTACAACACCCTTCCAGTGAGGAAAGAATCGATTGAACAAATACTTGCTGAGTGCCCACTATGTGTCAAGCATAGTTTTAAGCACTGGAGTTGCAGCATACACACAAAAGGCAAGGCCCCTGACCTCGCAGAGCTCACATTCGGTAGGTCTATATCAATGTTTGGAGCATATGGAAGCCATCGGACCAACACAGCCAACCTATGAAATCCACACACATTATTTGGGCCTCACTTCCTATTCCACTCACTGGCCAGGTCTGATTCACACATTCAGACCGAGAATCAACACTGCCATAGGGTAGTTCTCCATGACATGTGCTGCAGACATCAGTCGCAATTGAAGCGCAACCACTCTTACTCTCTGGAGCCAGCTGCAGAATCTTCTAACTACTGGAACTCTGTGAAGCCCCTTTCTTTCCTTTTTTTGTAATCACAGCCAAATTTCGGTATATGTAAGAATCAATGCTCAAAGAATATTTTCCGTATTTGTTATCTTTAAGGGATGTTCTATCTAAGGATACTAGGAATATAGTTGCAATTAAGAGGTTTCCTATTAAAGATAGTTGGAGGTGCAGAAATCCAGAGGGATGGCTGAACAACGGGGGGAGTTCAAGATATAAATACCAAAATATGGAGTCCACCTGCTTGAGCCAAGTCCCAGACAGAAGAACCAAGGTAAGAATTCGAGAGGTAGTAGAAAAGAGGTGGAGAGGGATGGAGTGTAAATGAGAGCAAACTGGTAGTAAGAAAGCACAGCTGGGACTCCAAGGTCATTTCCTTGAGCACTGGGGGATTCACGATCTACTACATGTACCTGGGGAAGTCTGGTAGTCTTCTAAAAACCAAGGTAGAAAAGACACCAGATCAAAATGAGTACTTTATCATCTTAAGCCCTTTGTGTTCCTGCTTTTTGTTACCAGGACTGATATAAATTTGACTTTTGAGTTTTCTATAGCTGTATCACCTATCTACGTTTTAGTATCCGAGACCCTCATCAAATAATAGCACAATTAAGAGTAAAAAGTAGATAAATGTCCTTGGATGAGCCAAACAGACTGGTTTGAGCAAGAGATGGCCTAGAAGCTTCTTCTGTCTTGAGGAGGAGGAGGGATGGGAGTTGGTAGAGACCTGAACAAGGTCAGGCTACTGAAAATGTTGCTGTTACAGTACAACCTAGTAATCCTTGGAAGAGTGATAGAATATAGTATGAGATACAATAAATGATTTATATAAAAGACCCAATTTGTCAATACTGGGCTGGGGGGAGTAATACCTGAGTCACTGGGAGAATGTGTGCATTCATTCACTGTGCTCACATCTGTTACTGTGTATCCTGTGATTGCATTCTCCATACAGGCAAAGAAACAGGATAATTGAAGGGACATGTATTTATATACGTGCAGCAATTCAGTCCACTGAAATTAGCACTCACCCTAAGGGTGTAATTCAATCCTATTGCAGAGCAACAGATAAAAGAAAGATGAGACAGAAGCAAATGCCTATTAACATCTAAAAGGAAAAAAAAAAAAAAAGCTGTAACAGATGCCTGAAAGCAAGTCTGTCTCTGCAAACCACAACCCCTTAGATACTTCTTTCCAAAGCACAAATAAAACATAGCAAGTTCTTTTGTCTCCTTTTCCAAAAGGACTTCAATATCCCCAAATAGTCCAAAGCCAAGACTGTATTTGAGTACCTTAAGGTCAGGTATGTATACAATGCTGTGTTTATTAATATCTTACAGGTATATTGTCCTCTCTAGTTTAGCAAGGGTGCTACACAACCAATGAGTAAAGGTTCACATTTTACCTTTATTTGTCATCCAAGAATATTGAAGGAAAGAGGTTACGTGACCTCACCAACTATTCATTATCAAACTCAAAGCCTGTCTTTTAATTTCAAATGAAGTATTATTTTCATTATTTTAGTCTAGCTTTTAATTTAAAATAGTAGTGGATTATTATGTATTCAATATTGTACAAGATAATAGCTACTTAAGGAAAATCACCCTCAATGTGTCTGTTAGATATTATTTATGAAATTTGAGTTCCCAGAGCACATGGAATGTTCCACTTTGTTTCATACAGCTCCTCTCTAATGCTTGCACTGAGCATATGTGGGCTCTTTGAAGGTGCGTGAAGAAAACATGGACACCCACACAGATCTTAATAGTGAGCATGACGTTAATTAAGGACTTGGTGTGTAATTTGTCATTATTTATCTTATTTTTTTCTTTTTTAAGTTTATTTTATTAATTCTCTACTTTTAAAATTTGACCAGATACTTTGTTTACTCTATTTTTTATGTTAAGTAATAAATATAATTATGAAATGAACCTCTGACATATGCAATAAGATGAGTGAATTTCAAAACCTGTATACTGAGCAAATGAGGCAAGACTCTGATAAATGCACACTGATATCCTTTTTTATGTGAAGTTCTAGACAGGCAAAACCAATCTACAAGGACCAAGAGAAAAATCAGCAGTTACTTGGACCAAGAGTTGGGGTTAGGAAATGACATGGAAGGGACACAAGGGAACTTTCTGATGTGATGGCAATGTTCTCAATCATAATTCTAGTGGTGGTTACACAGTTATATAATATTCATTTTCAAAACCCATCAAATTGTACACCTTAAATTGGAGATTATGTATGTAAATCACAACTCACTAACTTCGATAAAAAAAGAAAAAGACACATAAGTGTAATTTTCAACAATAATATTTATGATGAGGTTTTTATAATGTATTTATAACATTTTTACATAAAGATCCTTATTCAAGCCTCACAACAGTTCTAGGAGGTAGACATCTTTATTATTACCATCCTTATTCCACAAATGATAGAACTGAATTTTGAAGAGTTTAAATAATCTGCTAATAATCACATAGGTAGTAAAGCATAAACTAAGATTTCAGACCAGGTTTTTTGAATCCAAATTCTCAAATGGTTCTCTCAACATAATATTGAATCCCTCTCTAAATCTTTCCCAAATAGAACTTTGCATGCAACCCAATAAGGATGGCTAGCACTATAAGAAGCTAATTTTTCAATAAAGTTATTCATAAATAGAAACAGTAAAAGCACTTAGCTAGCATTTTAAAGCAGTTTTGAAAATATTTTTGAAAACGAACTAGTTCCTTTTAACTTCCAAGTGCTGTGAGTTTTCTGTCTTGCATATCACATTTCAGGACTAGTCAAAGCCACAATGTGCCTTGACAGCATCTTTTTTTGCATTCCCTTATCCTGTAAATGCCCATAGTTCTGTATGCCCTCTAGACTTCCATTGCTCTGTCACTCCATGCCACTTGTCTCAAATCAACTCTGTCACTCTGCTTAAAATATCCATTACCCTCAAAGGCTAATCCAAACTAGTTAACATCAAAGAAGAACAATAGAATGCAACCCATCCATACTAAAGCTTTAATTGCTGGTGGTTCATTTGATTCTCTAGAGAACTTACATTTTCAAGATGACCACATTACACATCATGAATTTGTAATTGGTATGATCTTAAGGAACTTGTTAGAGTTAAATTATTTGATTTTTAGACTCTAATATGGAAGCCATGACTTCTATTCACCAACAGCAGGCCTTTTTACTTCTCTGGGCCAACAGGAGGGTTGTACCCCTTACCACGCTTAAAGTTGGGCAACATAGTCCATTTGATGGACTCACTTGGTGAATGGAATCTGATTGGAAGTGATGTGCCAATTCTGGCCCATCACTGGCCCTTAATTGCCAGTGCTGCCATGACCATGAAGTTCTGGGTCATGAACTCTCCACAGGCTAGATCTCTGAGTGAGGTGATGTAAAGAAAGCCCCCACTAATACTCAGAGCAAATGTGGCCTAGACAGAGATTAGACTCTTTGTTTTTTGATTGCTTTAAACCCGTTAGATTTTGGTGAGCTTACTTTGAGAGCATAATCTAACCTGTCCTAAATAATACAGTTAAATTCCAATCTGTATGTTTCTTTTTCTTTATAACTTATTTAATATTTCCTACGTTGGGGCAGGTATTAAGAGTGATATAAACATCTCTTTTAAGGTTTCTTACCCACTCACCAACTCACCCCTCAAGAAGTTGTTAAATTGGTTACGTATCCTAGAACCCATGGTGTCCGAAATGGGGGTAAGAATCTACACAATACTTCCTTCATTTGGAAGGCTCTTTCCTTCCAATACATTCTCCTTGCATGCCCCAAGGTCCCAAGGAAATTTTGTTTTTTCCACTTCCCACACCCTGGAATCCCTAAAGGATCTCAGATCATCACCATATCCCTTCTGTCTTATAATATCCCTACTCTGACCCTCTAATATTTTATTGAAAGATTCAAGTAATATACATACAGGCAGTTTATTTTTCCTCTTATTCTCATCTGTACTCTACATATTTCCATTATTAAATGCTACCCTCAGTTTAAAGAAGATAATCTTCCTCCCAAAGAAGCAAGTGATTATTTGGTCAAGGATATCCCTTTAAGTAAGCCTCTTTTTTTTTTGACTCTTATTGAATGTCATTTCCCCATGTTTATTTCAAATGCCCACCTCCACTGCCTCTTCTCTAAGGACAGACTTACCCTATGCTTCTTGATATTCCAACAGTTTCTTAAAGTCCTTTTATGTTGGTTAAATAAAATATTCCAGTCAGCATTTTGAGAGATACATCTTATTCAGAGTGGTCTTCTTATAAAGGAACCACTGGACTTGTCAGCTTTTCTTACCGCTTTGTCCCTCCTCTTACCTTTTTTATTTCTTTGCTCATGTCTATCCTTTCAGCTCACAGGCAACAAGCAAAAAACTTTAATTTCACTGTGTTTCTTATTTGAGGTCTTGTTATCTGCCGGTCCCAGTTGAAAAGACATCTCACTTCTCATGCTAAGTCCCTCAATCTTTGGGTAATAACCTCCATTGAGGAGGGGACCCAATCTAGAAACTAAATAGAGGCTAGAAGGTAACTTGTATATTCACGTGACTCTCTGTACTCCAGTGACCTCCATTAGATATTTGTTGTTGTTGTGGGCATTCTGATTATGACACTTGTCCCTTGTCACCTGTCAGGATGAACAAAGCTTGCCTTGTCACTAGACACTGCTGTTTCCTGAATCTTTCTCATGAGAGGCTTGCCACACTCCTCATTCTCTTGCTTGCATCCCCAGCCCATAGCAGCTTACTTGTAAATACTCGTCAAGGGTATTCACAAGTGAGTCGACTATAACACCAACTCTGAATAACTCAGTGAAGGAAGTAAAAAAAATTACATCAAATGAGACCAATTTTAGTTGTTCCTATGACAAATAGTGGGGACTAAGGACAAAGCATCATTCTGAAGATATAGTTTTTCTTTAACTTCAAATTCTTCAATGATATTACACATAGGTTAAATAAGTCTGTGTAGTTGGCGAAAACATACAGAATATAAAAGAAATGCCCTCCACAATGAAGAGAAGGAACCATTTTCAGCCTAAATATAGAAGGTAGAAATCTGAGCCATATAAACTTTGGTTGGAATCTCAGTTCCCTTACTTACCAGTTTTATGGCTTTAGTAAAACACTTAATCCTTCTGACCTCATAGTCCTTATCAGTAAAATGGGACTCATTCGTATTTACTTTGTCAAGAAATCATGCATTTAATACATTGGCACAGGGCAATTCTTCAGTCAAAGGCAGCTATGAGTGTTATGGTACTGGATTTATAACACAAGATAATAATAACACTATCCTCCAAGCTAAGCACTTTGCTCACATTATGTTATTTAATTCTGTCAAGGGCACTATAAAGAAATGTTAATATCATTTTATAGATGTAAAAACCGAGTTTTACAGTGTGCAGTAACTTACCAAATGTCACAGAAATGAGATCTAGGATACTCAAGTAGGTTCTCTGGTGAGTATCTTGAAACAGTGCTTGTCAAATATTAAGTGCACACAAATCACCTGAAGATTTTATTAAAATGTTAGTTCTGATGCAGTAGGTCCAGGTTGGGGTCTGAAATCCTAAATCTCTAGCAAGGACCCAGGGGATGCCAAAGCTGCCAAGAGCAGGAAGGATTTAAGCCTCAACCAGGTTGTTAATCTAGATGTTGCACTCCCAATGCCGTAATAAGACATCAAACGTATAGGGTTAGGTGAGACAAAAATGATCAGGTTATGAGCTAAACAGAAAACTACTTTAAGTTATGCAAAGATGAAAGATGAGTATTATAAAGTGTTTTCTCTGGGGACAGACATATTAGTGTTATGATTTTCTTTTTTTCACCTCCTTATTTTTCCTAGCGTACAAAAATTCTATGATTCCCTAGATAAGTCACCCATTATTGAATGAATTGTAATTAAGAACAGGGATTATCCCACTGAAAGAAAGGATTATTTACATGTGTACTCTCACTTACTTCTGGTGACTTCATCATCAAGCTTAAAACAACACAACAACAACAACAAGCAGTCCCATGAGCTATGACTGCCTGTAGCAAACCCTTTGGGTAAGAAGGGAGGGCTGGCAGATATTGATGTGCTGGGCAAGTATGAAATTGGTACAGTGGGTTGGCCTGAGTCAATTTCCAGTGAGACCAGGCCAATTGATACGGAACACCTGAAATACCTACTTGAATGACTGTACACTAAAGAAAGGGACATGCTCAGAAAGACTCAGAGTTGGCAGGATTATTAAACATTGCCTCTAGGCTAACGTTAACTTCCGAGGATCTAGGAAAGAACACCACTTTGGCCCACCAGTCAGAGAGAGTGGGAGGTTAGGAGACCGCGTCATAGATGGAGTTTTGACCTGAGTTTGTCTTCCAGTGGAACCAGTCGGTCCACAAACCCACCTTGTGATTATTTCACTGATCTTGAGGATATAGTTGAACAGCTATAACCAGAAATTGGCAGACTCCATGCTGGTCTTCCGATCTGTGAACTAGGGGTACTTACGCAGAAAAGACCATGCTTCCCTCCACCAAAATGGAAAATGGAGAGCAACACTACAGACAGAAGGATCTTAGAAATTGGTTCCACCATGGAAAATTTGAAAGATGCAGGGTAATTAATCCTCATGACATCCCTACTGGTACTACCTTAACCAGGCGATCAAGGTTAACACCAACAGCAGTAAGTCAGAGCGAGAGTACAGAGCTTTGACATGATATGATGAGAATGACATTTCTTTTCAGTGCTTTTTCCTTCCAAAACCTATAACCCCAGCCTAAGCATGAAAAAAGTCAGACACATACAAGGAAAGTCTGAGAAACTGTCACGGCAAAGAGGAGCCTGAGGAGACATGATGACTAAATGTAACAGGGTATCTTGCATAAGATGCTGGAACAGAAGAAGGGCATTTGGTAATAAACTAAGGAAATCTGAATAAATGTGGACTTTAGTTAATAATAACATAGAAATCTTGGTTCATTAACTTTCACCTCTTACCAAAATAATGTAAGATGCTAATAATGGGGGGGATGTTTGTTGAGTAAAGGGGACCTTTCTATATATACTATTTGCACAGTTCTCCATAACTTTAAAACTATTCTAAAAAGAAATGTTATTTTAAAAAATGAGCCTACAAAAATGATTTAAAGCTTAATTAGGTGAAGACTCCAGTTACCTCTGTTGTTCCAAGTACAATAAGCTTAATGGAGAAAATCAGTATTCCTGACATCTGTAAATGCAATTTTTTATCTCAATAAGCAATTGTTGGTTTTGTTTCTGGCTTTGGTTTTTGCTGTTTTGAAGTTTATATATGGAAAGAAAGGCATATAGATGTCGAAGTGGCCAATACAGAAAGTGGAAGAACTCAATATTTTTTTCTGAAATACAGGAACCATGTGTTCATTTTTAAGTAAAAAATACTATGCTATGTTAAATTACATTTTAAAAGACATAAATTTAACAATAAAAATGATATTCTGAAAACATACTATAAAATAAAAATTCATTTAAAAAAAATTCTATATTCTCCTGAATCTCTTGATTCAGGAATATTTTTATATTCCAAATATTTTTCAAGTTTCACTAATCAGATTGCCCCATGAACTTCATGAATCTGAATTCAGAAATGCCTTAAGTGCAGAGGGGACAGAGACAGGCAAAGTATGTGTTTTGCGGGTAAAGATCTAATAAGCATGGCTTGGTTCTGAACTGGTAGCTGAGACAGTATCTCTGGATTTCAGCTAAAATAGTGTGGAGCTGCAGCAGACTGGTGAGGGCTTCCCAATCCCCAGATCCCAGTGAGGACTACCACATGTGTCTCCTGGGTGTAGCGAAGTACAGCTAGCTCCCTGGGGATTCAGCTCTGTGACCTTGGCTGAAAGTCAATCCTTTTTTTTTTTTTTAAGATTTTATTTATTTATTTGACAGAGAAAGAGATCACAAGTAGGGAGAGAGGCAGGCGGGAGTGGGGGGAAGCACACTCCCCACTGAGCAGAGAGCCTAATGTGGGGCTCGATCCCAGGACCCTGAGATCATGACCTGAGCCGAAGGCAGAGGCTTTAACCCACTGAGCCACCCAGGCACTCCGTGAAAGTCAATCCTGAAGACCTGATCTTTCAGACTATGATTTTATCAACATCCAATTCCCTGTATTAAATCACTTCCTTCTCAAAATGCTAGAGTTTTCTCTTGTCTTCAACTGAGCAACGATTCATATAAGGAGCCAGGAAAAGAGCCATAAATAAGTGACAAGGATCTCATGTTGCATATTAAATATTTAAGAACATTTTCCATGTTTACAGAAAATGTTATTTGCCATTTTATTTTAAATAGAATCTAGTCTGGGTTTATCTTTCGTTTCCCTTCTTTAATGGCCATATGGTAGAACTGTCTCTCTCTACTACAAGGATAACGAACACTATGCAAACATGGTGCTGACCAGCACGTGACAACTGGCCTCAGCCTGGGGCATATATGGGGAATGGTGGAGCCTGTGGAAAACTCACAATGGAACCATGAGATGAGATGCTATGACAGGAAGAGGGTAAGGGCAACAGAAGGGGAAGAGGGCAAGCTGACTGGAGATAGTGGCACAGACTATGTCACACACAGCATGACATCCTTCCCAATGCTGGTATGTTTTCTTGCACCCAGTAGACCCTGCCATCTCACAAGTGAGTATGGCATGTCATTGCATGAGAGCGAAATTCATCAGCTGCCATATTGTAGGCCAGACTCCTCAAAATCATTTAGTTTGGCCCAAATCATGTTGAAGAAACTTGAACCTACATTGCAAAATGAGAGAGTACATTCAAAAATATGGATTTCTAGTGTTGCTTGAAAAAATGAGAAGATCTGACAATTCTGGGAATACTGTCAGTGTCTTCTAGGCATGCCAGCTCTGGCAGAGAACAGCAGAGCTGAATTCAAGTTCCCTCTCAAGCCCCTCCCCCCCATACTCATCTTTGTCCCACAAATCACACTGAGCTGTGAGCCTTCTCTTTGCTCACTCATCTTCCCCTCTGCGTTGTGGGGGTGATACTGTTTGTTTTACACTTGTACCCCTCCTACCCTGACTTAGATAATATATTCCTGTTAAAATGTTAATAAGTGTTTATTAACTTTAAGGAGTCAAGCTCTCCACTATTAATTATGTTAAAATAACATTTATTGAGTTCCTACTCTGTTCCAGGCCCTGATCTGGGAGCGTCTCATGTACCCTCTCATTCAGGCAGTGAACACAATAGCATTAGTACCAAGTCAAGGAAATCAGAGGAAACAAAATTAACATTGATGAGACTCCTTCATAAATTATGTGAGATTTCAGCTAGTCTTAAAAGAGGATATTTTAATAAATATCTTTTATTATAATAAAAATAACATTATTTATTAAGATGACATTTTAATAAATAAGGTAGGTACAGAGTGGTACCTATTATTCTAGAGAGGAAAAATAAAACCTTTGTACAAGGGACACCTGAAGAGTGAGGAACAGACCTGTTGCTCTAACAAAGAACTCAAAGGAGATAAAGATGGAAAAGAATAGAAGGGTCAAATGTTGGAACAAATAAAGGCTGGATTCCAAGGTTCAGATCTGATCCTATCCGCATTGGATGCCATGTAGGTAGATACGTCGAAAAGTGGGGTGAAAATATTTAACTAACAACAATTTGTAGAAAGCATTACAGATGGGGAAACTGTGGCTTATAAGAGTAGGGGTTTCCAATTGTGTACATATGTCAAAATTCGTTAAGTTTTATACTTTAAATATGTGCATTTATTGTACCTCATTTATGCTTCAGTAAAACTGAAGAGAAAAAAATAAAAAACTGAAGAGACCTTCATAATTATCCACTTTGTATTCTGAAGGGCAGCAATGTTGCAGGGGAGGAAGTAAGTTAATCTTTATTAAAATCCTACGAAGGACAAAGGGCCATGCTAGGGACTTTATCCAAATTGTCCCAGTTAGTCAGCACAGCAGCCCTGCGTGTGAGACATTATCAATCCTACTTAGAGACACTGAAACTCAAATATCAGCTCCAAAGTTCACAGAACTAGTGAGAGATCAGGTTTAGACTTGAACTCAGGTCTATTATGTACAAAACCTTGCTATACCAAGTGATCCTACACATAGTGAATATTAACATAGAACCTAGAACCAGCTTCATTCTCTAGTCTGATGATGAGTACCAACAAAAATTTGTGGGAACATATACATAATCCAAATTAAGGACTTTGATCTGTGCTCATCAAGGTTATCATCCTGCAATTGTCTTTTCTTACAGTGCTCTTGCCTGGCCTTGGGATCAGGGTAATGCTGGCCTCAAAAAATGAGTTGGAAAATACTCCCTCTCCTCCAATTTTTTGGAAGAGTTTGAGAAAGATTGGCAGAATTCGCTTTTTTTTTAAGATTTTAGTTATTTATTTAACAGAGAGAGAACACAAGTAGGCAGAGAGGCAGGCAGAGGTGGAGAGAGGAGCAGGCTCCCTGCTGAGCAAGGAGCCCGACGTGGGACTTGATCCCAGGACCCTGGGATCATGACCTGAGCCAAATGCAGCTGCCCAACCAACTGAGCCACCCAGGCATCCCTTTTTTTAATTTTTTTTAAGATTTTATTTATTTAATTGACAGAGAGAGATCCCAAGTAGGCAGAGAGGCAGGCAGAGAGGAGGAAGCAGGCTCCCCACTGAGCAGAGAGCCCGATGCGGGGCTCGATCGCAGGACCCTGAGATCATGACCCGAGTCTAAGGCAAAGGCCTTAACCACTGAGCCACCCAGGCGTCCCCCAGAATTCACTTTTTAATTTAACTTCTAATCTAACTTCTTTAAATATGTGGTAAAATTCACCATTGAAGACATCTGGTCCTGGGCTTTTCTTTGCTGGGAGATGTTTGATTCCTGAATCAATATTTTTATTTTTCTTACTCCTTATTGGTCTGTTTGGATTTTCTATCTCTTTGTGATTCAGTCTTAGTAAGGGCTGAAGAGTGAGGAAGTAAGGAGATGTTGGTCAAAGAGTGAAAGTTTCAGTTATAAGATAAATAACGCCGATCTAATGTACAGCATGTTAAGTATAGTTAATAACACTGTATTGCATCCTTGAAGTTTCTTAAGAAAGTAGACCTTAAGTGTTTACACTAGAGAAAAAAACCTGCACGCTTGTAAGGTGATGGATATGTTAATTAGATTGATGATGGAAATCATTTCACAGTGTATACATATATCAAAGCATCACATTGTACACCTTAAATATATATAATTTTTATTTGTCAGTTAAACCTCAATAAAAGTGGCAGAGGAAGAAAACAAATTAAAGACGGAAAAATTTACTCCAAACACTCATTTTACATTTTTTGAAGACTTTTCACATCCTAAGATATTCCTAAACTGACTGGAAATTTAGTGAAAATGAGAGAGAGAAGAGAACAGAAAGAAAAAGAAAGAAAGAGGAGGAGATAGGAAGAGAAGGGGGGAAGAAAAATAGTATAAAGACCATGTCTCTCAATTTTTATGCCCAATTCACACAACATAGGGACTCTGTTAAATGTCCAATTCAATCCGGTCCATTTATCATGAATAGCAGCAATTTCACCAATAAAGACTTATTTAAAAGACCCATTACACCAATGAGGAAGCCAGTAATTTCACCAGTGGAAACCCATATGTTAGTTAACAACACTCATCGTTGTTGATCAGAAATCAGTGGAACTCTTAAGTTTGAACTTTCTGATACGAGCACCCTTCTTGGAGTAGAATTTCTCATGAAGGAAATGACAACACTAATAATGTTACTAAAATGTATACAAAATATTTGGCTGCCTCTTGAAGTATTTTAAAATAACAAAAAGTGTTCTGTACAAACTTTAGTTTATCTAAATTAAAAGGTGTCATAATAAAAATGTAAAACACAGTGAATAACTCAGAGTTCCAACACATCACCATGGAGTTACAGACATTTATTTAAGCAGAGAGCCATTCTAATGATAAAGCTATGTCGGGTCAAAATGTGGATGCGGGGGTGTCTGGGTGGCTCAGTCAGTTAAGCATCTGCCTTTGGCTCAGGTCATGACCCCAGCGTCCTAGGATCCGCCCAGCATCAGGCTCCCTGCTCAGCAGGGAGTCTGCTTCTCCTTCTCCCTCTGCTGCTCCCCCTGCTTGTGCTCTCGGTCTGTCTGTCTGTCTCTGTGTCAAAAAAATAAATAAAAATCTTAAAAAAATAAATAAATAAAACAAAACCTGGATGTGGTTTGCTGTCCTTGCCGACTTTTAATAAACTTGCTCTTTCATTCTTTCATTTGCCCTCAAGTGGTTCCAACGGTTATAGGTCATAGAGGCTGATATGCCTACAGATTATTGGCTTCTTGAGTTTTGCATTTGGGAATTTTTGTTGATTTTCAATTTGGTGCTATTCTAGAATTTTTCTCTACCAAACTTCAATTTTGTTGGAACAAATGAGAAATGTGTAATGGTCTTGAAAATATTTCTTAATTTGGCTGTTCTTATGCTATCAGTAATCAAGTATTATGTGCTTCAAAATTATCATTTATTTCTCAATTACCTCTTTAAATCAGCATGAATTTATCCCTATGATAGAGAAGATAATCATCACTGCTTCACCATTAAGGAAAATGAGGCATAGATATATTAAGTGATTCCATTTTCTCCAATGCAAATGGAGAAATGAACATTGTGGTCTAATATGAAATGGCATGTAAGATATGCAGTTTTGTCAAACATTAAGACAAAGACTGAGAATATCCTTTTAGTAATTTTAGTACATATAGAATCCTCTTCCCCATTTCCTATATTTAATGTTCTGTGTCCTATTCCTAAAAGTCTAGAAAAGACATCAGAAAAGCTCAAGATAATTAATCTCAAAGAATTGCACATCTAGTTCGTGTAACTATAGCCCTTTTGGGGGGATGGCAGAGTGGAGCATAAGTGACCAAATTGTACAGACAACAAAATAATAATAATTCCCATTTACAGTGGGTTTATGGTTCTAGTTCTCATTCAAATATATATATATATTTATATATAATATAATAAATTTATATATTATATAATAAATTTATACATTATAAATTATATATAAATTTATATATTATATAATTTATTTATATATAATATAACAAATATATTTATATATATAAAATCTCCTACATTACTGTTAAACACAAGGGAAATGAAAATGCAACACATTTTCAAGTTTCTACTTTATTCTCTCCTAAGACACTATTTTAGAGGCCCAAGGCTACCATAAAACTGCAAAGACTTTGCATGTTTTCTTTTATTTATATATATTTTTAAGATTTTATTTATTTACTTGACAGACAGAGATCACAAGGAGGCAGAGATATAGGCAGAGAGAGAGGGGAAAGCAGGCTCCCCACTGAGCAGAGAGCCTGTTGCGGGGCTCGATCCCAGGACCCTGAGCTCGATCCCAGGACCCTGAGACCGTGACCTGAGCCGAAGGCAGAGGCTTTAACACACTGAGCCACCCAGGCGCCCCTATGTTTTCTTTTAAATGAACATCTTTTCAAGAAAGAAAATATATCAGTTTCCATTGTGAGCACTGGAAATGAGATCTGAAGAGTGAAGATGAGTTGCACAAAAGTTGATAAAAGAGTCGAATGACAGTCTAATTCTGGAACTGCTAAATAATTGACCATGATATGTTCTTGTTGGAGGCCAGTGCCAAAAATAACTTCTAGAAATGGGATGAGAATCTCGGCCAGAATCGAATTAATTTCCCAAAGAAAAAAGAACCCTATTTTGTCAATGTACAGTAATTTTATCTTCTCATAAAACTTTTACCACAGTCAAAAGCATGTATATCATTGCTAATGTCCAACTTTTGCCCAAGAGCTGAATAGATATTTCCTATTTTATGGAGTTGTTCCCATGCAGGATGTCCCGAGCGCCTTATTGATGTTTTTACCACAGTGTGAAGTACGTTTCTTATGGCTAATGTTTACTGTCTGACTGAGACTGCATAAATATTTCCCAAATTATACAACTGTTTCATTTCAGAAGATTATTTGTAATTCACATTTATCAAGATCAAAAAGTAAGTATACCTTACATGCTCAAGGTGAATGATTGTGGGGTGCCAAATGGGGCTAAAAGAAAGTGGATAATGATAAACTCTCCAGAGATCCTGGAAACCTCAAAGAATTTCAGGGAGGAACCTGAGGCCCGATTACCCCATGTTGTTTTACCAAGGAGGGGAATCTTTCAGGAACATGAGAGAAGCCCCAGGATTTGTAAACCATGCACATAAACTGTTCCTGACCCTTCTCTACTTGAAGCCATGCACCATCTCCACAGGCCTGGATTTCAAAAACACCAATGATTGGGAATACAATGCCTTCTGGTGTTATGATTTTCTGTACATAATGCAGTATTGTCTGCCTCCGAAAAATAATGGGCTTTATGGAATATATTGTGCATGATTTAATTCTTATATGTCAGGGATTTCATGACCCAAGGAACATCCATTTAACTTCTAGAATAAGTATAGCTCAACACGAACACACACATATACACACACACACACCCGGTATAACATGAGCACATTTTTAGTTTTAGATTTATATTGCTTTTCATAACTGTATTTGGTGGATTTTTAAATCCCTCTGTGCAAAACAGGAAGACAAGAGCATATTTGGAAACCATGTTGATCATTTAAGCTGTTGAACTTTGGCAATGACAGATAAAATAATGTTTAGCAGTTGGCAAATATTTATCTAGAAAATATCTATTAAATGATAGACCAACTAAATTTAGACATATTAAAAATTATTTTCATTTGCCAGGTTAATGAAGAAAGAGATAGTCAATGAATCAAACATATGGTCGTGTCTCGGTTGTTTCACTTTATTCTAAACAGTAGAATTATCCAGTCTTTTTTGCTAACTGCACTAATATTCATGAAAACGTAACAATAACTTAATAACCCCTTTCTTTTGTGTTTTTTAGATCTCTATATTGGGGATATGTGTCTATCAGAATTTTATACAACTTTGACCTCACCTTTAGAATAATGCTTTCATCTGGTATTGTTGACTCCCTATTTTGTATGAATCAGTATATCAGGCTTCACTCTGGGCCTGTAATTCCTCTGGGGCAATACAGATAAATATGTATTTTTATATTTATATAAATTTTTAGAAAGGTGGTTGAGAAAAGTGAGTGTCCATAGTATGAACACCAACGCCAACCCTAGTACATTTAATACCCACACTGACTCTAATTCTAATACCAACATTTACTGTGTGTCAGTCAACTGGGTGTATTGCTTACATGAAGTATCTTCTTCCTTGTGGTGGGAATAGCTCTTATTAAATTCATTTTTCAGGTGAGGAAACTAAAATAAAGAGGCCAAGTTCCCATAACCAGGAGGAGTGGAAGCGGATTTTGAGTCCAGATCTTCCTGAATCTAAAACGCACACACTTTCCACTCTACCTCGGACAAAACTAAACCATCTGTCACTGGCATTTTTTACTGCACAATATCGGAAATAGCATCATTATTTTCATTTTAACATCATTCCTTAGACTTACTTTCTTCTTGCAATACACTCTTTTTATATCAAGGATTTCTAGTGTAAAATTGTCCTGCCCTTAAAAAAAGACTTTACAATGTTTCATTATACTTAGTAAAACTTTACTGATTGATATTCCCTGTTGGCATTTCCCCTTGTCTTTCACTCAAGATTTTTTGGTCACACTTCCAACTTACTATCTGCTGTTTGTCAGTCACCGACCGTCACAGTCTTGGGCATCTTCCTCATCACCTTGACTCCTGTTCACCTTTTCAATCATTGCTGCACTGCACTTGGTGGAGCTTAGGGAAGGACAGAGCAAACAACCCTCCTTCTTACCATTCTGAGCTTTTATTTTTATTTTTTAAAAAGATATTTTATTTATTTATTTATTTGACAAAGAAGGGGAGATAGAGAAAACACAAGTAAGGGGAGCAGCAGATGGAGAGGGAGAAGCAATCCTCCCCCCACCCCCACAGAGCAGGGAGCCCTATGCGGGACCTGATCTTGGGACCTTGGGGATCACGACCTGAGCTGAAAGCAGATGCTTAACCAACTGAGCCACCCAGATGCCCCATCCTTCAGCACTTTTAGGCTCCATAAGCCTATTTGGGCACATGAAAATCTCCTTACTGACAGGGTCAAACAATTCCAGAAGTTTAAGTTAATAATGTACAAGGTTCTAAGTATAAAGTCGAACCAATTTGGATTTTCTCTTATATCTCACAATGGGTGGGCTCACAAGAAGAGATCCCCAGGTGGGTAGGGGTCAACATGACTCATAATTTCAAGTTTCAGCTCTTTTTTCAAGAATCTCATACTGAAAACTCCTCTTCCTTTCATGAAGAAAAGCCCCATATGAAAAGATGTTCCACATCATAGATCGATAGGAAAGTGCAAATTAAAATAATGAGATATCACTACACATCTATTAGAATCGCCAAAGTCAGAACGACTTATAATACTGAATCCTGGCAAGGATATGCAGTGACCGGTACTCAATCATTGCTGGTGAAAATACAAAATAGTATGGCCACCGTGGGTAACATTTTGATAGTTTCTTACAAAACAAAGCATGCTCTTACCATCCAATCCAGCATCATGTTTCTTGGTATTCACCCAAAGACATCGAAAACATGTCCACACAAAAACCTACACATGGATGTTTATAGCAACTTTATTCATAACTGCCAAAATTTGAAAGCGACCGCAATATCCTTCAACAGATGAATGAATAAATAAACTATAGTACATCCAGACAATGAAACAGTGTCCAGTGCTAAAAGAAGTGAAGTATCAAACCATGAAAAGCCATGGGGAACCTTAAATGGATATTACTAAGAAGAAGCCCATCTGAAAAAAGCTATATACTTTTTCCTGAAAAGGAAAAGACTCTTTAACAGTATGACATTCTGTAAATGGCACAATTATAGAAACAATAAAAAGTTCAATCATTGCTAAGGGTTAGGGAGGGGGTGGGATGGAATAAGCAGAGCACAGAGGATTTTTAGAGAATTTTGGACTTTGGGGGAGTGGTGATAATGCTGTATCGATGTAGGTTTATCAACTGTAACAAATGTTGGGATGTTGATAATGAAGGAAACTTACATGCATAGAGGTGGGGGTATATGAGAACTTCTGTACTTTCTTCTCAGCCTTGTTATGAACCTAAAACTATTCTATAGAGTCTACTTAAAAGGAAAAATAATTAGGAAAGTCCTTTCTTTTTATTCCCAAAATTATTTTCTTTTCAGTATTCCTACCAACGCCAACTGAACCTAAAAGTCCCTTCAGCACAAACTCCCTAAGGTAGAAGTATCATCCAAGGACAAACGTGTTTCTCTGCTGTTGTTTTTTCAGACACACTCCAATACAAGCCCTTTCAGAGGGGGCGTGATTTTCTCCATTAGCAAGTACATACCTGTCCTTGGAATTAAAGGGCCTCGATCGTTATGCTTTCTAGAACTTCTGGTTTCTTTTCTTCTCTACTTGACGTATCAACTAAATTCTCAAAAAGTTGTTAGTCTTGAATAATTGAAATACCCGGGGAAGAGTATAACCGTGGGTTAAATTTTTTTCACTTTGAAGTCTTCTTGAGACAGAAGTTGAGCAACAATTTTTCCTGCCCTGCCTACATTTTTAAACTAGATTTAATACCACATGTCCTGCTACGAGTTGCTTAATTGCATTCCTCTCTAATTTAATGCAGCAACATTGAAAAAAGGGATATAAGCAATTCATCTAATTTTCAATCACTTTCTTTACACTACAAGATATGTTTTATGAAAAGTCAGTATTTGTTTAGAATATGCAAGAACATCATTCAGTAAATTTATAATAGAACTGAATTAAAAACCAGAAGGAAAAAATAATAAAAGCTAAATATAAGATGTTTAAGGCCAAAGATTATTTCTTGTTTGATATCAATACCTACTAGCCAGTTTTAATAGAAATCAGATTTCATTTAAGAAGATTTGGTTTTTCAATAAAAACCTGATTATTAGCATTGGCTGGGAGTGGTGGTAATAAAGGAAGGTCAAAAACCTAATTTAGACAACAGAGAAGAGAAGAAAAAGAGAAACCAGGAGAGAAGATAAATTTATAACGTAGTTCAAAGTTAGTGTCTAGATGCAAAATACCTCCTGGGGGTTGAATGCACCGTCATTTGTTCATCTAGATTAAATTCTGGGAATTATTTAGGTATGTATTCGTGTAGGTGTGTATATTAGTGTTGGTGAGTGTAGGTGTATTAGTAGTATTTCATTTATTTGGTTAATTATTACTCCACAAATACTTGTTGCAAGACACTGTACTGGGTTGTACGGGATACAAAAATATGCTTGAGGCTCACTCGGTACAATTTTCAATGATTTATCCAGTAGGTAACATAAGACAAGCATACATATAATTCAATATAAGTGACAGGAATGGTAGAGTATGCTAATCTAAAGCACTGCTTACTTGCAGTGTGGTCTGCAGACATAGGCTAATCTAGGAAGTGTTTGTAACCTCTCCATGGTGAGCAATGCACAGGATTTGAGACTAACTACATAAAACTCTGAGAATATTTGATGTTGCTGCAGTATTCCACATGATCAGTGCTCATGAACATTGCATCCAACAGTAAAAATTGGGGAATAATGCTTTTATGGATTTTTATTTTACTTTCCTAGTACTTATTTTTTTTATAATTTGCAAATGTTGGGGAGGAAAAAATGCTGCCCTTTAATTGGTACTTTTAATCTTAAAAGTTCAGAAAAGAGGAGGAGTTGATCTACCCTAAGGTAAAAATGAAGGCTTAATGAAGTAGCTGGCATTTTGAAGGGGTCTTAGAGCATGGCTAGGGCTTTATCATGGTTATAAGTTATATTTTAGGAAAGAAAAATAGCCTGAATTTAAAATGTGCTTGAAAAATAAGTAAATGACTTTGGTGACAATGGAAAAACCACAAAGACAACTGGAGATGTGGGTAAGGGCTTGAGGCAAGAATAAATAGAATGTCCAGAAAGGAATCTGGTTGTGTTATTTGGCTTTTTAATAAGTGAGATATGTGGGTAGTAGAATATTATAAGAGTTGTAACACTTAGTGGAATGCAAAATAGATTGAAAATGTCAACCTTAGAAACCAGAAGACCAATTAAAGAACTGTGATAGCATGGAAGTGGTAAACAGGGCTTGACTTGGGTGCTGGCAGAGAGAACATGGCAAGAGTTGATTAATACAGGTTTGCAGGAAAACCAAAACTTCCATCCCTGTTCAGCACCGTGGACAGTACTTGAGCCATAGGAGATATCCACTGCTGTTGCTTTGTTGAGCTAGAGAGATTTAGAAAAGGGCCCAAAAGACCACCAGAAGTAAGAAAATGTCTGGTCTAAAATGAGGACAAGGTAGGTTCTGTTTTAGAACTAGTCAAAGTCACATCTATTTGAAATGTGGCTTTAAGAGAAGAGATAGGGATGGAAATACCGAGAGTCAGCTGTTGAGGTTTCAATGTTAAGGACATAACATGACTAAGAGAAAGAATGTAGGGAAAGGATAATGCTGAGGACAGAATGCCAACTGAGAGGTAAGAGGAGGGCAATTGTACCTTTCAGACTCATCAGCAGGGAGTCAGAAAGGTACAATGGCAATCACACAGAGCTGCAGGAATCCAAAAAGGAAGATTCTCAGAAGGCACATCAACCACACTCTGTAGGATCATGAAGCCTCTGGCCGGAGAGGCTAGGCTTTTGGCATGTTTAGAGAGAGACATTTTCTCAGTGTGGCAAAGGATGATAGTGAATTGAAGCAGTATGGAGCAAGATTAAATAGTGAGAAAAATAATCAGAGGTGAAAGTGCTCGCTCTCTCTCTCTCTCTCTCCATATATAATACATCCATATATTTGGATGTATATATATTCAAGCTACGACAAATGTGGTAGAAATCTACCTGAGGTGAAGTTGAGAGGACTGAGGGAAGGCTAAGGATGGAGGTGAGGAAGGAGGTAAGGAGGGGAGCTGTTTGTAAAGGGAAACTCGCTGAGGGCACAAGGGTTTGGAAGAAGTAAAAAGAGGGGAGACTTGAGAGAAAAAGTACCACCTAGGAAGGGAGAATTAGGAATGTGTGTTCTGAGAAAGGAAGAGGGCAGAAGAGACGGGTGACCTTCTATAACCTGGAACACAGAGGTACAGGTAATTTTGAAGAGAAAATGATTTAAGTAATCAACCAAGGTTAAAGGCCTGATTCAGCTGATCCACATCAGGCTGCACCTGCTGACCAGGACTCTGTCCATCAGGACCCCCAGTCAAGATTTACAGGGCAGGAAGTGGCAGTTGAGTAGCTGTCCTTAAAGTGGGGCATAGGCAGCAGTTTGTTTATTTTCACCAAAACTTGGGATTAGGGGATGGGAGGGAGCATTGCAATTTCTGTGCTCTTCGCTCAAATTCCTGTAAAATGAGAACAGTATTTTCTGAGAACTATTTTTGCACATTGTGGTTTATCAGCTAGTCAAAGTTCATGAAGCTGGGAACAAGACAGCAAAATAAGAAAGAGAAGATAAAAAGAAGAGGAGCAGAATATGCCACCTCAAAGTATGCCTCTTTGGCATACTGATTATTTTGAATCAGTTATTTTTAAGAAAGAGTAGACACAGGTGAAGCTCTGAGAACTGGGTAGAAGTTATCCTTCTGGAAGAGATATTTACATGCATAAGGGAAATCTCTACTTGTAAAAGTGTCTTCCAATCCATACCAGGAAGAGAAAGATGAATCTAACTCTCTAGATTTCTTACCAGTGGAAAAGGGAATAATTTAAATGTGCATAATAATCCCACTCTGTGTTTCCTGTGTTGTTTTCTGTGCTTTTTCTAAACCCCCATGACTGGCCCCCTCACCAACTCAGAATCTTCTATTGTCTTTAGCTGAAGATGGTTTCGAAGTGGTGGCTTGTAGTATTTCAGGGAATTCCTCAGTTTTTCCGGGTCTCTCCCATATATACGGGCAGTATACATGTTATTAAACTTTTGTCTTTCTTCTGTTAATCTGCCTTTCTTTACAAGAGGTTCTCTATGAAAAACCTGGAATGGTAGACGGAAAAATTATTTTTCTTCCCTCACAGATGATAGAAAACAGAGAGAGAACCAGGAGCCCTCCTTCTTATTTATTTCAGTCCTCCTATATCTTTATTTCTTGTACTTCTTTCTTGTTCTCTCAGCTACTGACTTTACCCTGAAAGATTGACACAGGTGAATTGAAGTCATTCTTTCCTTGAACAGTCTCTCTTCTCACCTATTGCTTAGCTAGCTCCCTGCTGGCTGGGCAGCACACACCCTAGTGGACTTTCCTGGACTCCTAGGTTCAGTTGATCTTTTTATCTCTCAGCTCTCCCTTTTCAGTGACTGAAAATCTTCTATTTCCAGCTTTGCCTCACCCTTACACCCCTGTGGCTAGGGCAGCATAATAAAAAAAGCATTCATTATACAGTGTCCTTGGAATCAAACAAAGCAGAACTTAAAACCTGGCTCTGCCATTTATAGATTATATAACTTTGGGCTAACTAGTAAGTTAATTTCTCCAACAAACCTTTGTCATCTTCCAAGTGAGGAAAATAACGTCTTCCTTAAATGTATGGCAAAGATTCCATTCATTGAAATCACGGTACTAAATTCCTTGCTACATTATCAAGAACACTGAAGAAATGATAGTTTTTATTATTCCCGTGGGCATATGGTTCATCTTACACATGTCAATCTTTGCCTGCTGCAGCCCAGCCATAGCCAGAATATTCCACGGACATGTGCAGTCAGAGTTCTGCCTAGTCTCTGCATTGACTAGAGACAAACCTACATGGAGGAGCCTCCTTCACTAGAGGGTGGAATCTCGAAAGAGTTGACCACTGTCCTCACAGTGTCCTGGAGGTGAGCAGACATAATGTTCATCCCCCTTATTCACAGACATCCTTTCCAATACTTTTTTCCCCTAGGACACAGTCACCTGATTTTTCAATTAGTTTTATCCCTTCCCAGGGCAGACATTATTTTTTTTCCCTCCAAATACCTTGTCAATTTCTCTCTTTCTCTCTTTTTAATATGTGCCCCTGCTTCCAGAACCACCTTGCTGGGGCCGAACTTCTCCGTAGCACCCCTCAAGGACACTAAGCATTTACCAAGCACCTACTCCAAGCTCAAGATACCCTCCCATATTAGCATATCAAGGCTTCCTTTGGAAAGTTGAGATCACTTTCAACCACTCATACTACATCCTCCAGTCCCTTCCATTGCTCCCCTGCATTATCCAAACATGGTTTGGTTCCTCTGGGGGCTCCTCCTATATTTGTGCACATGCATAGGCCCATGCTACAAAGCAGTACACACAAATAAGCATCATCAATGAGAAACCCTACAGGTGGAGGCACGCAAGGGCCCCACTTCCTTCCCCCCAGGGGCCTCAAATCAGTATAGTTAAGCCCAGATGCACAGAACAGAAAGGACATTTTCTGTGACATGAATACTTGGCATAGAGCAAGAATGGCCATACACAGGATACTCCTGATGGGGAGGCTGAGACACTAAATCATTGATGCCCAATGGCATGGAGGCTCTGACTCCCATCCCCCTGTCCCTTTGTAAATGTCCCCTATTCACATGATTGAACCTAGAGGTTGCAAATGAAACTGGTAGCATAGATGTGAAATCTAACCAGCAGATGGCCAGAAGGATATCATAATGTGTTTTGGATTAGTTGCTAAAAAGAGAAAGATTAAATGTGAAACTCTGAAATTCCAGATTCCTTCCTCAGTCATTTCAACCTGCCTAGCCCTGGGATGAATTGCACCTTCGAGCCCAACGTCATAGCAGACTGCTTCTTAAGGAGAGTTGCTCTATTTTATACACCCTCATTGGGAGTGCTGAGACTCCCCAAACCAAGCCCCTACCCATCAGACATCTCAATGGCAGAGCTTTCCTGAGGATGATAACTCATCATGGCAAAACGTTTATCCCAGGGGCGCCTGGGTGGCTCAGTTGGTTGAGCGACTGCCTTCAGCTCAGGTCATGGCCCGGAGTCCCAGGATCGAGTCCCATATCGGGCTCCCGGCTCTGCGGAAGTCTGCTTCTCCCTCTGACCTTCTCCCCTCTCAATTCTCTCTCTCTCTCTCTCAAAATAAAATAAAATAAAAATTATAAAAAAAAGTTTATCCCACACAATTTCCCACTTTCTCCAAATCCTATAAACCCACCTGGGTCTTTCTGTCGGAACACGACAAAGAGAATAGGAAGCAGCCACCTGAGTTTTACAGGAAGAAGGAGCCAGAGGGAGCCAGGTCTCCCTGCTCCAAACTGTTTCATTAAATAATCACTTAACAACTTCTGCCAAGACCCTGTTGCTGCTTAATTACTTGCCTGCTTTCTTCTTTCTCTTTTCAACTTTCTTTTAATTGAAAAATCCAAGCCAGGCTTGTCACAACCTAGGAAGTCAGATTGCTTGGAGACATCTTCTGACTCTGTCTCTTTGGTGTCCAGCCACTGAAAAATGTATGACAGTTGGAGAAAAGGATATAGGAGCAAACAAATACAAGAAAAAGAAAATTTGCCAACAAGGTCTAATGAGGGAAACAACACTTTGAAATACAACATGCTTTTCTATTTAACAAGGATAACAATAAATTGCAGTCACAGAAATGAAGTGGGATCCTAAATATGATTTCTGGGAAATGATGGTTGCAGTCACTAATAGGGAAAACCAACATCAGGGAGTGGACACAGCCAGTGAATCTCTGTTGGCTTAAAGGAGTGTGAAGCCAAATGAGGAGTCTAAAATCTGTGCCTAAAGAACAGGGAAAGGGGCCTATCTGAGTAATTAAATCAGAAAGAGAACTCGATGCTTTGGTAGAGGAAAGAATGCTTTGCATTACGGCCAAACTCAAACTTTGGATCCCAGAGACCTGTATCACGCTTCCTATATTGCGTGCCACAAGAGATTTTCTTCAAAATACTTTATTTACTATTACTGGCATTTTATCACTAATCAATAATAAATAGTAACAATCTTTTATTTAACATTAGATTTCATTCATGTTTAAATATTAAAATATTTCAAAATTAGTCAACATAATATGACTGAGATACTCTACATTCTGTATTTGTATTTAGGTTTTCAAAATGTATTTTTTTAAGATTTATTTATTTATTTGATAGAGAAAGAGTGAGTGGGATGGGGCAGAGGGAGAGGGAGAGAGAAACTCAAGCAGACTCCAAGGAGCCCAACTTAGGGCTCAATCCCATGATCCTAAGACCACAACCTGAGCTAAAACCAAAGTTGGAAACACTGTGACACAAATAGGAACTGGCAGATCCACATCGGTCTCGCTCTAAAAACTTTTTTTTCTCCCCAAATATGTTTATTTTGATTTTTTAGTGTTACAAGATTGATTGTTCATGCACCACACCCAGTGCTCCATGCAATACGTGCCCTTTTCAATACCCACCACCAGGCTCGCACAACTCCCCACCCCCTCCCCTCCAAAACCCTCAGTTTG
>CM052799.1:67230410-67271437 GCA_028533885.1 Nasua narica | reverse complement strand
ATTGATTTTGTATCCTGACACATTACTGAATTGCTGTATGAGTTCTAGTAGTTTAGGGGTGGAGTCTTTTGGGTTTTCCATGTAAAGTATCATGTCATCTGTGAAGAGAGAGAGTTTGACTTCTTCATTTCCAATTTGAATGCCTTTTATTTCTTTTCATTGTCTGATTGCTGTTGCTAGGACTTCTAGTACTATGTTGAACAAGAGTGGTGAGAGTGGGCATCCTTGACGTGTTCCAGATCTCAGAGGGAAGGCTGTCAGCTTTTCCCCATTGAGAATGATATTTGCTGTGGGCTTTTCATAGATAGACTTTATGATGTTGAGAAATGTTCCTTCTATCCCTATACTTTGAAGAGTTTTAATCAGGAATGGATGCTGAATTTTGTCAAATGCTTTTTCTGCATCTATTGACAGGACCATGTGGTTCTCTCTTCTCTTGCTGATTTGTTCTATCACATGAATCGATTTGCGAATGTTGAACCACCTTTGCATCCCAGCGATAAATCCCACCTGGTCATGATGAATAATCTTTTTAATGTGCTGTTGGATCCTGTTAGCTAGGATCTTGTTGAGAATTTGGCATCCATATTCATGAGGGATATTGGTCTGAAATTCTCCTTTTTTTTTAATTTTTTTTAAAGATTTTATTTATTTATTAGGAAAGAGAGAGAGTGAGAGAGAGCATGAGAAGGGAGAAGGTCAGAGTGAGAAGCGGACTCCCCATAGAGCTGGGAGCCCGATGTGGGACTCGATCCCGGGACTCCGGGATCATGACCTGAGCTGAAGGCAGTCGCTCAACCAACTGCGCCACCCAGGGGCCCTGAAATTCTCCTTTTTGATGGGGTCTTTGCCTGGTTTGGGGCTGGCTCTAAAAACTTTTTACATACCATGTAAGCCACGTCTCATTTGAAAGTATGGCATAGAAACTTAGATCTCTACCCCATTTGTTATACAACAATTGATTTTAAATGCCTCAGTAATTAAAATGTAGGTTACCTTTGTAAATTCCTACATGATAAGAACACTAAGAGAATCTTTGATTCTATCAAAGCAACTCTGGATGGGCTTCTTAATGGGGGCTGGTGACCAGAAAGACTAAGCCACGATTAGAACCTTGGAACTTTCAGCCCCACCTCCCATCCTCCAGAGAAAGCAGGGGGTAGAAATAAGGTTAATATTTGATCAGCCTTACATGAAGAAACCTCTATGAATTCCTAATAGTTATGGGGTTCCATGAACTTCCAGGTGGACAAACACAACCCTGCTGGGAAGTGACACACACCAACTCCCCAGGGACAAAAGTACCTCCACTCAGGAACTTCCCAATTGTTGCCCTAGATATATTTTCATCTGGCTGGCTGTACTCTTTATCACATCCTTTAATAAACTGGTAACTAGAAGTGTTTCCTTGAGTTCTGTGAATGGCTCTAGCAAATTCATCAAACCTTGGAGTAGATTGTGGGAACCTCTGATTTGTAATCCAAATCGGACAGAAGTTACTGGTAACCTAGGAACTTAGCACTTGCACTTGGTGTCTGAAGTGTGGTGGGAGCAGTCTTGTGAGCCTGAGCCCTTAACCTGTGGGATCTGACGCTGTCTCCGGAACATAGTACAGAATTGAGTTAGGATAGCATGGAGATGTGCTTGATGTGGGGACAAACCTCCACATATCTGGTGACCAGAAGTATCAGAAGTGAAGTGGGCTATGTTTGTAGTAAAGCAGGCTCACAGAAAAGAAAGATACACTGGGGAAGACTGGGTTTTTCCCTACAAAAGGAGAGAAACTGTTTTTTTTCTCCTATTCAGAAATAATGGGGGAGGGGGCCTCAGTGGCTCAGTTGATTACGCATCTGACTCTTGGCTTTGGCTCAGGTCATGATCTTGGGGTCTTGAGATCAAGCCCTAAGACAGGTTTATGCTCAGAACCAAATCTGCTTGTCCCTCTGCCCCTCCCCCATCTCATGCATAGGCACATACTCTCTATCTCAAATAAATAAATAAAATATTAAAAAAAACAAATAATGGCATTTCCTGTGCTAATTATATTTTTCTAATACATTTAAAATAAGCACAAACTATTACATTCAACGATATTTATTCTAAATGAAACATTTAGAATAATCCTATACTGCACTTGGTACCAACTGGCCAAGAGGTCCACTTGCGAAAAGTGCATTTTCTAGAAAATTCATTATCTTTCAAAGGTGATCTTTTGCCTGGCTCAGAAACCACAAATTCAGATCTTGTCAGTATCCCCCAGTTGCACAAATTCTAGGAGGCTTAATCAAACTGACAGATCTTACAAGACAACTGTAGAGAGCCAGACTGCCAATTTGAGAAAATGTGACGAAAACTACGATTGCCAGCCAGCCTGTGAGCTCACATCAGTATGACCAGAACACTCTCTCCCTATAGACAAGCTCTCCCTGGAGTCAACTAACAACCTGAAGGGTTTCTTCCAGAGAGCGGGATCAGAGCAAGGTTGTTAAGTAATGACAGTCAAGCCTCACTGGCCTGGAAGCAAGCAGTCTTGTCTCTCTGAGGAGAATTGGAAATCACTCTCTCAGCAGGCTTAAATTCAACTCCATGTCTGCTCTCAGGCACCGGTGGCATTTCCAAATACAGGGGCAGGGGGCAAGGGAGAGAAAACTTAATATGGATTTCATTTGCTTTTGGGGGGAAAAAAAGGACCCTCAAAAGGAGTCATCAATCATTTTAATAAATGTTCTTTCACAGATCTAATTATAAAGTGCATTTTCTTCCGTTATATTCTACGTCCACACTAACTAGCTAGGCCAACTTCTCTAGTCTATTTCAAATCTCTGAAATTCGGTTGCTAAAACAGTAAAAGGATGTTATTATTATTTTTTTTTTACTTGCAGCTTCTTTTGGTTAGGAGATATAAAAATTGAATTCTTGAGAATTACTGGCTCTAACACAGAGGGTTGAGCTGTTACAGCCCATCTCTTCTACTGATTATAATGAAAAGTTCTGGATGAAACACAAAAAAAAAACTTCCCAAGGGTGCTAAAAAAATAAAAGCAGATGGATTAAGGAAGGATGTCAAAATTTAGAGAGTTTCTCTGTTTTCTTTTTTTTCTTCTGACAGCTTCTCACACAGAGCTGTGAGGTGGTGGCAGCAGCACAGGCAGCTAATACTTGAGGAGAAACCTTGGATTTTGAGTCAGAGAAACCAGGAAAAAGAATCAGAGAAGGAGAAGAACGTCCCATGATGGAGAAAGCCACAGGGTGCATCCCCTAATTCTGTATGTGAACCCATTCATCCTGAGACTCACGGTTTGGCAACACAGGTGCAGGTCTCACACAGACCAGCATGGCACAGCCTAGGGATCAGATCTTGAATTTGAGCTGCCCCCCACAGAAGTCAAGCCAGAACTTTCCGTTTGAATCTAGCCTGGTTGACCTCCCACTAAATCAAAATCATCAGCATTCCCCGGAAGACTATAACCACACCCAGAATCTAAACATCTTAACATTTAAAATGTTCAGGTTATAATCTAAAGTTACTCAATGTGCAATAAAGCATGTGTGCATGTGCACACACACACACACACACACACACTCTCAACTGAAATCAGCCCTTAGAAGACTCAGATGTTGGAACTATTATGAAAGCAACTATTACAACTATGCCCCATGAGATAAAGGAAAATGCACCTGAAGTATGTAAGTTCTTAGCAGAGAAATAGGAATTATAAAAAAAAAAAAAAGACTTAAGTAGAGATTCTAGAGCTAAAAAATAAAATATCTAAAAAAATTTTAAAACTCGCTGGGTGCACTTAAGAAGGTGAAAGAAGGGAGTTAAGGAAACTTAAAGTAGAAAAATAAAATTATTTAATCTAAAAAACAGGGAAATTTAAAAAAGAAAATGAAATAAAACAGAACCTCGGAGACCAAGGAAATAATATCAAAATATCCTACACATTAGTCATTAGAATCTCAGGAAAGGGGCGCCTGGGTGGCTCAGTTGGTTGGGCGACTGCCTTCGGCTCGGGTCATGGTCCCGGAGTCCCAGGATCGAGTCCCATATCGGACTCCCGGCTCTGCGGGAAGTCTGCTTCTCCCTCTGACCTTCTCCCCTCTCATTCTCAGTCTCTCTCACTCTAATAAATAAATACAATCTTTAAAAAAAAAATTAAAAAAAAAAAAAGAATCTCAGGAAAGAAAATGAGATGGAGGAAAGCAAATACTGGAAAATATAATGTCTGAAAACTTTCCACATTTGGTAAAAGATATAAATTTACAGATTCAAGACATGGTGAGATCCAAAATAAGAGAGATTCAAGCAAAACCATTAGACAAATAATAATCAAATTGGTGTAAAATGCAAAACAAAGATAAAGAAAAAAATGTGAAGGCAACTGCAGAAAAATGACATTACATACAGGGAAACAACGATTTAAGTGACTTTGGGTTTCTTATTAGAAAATATTGAAAAAGTCCAGATGTCCATTGACAGATGAATGGATAGAGAAGAAGCAGTATATATATACACAATGGAATATGACTCAGCCATCAAAAAGAATGAAGTCTTGCATTCACAACAACATGGATGGAAGTAGAAGGTACGTTGCTAAGCAAAATAAGTCAGTCAGAGAAAGACAAATACTATATGATTTCACTCCTATGTGGAATTTAAGAAACAAAACAGGGAGCATGGGGGAATGGGAGGGGAATAATCAGAAAGGGAAACCAACTGTAAGAGACTCTTAACCATAGAAAACAAACTGAGGGTTGCTGGAGGGGCAGGAGGTGGGGAGATGGGGTAACTGGGTGACAGGCATCAAAGAGGGCCCATGATGTAATGAGCACCGGATGTCATATGCAACTCACAAGTCACTAAATCTTACCCTTGAAACTAACAATACACTATGTGAACTAAATTGAATTTAAATTTTTAAAAAAGGAAAAAAGAAAATAGGGAGGCAAGAAGACTGTGAAATAATATTTTCCGAGTGCCAAAAGAAAAGAACTTCCAACTCAGCAATCCATATCCGGTGAAAATAGCTTTCTACAGGAAATCCACTTTAAACATAAAGATAAACACAAACGAAGAGTAAAAAATGATGGAGCCTGCAAACACTATCAAAAGAAAGCTGGACTGGGGCACCTGGGTGGCTCAGTGGGTTAAACGTCTGCCTTAGGCTCAGGTCATGATCTCAGGGTCCTGGGATCAAGCCCCACATCGGGCTCTCTGCTCAGCGGGAAGCCTGCTTCCCCCTCTCCCTCTGCCTGCCTCTATGCCTATTTGTGATCTCTCTCTGTCAAATAAATAAATAAAATCTTAAAAAAAAAAAAGAAAGAAAGCTGGACTGACTAAACATAACAGATGAAGAGATGAAGTAGACCTTAAAACAAGCTATGTTATAAATGATAAAGAAAGACAATTAAACAGGAATAATTAAAAGTCTGAATGGGTATGCACCTCAACATGGCTTAAAAATATTAAATCAGAAACTGTCAGAGCTAGAAGGAGAAATAGACCAACCTACAATTACGGTTAGAGATTTCAGCATTCTTCTCTCAGTAATCAATAAAACATGTAGACAGAAAATCAGTAATGATAATAGAGGACTTGAACATTAGCAACCAACTTAACCTAATTGATATTTATGTAATACATCACCCAACAAATGCACAACATGTACTCTTTTCCCAGTACAACAATGGCAATAGACGATACTCTAGATAAGAATACAAACCATAACAAACTTAAAAGAGGAAAACCAGATGAAGCATATCCTCTAACTACAGCAAAATTAAAGAAGAAGCATATATCAGACATATATCAGGAGAATCCCCCGAATAATGGGAAATGAAAGGATTCTAAATAACACAGGGCTTAAATGAGAATTCACAAGGAAAAATAGAAAATTTTGTAATTGAAAGAAAAGAAAAGCACAAAGATGTGGGAAACAAAGGCAGAGGAAAAATTATTAAATTTTTCCCTACCACCTAGAGCCCATTGACAAGCCTTTGAAACAGGCAGAGTGACATTATTCCAGGGGCTCAACTGCCTCAATGTTAATACTTTGCGAGGGCGAACAGTAATTCTAGCCTGACACCCCCAGTCCCTACCCCCCAACCATCACCACCACCAAGATCCTCTAAGTCTACTTTAATGTATAAAAATTCCTCTGGAAACTTCTTTTATCTCTGCTCCCCCCGAAAATATTTTGTCAATCATCCTCCAAGCATATGGCCCACTGATACACATCTGAAGGGCCTCATGACTAAGGTTTTATTAGATGGTAATAAATGACCTTTTCCCAACAGTAGCTAGCCCTCTCAAGTCCTGGAAACCTTGCTTCCAAAATTCCTTATAATAACCCCCTCACAGTTTGGAAGTATAGAATGGGTCACTCCTCATGACCCCACTGCAGATCTTTCTGCCCAAGTGTCCTGTCCCCATGCTTTATTAAAACCCCCTTTTTGCACCAAAGATGTCTCAAGAATTCTCTTTTGGCGTCGGCTTCGAACCCTAACATTGTCTTTCCTACATCACACAACATACAAAATTTGTGGGATAAAGCTTAAAAAAACTACAGAGAAATTTACCAAATAGTAAATCAATTATGAAATTATTTAAATGTCCACTTTAGCAAACCAGTAGAAGTGGAGCAAATTTAACCCAAGGCAAATAAAAGAAGAAAATAATACAGAGAAGAGCAGAAATCAATGTAATAGAAAATAGACAGATAATAGAATTAATTAATAAAAACAAAAGCTGATTCTTTGAAAAGATAAAAGAAATTTGACATTCTTTTACACAGACCTAAGAAAAAAGAGAAAGAATGTAAGAGGGTATATCACTATACATCCTACAGATATTAAAAGGATAAAAATGGAATATTGTAAAAGACTTTATGCCCAGCAATTTCAAACTAGATGAAACAGGTAACCTGAATAGCCTTAAATATATTAAGGAAATTGAATTCATAGTTTTGATCATCCTACAAAGAAGGAAAAGGGAATGGAAGGAAAAGAAAAGAGGAGAGAGAAGAATAAAGACCAGGAGAGATAACTGTCAGGGAGTAAGACTTTCCTCTACCTACAGTCTTTTTAGCTGGATTTAAAATCAAACTGACATTAGGCAGATCAACAGGAGACAAATCGTATTAATAACATACATACAAGGACTCCACCCAGGCTTGAGATTCCAAAGACAAGGAGGCAACAAGACTCTAAAAAGAAAGGCTAAGAAGAGCAGTAGTTCTGAGGACACTCAAGGGCGGAAGGCCAGTAGCAGGATGGTAAGAGGAGATGTTTTGAAAAACAAAAGTTGTCCTATTATGCAGGTAAGTTTCTTCAGTAAAGGGAAGTTGTTTGTTTGGTTTTGTAGCTAGTGACAGAGACTGAGACTGAGCTTGACAGGAAACATTATGACAGCAAAAATATTGTTGTCTGATGCCCAGACTAGTTAAGATCCTCTCTCCCTCTCTCTCTCTCACTCTCCCTCTCCCCCCACCCACCTCTTCTGTCTGTCTCAAGAGAAGACTGGTAATAACTACTTGTTGGGAAAGAAAGAAACCATGAATAAGGGTAGTTAATTTGCCTTAAAAGATATTCTTTTTGACCTCACTCTATAACCAAAGACAAATTCTAAGAAAAACAAAGCACTTTTTTTTTTCCTGAAAACTAGACGAAGATTTAAAAAATAGCAAAACAAGCACGGATGAAGGTGCGGGAGACATTTTTTCTCTTGCACCATGATGGTGAGGTGGGAGAGCGAGGTCCTCCTCTCACAGAGTCGAAGAATGAATCTCGAGGACAAAGGAGAGTGAGTAAAGCTAAAGCGATAAGGTTTTATTACTCAAGGAGACAGAAAAGCTGTCAGGAGTGAGAGGGGTCCCAACAGGGTTGCCAACAAGGGCCTCCACTGATTGTCTTCTATTTAGAATTGACCAGGGAGCTTTCGGCCTTATCATTCTTGTGCCGTCCTGTCTTGAGTAAGAACTGGAGACAACATCTTTAATGGCTTATTTCCTTTTTAGGGTCTGGTTATTCTTTGTTGGTCACAGGTGACTGTCATAAAAAAGACACTGTCATACACATGCCTAGTGCAGGATGGTCTGGTTTGTTCCCATTCTCTGCTTTCCTTACATCTCAGTATTTCTGGGATTTCTGTGAGCCTGATCCCAGAGCCTACCTCTCGCTAGTAGCCCCCTCCGTCCCTTATTCAATGGTAAGGGCTTAATTTGGCAAAACCCCTGGGGGCAGGGGAGAATTTAAGAACAGTCATAGCCTTTAAACCCAGTCACATGTCCTCTGAGCCAGGAATTTCATTTTTAGGAATTCATTTTTTTTAATAAGATTTTTGTTATTTATAATAGAGAGAAGGCATGCTTGCCTGAGGGAGGGGGGGGGCAGAGGAAGAGGGAGAGAGAATCAGAGAATCTCAAGCAGATTCCCTGCTGAGCACGGAGACCTATGCACCGCTGGTTGTGGGGCTTCATCTCACAACCCTGGGATCATGACCTGAGCCAAAACCAAGAATCCAGACACCTAACCGGCTGGGCCACCCAGGCGCCCCAGGAATTTATCTTAATAAGGCATCAGAACACAGACTCTTGACTATAGAGAACTGCTGGTTGCCAGAGGGGAAGTGGGGGGGGATGGGTGAAACAGATGAAATAGATGAATGGATGGACACATTTATCGTGACGAGTACTGAGAAATGTCTAGAACTATTGAATCACTATAGTGTACACCTGAAACTAACATAATACAGCATGTTAATTATACTGGGGTTTAGAAAAGTAACAAAATAAAAATAAATTTTAAAAAGATATAGCACCCCCCAAAACAAAAATATGTTTATTAGGGTGTTTTTAAATCTTATTTTAAACCTAAACATCTATTTCAACGATAGCAAAAAGAAGCCACAGTATGCAGACAGCCTCTGGAAACCAGAGAGGACAATAAATGGATTCCACCCTAGAGCCTCTAGAAGGAACACAGCCTGCTAACTCCTTGATTTTGGTTCCATGAGACTTTTCTGTCAGATTTCTGAACTGCACAACTGTGAGATGATAACTATGAGGTAAGCCATTAACTTTGTGATAATTTGTCCCCGTTTGCAAGAGAAAACTAATACATATCCCAAATGTCATTAAATAATATGTATTTTAAATGAAGAGGTGAAGAGGGAAATATTGGGCCATATATTAACAGTGGTTCTTTCAGAAATTATGGACATTTTTACTTACTGTGTATTTCCAAGGTTTTTCTGAATTTTTATAAATAGAATGTTTAAGTTTTATAGCCAGAACACTTCGGATTTTCTTAAAAACATTTTTTTTAAAAGATTTTATTTATTTATTTATTAGGAAAGAGAGAGAGTGAGAGAGAGCATGAGAAGGGAGAAGGTCAGAGTGAGAAGCGGACTCCCCATGGAGCCGGGAGTCCGATGTGGGACTCGATCCCGGGACTCCGGGATCATGACCTAAGCCGAAGGCAGTCGCTCAACCAACTGCGCCACCCAGGCGCCCTCTTAAAAACATTTTTAAACACAACCGCGCCTATTTAAGTGAGAGTAATTGTGAAGTATTATTCCTAAGCACACACGTCACGTTTTCCAAATTACTCACTTCTTCTTTCAACAGGTGCTCACTAGGGCCTCCTAAGATAACTGAATCAAACAAGCATATGTTTTGTTGTCTAAAAAAAGGAGAGTGAAATTTCAAGGGAATCACATAATCTGTACTGTCTCTCACTTTGAAGGACTGAGACATCAGATCCATTTTTGGGAACAACAGGTGCTCTGAATTCCCGCCCAGGAGGAGGTGAGCTGATGGGAGACCATCAGCACTGTCTCCCCGTGGACGTCTCTCCAGATCAGCGACTACCTTTTTCAGGTGGCTGCCTGCGTGAACAATGACTGTGAGTTCCGAAGGGACAGTGGAGTCTCATCCGAAGAGATGCCCCAGAGAATAAAAGTCATGATATTTTAGGGGTGCATTTCCATCTCTAATGTGCTTCTGCATATATCTCACGTGCTGATTGTCCAGATACTTTGGACAGCAGCAGTACAAGCTAGAGCAGCTCCGTGTGGGAGAGAAGAGTTATTACCTCATCCTCCCTACCGGGTTGGCTTCCAAACTGTAGCAAGAAACCAGACCATGGCGATGCAACAGACTGGCCTGGCTCGAGAAGGTGGTGCTTCAGAGAAGGAATAGCAAACACTACCCATTGGACGCCCACTGAGTGTGACACAGGAAGAGCGCGAGGCACTTACATGTGTCAGTATTATTAAGGGGCTTTTATCCTGAAGACAATATAAGTGAGTGAAAACAAATGAGTATGGATCTAAATGAAAACATACCCCCAAAAATATAAAATTTTATTCCTCTTGGGCTCATTAGAGAAGCCCAGAAACTCCATCCTTACACCCAAAATACTTTCCCTGCTAACTTCATAGGTCTTCGCTATCCGGTCATGTAGCTCTGTTTTCTGTTACCGTGCAAATATTTCCTTATGGGAGGCACCTGGGGCCTCAGGCATCATTTACATCACTCATTCTCAAAGTCTGGTCCCTGGACCAGCAGCATCAGCATCACTGAGACTCACTAGAAATGCAAAGGGTTGAGCCCCAGTAATTCTGATTTGGACCTACCCAATCAGAAACACAGACCTGGGAGATAGGAGGACTGTGGTCATCTGGGTTTTCTTCCAAGTCTTGCAGATGGTTCTGATGTACCCTGAAGTGTAAGAAGCCTTAAAAAACAAATTAACATGCTAATGGGAATGGTGGGGTTAGAATTTAAAAATATAATCATTTGAATCCAGTGGTCCTTCTCCCCATTCAAACTGCCAGTTCAGGTTTGCTCTGTCTTAGCGACCGGGTTCCCTGCAGAGACAAAGATTCCTAGGCAAGGATTCATGAAGTATGCCCAGGAAAAGCTGCAAAAGGTAGGGGAAGGGGAAGTAGCCAAGCAAAGGGGGAATCCTGAAAGGCTGCCTCCAGCTGGATCCCGCAGGAGCTCGGGAGTATGATTAGTCTTCAAGGTAGTCCCAATCCAAGACAGAGGAACAGGGACATTCACACCCCTATACCTGTCTGAGGTTGGTTGTGGCCTGCCCCGCGGGATCAGCTTGAGAGCACTTCTGGCTCTCTACAAGTGCTGGCAAAGTAACACCAGTAGCCCGAGAGCAGGCTGCCCAAAGGAGCCACAGGTGTGGGAAGCAAAGCACACCAACGCTTGAGAAGGGCATACAGAAAAACCGTAACAGGATCCTTGGCGGAAGTAACTCGGGGCCCACCCAAAGATTTGGGCAAAAACATCCCAAGAAACAGTTCATTTCTCCCTCCTACCTTCTGATCCCCAAACAGGAAAAGGATCCTCTGGGAGATAAAATGAATTGAGAGATGCAATGAGAAGATAAATACTGATAGACCCCAAAGAGTGGGGTTCTGCCTACCCTCTGGGCGTCATGGGCATGGCCTCAAAGTCACAGAAATAACAACAACAACAACAATAATAGCTCACATACATAAGGCCCTTAATATGTGTCAACACTGTTCAGAGCCCTCGGTCTTTACCAGCTCACGACCCCACTCAACAACCTTGTGAGGTAAGTATTGATGTTATCCCTGTTTTACACTGAAGAATATTGAGACACAGAGCAGTCCAGTAACATGGTAAAGGTCACACAGCAAGTAAATGAGTAAGCTGGGATTGGAACCTAAACAGTCTGGATACAGAATTCATTTTACTGCTTGAGTCTCGTGTGAGTAACTGAATTACATATCATTTAAATATCTGTAAGTCAGAGGTGGCTGGGTGCCTTAGTCCATTAAGCCTCCAACTCTTGGTTTCAGCTCAGGTCATGATCTGAGGGTCCTGAGATCGAGCCCCAGGGCCAGCAGGGAGCCTGCTTGAGATTCTCTCTCCCTCTGCTCCCATCTCCTCATCCCCCCTCCCACTCACATGCTGTCTTTCTTTCAAATTAATAAGCAAGTCTTTTTAAAATATTTTTTAAAAAACGTAAATTGTGGCACTGACTTATAGGAAGAATATTAATATAACTTAAAGAAGAGATAAATAGACTAGTTGAATCTAATCAAGTGGAGACAAAAAATACATAATGTGGAAAGTAAGTCCAGGAGACAGAGAGTGAACTGAGATGGGGACCAAAGAACTTTGGATCTTTGGATCAAGGGAAGTAGAATCTTGGAGGTTGTGAGCTATGGGCAAGAATCACACCAGCATCGCAGAGAGAAACTTCTGAGGTAGTTAAAAATTTTAGGCAGTTGAGAATATAACCTCAAGAATTATTTGAAAAGTTTACCCTAAATATCTTGGTTTGACATAATGGTTTAATTAGTCGGTAGCATCTTTCAACACAGGGAAGGTTCAGAATTAGGAACAGAAATAGTTAAGAGAATCCAAGTCATGATACTAATAGTTTGATTTAAATTTGTGCTTATGTGGTGTTAAAGTATTTATAATGATGGGGAAAATTTGGTCTATTAAAGTAATAGTTTAGACTTGTAATTCTAATTTGAAGATTTATTTATTTATTTGAGAGAGGAGAGAGAGCAAGCCCACACTCATGCTTGGGGGAGGGGACACAAGGAGGGAGAGAGAGAAAATCTCAAGCAGACTCCTTGCTGAGCGTGGAGCCAGAGACTGGGCTAGGTCCCAGAACCCTGAGATCATGACTTGAGCTGAAATAAAGATTTGGACACTTAACCTGACTGAGCCAGCCGGAGGCCCCAAAATTCTAATTCAAAAATTAATATGGAATTCAAAAATTAGTATTGGTTTATACTTTGGGTTCTTCTTTACTTGTTAAGTTATGCCTTTAAAAAACACAAAAGAAATATGTTAACAAATAATTAACATTCTCACAATACTCACCCTCTTCTTTATTCTCCACACCAACCCTTTTCCATCCCTAGGAAAAAATACTGTTAAAATTTTGCTTATGGATTTATAGACTTGCATTTTTAAATTGAAATCTTACTAAGTTGTTATAAATAGTATTAGAACACTAAATACAAATTAAGACTCACCATAAATATGTATTTATGTTACTGGGTTAATAGGAAACACTTAAACACTTAACTGAAGTACTTGAAAGGAAATAGAATATATTAAATTTATAGGTGCAATTTAAAATATTTAAATGAGATTAATTAACAAAGTTTATAAATAGGGATAAACAATAACTGCAGCGAAATAATGTGTTTACCACACTATTTGTCTTCCCTGCAAACTTCAGAAAATCCTATTTCCCAGTCCTGTTAATCGTTAGGTTGGGATCTTATAATTGAGTTTTTGCCTATGGGAATGTGACAGTTGGTTCAAGATGGTTAAGGGCAGGAGTGAGGAGAAGCAAAGCACTCCAGGATAGCAAAGTTACAAAAAGAAAGCAGCGAGAGTTTTCAGTAACCTCAGGAGACATGCCCAGGAAAACCACCTTACCTGTTTCAGGCTGTGACTCAAGAAATATACCCTTGTTGCAATTCAGCACAAAGGAAAATTCGCAGTGTCATTAGTCGTAAAGGAAATGCAAATCGAAGCCACAGTGAGATTCTACTGCACACTCACCTGAATGACTAAAATTAAAAAGATCTGTAATACATGTTGGTGGGGCAGGAGAGCAAACATCAGCTGGGGGACCCCTGGGTGGCTCAGTTGGTTAAGCATCTGCCTTTAGCTCAGGTTATGATCCCAGAGTCCCAGGATCTGAGTCCCACATCAGTTTCCCTACTCAGCGGGGAGTCTGCTTCTTCCTCTGCCTCCGCTGTTCCCCCTGCTTGTGCTCTGTATCTCTTTCACTCTGACAAATAGTCTTAAAAAAAAAAAAGTAGAAGTCAGCTGGATGCAATGTATGGACATTGTTCTTTGTAAAATAAAAAAACCCAGAATTTTCAATCATGAGACAATTAGAAAAATTTGAATATTGACTACTAATTTGCCAATATTTAATTATTGGTAAGTTTTTAAAAGGTTCATTGTTGTAGCATCCCCCCAAAAAGAATCTTGTATTCTAAATGTTTATGAATAAGTGTATTTTCTTAACACTAAAGTATTTATGGACAAATGTACATATTGACTGAGAATTTCTTCAAAATAATTCAGTGATAGGGAGTAGGAAGAGTAAGAAGATATGGCAGAAACAGGATTGGCCGTCATTGCCAAAGGTGGGGAATGAATGAGTAAATGGAGATTCATTGGCCTATTCTGTCTACATTTGTTTATGTTTTAAAACAAAAAGCTTTAAAATGGTTTTAAAAGCAGCCAACAGAAATAAAAATACAATTAGAATGGCTTTGCTTCTAAGTATTTGGAAAAAATTGCCTCTCTGATCAAGATGAAAAGAGTAAATATACAGAGTTGTTAAATGTTACTGGAACGCTGGCAATAAAAAAGATTCACGAAAGCCTTTTATTAAGCCTTTTCCAGTAGGCAATATTATGCTTTTTGATTCGGCCCACATAACAATAGCAGTCAGGGTTCTTGGACCAAGGGACTAGTTAAATGATGCCCGGCAAAAGAAAATGCCCATTACAATGTCAAAGCTGCATCTCTGCAGGTGATCAGTGATGAATGTGGAGTGTCTGCATCTGTTCTTCCAAGAGCTCCCCTCCCAGGCCCTCCCCGGCCCTCCCCCCCTCCCCCGCCCCCACACTTCCTATCCGAATCTGTGAGAGAGATTTCCAATGGGTAATCGGAAAACACTTTCAATTCTGGACTCTGCTTCGCATCTCATTTTTATGCCTGAAGTCTCAACTGTTTTGCAAACAAATTGTAATTCATTCCCTGTCCTCTTAGTGAAAAAAGGAATTGGCTTCTTAAAAGTTGGGCATCAAATCTGCTCAGCCATGGGACAAGGGAACACACAGACCACATCAGGAATGGCTATTCCTCGTCTGTTCGAGAGGGAGAAGGATTCAGGTCCTGATTGTCTGGACTAATGATTACAACAGCATTCTTAAGGGGATTGGCCCACACTCAGAGGTCAACTAATTGCCGTTATCTGATGAGTTCTATCTCTTTTCCAAAATTGAACTGGAGATATTAACTCTCTTCCGGCAATTAAGTAGGTATTCAGATGAGAAAAATTCTCCATCAGCATTCAACAGAACAGATTTCAACTCAAAATTTCTCAGCCTATAAATGAGACCCCCCCCCCCAGTTTGTTCCTTCCTTATTTTGATTTCCTATACACAGTGATTTTAATCTGTCAGGGCTAGTGTTTCCTATTTACGCCTTTCACCCTAAAGATCAACCAACCAACAGTAAGTGGTGGAAAAAAAATCCTAGAATTTTATGTTTGAAAATATAAAAATTGTGTATTCTAACATTCCCCAAAGTGCTTTCCATGAGACGTTTATTGGTCTGAAGATGTTGAGGAAAGGGTGGAAGAGCATACATGCAAATAAATTTAGAACTCCTAATTAAATAAAAATAAACAGGTCTTATTTTTGGCAGGGCTTTGGAAAGCATTTAATATGTTAATGTGCCCAGTAAACTGCTAAAAGAAGCAAAGATCATGTATTCTCTCAATTTTATTTGACCACATATAGCTTTCTTTTACTTTTTAAAGATTTATTTATTTATTTTAGAGAGAGAGAGGATGGAGAGGTGGGGAAAGGGGCAGAGAGAGAGGGAAAGAGAAAATCCCATGCAGACTCCACACAGAGTGCAGAGCCCAACTTGGGGCTCAATCCCACAACCCTGAGATCACCACCTGAGCTGAAACCAAGAGTCAGACATGTAACCAAATGTGCCACCTGGGGGCCCCTATCTTTCCTTTAAAGAGCACAATACTTTGTGAAAAAACATTGACTCAGTCCCTTATTTTAGAAACGTTGGAACCAAAGAACCAGAGAGGCTTCGTGGTTTTTTTCCAAGGACGTAGGGCAAACCCACCTTGGAACTGGAGGCCCTCACTCCTTTCGTCCCCCATGTCAGAGCTCTTCCCACGACTGGAGCTCACGTCATGATAGAAACTGACACTCAGAAATATTACCACTGAGGCTTGTGGATTGATCACCAAATTTTAGCCTTACCACAGAAATTTCATTTCTTCTCACAGGTAAGGAAAAGGAAGCCAAGAGGGTAAAGTCTTCTTCGTACAGATCTCAGGTCTCTGGGAACAGGCCAAGGTAAGGACCACGTTGAGTTCGTCCCAAGCTACCACTCATAGTAGAGACATGATCCCTTAGTAAAATAGCAATTTTATTCCTTAAGCCACTAAGTTACTCTATGTGGGAACTTTCATCTAATGAGTGGTCTCTCAGGGCAAGTCAATCAAATCGTCCTCCCATTCTGGCTCCTGGACTTACCTGCCCATTGTGTAAGATTGTTGGGGACCAGATTTCCCTATCTGTTAAATAGATTCATAGAGCCGCTCTGAGGATTAAATGAGCTAATATTTCTTGAGAGAGGCCCTGCACATAACCAGTAACATATGTGAATCAAAACCACGAGGGCACAAAACCATAGCCTAAACCAGAGAGAGCTAAGCTGCAGGTTAGCTTGTGACGCCCCAGAAGGCAAAACGACAGGCCATTCCTATCCGGTTATATACAGCACATAGTCTTAACGGACGCGACTCTAGAAACTGAGCCCCAGCTAGCAGGAGGGAGGACTGTCTCGGGAGTTCAACAAGCATGGAAGTTAACTATCTGCGAATAATCAGAATGACTCTCACAGATCTCCAGACAGATATTTGAAGTTCATTTTTAATTTTTGTCTTGAATATGTTTTCGGCAGAACCTTCTTTTTTACCATCTTGCAGCCTCCAGCAACTCCTGGAGTCAATATTTCAGAGGAACTTTCCACTTACGCTAGCTATTAAATAGAACAATGAAGAAATCACCTGAAGGTTTTAAGGAAATAATGCTGTCATGAAGGGGTCTACTGTGTATCTAAATAAGGAAAAAAAGCCCATCTTTGCCTTTCATCTGGTTTTGTATCCAGCCCTAGTCCCAGATGGCTGAACAATTCTACCAGGAGCAAGAACATGATTACTTCCTGAGGAATGTGGTATCAAATAAATACTGACTTGGAAAGAACTGGAAGATTACCAAATAGAGTGATTCTCAAACTCGGATGTGCATCAGAAGCACCTGGAGAGGAGTTAAAATGCAGAATATCAGGTCTCGTTCCCCACGATTCTGATTCAGTGGATCTGAAGTCGGGTCATGGAATCTGCATTTTCATAAGGAATCGCTCCCGGTGATGACTCTGGGCCCAACCGTGAGAAATACCGAAGTCATCGCCCATCCTTTCAAAGTCATCAGGAGACAAACTGAGGCCACACAAGATGAACTGGTGACAAAATCCGAGCTCAAATCGAACTTTCTTTGTATTCCGGTCAATTCTCTTTCCATAACCATAGCCTTGACACGTAGGGTGTTAGCTGAAATGAAATGTTCTTGAGCTCTCCTTTGAGAGAAACAGGTGTTCATGGAGGTTGGGGTGAGCTAAAAATGCTTAAGACTTTGAAACAAAGATCTCAGTGGAGGGACACATTCGATTTTTCTCTGTGACTCCATGTAATGGTACTTGATAAGACATGCTTCTGTGCCAGACATTTGGGGAAGCAAGGGGAAATACTCATTACCTGGGAAAATTCGCTTACCTCAGGGCTCTGTTCCGAGTTATGAGAGAATGAAGCAAATGACAAGCTTGCTGGAAATATAGTCTGCTCAAGTCAGAATCACTTATAAATAAAGACAAGTGATCCATATGCATTTAGATTTCTGTTCCTTCCAGATCTCTCAACAGAGTTGTTTCCTGAAGTCTTATCTGTTGTTAGAGGGGATTCTTGTTAAAGGAGCATAAGGCCTCTGCCACCCAATAAAGTAAGAAATGCAGTCATTTCCTTTCCAATAATAAGAACTATACAGATGCCTGGGTGGCTGTATGCCTTCAGCTCAGGTCATGATCCCAGGATCCTGGGATTGAACCCCCATCGGACTCCCTGCTCAGCAGGGAGCCTTCTTCTCCCTCTGCTTGCCTTAACACCTGCTTGTGTTCTCTCTCTCAAATAAATAAATATTTTTTAAAAATTAAGAACTATACAAATCATCCCACTTACCTCTCTTCCTCTGGATATGGAAAAGCTCAGAAATGAATCTGAAGCACAATCAAGCAACTATATTACTAAACCCATTGGTTGAAATGTTCATGTTCTTCACTAACTAGTTTCCCAAGTTTTTTTTTTCTTATAGTTTCTGCCTGATTACATTATCAAATGGATTGTCTGTGTTTTTGTTTTAGCTTTCCAAAAGCTAAAACAGGGACAGGAACAAATCATAAATTGAAATAATGTCCATGATAGTTAAAATTTGACCTCTACATGTCAGTTATAGTCCTATCTTCCCAAAGCTCCTTAAAAGATGGCAGGTTTACCCCCCTTGGGTTCCAATTGGCTTCACCCACTATTTAAATTTTTTTATTTTTAAATTATTATTATTATTATTTACAAGATGAGGGATGAGATCCTGAGCCCAAACCAGTCAAGCCTCCAGGCTTATAAGATCACTTAAAATGAAAAGCTCATGCCAAATAAAGGTCAGTTTGAGCAATCAGAATCTCATTTCCAGGAACTAAATTTGGGATCAATGAGGAATATCAGGTAGTTGGTAGTGAAGGCTGAACTAAAAGATTCTCACCAACAAACCAGAAGGGGCCTCAGAGAGCAACACGTGAGTTGAGGGTATAAATAAGCAAGGGTTCTAGGCAGCAAGAAGCTCTAGGGATGGAAAGATACAAAAACGTGAGGAAGCAGCAGCCTGGAGCCTTCAGAAGGTTGAACACGTTGCACCTCGCACCTAGCTGAGGGACAGAGGGCTCAAGACCAAAATCCAGGCTATGTTTTTCCTTCCAGGCTGTGCCCACTCAGGCATGGCTGTGCCCACCAGAGGAAGGTGCATGCAATGGTCCCAGCCCAGGCACCGAGGAAAAATGCAGACCAGTAGAGGATGAATCAAAGACTTATGCAGACTGATACGGGATGAAACAAAGACCTAGAAAAATTCAAGTCCCGTTCACGGCATAGAAACTCTTGTTGGTGGGGTCTCTAGATCTGTCCTAGTTGAATGACCTTCCTGTTGATATTCCTTGAGCCCTCAGTCTTCTGTGACTCCGATAATTCCCATGAGGTTGGGATGCTGGGCTTTTTGTAGGTTCCCATGAGGCGTGGCTGAGACTTGTTTTTCTAATTCTTATGGATATGCTTAAAATAAATCACCAAAACATACACGGTGAGTTAACCTGTTCCTTCAACCCATAGAATCTACCTAAAATAAACAACACTGCAAAATGGTTTACCTACGATTCAGCCTCATTTTTCCTCTGTCGGGCTTTGGAAGAACATGCTGACATACGCAACTTTCCTTCTGCAGTTGAAGTGGGAATAAATTGCCACAAACGCAATGGCCCAAAATGACACGTTTGTTACCTTAAGTATCTATGTGGTCAGAAATCTGACACAGTTCTCACTAGGCTAACCTCGAGGGGTTGGCAGGGTTGCATTCCTTCTGGAGACTCCAGTGGAAAACCCCATTAATTGTCTGCCCCAGCTGCTACAGTAGGCTGCCTGCATTCCTTTGCTCTTGGCCACCTTCTTCCACCTTCGAAGCCAACAATTACATCACTCCAAACTCTGCTTCCATTGTTATGTCTCTGGCTCTGACTCTCTTGCTTTTCTCTTTCGCTTCTAAGGACCCTTGTGATTCCATGAGCCCATCCAGAGAATCCAGGACAATCTCTTTATCTCAGAATCCTTAATCCAGTCACATCTGCAGAGTCCCTTTTGCCATATTAAGGTAACATATTCACAAATTCCAGGACTGGGGCACCTTGGTGGTTCAGTGGGTAAAGCCTCTGCCTTCGGCTCAGGTCATGATCTCAGGGTCCTGGGATCGAACCCCAAATCAGGCTCTATGCTCGGCAGGAAGCGTGCTTTCCCCTCTCTCTCTCTGCCTGCCTCTCTGCCTACTTGTGATCTCTCTCTGTCGAATGAATGAATGGAATCTTAAAAAAAAAAAAAATTCCAGGACCTGTGTGGGGACCACGAATTCTGTCCGTCACTGTGATCCAGTAAAAGCCCCGTGGAAAGGGTCACTTTTTCAAATGCCTTCATGAGGATGATCCATTTATCTCCTTTATATAAGGAAAAAACCGAAAACTAGAAGACCAAAAGACTACACACCAAGTTTTCTCCTATAGGGTTTCCTCTGTGGACCTGCAGAGCCCCGAGGGTTTGACTGTTTTCTCCAGCATGATTTCTCATGAAAATTCAAGTATACACAAAAGCTGAAAGAATTGTACTTGGAACACCTTTCTACTAAATATGTAGATTCTATTAACATTTTGCTGTAATCACATTAGCGTAGAGCTATCCATCTGTCCATTTCTGAACCCCTTGATCTAATTTTGTATGCGTTTCAAAGCCGATTTTAGACATCAGTACTCCCGATCCCTAAATAATTCAGTATACGTGTCATTCACTAGAATTCGATGTCAGCTTTAAGAGAAGATTTACATAGAAATCTTAAAAGTACACAAACCTTAAATGTGCCTATCCATAAATTTTGAAATACACATACACCTGTGCAACTTAAACCCCTATCGAAATACACAATGTTGTTATCACCCCCACAGAGTTCCCTTTCTCCTTCCCAGTTAGCTCCTGCGCGCACTCACTCCAAGAAGCAATGACTATTCTAATATTTTTCACCACCGATTTGAGTTTTGAAATTACTGTATGTGAGACTGGGTAGAATGAGATCCTAGTGATCAATTGCCAGTTTGGGTCTGGCATGCTTTTCTGGCTTGTCTTTTCTCCATGGTGCTGCCTGTGGTTGTTTGTGGATCAGACGTTACCTGGGACATCTTTAACTGAAACTCTCCATGAATAAAGATTAGGCTTGTTACTTAAACAAAAATGCAAAACCACAGTAACTCAAAGGTCTAATTATTTCCTAATAGTGACCCAAAAAAAGAAAGAAAGAAAGAAACTGAGCTTACCTAGAGGGGTTTTTGTGGAAAGGGGGTGAAGGGGGGAGGAGAGGGAGAAAAGTCTTTCACTAAAATTGAAAAGCTGCTTTCTAGATTATACCCCATGAGCCCTTATTCCATGCATTTGTTAATTCATATGTAGATGAGCACTCATTTTGAGAAGGCAGCAAAACACACTTGAACAGTAGGCGATTTAGAGTTGGAAAAACCTGGATTTTACATTAGAGCTGTCTGATTTTCATATTTCATATAACCTTTTGGAGCCTGGTTATATAGCCATAAAATAGGAATAACAATGTCTGTTTCCTAATGCCATGGGAATTTGAGATAAATTAACAAGGGCCTAGCAAAGGACTGGACACACTGTGGCCCATTTTTACACTAAAAGGGCCACAGTACATATATATATGGATATATACATCCATATATATATGGATATATAATATCCATATTATACCATGGATATATGGATATACCATGGTATAATGGTATGGATACCATTATATATGGATACCATATATATGGATACCATAATGGTATGGATACCATTATATATGGATATATGGATATACCATGGTATAATATTCACCATGGATATTATAATTCTACTTTGTCGTACTATACCGTATTAGTGGTTGCAATATCATCATCATGTTATTGTGCCTATCAAAATAATTTTGGTTAAAGGAGAAAAAATAAAACCCCAAATTTGAAAACTGGGAAATGCTAGACAATTCTGTCCTAATTCTTTTTTGTTCCAGCAAATTTTGGGTTCGATTTGGAACTGCAAAGTCATTTCTAAAGTCTCTGGACCACATGAGTGAAGAGAAAGACTCTGAAATTTCAATATTTGGAGGTACTGGGGAAGGCATCACTCCCTGGTTGAGTTCCTGGAGGTCACTCCAGGTCTTGAAGTGATTTCTCAGGACATAATTTTTTTACTCTCCAGGAAATGGCAAGGAGCAAAGTCGCCAGTGAAATCATCTAAAAGAACAACTTGTCGAAGGAAATAATGCCTGTACTGTTCTAATTATGAGGTCAGACAATCTGGAGAGTTTAAGTGCAGATATTGAATCCAAGGCCTCCTTTCTCTTCTTTTATTTCATAGAAGAAAATCTAACTCTGGGAAGGGGAATACAGGTAAACATCAGCCTCAGCTCCTGATCAAGGACAAATGCAAACAGTTTGTTTCCTGCCCTTTATAGCAAAAGATCTAGATTTTAATTTCAGTGGGTAATCAAATACCTAAAGAAGCCTCTGACACTCTCTGATGAGTTTCCAATCCCATCAAAGGGAGAGAATTTTTACACTAAAAGATAGCTCTTCATCTATCTATGTGTGTAGCACACAGTTTTGATACCCTATATCACAGGTCCTCAGGCCACCTTTGATTTCCGTTGCCACTGTGGTGGACAGTTCCACACTCCCTGATAGCATCCCACCTCAAGCACCCAACTGTATCTTTTCTCTCTCACTCCAAGTCCTTCTCCAAAACTGGGGGAGTCTGTCTACTGGGCGTGACTAGAGCCCAGGAGTGCCTGGGAATTAATTCCACTGATAATGGTAATGGGAGATTAGAATCAGTGGTTAAATTAGAATCAGTGGTTAAATCCATCAATAATGGTAGCAGGAGATTAGGCCTCAGTCTCCTGGTGTTTGGATGGACTATTCTGGGAAGCATTATATTCTCCAAGGTCCCATTGCCTGGAGCGATGACCTTGACACAGCTTTACCTGGATGTTTCCTACTTTCCTGTCTTATTCTCCTGGCTCTCCCACTCCACTTCCTGGGATCACCTCCCAAATAAATTATTTGTTCCTGAATCTTGGTCGCAGTCTCTGCTTTGGAGATAACCCAAAAGAAGTTTAGGTCTCCCCCTTGCTACCACGCTAGTCCATGTCCCATTATCTCTTGCTTGGGATACTATAATAACCTCCTAATGGATATGCCTCTTCTACCTCAAATTAATCACACAGCAGTCAAAATAATTTTTAAGTTATATCACTGCCGTATTTATGAACCCTAAAAGTGTTTCCTGTCTCATCTAGAACAGAACACAAATTCCTTGTGATGGCCAGTGAAAACTCTGATGTTCTAGTCCTAGCCCAAGCCCCTAACCTCATCTCATACCCTGTGCTCACTATGTTCCAGAGACTCTTCTTTCTGCCATGACCATGCCAAGACTGCTTACACCGCAATGGCTTCATACTTCCTCATCTCTCTACTTGCGATTCTCATCTTCCAGCTCTCTCAATGGTGACTTCTTTCTATGACCTACTCTTTCCCATTTCCTGGAGAAATCATCCCCTTTTCAGAAGGGACTCTCCAGCTCCCTTAGATAAAGTTCTCACCAAGCTTGCACATTTCCTCCATAAACCTTTATGATACCAGTGATCGTCCTTACTTGTTTACTTGTTGACTTCCCATCTCTTCCCATCGAGATAATTGTTTGTTAAAGGCAAAGACTTCTTGTTTTCCACTGTACCACACAGAACATTGCACACACAAATACATTTATTTCAATTTTAAAAAATGGTTTAATGGGATAAGAACAGAGAATAAAAAAAGAAACACAATTAGAAAACAACACAAAAGTATTCTCTCTTTTAAGTAATTGAAAAAAACGTCATTTAAAATAAGGAAGTTTCATATAATTCCAAATAACTGTTTCATTCTTAATTATGCAGGCAAGGGTACAGTAATTCCCTGTAAACAGGTACAAATCTTCTAGAAAACAACTTGATAATTTGTATCAACAATAATAAAATGGTCACACCTTTTGCCATAGTCATCTTACATTTGAAAATTTATTCTAAAGAAATGAAATAAGTACACAGAAAATCTCTATGCATAAGGATTTTTATTGAGGCTACTTTTGCATAGTGCATATGAGAGCAGATAAATTACACAAATTTGTTTGAATAGGAATTAAGACCAATGGCTAGGGGGACAAAGTAGCAGCATGTAAAAATAACCATACTATAAAATAACATTGAGAAGTATGCCAAAATGCATGTGTCTTGTGATTGCAAATACGGGGAAAAAAATGAAAAAAGAAAATATACAAAGATGATAACAGACAAAAACGATGGGATTAAAACTGATTTTTTTAAAAATTTTATTCTCCAGACGTTTTGCATTGCACATTTCTATAATAAAAATAAATACCTGTATTGCCGACTGGAAAAGGTTGTTTTGAAAATAGAATCAGACGGCTCATTTATTCACTCTTCCAACACTCAGTTCCTGATATATGCAAGAAACTGCTAAATACGGTGGGTGACTATGACTATGCCCACGTTTGTCTTGAAGACCTCAGTGATGCATAAGGAGAGAAAATAGACCCAATCCCGACGCAAAATACAGTGTGGTAAGGACTGAAGGGAGCTACTAAATACGGAGGCATCTGCATGAAGAATGAGGGATTTCTAGCCCCCTCATGGGATATTTTGCTGCACCCGACGTGTTGTTACCATTGCCAAGTATGTTAGTCACAACAGTCTGTTATATGTCCCCAAATCTCAAATGCCCAATGGAGATGCTCCTGGTTGGTGGTTTTGGGGGAGGTCTCTCCCCAATGCAATGACTGAGGCCGCAAGCGCTCTGCACTTTTGATGCTGACATCTTCCAACGTCTCCTGAGGGGTGTTCAAAAACGAAGGGGAGCCACAGGAGGCTGCCTCTGCCTGAGAGGACACATCACGTCCGCCCACATTTCGTTGACTCAAATGAGTCACATGATTCCAACTCTAAAAGCAGGGGGCTGGAAGCTCTCGGGCCTGAGTGTGTGTTGGAATAAAGGTAGGGGACCATGGAGTACATAGTAAGCAGTAGCCATCTTGGCCCAGGAGGCAATCTGAGGATGCATTCAAGTCAGAGCCCCTGGGTTCAAATTTCTGCTCTCAAAAAAAACAAAAAAACAAAACCAGACCCAAATTGAGGTAAGGTGAGACTTTATTCTAAAAGGTTATTGCAAGAGGAGGTAAAGGACAATAGCCATAGGCAAAATGCCCCAACCATGGGATCTGCCAGTGCAGAAAGAGGCTTTTCTTTAAGGGCTTGAAAGCAGCTGGTATGGGCAGGGAGGTGAATGGGGTGACCAGATGGGCATGGCAGGAACCCAACAGTAGATCAGAGAACATTTTACCCTGAGGGCAGCCTATTCTTGGGAGGGGCCGGTAAGAAGGGGCTGTGGGCTGGCTTAGGGAGAAGGTGGGCGGGAACTTGGGGAGGAAGAGAAAGTTAACCAACGTGTGTGGTTCACAAGGATTTTGTTCTGATTAATTAAATGGACAGACCACTCAGCGAATTATTTCTGAAGCAAAGAGTGGGAATTTAGAGAGTCTGTGTCTGGGCTCCTCACAAGTAAACCAAGGGGCATCTGTCAGTCTTGCCTAAGTCACATGAGGAAAGGTGTCTCTCTGCGGTAAGCTGTTTCCCAGAATCCTAGAGTGGAGGAACTTCTGAATGGCTACTGGCAACTGTTTTCCAGGGAGAGAAAGCTCAAGTAGAATTCAACATTGCCATGACTCTCCAATTCCCAGCTGGATGCCTCGTGGCAAACAATTCTAAATTCTCACCAAATTTATTTCCTCTTCCTTCTCGGCATAAACTAGTTCAAAACTCCCAGCCATATGATTTCCTTTTAGGCAATAGGACATGAGTGAAAAATGATACATGCCATTTTCTAGGACTGGTCCATAAAGCTTCCCACATGTGCCCATTTATCCTTTATCCCCAAGCCAGCAAGCTTGGAAGCTACTTGTTAAAGATACTAAAGCCACAAGACGGAAAGAGCCAGGACCCTCGATCCTGTCTTCCTGCTCAACAGAAACACTTATTTAGACTTTACCTACCTAAGAAATAAGCTTCGACTCTGTTCAGCTACAGAGATTATTTTTTGTTTGTTTTGTTGTATTTGTTACAGAAGCTAACCTTCTTTAATCTTTTTAAACCTTGAAAGGTTTTGGTTTAAATATTTACCAAAAACTTATTAGCATCATGCCTGGTACATAGCAAGCCCTCAATAAATGTTAGCTATCACTATAAATATCATTCAATATTAGGATGGAAAGGCTTGGCTGACAAAAGGGCATCCGAGTTATGCTTTGAGATACTGGTAGGATTTCCATGGGCAAGAGATCTGAGGGACAGCATTTCAAATGGGATTTATGATGTCTTGAAGGCTAGAGCTAAGGAAAGTCTCAGGAAATGAGATCGATCATTCTGTTCTCACCCTATGGTTGGGAAGATAGAGACAACCAAAGGACGGTGAGATGGGAAAGTTAGTTGCTGCCCTATATCCCAGAGTCTTGAATTAAAAAGGAGGCTCTAGTGACATCCTAGCATAAGAAAAAGAGTATTAAAATGCATATTCAGGGGACTGAGCCATTTGCCTCAACTTTTTTCTAAAGAAAAAAGAATCCTCCTGCTATGTGTTGAGTTCATTAAGAAACCTTAGGCTGTTGTAAGGTAGGGGAAGAGAAACCCTGAAAGTACTTTGTCATCGGAAGTGTAATTAAAGAGCAAGGCACTATTAGCGGAAGCACCTGGAACAATGGCTTTTTATTGGGGTCACGGACCTCTTTGAGAGTAAGATGGAAGCTAGGGATCCCCTTCCAAAAAAGCACAGGTGAACGTAAATACTAAGTCCTCCAGGCTCATGCGTGGACCCCAGGTTAAAAACCCCTCCTTCAGAGGAATTCAAGAGAAGAGAAAAGAAGCCACTGGAATCAGGCTCAGTGGTATGTGCTGGGGGAAACATAACCGCCGAATGTGCCCCCCTAGTCCACGGTGGCAGAAGCGTCACACTGCCGCAAAGCTGACACACTCACAGCGACAGCAGCAGCTTGACATCGTGCAAAGGAGCTTGGTGTGACTTTCAGCACCATCACCCACAGCACGGCCTGGGACAAGAGACAGCATGCTCTGTGACTCAGTTTCTTTATCTGTAAATACCTTCGAGCGAAGCCCGTGAAACTGCTTTTGAAAATTTTAAATGGTGTATTGCTTTACAAATTAATGCTAGTTATTCTTTAAATAATGCTTAAATAGTTTTCTTTTTTGCTCCCTCAAGAACTGTGGTGTTACTTCTGTCTCTTATCCCCTTAATGAAGCCTGCATTGAATGACGACCAGGAGCCAAGCATCTTCCTCAGAGCTAGGAAAACAGAAGCAAATGACAGTCAGCCCTCAAGAAGCACCCCACACAAGTGATCTTTCTTCCCTGAGCTTAATCCCACTGTCTCCAGTGGGGATCCCCCAGAAAATGACCTGAAATGACTGAAGGGTTCGTGGTTGATCTGGGAGGTGCAGGAAACATCAGACTGTGGTCAAGTGTAGCCCGTGGAGAAAGACGGCACATACTGAACACACGACCAGTCCCTCCACCACAGTGGATAAACCGAAGCTTCGTCCCACGGGAAATCTTGGGCAAACTGTAAAACCCACACCTTTAGGGTGGTCCCACCCAAGAAGAATGAATAGGCTTCCCTGGAGGTATTTATTCCCAGCCCTCCCAGCCTGCCTTGCGAATGGAGCTTCTCCAAGCTTCTGAGAAAGCCCCCAGGGGGAGAGATGTTAACTGATGAAATTCAGCTGAAGAGCAACAAAGTGGAGAGGCCCAAGGGAGAGGAGCAGAGCACAGCTCTATGTCCGAAAATAGCAAATCCCTCATTCTTTCACTTTTGGGGGCTTTTGTGTGTGTGAGGACTTTCCTGAGTGCTGTCTGAATTGGTGAAAGAGATCTCTAGCTGAAAGACAAGAATATAAGCTTGATGATCACCTCTTTAGGCAACTCTGCAAACATTTTTCTCATGAAATCCATGGAGTCGTTCAATCTCTAAAGTTTTGTGCACAGGAGAAGGATGAAAGAAAGAGCCAGGCCACAAATTTAGTAGCTATGGTGCATAGGGTCCTTAGCACGAGTCAAGCATTGGGTTAATTGCTTTATATACATTATTATCTGTTAACAACACTGCTAGTTACATACTACTATTTCTATTCTATTTCTATTCTATTCTACTATTACTATTTCTATTCTATTTCTATGACGAAGCAAGAAAACCAAGGCTTAAAGGAAACAACTGGCAGACCTGGGATTTGACCTGGGATCTTATAATTGAGAGAATTCAATTATAATCCTGAGGAAACGTTCTTAACCACAGTGTCAGACTCTGCTGTGTTGGAAGAAGTTAGCTTAGACCTTGAATTTTGGCCATGTTTTCTTTCCATGACGGGGCTGTCAATGCTGGGAAGACAGAAGTCTAGAAACCGGGTACAGCAGATGTTCCTGGGGCAGGAGGAAATGATCAAACTTCAGAGCTCCCTGCAACAGGCAAGAGACCCCCAGAAAGAAGCTCTTTTTGCTCAGCCTGGCTCCTTCTCAGAATATTGGCTTCCTGCCGCTTCGACATCCCGGAAACCACTGGAGCCTGGGCCATCCCTGTGCTACCCAGGAAGAACTAATGAACTAATAATGTTCTCTGCATTCTTAGAGGAGGGTGAATTCAGAGTGATGTTCACTCTTTGGGGGCAGCCGTTTGGCTCAGCAAGCCCAGCATTCTCTAACAAAGGCTCTCTTCTTGTCTTCGCTCCTTTCCCCTCTTCACTCTTTCACTCTGCAGGTGAATGTCTGGTAAGCATTCTTGTCTCCCAGGCTGAGTTCAGACATCCTGACCAGATGATGCAATGGAAGTACTTAGCTGTTCGCCACCCTTCCCGGAACCCGGACGGAACCGATATTCCCTCAAGGTCAGTATCAGCTACTGAGTACTTTTTGGGAGCATCTGCACATTTATCTCATCTACTCCTTACAATAGCCCATGAGGTTCTATTAGTCCCACCTTTCCAATGAGACACACGGGCTTTCTCTGACCATGATGTTTGGGTTTGCTTATTGTTTTTTTTTTTTTAAGATTTTCTAAGGCTCTTCACAAAATACATATTCAGGAAGGCCACGAATATAGCTGTCAAGACCTCTCCCACTGGGCCGCCTGAAGACTCTCTGACCTTTGGGGAAGAGAGACAAGAGTGGACTATATTCTGTATAAAAACATAAGCTTTATAAATCCCTTCTGTGGATGAAAATAGATCAGAGATTGAAGCCCTGGGTGCGTAACTTTCTAGGTTAATTGCTTTGATTTTTCGGCAGACACATTTGGATAGTTTCATCTGAGTGCCTCCCTTGGAGGGAGTGTGTGCACAGATTATTAATCAACTTTGCATTACATTGGAGGAGCATCTCATTCCCTGAAGAATATGCAGTGAGAGCACAGTAGCAAAAGGGAGCCTGGGGAGATGTGGGCCCCATGTGGAGTCCTAAATGCTACTTTCTGTGAGCCTAGAATATAAGGAGAAAGTGGGGAGTCCTCCTTGTTCCCTGGGGGGGTCCCTGCCTCCTCCCAGGAGCAGCATTAAGGCTCTTTCATGTCCCATGGTGGCCGGAAGGGCTGCCTAATCTCAGATTAGTGCTCGAGCAGATACTTCCCCTCAGACACTCAGCTGCAAATGTGTACGTCCTGACACGAAATTGAAAAACGTGTCTCTTTCTTGTTTCCTGACCTTTATTTCCAAACAGAAATACCGAAGGATTCTTTGTTGCTCATCATGGTGCCTGATGGAGAATTAAGGTCCCATAAGGGATGGACAGACAGATTAATGAATGAATGCAAATATGAAAAAATGGATGAATGAAAAACAAACTCCCTTCTTCATCGAGTCATACATAAGGCACTGGGTCAGAGAGTCGAGTCCTGGATGCCAGCCTCCTCGTAGCTTGGGATGACTCCCAGAAGCTTCTGAACATGGTTGACTGAACAAACTCAGAATGGCACTGCTTGTCAGGGTTCAAGCAGCATCGTGAAAGTTGATTAAACAGATGGGACCTGTGAAAGAAAATGTCAGTCTATGTAGGAGGAAGGTTTTAGATGTTTGCTTCTGAGACTCAAAGTGTGAAGCAATTGATCGTGGTTTCTCTTCCATTTTCCCCTAGCCCATTTGTCTGTATAAGACCCTTCAAACAATTCCTGGGACTTCTACTGGTAAGGAATTAGCATGCTAATTTATTTAGATAACCATCAAATTCGTAAGTAATATGTGTAGAGACTGACCTTCTAAGGCCATCTTTCTAAATAATAGTATGATGGCAATTTGGTGTCATAAATTCACTCAGCCCTGATCAGACAGTTGTAGGTTATGTGCCACTATTCATTTCCTTCTGTGATCTGGAGTCTAAAAGTCTTCTTAGATCCAGATCTTAAAGAGGCTAAGATTTTCTCAATGTAATTAGTGCTTCCAGAAGGGAAGGCAGCATTCTGTTGCTCTTGGCTTCAAATTCATCGTATGTTAGAGGTGGAAGAGAATTTAGAAATTATTCAGTCTACCACCTAGATTGTTGCTAGTTCAGCTCATTTTAAAATGGAAACTTCTTCCTTGTCTTTGCCTAATAGAAGGCTCCTGTCACCTCCGCACCTCCAAGGACAGTGTAAACAGTAAGCCCACCTTCTCCCCTGAAAACAGAACAAGAGGTCATTCAGTTATTATGGTTCTAGGCCCGAGTTAAATACGTTATCAAGCTGTATTGGAAAAGAAGGGGAAGATCCCAAGAAAGTTTCCATCGCCAGACAAGCTAGCTACCTAGGAAGGGCTGGGTGAGAGGAACTCACCAAGCTCACTGCCTCATCCAGGAGTTTAGGAGCTACTTGGTTGCTAATCCATCACGTCTGAATATCAAAGCTTCACTTGGAGATGAAGTGGGTTGGGATTTCATCACCAGGGTTGGGATGCCTTTCCCAGCCATGCCTCCCCATGGGTGCCCACTGAGGACTTTGCCAGTATGCACTGCTGCCCCAAGGACTGGCCACCGGAGTGACACTCACTCGTGAATCACAATCCACCTTTCATGACTCCCAGTGGACTCTCTGCAGCACACCGAGCATCCGGGAACCCAAAAGAAAAGTGTGAAACCCTACAACTGGCAGAGGTTGAAACAAAAATCTCAAGCCCCCTTGAGCAGCGTGACAAGTGTTACTTCAGTAATGTTTTATTTTATAAAAATGACTGTTCAAACAGGCTCTTCTGATTTGCTCAGGTCACAGGATATGAGAAAGGCAGAGCCAAACCTGGGAGCCAAGTCACCTGGGTTGATGGGCCAACAGGCTTCTTTCACGGAACGTAAGTAATATGAGCATAATTTCTGTAACTGGTAGTATCCGTCTAAAATATTGCATTAGTAAGCAGAGAAATACCCTCCAAAATCCGAGTAGGCAATCCCGAAGTCTAAGTAGCTTGTCGGTAGACAGACTCTTTGGAAGCATGGGACTGTCCCCCACATAACGCTGGGTGAAGGTGCTTCCTTCATGGTCCTATATGGACCGTGCTTCCTACACAGTCCAAGAATCACGTTTCTTGGGTCCCTTGTTCTTTCATCTTAGACTCTACCATCAGATCAAGTGAGCTTCTCCTAACAGTGACCTCTCTGAGGCAACACCTACCTATCGGTAAATTTTAAATCAGGGCCTGCCATTCTGCTATTCAAGTTAAAAAGCTGGGCCCTGTGCTCAAACAGGGAGATCCTTCTCTAAGTCACTTCCATACTTGTGATGTCTGTTCCTTTTCCTGATCAGTTTCTCCTCCAGGGAGCCTCACTCTTCGTCTTTGTAAGAACACGTTCCTTTCTCGTACACCTTAAGTATAATTTTCTGCTTTGGATTTGGCAACTGCTCTCTCCTTTGGCAGTTGTCTATAAAATTATACCTTTCAGGTAGAGACCTCATGGCAAAATGCAGAGAAGAGTTCTGCAGAATCAGAGGCCCAACTGACCATTTTTCCTGGCTCTGGTAGAGGGACAGCAATGCAACCCAGTAACAAATTTGTGTCATTGTAGCGGATGTCACTTAAAGGGCATATTCTTGATGATTTTTCAACACTCTTAGTTATATTGAGTATATTGGGTTATACTGAGCTTCTTATGTCCTTTTCCTCCAATATCTCCCCATAACCAAGGACACGTTGTTGGGGGGTACCAAAGGTCATAGAGCACAGTCATGGAGACAATGACATTAACTATACCAGAAAAAGAATAAATCTATGACTTGGAAGGCAAAGAAAGCTGCCATTTACTGTGAAGCCAGTTTCTATACTAGGTCTCACCACGTGGTTTGTCTTAACCCCTCAACTTGTATTGTGGGTGGTGTTATTTCCTTTCACATTCTTTTTGGGTTTATAAACAAAAAGCCAAAGGTTTATGTATTCATTCAAGATAAATGGATGGAGTGTCCATGATGTGCCAGGCCTTAGAGGTGCAATAATGACATTCAGACACAGTCCCTCTGTCATGGGCCTTGTAGTCTGTTCTCTACTGAGTAAATAGGCAATCAAAATTAACTGTTTTTTTTGTTTTTTTAATAAACAAAATTAAAAAAAATATTTCCAAATTATGATAAGTGCTATTAAAAAAACATAGAATTACTTCTGAGTATATATTTTAGTTGAGGCAGCCTTCCAACTGTACGTTTCTGACCCAGAGTCTGCCCTGTCCTTCAGAGCATCCTGTATTCCAATCTAAGAGACTAAACAGAACATCCCCAACTTTCGTTGCCACAAGAATAAAGAGGGGATGTGAGAGAGTGGAGTGTCTGCATTGACCTGTAACCTAATAGGGATTTTTCTACATGGATCAGCATGGATTCCCTGTAGGTCTGAGTTGAGTCTACAGTTTCTTTGTCACTTAGGTATCTCACTGGGGCCACCCTTCAAGATTTGAGGAAAATTGGCTCAATACCTCTCACCTAGCTTATGGGAGGTCAAGCATCTTCTCTGAGATGCATTTCTGTCCCCGTTTTATCCTGACTTTCACTTTTCCTCTTGTGACTAGACTACTTGCTTCTTTTTCTTCCAGGTCAACCCAAACAGGGACTCAGTCTCCTTTCCTTAATTTCACTCCAATCCTACATGTGATGGTTTATATGTTTCACAGTTCTAAGGCACAATGATGAATGTTGACATTGCAGTGAAATAGAGACAGAGGCCGAGAGAGAATTCAAATTGGACATTAGACCTCTGAATCTTCAGGTTGTCTTCAAGCTCCCCTTGTCCACCATCTTCTTCCAGGCTTGTCTGCCCATTATATTGGCCAGCTTCCTCTCTCCCTCACTTCTGCCCTTTTCCAGTTTTTTGTTTATTTCTTGTGTAAAATATTTGCACAGAGCTTTTTTTTTTTTTCGTGTTGCTATTGCCTTCCTAGTCACCTACTCTGGGTTTCGTCTTCTACCTCCGAAGTCTTATCAAGGCACTTTTCTAAATTGTTATTGCCCTCCTCTCTCCCTAAGAGAAATTCTGCTGCCAGCTATTCAAACAATCCTATTTCTCACCCTGCTCCATTTGTTTGGACACCAGAATTATAGTATCAAATGTAAGAAAAGGGTGCAGCAACAGAATAAGAACTCACTTTGTGCTTAAAGAGTACAAGAGAGAGAAAAACAAAGTTACAACTCACTCCTCCCAACATTCTGAAACTCGGGCTCCCTCTGTCAGTGAAAGAAATTTCGTAACAGATTTCCTCCCCACTGCCTCTGCCGTAGGGTGTCAAGGCTAACAATCACATCAGAGGGGGGAGAAAAAGGCAGGACAAATGACATTCCCACCTTCGTGCCTTTTATTGGGTTATTTCGTCCTTGTCTTGGGGAAGCTGCAGCAGGTGAGCACCCACATCGGCCTGGCGTTGTCCTCTAAGGGCCACAACAGAAGGGAAAGCAGCAGACCCAGAATGGCTTCTTAGAAAGCATTGTCCTTCCGTCAAAATGGAGTTCTCACTGTTTCACCAATTCTCTGGATCAATCGTGGCGATTGAGCTGCGTCTCTGAGGATTTAGGCACCTTACGGGTACGCTCTACACTGGGCATGCGCATTAACCATCTATCCTGCTTCAGTTCACCTACTAAATTAATAGGCACCTACTCTGTCAATGAGCCAAGGCATAACTTCAGAAATTAGTGATGGGAAATGCCACTTGGCTGCAGGGGTCTGGCTCCAGTTCAGCATTAAGAGCATACAGGTCTCACCGGATATCTCATTGCCTTGGGGAACGCAGAGAAATCTGCGAAGATTCAGAGATGCATCGCGTGTGTCGTCCCCGGTCGTTTTGTTAAGTGATTAAGAACACAGACTCTGGACTCCCGACTGCCTGGATAAGTGTCCTGGCTTTGCCATTCAAAGCCTAAGTGACCCTGGACCACTCACTTAAACTTTGCGTGTTTCATTGTCTTATCTGCAATTACAGTGTAAATAGAGTAACTGGCTCATTGCATTGCTGTGAATACATGTGTGGTATGCCTGGGACAGTGTTTGGCACATACTGCCAGTCAATATGAGTGATTATGCTTATATGGGCAAGCAGATCCCTACTATTTCAGAGATTAAGTAGCCTACCTCCGTGTACTGGTGTTTCCAATTGAACTAATGAGAGACTGGGGATGTGCAGCAGCATGCTGGCAACACTCAAGGCCACAAGAGAAATGTAGTTCATGTTCCTAGAGTATCCGTTTAACTCTTATGAATTAATTTAAATGAACTCATCTATCTGTATCAACATGCATAGACGTCAAAAATGTCATTTTCGAGTGAAGAAAGCAAGCTACAGGATAAGGCACAGTGTAATAATATTTTTTTTTTTAAAGATTTGGGGTGCCTGGGTGGCTCAGTCAGTTAGGCTGCTGCCTTTGGCTCAGGTCATGATCCTGGGGTCCTGGAACGAAGCCCCACATTGGGATCTCTGCTCACCAGGGAGCCTGACCCCCTCTCCCTCTGCCTGCCGATCCCCCTGTTTGTGCTCTCTCTCTCTCTCTTTCAAATAAATAAATAAAGCCTTTTTAAAAAATAATGACTTTATTATTTATTTAAGAGAGAGAGAGAGCATGTGCTTGGGGAGGGGCAGAGGAGAGGCAGACTCCTTGCTGAGCAGGGAGTTTAATGTGGCGCTCGATCCCAGGACCCTGAGATCATGACTTGAGCTGAAGTCAGATGCTTAACCAGCTGAGGCACCCAGATGCCCCTGATAATTTATTTTTAAAATACAAAAACATGGTATCTTTTTCAACATATATAAGTGAGTGGAAATGTGTAAGAATAAACCACAAACAAGTAGTGATTATTTCTGGGGAACTGAGAGGAGACAGATTATCAGCAGTGGTCACGGGGGACTTCAGACTGTAATGTTTCAATTGTCTTTAAAGTGGGAGAATAGATTTATAAATTATTTGTTTACTAAGCTTTTTCCTTTAAAAATTAATTTAAAATATTATTTCATTTTTGCAACAAGCCCAGATGTACAACAGAATAGAAAGTGAATAAAAATGTAATTTTCAAAATAAAATATGACACCTCAAAGACGTTTTCCAATTGCAGGGTGAAATACCTACCAGAGCCTCCCAAGATTCACATTTACCTTGTTTTGTTGTTAAAGGAGCTTTGGAAGAAAAGCTTAAGGAACACCACATTGATTGGATGGGATCTCATTCCTTTTTTCTCAAACTTAGTTGGTAATGCAACATGCTTCCATTTACCGGGCCAGAATGTCAGCTAGCGATCTCTTTTCTTTCCCTCACATTCAACCTGTATCCAAGGCTTACCTCTTAAATCCTTCTGAAATATGCCCATTTCTCGTAATTCTCACTTAGGTAGGACATCTTCATCTCTTGCCTGAATGACTGCAAATCCTCAATACTGGTTCCCTTGCTTCCGTTCTCCCAACTCCCTCCATTCCCCTAACACACTGATTCCCTCATGATCTTCCCCATGCAAATACCATCAGGTCATTCTACTATTTATAACTTTTTGGCGGTTCTCCATCATCTATAATTCATCTAAGCACCTTCATAGCAAAGGCAATTTGTGACATGATAGGGTAGCTAACCGATCACCAAACCATCCCCGTCTTCATTACCACAAAGTTTTAGCTTGGAAGCAGATGCCCAGAAGGAAATCAATTTTGTACATCACCGTGCACTTGGGTAGGGCCAGGTGACAAGGTCTAGCTGATGGAAAGTAAACCAAAATGATGGATTCCTCTATGGTTCACAGGCTCCTCCTTGTTTTCCTTCCCTTTCCACCACCTGGAGGCAGATCCCAGAGCTTTTGTGTGGTAAGGCCACCAGACGATAGGGGCCTGGATCCCCGAATCACCACATGGAGGCCAGCAGCCAGCTGATCAGAAACACCTATCTTAAATATGGGTTGTATGCCCAAGAAATAGACTTCTACTATAGTTGAGCTATATGAAATAATAAGAAGTATGTATGTATGTGTATGTATATATGTATATGTGTGTGTGGATATATATACATATATATATGTATATATATGTCTCTCCCCAGTTCCCAGCAGAGAGCTCCTAAAACCCTTGTTATTTCCCAAGTGATAAGATCTCTAAGGATGTCTTTTGTTCCACTGAGGTGACGCTAAGCCTTGATTAGAAGCTTCAAAATTTCCGTCCAGCCCTGGAGGGGAGAGGGATGGAAAGGGAGTTAATAATTCTTCATGCCCATAAAAGGAAGCCTTCATTAAATTCTAATAGTAGGGAGTTTGGACAGCTTTCAGGGAGTGCACACACCCACACCAGTGCTGTGACACCCCCAGTTCACGGGGAAAGAAGCTCCTGGGCTAAAGACCCTCACCCTATATATCTCTTCATCTAGCTGTTTGTCTGTATACTTTATTGTATCCTTTAATAAACTGGAAAACATAAGTGTTTTCCTGAGTGCTGTGGAAGCTCCCACAAATTAATCAAACCTGAAGAGGAGGTCATGGGAGGTGAGGTCATGGGAGTCCACAACCAAATCTGACAGAAATGGATAAAGGTACCAGTTCAAGTGAGAACCATCCTATCTTCTTAATGTCCTTTTCCTTCCTTTCTTCCTATCCCACCCTCCCCGAGTGGATCCCCAACAGCAGCTGGAGAGGGAAAAGGAGAAGCACAAGGCAGAGACGTCCTCATTCACAGACCTGCAGCCTGAGGGGGGCCGAAGCTGGGGGTGGGAGAGAAGGGTTTGCACCGAATTCAGCTCAGGGTTTTGAATTGTATCTCCAACTGAACACTTTACTTACTAAAAACAAACAAACTATATTTTTACCTGTCTTGTAGTTAAAACCAACAGAAAAGTCAGAGAACTGCCAGAATTTTCATTTGGAAAAGAAAATCGTGTTCCCTGAATAGATGTAAGAGACGATGGAAAATAAAAATAAATTTGCACTTTGATTTGTGAACTTGAACTTCACAAGTTCTGCATGTTTCATGTACCAGTTTCATTCCCATCAGAACCACTGAAATAATCATAATTTAGAGTTGGGGGTAGACTGTCAAGAAATTGGTTTTTCCACAAAATCAAAAGCTGGAGGCAGAAATACCATCTGGGCCCACCTGACATGACGATACTTTCTCTTTCTCATTGAAGAGCCCGTCTTTATGGTATTGAGTATGATTCAAGAGGCCTAATATTTTTGAACATCCTCTTAAGTTGAAACATCTAAAATTTTAGTGTGCTCTTTAGACCACCAGTATCATTATCACCTAGGAACTGGTTAGAAAGGCAAATCCTTTGGTCCCACCCCTGGCTTACTCAATCCACAGAGTGACTTTCTCACAAAGAGTGGTCCCAGCAGTCTGCATTTAACAAGCTTGTGATTCTGAAGTAAAATTTGAGAACCACAGCTGTAGGATATTTCAGAATATTGACATAAGCCTTTGTATCAAAAGGAAGCAATTGAACAAAAATTTAGCATTTTTCTTTAATGCATACAGCAGGGGCGCCTGGGTGGCTCAGTTGGTTAAGTGTCTGCCTTTGGCTCAGACACATGATCCCAGGGTCCTGGGATGGAGCCCCTCGTCGCATCAGGCTCCCTGTTCAACGGGAAGTCTGTTCTCCTTCTGCCTCTCTCCCTGCTCGTGCTCCCTCTCACTCTCTCTCTCTCAAATAAATAATAAAATCTTTAAAAATTTTCCTACAGCAGACAGGACAGTATCTGAGCTGGGGGAGAACTGTACCAAAATACAGATGGGAGGGGGGCAGGTAGACACAACTAACGAACAGAGGGATGTGGCGGCAGGAAGCCATGCAAGGAATTATGTTAGCCTCCTTTCCCAAGTGTTTTATGTGCCCACGAGCAGTCAGGTGAGAATAAAGTCACATACAAAAAGGTATTTATCCACACAGGTCACCGAAATATCATGTCTGTGACGGTTATGCCTATGCAAGTGTTTTACAAACTTAGATTCTTCACTGAACACTTGAGAGTTCAAGTGAAGAATTTTCTATATGTGAGTCATACAAGTGTGTTATTTATCTGCTCCCTACACCCTCCATGGACTGGGCATCTAACCACTTGTACTGACAACATCATTACATTAAGAGCTAATTGTAATAGACCTTCTTACATGCCAAGCTCATCATGCTTACAGGGATTTTCTCATTTAATCCTCACAGCCATCCATCAGGGGCATACTATTACTATTTACTTTATTAACACCCAAAATCATCCAGAGGGGATGTCATCTATCCAGGCTATACATCATTCTCTTAACCATTACACTATACGACTTCCTACGAAACTGAGAGCACTTTATATATATCTGTCTATAATAACAGATAGTAGGCTTGTTACACGTAGATTATCCATTTCCCATCTAAAATTTATCAAGCCCTGACTCTGCCATTTACTTCCTGTGGGAACTGGGGCAAGGGACCTAGCCTCACTGAGTAAACCATTTACTCCTCCAGTTCTGAAGGCCATTACAAAGATGATATAAAGTATGAGCACCTGGAAGGTCCATGAAATTCTTAGAAACACTTTGAAGAACATGGCCTACCCCCCACCAAGTAGTTCCAACTCCATCAAGGCAGACCTGTAAAGTCTAAGTGTGGGGGACTTACATCATATGTATTTCCACCTTGGACGTTGGTCAGCTTACTGGTGTCTCCTGTGAAAAAGATGGCTTTGCATATTCCATTCATGAAGACTCTAAGAAAACTGACATGCCCCCATTCACAGGAACGTGCACGCCAGAGCCAGAGGGCTACCCTACCGTGGACCCACTCAAGCACCCAGCCGGCACCATAATGGGACTTTGTTCACATTATCTCAATTAATCCTTCCAACAGTGAGTTTGATGCCGTCGTCATCATCTTCTAGATGAGAAAATGAGAGCATAGGTGGGTTAATCAGCTTGTCCATGTCCCAAGTAGAAGAGCTGGGATCCAACCCAGGCCAGGTTGAGTGTAAACATATCTTCCCAGTAAATCACGCTGTCTAGTATGATGACACATAGAGATTATGCACCATTGCAGGAAGAGATAGCTTTCTGGCCTTCTCCATTCGTGTAAGTGATGGCTAACTGTAAATACTAATATCACCCTAACTTTTCCCTGTAGAGTGTGTTGTCATGAAAAATGAGTTCCCCTTACCCAGGCAGCAGACTTTTCCTACACACGGGACTAGATTAATGCTTCCTAATTTTCAGTTGTGTGTGCCACCTTCATGATTTTGCTATTTCCAAGTTGATACCTATAAGAGACCACCGTTGTTACTTGCTACCAACAGAAAGTATTTAGAGAAATAAATTCAAAGAGGAGTGAACAATGGCATTAGGCCCTAGCTACATAATGTCTCTTCTCTTTTTGTGAAAATGGAGGTGATAAGCATTTGGGAAGTGTAAACACACACTGGCATCAACCTGAAACTTTCTAGCTAACATAATCAGAATGATTTTATAGTATTGAAAAGGGAACACTATTCAGTAGATGATTTAATGTCATTTAATGCCTTACCCAAGAACCAACCCCAGTTGTCTCATGTGTCACGGAAGAGCGTTTGCTGGGGCCTCAGTGATAGTTATCTATGCTTTGGGAAATAATGAACAAGAATGTTTTCAGGGTTCCTTCTGGTTTGTGGAAAACTTTCCTACTTAGGCCTTGAGCAAGGCACCTATTACCTCAATTAATGTACATTCAGGCAGTGCTCAGCCATGCCTGGGTGTGCCATGAACACTGGTAGTGGATTAAAAACAATTACCCCTATTCGAAGGTGCAGCTATGATCAGAACGCAGGAAAGCAAGTTATCTAATTCACCTGTAAATTTAACAGTTCCCTACAGCTGAATATATCTCCAGTGACTAGAAACAGACGCGAGGGAGAAGCCTGCCTGTCAAAACAGAACACAGCTCACATTAGCTCAAAATAGTGTGAGGAAATTTTGCTGGCTATTTTCTACTAAATAGAGAGCACTATCAATTCACATCTGGAGTTTATCTGTAACGATAAATTGCCTTCCAAATGTGCCTTTTTGCCTCCCCCAAATATTTTATTTATATAAAGAGATAAGACAGACAATTCCTAGGGAGAAGGAAGAAGATATGCAGAAGATATGCTGAAAGACGTGCATATCTGCTTGTTCCTTGCTGGCTTCCCTAAACTGTAAACATTAAAACAATGAATAATGTATTGGAAAAATAATAGCTGATTAGAAGCAAGACACCTTGATAAAAGTACTTAAGAACTGTTCTCTGTTGATTGGCCTCACTGGGGTCAGCAGCAGCTTCCAGATATGCAAATACTGGTGATTTTTAAATGAAAAGGTCCCTACCATTTCCAATTACCCTCCTGGGAAATTTCATCCGAAAAATTCACCAGATACAATTATCACCTCCATAAATTGCGCTGCCTCTCCTATGAAATTTACTTTCATAGACTTGAGAGTCCATGGAAAGCATGCATAAAAGATTTAGTTAAAGCAAGTCACCTAATGTCAGGCTTAGTTTTTTTTTTCTCCCCAAATATGTTTATTTTAATTTTTCAGTGTTACAAGATTGATTGTTAATGCACCACACCCAGTGCTCCATGCAGTACATGCCCTTCTCGATACCCACCACCAGGCTGGCCCACCCCTCGACCCCCTCCCCTCCAAAACCCTCAGTTTGTTGCTCAGAGTCCACAGTCTCTCCTGGTTCATCACCCCTTCCAATTTCTCCCCA
>CM052799.1:67194909-67230310 GCA_028533885.1 Nasua narica | reverse complement strand
ATACAAAAGTTAGATATTCATCCTTTCTGATGGAGGCATAATATTCCATTGTATAGATGTACCACATCTTCCTTATCCACTCATCTGTTGAAGGGCATTTTGGTTCTTTCCACAGTTTGGCTATTGTGGCCATTGCAGCTATGAACATTGGGGTACATGTTTAGTTTTAAGTTCTATCCGAAGATAATATGCCAAGAAATCAGAATATGCTAATAGAAAGGTCAAGGAGAAAAATACCTGCCAGGGAGTCCTTCATGTCCAGTGTGAGTATGTATCATCCAAACTGGGATGGATTTCTAAAATTAAGGAGAAATGTATCAGTTAGGTAATAAGATGTTACAAACCACCTCCAAACTCATTGGCTTAAAAAAACAATTATTTATTACTACTCTTGAGTTTTTGCATTGGCTAGGGGTTGACTGATCCAAGTTGACCTTGGCTGGGAGTAGCCCTTGCTTTGTGTGTCTCTCATTCTCCTCCTGGGTCCAACAGGCTTGTCTAGGCATAGCCTTCTCCTGTCCGTGGCAGAAATTCAAAGGTGTAAGTTCAACTGTGTATGAGCTTTTTCAAGCTTCTGCTTAAATTCATACCACTAACATGCCGCTGACCCAAAGCAAGTCACACGGCTGAACGTAGAAGCAAGGAATAGGGAAAGACAGCCCCCTCCTTGGTGAGCAGAACCGCAAACTTACATGCCAAACAACACGGATGGACTGCACTGACCACCCCAGGTGTTTAGGGAGAGAAGAGTAGCACCGGTGCCACAAATTCAATCAATCTCAGGATACAATTAATAAACCAAGACATCCTAAGTAATCTGCCTCAACGTGGGTATATAGAGGAAAAACACAAGAGAAAAAAAAATGCCCTTTTTCTTTCTGAAAAAGTTTTCTGAAGTTTTCCAGTGAGAATAGAGCGCCAGAATATGAGTCCTGGCCATGAAAAGGACCCAGGCCTTGACAAACTATAGATCTAACCACCACCCACCATGGCCGCATCCAAGCACCTGCAAAGGCAGCTACCCTCAGTAAGAGGAATGGGCCAGGTGAGGCTGAGGTTGCTTAAGGAGTTTATTTAAAGGTGTACAGTTAGTAACCGCAGACAGGAAAAAGTTCAAAGCTGTCCAAAATGGCTCTGAGGCCAGAACCTTGAGATTCTGTCTTAACGTGACTGGCAGATTATGTCTTTAAAGACTTATTTAAAAAGCCAAGTCTTCCCAGCACCTGACCAAGCGTCCTACTCTTTTTTTTTTTTTTTAAGATTTTGTTTATTTATTTTAACAGAGAGAGAACACAAGCAGGCAGAGAGGCAGGGAGAGGCAGAGAGAGGAGCAGGCTCCCTGCCGAGCAAGGAGCCCGATGTGGGACTCGATCCCAGGACGCTGGGATCATGACCTGAGCCGAAGGCAGCTGCTCAACCAACTGAGCCATCCAGGCGTCCCCAAGTGTCCTACTCTTGATTTCACCTCAGGTCATGGCCTCTCAGGGTCTTGAGATCAAGTCCTGAGTCAGGCTTTATGCTCTGCTATAGGCACTGAGTTGACTGGAGATTCTCTCTCCCCCTCTCCCCCTGCACCTCCCTCTGCTCGTGCTAAAGCGTGCTCTAAATAAATAAATAAAATCTTTTTAAAAAATAATTTAAAAAATAAAAAATCTTTAAAGAAATTTTTAAATAAATAAATAGCCAGATCTTCAAACACCTGTAGTCTTTTCTGAGGAAGTTACAATCTCAACTAATGCCTTTTATGAGACAGCATCCTTCCCCTAGGAGGAACACACTTTTGTTTAGAATACATTGTGACTATTGTCACTTGCTTTTTGTCACCTCGGCACTTTTAACATGTATCTCTCTGTTTGAGGTGTGATTTTAATTTAAACTTTTCACAGGAGCACCTTTGATCCTTTGATTTAGTAATCTAAGTCAGCAAAAAAAATTAAAATTAAAAAATACATGTTAATCTCACAGATTTCTCTGTAAGAATTTATTTCACGGTGTGGATATTATGCGTGTGTGTATATGTATATATATCATGTTATATTTGATATATATTACACATATGTTATTATGCTACCTAGTATAGTCATTTTATTGAAATCTATTTTAATAGATTTTAGATTAATAGAAAATAGATTCTTTAATAGGTCTGTACCTATAGGTGTACAGAGGATTGAGTAATTTTTTTTTTAAGGCTAACCACCTGATTTTATTTTTTTTCTCCCCAAATTTGTTTATTTTAATCTTTCAGTGTTACAAGATCGATCGGGGATTGAGTAATATAATACAACTAAAGATCTTAGTATAGTGACTGGAGTGTAGATAAGTAGTAAATAAATGAAAGCTCTATAGAGAAGGTTCCTGCTAATCACATGACCCTCTTTATTTAAGCCTCATCCTGGATGTTAAAATTCAACTGGCTGGTGAGTCTACCCTAGATCAATATATTTCAAGAGGCCATCCTCAACCCAGACATTCAAATGATCTTGCTTTGATTTGATCCTAAGGGAGACAAAAAGAATATCTGGGGAAGTTGTGTAGGGCTTCCAATCATGCGGAAGCACTGAGAGTCAGGAAATGGATTTCATGCACACCTATGAAATTTAGCATCCACAGCCATCAGACATAACCTAGATGTTAAATGGGCAGACCCCGCCCTCTGGATGCACCCTCAGTCCCAGGACCTACAAAGGATAACACACTGCACACAATTTCTGCACCAAGTTTATTCTTGGCTCTCTCTGCCTCCTGCTCCTCTGTGTGAGTGTGCTCTCTCTGGTTTATCCCAATAGCAGCCATCAACATGAAGGCAATGTAGCCTGACCTTCGTCTGTCTTATATACCTGTCCACTGACAGCAAGCATTTCCTGAGTAGATGAGATTTTATTGAAATTTGAGAATCACAAGAAATACAGTCCAGGTTCCCATTACAATGTAAAAATAGGCCTGTATGAAATAAATCACCCCCAAATTTAGTGATGCAAAACAATTACTATTATTATAGCCTCTCATGGTTACAATGTTGACTGACGCTAGATTCGTGGGTGGTTCTCACGTGACCTCCCGTGTGGATTCGGAGACTGGGCTGGGAGCTGCCTGTAGGCTTCACTCACATGTCTGCTGCTTGGACTTGAACATCCAGAGCTCCTCAGGAAGGTCATTCGCTTTACGGTCTTACCACATGCTATTAAAGCATTTGTGCTGAATGGTGGCCAGACTGCTTACATAGCAGTTCCAGGCTCCAGGGCAAGTGGCCCAAGAGGCAGAGATAAACAGAAGCTATATCACCTTTGCTAACCTGACCTTAAAGTCACCCACCATTACTCTTGTTATATTCTTTTGCCAGGGAAGTCACAATATCCCACTTGCTTTAAGGGGAAGACATGGACAACTCCTGCTTAATAGGGGAGTGGCAAGATTCCAAAACGACATGTGGGACACAAAGTGATTTTGTGGTTATTCTTGGAAAATACAGTTTGCTAAAGAGGAATCATGTCTTAGAGTATCTCATCTTATCATTTTTTGGTCACTCTCTTCTTCTTGCCCTAGCTGTTCATGGCCTTCTTCCTCTATTCTCTTAGAGCTCCAAATTTTCCTCACTCCATTATGCACGATAGTTCAGTTCTTGCCAATATCCTATCTCTGCCGCCAGTCAGACCAAAGAGACTCTATCCCCCAGGAACCTGAACGTCTATCTTCTTTACTCAGATTTACAAGTAAATAATCCTTGGTCCTGCTCTCTATCGGACTGCAGAGAATGGTATGAAAGAGAATGAAAGGAATAGGGAAAGATAGGAGAGTAGCCACAGTCTTTGACAAAGATCCTCTCCTCCTTAAAATAGAGCCCAGAAATAGTAAAGGGGAAGGGAATCTCATACAGTCCAAGAAAGAAGATATATCCTCAATAATGCAAGGGAGAAAAATACGTAAACAAAACCCCTGAGTCTTGGACAGCATCATTTAATAATCTATTCGAAGATGGAGGAATTCATTGCTTCAGCTTGAAGTGATTAGTCAACAAGATGAGAATGTCAGATACAGAAAAAGCTCCAGAAAGAGAAACAAAATTGTGAAACAGCTACAGCAACATCAAAACCCTTGTGGCAAAGTGCCCTGCTTCACACTTCCATTTCATCTCTCGTATCCAGCAGTATTGAAGATGGAAAAATAAAAGCAGTTATAATTTCTTTGAAGATGCCTATTGAATAAAAATAGTTCTGACACAATAGTCCCCTCCACATAGTATTCTAGGAAAATTAGTTTTCTTTAAGAGAACATATCTGATGCACACTTGTACCAGATTAGACTGCTTTCTGTAACATATAATCACAAATCTAATTAATAATGACTTAAGTAGTCGAGGTTTTTAAATTTTTTACCATGTAATGAGGAGCCCCAAAGTTGCAAGCACAGTCACTATCATGATTTTATGATTTAATTAAGGATTCAGCTTTCTTCTATCTTTCCACCTCCTCCAACTTTAGTGTGTGGCTTTTAACCACATGATTGCAAGATGGCTGCTGCTGCTTCAGTCATCACATTCACATTCCAGATCAGAAATGGGAGGAAGTATCAAAAGCCTTCTCCTTATGACAAAAGAGTAATTCTTCTCAGTGAGTTTGTCCTACATCTTATTAAACCAGAGCTTTGTCACATGGCCACAACAAACCAGGGTGGTACTTTAGCTTTCTAGTAAACCTAGGGGGAGATAAAGAAATGGGTGTTGTGAATGACATTTCATTACAAAAGTAGAGTGTGCTATAAGTAGTAGCCCATGAGTCAGGAGTGCTGGCTTCTATCTAATCCTCTGATTTAACTATCTAATCATGGAGAAGACTTTTAACCTACAGGACCCCATCCAAAAGAATGAACTAATGACATAGATTTGAATACTCTATGATGGTCTACATCCAGTGTTAACTTAAGGCAGCACGATAGGGGCAGACACTGTTGGTCACCTAACCAACAGTCATTTCCCACCTGTCTTCCTTACTGGTAGAGACCAACTTCCACTGTATAACCTGGTGAGATTGTCTGAGCCTTTCTTCTAGCTAGAGCATGATCATGTGACCAACAGTTGGCCAAGAAGACCCAAGGAAAAGTATGCCATAGAATCGGAGAAAGATTTTCCACCAGACAGTAAGATCAGTATATGAGGAAACATCTTCTGGATCTTTCTCCCATCCTCTTTCCCCATCTAGTCTCTGGACTCATCTGTATGAGCTATGGCAGCCATTTTGTATCAATGAGGCAACAAACTCTACACACTAAAAATAATGGAATAGATGGATGATAAAGAATTTTAGTCATTGGTGAAATCAATTATGGGATCACCTTTTCCTGATATTGCATTACAGGAAACAATAAGAACCCTCCCTATATAAGTTATTAATGTTTAATGCTATAACTTGCAGCCCAAACATCTCATACAATACAAAGATCTAGTAGAAACAATTGTAGATTCTAAACTAGCAGTCTTACACTTTATTTGCATATGAATCACCATGGAAGCTTGTTAAAATGCAGATTTCTGATGCAGTAGATCTGGGGTGGGGCCTAAAATTCTGCATTTTTAACAGGCAGGTGATGTCGGTGCTCCTGCTCTAGAGAAGCTCAACATCACATTTGGAACATCCAAGTTCTAACTCATATGTGGCTCTTGTATGACATCAATCAAGTCACATCACTTGTCTAGGCCTCAGTTTTCTCATAGAATCTGATATCTTATGATTCTAAGTATTACCAGAAGAAAATGTGTTCATTTCCTCGGCGAATGAAGATACCCATGAAAAGTGAACCGAGAAGGCATACATGCTGTGATTTATTTTAAACCTTCTGCTAAATGGTCATTAATCTCATTACTTGATACAAATTGCAATCGGAACGAGGGCACATATGCCAGCGCTTGTTTCCATGACTGTCCAACTGCCCCACCTACATGAAAACATCATGGGAACAGAATATTAAGCTGAGCTGTGTTTGCAGCTGCTCCCTTAGAACCTCATTATGAATAATATGTGTGCTAATCAGAAATTCAATTAATAGAGATTTGAAAAGATTTAGAGCAATACATCCTTTTCCCTACCCCACTCTCTTGCCATGAGAGTGAAAGATGAATGTGGTTATTTTCATAACAAAAAAGCCATCTGCCTGCAAGGGTGATTGCAGCTTGGTACCCTCTGTCCCAGGTACTCAACCAGCCCACAAACATCTTGGTCCAACACTGAAGTCTGTCTGCTTTCACCTTTGAGCATTTTCTCCCTCTCTCCTAACCTCACTGCGCTCACTTACGCAGCTGATCAGGGATGATCTACCCTCCCATGGCACCCTTCCAGCTAGAGTCTTGGACACCTCCTTTACTATGCCCTGAGACATGTCAGGTGCCAGGAAGCAGTGGAGTACTGTTACACCATGAGTAGGGAGATGAGAGATTTCTCATTTTTTTCTTATATGTACTTTTCTCTTTTTAATAGACTATTTCTTTTTTTTTTTAAAGATTTTATTTATTTATTTATTAGGAAAGGGAGAGAGTGAGAGAGAGCATGAGAAGGGAGGAGGTCAGAGTGAGAAGCGGACTCCCCATGGAGCTGGGAGCCCGATGTGGGACTCGATCCCGGGACTCCGGGATCATGACCTGAGCCAAAGGCAGTTGCTTAACCAACTGCGCCACCCAGGCGCCCAGACTATTTCTTAGAACTGATTTAGATTACAGAAAAATTGAGGATATAGTAGAGTTCCAGTTTCCCTCACATTATTTTCCCCTATTATTAATGTCATACATGAATATGACACAAATAATGAACCAATAGTGATACATTATAATTCACTAAAGGCCACAGTTTATTTAATTTCCCTTGGTTTTTACCTCATAGTCTTTTTCTGTGCAGGTTCCATATTACATTTATGTTATGTCCCTTTAAGCTCCTCTTGGCGGTGGTCATTTCTCAGACTTTGTTTAGATGACCTTGAGAGTTTTAAGGAGTACTGGTCTGGTATTTTGTAGGATGCTCCATTATTAGAATTCGTCTAATATTTTTACCATGGTAAGACGGGGGTTATGTGCTACTGGAAAAAAGATCAGAGAGACAAAGTGCTATTTTCATCAAACCCAATTAAGCCTATATACTAGCAACATGGTTTTTAACCATTGATGTTGGCCTTTGACCACCTGGTTGAAGTCTGTTTGTCAGGTGTCTCCAGAATTAAATTACTCTTTCCTCCCTTTTGCATACTGTACATTTTGAAAAAAAATCCTTCTGGGCGGCCTACATTTAAGGAGTGAGGATTTATGCTCTAACTCCTCGAGGCAGAGCTCTACATAAAATATTGGAATTTTTGTGTGGGGAGAATTGTCAATACTTATCCATTATTAATCTATTCAAAAATTAATTTATGTCATTTGAAGTCACGTATACTTATTTTATATTCTTAAAGTCTAGTACTACCTTTCCCCTTCAAGTTGTCCCACTTTTGGCCATTGGGGACTCTTTTAGTTGTTTTTTTTTTTCCCTTTAGTATATCCCCACTACTGTGTGCTGTGTGGGTATATCTCCTCCTCCTCCTCCTCCCCCTCTTCCTCCTCCTCCTCCTTCTTCTTCTTCTTTTTGTCCTTTTTTACTTTCTGGTGATAAGGATGATCCAAGCTCATCTTGTATATTTCTTCTCCAAGTCATAGAATCAGTCATTTCTCCAAATAGGTCTGGTTATTTGTTTTAGAGAACAGTGTTAGAAACCAAGTACTAGGTTTTAGTGTGCTATTGCTATTGGACTATTAATTCCATTAGGCCCTCTCAGCTGACAGAACAAATAAAAAGGGTGTTTATACTAATCCATATATATACACATATCAATATATGTAAAAACCTGTATCTATAAGAAGCTAAACATAACTTCATTCTGAGGCCCCCAACTGTAATCCATTTCCATATAGATCATTCTAGACTCCTCTTCTTGCTTATCTGGAACTTCCCACCCCAATAGCAAAAGAACTGGCCACAACTATATGCTATCCATTTAATTAATTCTTCTCTTCCAATATACATGTATGGCAGTATCATTGTTAACCTGAATCCCCATGGGAAACAACTTTATCAACTAGGGTACAGTTAGGGTTTTTTTTTTCTTTAGTCTTTTTTTTTTTTAAAGATTTTATTTTTATTTATATATTTATTAGGAAAGAGAGAGTGAGAGAGAACATGAGAAGGGAGAAGGTCAGAGTGAGAAGTGGACTCCCCATGGAGCTGGGAGCCCGATGTGGGACTCGATCCCCGGACTCTGGGATCATGACCTGAGCTGAAGGCAGTCGCTTAACCAACTGAGCCACCCAGGCGCCCTTTTCTTTAGTCTTAAAAACTCAACTTATTTCCAAAGATACTTAGATTGGCACCTTTCCCCCTCATCAGCTTCAGTGTGGTAGTATCAAACATTTCTAATAGAGTGAGATTCTTTTGTCACTATCTATATTCCTTCTTGAGGTCCCAAGATTATTTATATCTTTATATATTCAATGGTAATTAGGAGTTCAAAGTAAATAGTGTAGCTCATGTTCCCCACTTCACAAACCTTTCCACACAATGAATCCTTTGTTTTTCATTTCATATCACTAAAGAATTAAATTATAAAATCATAGCCTGTAAAAATTCTTAGGAATCTCAGGGGTTTCCTCGCCTGGTTAGCCAAGGAATGGCAGGCCAAACAAATTAGTTGGTTGGTCCAAGGACTAGGACTCCGCTCTCTTGGTTCTCAATCCAAAGCTATTTTCCTTACACTACTTAATATACAGGGAGAAGAGTAATTTTTGTGAGGGAAATCAAGCTGTGGTTAGTACTGATGTATCTAACTTTCCAATTCCAGGTGAAATTGCAGACTGGGGCTGGTCACACTGTGGCTAATTACACAGTGTGCTTTCACGTGAGTTAACTATTCCTCTTGTCCCATAAGTGCAGTCAGGCCTACCCAGGCATAATGTGGTCACTTCCAGGGGAACCTCTAAGCTACCATTGAACTTGGATTGAATTTTCATTCCAAATCTTGTGAAAAGGAAGGGGAAGATGAGTGTGGATCACTTTAGATCAACAAAAATCATAAATCTTTAGTTCTTCATTGCTCAGAGCATCTGCTCCAGCATTGCCTCTTCCTATAGCCTTCCCAGATTTATCTCTCTCTGCTTCAGAGTTTCTTTTCTCTGTGTTTCTATATCCTTTGTCACACCACCTTCTGTCATTAGACATAAACTTTTGAAGTCTGGGACTATGGCGTGTATGTCAATTCCCTCAACAGATGACTTTATATGTGGCAAATAAGATCTTTTGATTAATATTTGTTTAGGTAACTAGTAAAGGAAGAATGGAGTTAGAGACACCTTAAAAATTTGGAAACATGACTGAGATGGTAAAATGAAAAAGCCAATACCAACCATGAGAAAAACAAGAGAAGTATGAAAAAGAGTAGGATTGAAGTTGCATTAGCTACTCTAGGACCCAGAGAAGAAAGGGGATTCAGGCTATCTAGGAAGGAGTCCCTACACTCCATAAAAATATAGATATGGGAAGATCATTAATGTGTAGTTCTTTTAGAATCCTAACCACCATGACATCAGGAAGGATTCTTCTGTGTCTCCGAGGTTGAGGGTGATCATAGACTTATGACATTAAGGTTGGAAGAAATCTAAAAACAATCTTACCTACCTTTCTCTATCTCATTGCTCTACTTTGAACTGCTAAGCACTGTAAATGGAAGTCAGAGTATCACAGGTCCCCAGAGTTGCATGAGAAGGGGTTCTTCACAGGACCAAAAGTCATAAAAGGCAAAGCTTCATACTCCCATTTGAGGCACCTCTTAGCCAAGAGACAGAAACCTAACCTTGGGGTTCAAAGTCACAGAACCTCAAAGATCTTTCCATAACAGAAACTGGTGCCTTCACAGGGATATAAGAAGGGTGACAGAATTTGGACTAGGTTCAGAATGAAAAAGCTGAATAAAATAAGCCTTTTGTCATTGATAATGGACCTTAGGGTAATTAAGAACTGAACAGAATGATAAAAGGGACTACTAATTGAAATTGCTTCCTAAAAGGAAATAAAAGTAATAGAAAATGGCCAAAATTGTCTATAAATGTGGATGCAAATCTGGCCACTTCCACTCACTAACTGGGTGACTTTGGGCATGTAACTTGTGCTTCCCTAGCCTTACCCTCATTCCTTGTAAAATTAGGATAATGATACTTATCTGGTAAGCTTGTTATAAGGGTGAAATGAGAAAAATCAGTTAAAACAACAAAGAATCCAAAAGACAGAGAAAGAAGTCATCATCATTGTTACCATCACATTATCACCATCAGCAAACACCAAATCCACAATCGCCAAAATGTATCAAGTATTTACTGCTTGCTAACTATTGTACTTGTTGTGTGACATGTAGTTGTTATTGTTAGTGTTGTTGTCGACCAATCAGTAATACCAGAAGGTTATGGATTTTCCTTGTTTTATGGCCATCAAATCAAACTGGTTTTCTTCTACCTTGAGGAATTTGTATGAAGCAGCCTAAAGGCAAGAGAATCATAAGGGATCCCACCCAAGTCTTTTGCTTTCTTATGATTCACCATAAAATGAGACATCCAGAATAATGCTAGTTCTGAGACAGACTGGAAGAAAGGCTGGAGCATTTATACATTTCCCAGTCTTCTGAGAGATAGTCTTCAATGTCTAGTGCCCTATATCAGTCCAGAGAGCTGGTTTTATGAACTGATTTCTTCTTAGGTCCAGACAGCTATAGCCATGTGTCTCTTTAGAGTGAGGGCTGCATTTCTCAGTTACTGGTAACAATTTCTTTTGAGGAAAAGGAAATCAAATTGCCACTTAAAAAAAAACCTGCATAAATTTCAGGAGCATTAATTACTATTGCCCTTGGGCTTCTGGGAACTCATGCTGTCTTTCCATGGTGATTATCATGATTACATGCTATTTTAATTTTATATTTAGGTCTCTACAGAAATTGCAGATATGTTTCAGTTTAGCTAGAGGAGTTTTCAATCAAAATGAGTTAACATGCTTTTCCTTATTCTAGATTAAACTCTGTGTGGTTATGTTCATCTTAAATGCATGATCATATCCTTGGGCTTTTCAATGAGAAATTCTGGATAGATATCCAATCCTTGTCATCACTATCTGGAAAGACTTATGGGATCATTAGGTCTAGGTCCTGACCTTCAGGATTAGGCTAGTCCATTGAGGAAATGGCAAAAAGACCAGGCTACCTCCTTCTCCCTCACTGACCTGGAATAATTTGAAGCTAGTGCCAGACTCCCACTGTTCCCATTGTCTTTGTCTGATACAACACAGTAAGAATTTCCTGGTCAAATAAAGGGACAGATAATCCCTGATAAGCCTGAGAGACAGCAGGAGCTCATGTTCACGGCATTGGTGGCCCTCTTGTTTCATTAAATGGAGATGTGTGTTGTCAAAGCCAAGCAAGGAACAGAGGATTGTAATGGGTTTCTGATTCTGCAGGGGCCTATTTTTTTCTCTCCTGGCTGGGACTTTATTTCCTAAACTCAGAGAATATTAGGGCTGAAGGACAAGAATCTGTAGTAGTAGAGGTGGTGAACGGCCAGACAGAGTGAAGAATGGATTTAAAAATAGGCATGACCAAACCCAGGAAAACACCTGATTGATCCACTGACCGTTAAACCAGGACATATGAACCCATCAAGTGCTATGGATTTCCCTTTCAGATCTATAGTATGTTGCTAAAAGAGCACAGTTCTATTTTGTTTTTAAGATTTTATTTATTTATTCATTTGAGAGAGAGAGTAGGGGGAGGGGCAGATCAAGAGGGAGAGGCAGAGAATCTCAGGCAGACTCGGCACTGAACCTGACACAGGGGTGGATCCCACAAACCCAAGACCATGATCCCATCTGAAACCAAGAGTTGGACACTTAACCAATTGAGCCACACAGGCGCCCCCATAACCACCTTTCTAAATAACACAGTCTAGGAACCCATTTCATCCATGTGAGAAAATGAACATCATCCTATGTAAGCATCAAATAATTTGTGATTTAAGCCACAATGGAAAATACATTTCTCCAAACACCAATAATTGTTTTATACCAACTCTTCAAAAACAAGTGAATTTTATTTATGTTTTCCCTCTTGAAACTGGTGATAGGAAGCTCCATCTGCGAAATCCATATTGGTACTAAGAAGTTGGCCACACAGCAACAGAGAGAATTTATGCTGACTTTCATCAAATCTACCTAAAATTGGGGAACTTTGGGTCCTGAAAGGCCCACAGGACAAATCAGACAATTTCCACAAGGTACCATATATTTGTCCAGAGGAGGAAGGCCTGACATAGCTAGGACACCTGGGTCTAATCCTGCCTTGACCACTAATGGGATGCATGTCCTTCAGGAAGATACAGCCTTCCTGGACTTCAAGTCCCCATCTGTGAAATAAAGATGGGCTAAGTCAGTATTTTTCAGCCCTGGATATTTCAATCACTTGGTAAGATTTTGTGAAAGTGATGCTCAGGCCTTACCCTAAATTAATTACATTACACTCATCAGGGGATGGAGTTATTTGTTTAAAGTTCCTCAGGCAGAGACCCATGAGGCCAGATTCGTCCTGAGTTCACACGGTGTGGACATTCTGTCACATTCAGTTCTATATTACCTTGGAACTTCTGGTCACTCTGAACTTTCTCTCCTGTGGAAGGCAGAGTTCTAAGAAGACTACCAATGAGTTCTACCCCTGTATCAACCCCTTTGATGTGCAGCTGGGGCCTGTGACTTGCTTCTGGCCAAGAGAATATGGCAAAGGTGAGGAGACAGTCAATCTGATGATTATGTCACCTCAGGCATAGCGGACTAGACAGAGAGATTCTCCGGTGGGCTTTGAAGAAGTAAACGGCCATATTGTGAAAGGGTCTCTGTCACGGACTGAGTATTTGTGCTCCCTGCCTCCATAGTTCATATGTTGAAATCTAATGCTTATTGTGGTAGGATTTGGAAATGGAGTCTTCGGGAGGTGATTAGAGCATGAGATCTTATTCATCTTATTTGGGAGGTGATTAGAACACGAGATCTTATTCATGATCTAACGATCATGAATAAGATTTCATGAAAGGCATTAGCACCCTTATAAGAAGCTAAAGAGCCTTGCCCTCTTTCCATCATGTGAAGATGTGAGGAGAAGGTAGCAACTTGCAAAACTGGAAGAGGACCTTTTTCCATCTCGGTTGGATCCTGATTTCGGAATTCCAGGCTCAGGAACTGTAAGAAATAAATTTCTGTTGTTTATAAGCCACCCAGGCTGTAGTACTTGGTCACAGCAGCCCGAACCAAATAAAACAGTATCTGAGAGAGCCACACAACCAGGCGCTGCTACACCCTCCGGTCCCTGGCTGACAATCTGCAAGAAAGCAGGAACCTCAGTCCTAGAACTGCAGAGCTGAATTTGGCCCCAAACCATGTGAGTTTGGAAGAGAATCTAGAATTCCAGAAAGGAAGAGCCGGCACCAAAGACTGCAGCCTTGTGGGACCCTGAGCAGAGGACTGCGATTTTTGTCTGGTCTCCTGACCCGTAGGAACTGTGGGCTAATAAATGCATATTGTTTAAGGTCGCCAAATTTGTGCTTATTTGTTCCACAGCAATAAAAAAGAAAAATTAATACATCTTCCAAGTGGTGTACTTATGCTCAGCGTGACTGTGCCTGGTGGTATCTCACAGAAAGGTGTGAGGTATATTTTGGAGAAACCTGGACTTGTAATGCTGAAAAAGAAATTGTAGAGTTAAGATTTTCAAAAAAGGGAAATAAATACATATTTTAAATTTAGGTTATATTGGGGCGCCTGGTGGCTCAGTGGGTTAAAGCCTCTGCCTTCAGCTCAGGTCATGATCTCAGGGTCCTGGGATTGAGCCCTCTCTGCTCAGCAGGGGGCCTGTTTCCCCCTCTTTCTCTTTGCCTGCCCCTCTGCTTGCTTGTGATCTCTCTCTGTGTCAAATAAATAAATAAAACATTAAAAAAATTTAGGTTTATTTCCTCAAATTCAAGTGCTTAAAATTATTTTTAAAATGCATTTGTTTTTAAATCAGGAAAGATCTATGTTAATATCTTTGCTATCACAAAACCAAATGCCTTATGACTTATTCTTCCCATGTTTGGCCTCAGGTTTCTTACTGGTAAAATGTGGTGAGTAAAGAAGTTCCCTTTCAATATCTATGATCCTCTTTGCATAGGGATCCCATCAGCACAACGAGGAAGGGTAGGCAGTCTGAAGTGAGCCTGATGTGAGTTTAAATTCTGACTCCACTCTTTATCAGCTATAGATTTTGGCAAGTGATTTATCCATCTTACTAAGCCTCAGTGTCATCATCTATAAAATGGGGTTAATAAAATTCTTCAATCTTCTAGCTTTATGGGTAGGTTTATTATATGGATCAGTGGATATAATGGACTCAATGAAACAGGACTGAACACATAGTAATGACTCAAAAATGGCAGTGGTGGCGATGGTTGCTTTTGATACAGCTCTTCGCTTGATGGCATTAGGGACAATTTGTTTATTGTTAGCAGCTGTTACGATCTGTCCCAGGAGATCATTCAACAAGGCACATTTGAGAATGTGGAGTTGGGGACAGAATATAATGGTGGTACAAAGTCTGCAGAGGAGGGCAGCGTCCTTCTCCAAAACCAGCAGGGAGAGGCAAACTCTTCTACGCCCTCCTCTATTTTCATTGCTTCTTGCTTCAACAGTGCCAAGAGCCAACGCCAAGAGGATGGACGTGACAGAGATTAACAATACATTCCTAGATCTGGGTTAAAGAACAAAAACATGAATTTTTTCCCCATCCCTTAAATTGTCCCTATTGTTTTCTTTCCCTTTTCACCAGTAAAGCCAGTCTTTTCCAGGCACTATTCTGAACTACTTTCAGGGAGCAGATGTAGTTCTTTTGAAATCAAAGGATGAGTGATTCCCTGACAGACTTAAAAAGTCTTCAAATATTATTGTGTTTGAGCTGCATCATCGAGGAAGACTATAGCCAAAAAAGGTATTCTTTGCTCAAGCAGAGCTGTTAAATAAAATCCCAAATTTGCTTTTGAGAGTCTCACCCTAAATGTGGAGAAGAAAACTACAAAGTTGGGCCCCAAGAGAGACTTTCTACTTGGCTGACAAGAGTTTTCAAGAAAGTTGCCTGTCGATCCCCAGAGCCCACATTTATTTGGCAATGAATGGTTTGCTTTTCAAAAGAGAAAGAAATCACTAAAACAAGAGATAACTTCCCTTTTGTGGAAAAAAAAATTTAACGGAGAAACAAAAGAAGTTCTTAGAGGGTAAGTCCATGAAATACTAAGTTATATTGAAAGGTTCATTACCAGAAATTTTGTGTGAGCTAAAAACAGATGGTTATATAGATTAATGGATATGAGAACGATAAGGCATCACCAATTTCAAATCAGAGGTCTTAAAGGTGTTCAGAGTCTAAAACCTGTGTCATAAACATCAAGCACCACATTCCACAAAAAGTCCCGTGATGATACCATTAGAAAAGGAATTCATCACAGATTGGTCCCTGTGTTGCTATCTTACTCTCTTGGACACACAAAGAAATAAGAGAAAAGGAGACAAATGATGGGCGCTTTTTTTTCCCCAAAAAATGCTTTTATCTAAAGCATACATACTTTTAATACATACTATGCTGTGTTTATTTGAGAGGCAATCTGAACAAAATTTGCCTTGTTTAGTCAGTGTAATTGCTGTGAGCTTTATGATAAAAATCAGAAGAAAATGGCCCATGAGAACCATGTTCAGATGTACAATTGGCCTCTGATCACACAAAATAGAACATGACTGCTGGCCTCCTGAGATCTTCTCTGGTTCAGTCTGCAGATGCAAGGCTGACAACAGAGCTGTCTAGAAGGCTAAGTGTTAGGGAAGGTCAAAGAAAAGAATTGACCACCCACTGACCCATGAACTGGACCCAGGCCATTGGCAGTTCCTCTCTCTGGCCTCTGTCTTTGAAATGTGGGTTCTGCTTGTCTTTTCTACTGTCAAAGGCTGCTCCAAAGACATAGGACACAACCTTCAGATGGTGATGTGGTTTCGAGAATATCTTTACGGTTTATATGACTGAACCCAGTTAGGCCTCTACGTAAACTTGTAAGGTTTGGTAGGTGGGTGTGGGACTCCCCTGTCTTGCTGCTGCCCAAGACAACCCTCATATGTAGGTTCCCTTTGCTTATTAAACCTGCCCCCTGACCATCTGGAATGGCCTGGCTTTCTCTTCCATCTCTCCCTGCCCTCCACACATGGGGTCCAGTTTCAGGTGGTACCCAGGAAGCTCCCGCGAAGGTTATAAACCAACACTAAGGAGGGAGAGATTACCAGGAGGAAAGAAAGATGAAAACAATTTGGAAATTGTGCTCGAGATGGCTTCTTTTCAACTCTTGCTGTCATCAACTTCCTTGGGATAAAAATGAATTTCAGGATATACTGTTCACACTACAAATCCCGGTGGAGAGATCTCTCCACACTAGAACCAAAGGCATAGATCCAAAAGGCTGAATCAAGCAACACCAGGTGCAGGAGGTTATGAAAAGGATGTTCCAAGTTTTCCAAATGCTCTCATGGGAATTCTGGAACTACATCAACACTTTTTTCGGTATTTTTCCAGGTCTGATACTTCTCCAACCAGTTAGAGAATCATTTTTTAAAACTTAATCATGTTTTGCACCAATACTGAATTTAAAAGAATAATATTAAGCTCTCCTTTCCTTCCTCGACTGCAGAGGACTTGGGTTTGCATTGGAATCCCACCATCAAGCCAAATGTGTGTTCAACAAATGCACTTAAACATTCGTTTTTGCCTTTCAACAAGGTCAAGTGAAAGTTGTCCATAAATTTCATCCATAATTCACAAAAATGAGGGCCAAATGGATGTTTTCTAGATACGTGATGATATATAGGAATTTAAAAATTTTATAAATATATTAAAGAGTCAAGCTGCAGGGCGCCTGGGTGGCTCAGTTGGTTAAGTAACTGCCTTCGGCTCAGGTCATGATCCCGGAGTCCTGGGATCGAGTCCCACATCGGGCTCCCAGCTCCACGGGGAGTCCGCTTCTCCCTCTGACCTTCTCCCCTCTCATGCTCTCTCTCACTGTCTCTATCTCAAATAAATAAATAAAATACTTTTTTTAAAAAAAAGAGTCAAGCTGCAGAACAAGAAGCAAAACGACCAATATACATATGAAAATCAGTTCACCTTATTTATGATTAAAAATGGAAATGACGACATTAGGATAGCATCTTCCTTATAAAATTGGTAATAAATAAAAATATCAATGATGGTAAGGATTATGGACCACGGTCATATTCATATATTGCTGAGAGGACAAAGTGGGACAACCTGTCTGGGGGGAGATGTGGAATTTGGCAATATTTATAAAATGCTTAAAAAACTCACATACCTGGGCACCTGGGTGGCTCAGTTGGTTAAGCATGATTTCAGTTCAGGTCGTGATCTCAAGATCTTGGGATCAAGCCCTACATAAGGCTCCTGGCTCAGTGGGGAATCTGCTTCAGATTCTTTCTCCCTCTCCCTCTGCCCCTCCCACTGTGCTCTCTCTTTTTCTTCTCTCTCTTTCTCTCTCTCTCTCTAAAATAAGTAAATAAATCTTAAAAAAAATTCATGTACACTTTGGATCCCAAATTCCATTTCTATGACTATATCTTAAGAAAATAATTAAGGATGCATGCAAGCATTCAGCTTCAAGAATATACAGCACAGTATTTTTTTTATAATAACAGAAAAGCAGAACCTAAGTTTTCACAATTTCTCAGTTTAGCAAAATATTATATACCCATACAATGGAATAGGATTTTGCCATTGAAAATCACACTACAGATTTTTTATGGATACAGATACTTACAGAATATTTGTGGCTAAAAAAAGAAGTTACAAAAATGACTTTACTATGATAAAAGCAAGTGTAAAAGGTGAAAATGTGCATAGGATTCTGATGTTGTTAAGTATTAACTGGCCAGGGAACTCAGGAACGCCTGGCTTTTGCCCTGTCAAGTTTGCCAATTTATTTCAGCTTTTCCAAAGAAGAGAAATTCAAGGGACGAATTCAAACAGTAAACAGAGTACCAATTTATTAGCTGGATCAGTGCCTGAGATGTCCATAAGGCTTCTCAGTTAAAAGTGAATGGGCGAGAGGGGCTGGTGGGGGGAGGGGGGTGCACTTGGGTGGCTCAGTCAGTTAAGCATCTGATTCTTGATTTCTGCTCAGGTCATGATCTCAGGGTTATGAGCTCAAACCCTACACAGACCTCTGTTCTGGGCATGTAGCCAGCTTGGGATTCTCTCTTAACCTCTCCTTCTGTCCCTCCCTACCCCTCTCTCTCTCTCTCCCTCTCTAGAAGAGGAAGAAGAAGGAGGAGAAGAAGGAGCAGGAGGAAAAGAAGGAGGAGGAGGAGAAGAAGAAGAGGAAGAGGAGGAGTTGGAGGAGGAGGAGGAGGAGGAGGAGGAGGAGGAGGAAATGAACTGGGAATCTACATGGGGCCTCTGTCTCCCCACCACAGCCAAAAGCAGAAACTCCACTTAGGCGTGCATCCAGAGAGAGGGGAGTCAGACCTGACTTAGCTTACTGATCTCTCGGCAAGGAATGAGAGGAGCCAGTAAATGTGAACTCCCGAAAACCCACGTTTTAATAACGGTGAAGAGGCCATTAGTAAACGTGACCCCATGATTAACATAGAATCTCATCAGTAAAATTACCTTCCCTCAGTTGGAGAAGTGGGACAGGCAGTGTGTGTGTGCACGTGGGATGAAAGGCAGACCCAGAGCCACAAGGTCCTGCCCACCGATGTGGTTTCAGTAATCTTCTGCTGCATAACAATCCATTCCCCAGTGCAACTGCTTAAAAACAATCACATGACTGCCACAATGTTGTGGGTTGACGGCGCTCTGATCTACGGCTCTGCCCCATGCAGTGGCCCTGAGCTTACTCACGCAGCCGCATTCAGCTACGAGCTCAGCAGATGCCAAAGCCTCCAGATGGACTCCGGGGTCTCACTCGTCATTCAGGAGTGTTGCCCAACCTCTTGATGTGCAGTGACTGGTTTTAAAGTAAGAGCGTTCTAGGAAAATAAACTGAGTTCTAAAAATGTGCCTGGGATCCGTCTGACATCGGTGTGACACTCACACAGAAATGACTGTCATGAAGGAAGAGGTTTATCAAGATCCCTAGAAGCAACATCAGGAGGAACAGTGGCTTGGTGTTTGATGTAGATTAAAAAGAGTTGGCGTTGTGGGCCCTGGATTGGTTGGTTTGTGTTGTGCATTAAAGATGCCTTCCCAGGGAAGTCATTTACTATCTCCAGATATTCGAGAGCCTGGGAGGGACAGTGTCTCGAGGATCAAAGCCCCAAAAGCCAGGGCACCAAGAATTAGAAAATACATGGGGCACCTGGGAAGCTCAGTTGGTAGGGCATCTGCCTTCGGCTCAGGTCATGATCTCAGGGTCAAGGGACCGAGTCCCGCATCGGGCTCCCTGCTTGGTGGGAAGCCTGCTTCTCCCTCTCCCACTCCACCTGCTTGTGTTCCCTCTCTCACTGTGTGTCTCTCTGTCAAATAAATAAATAAAAATCTTAAAAAAAAAAAAAAAGAGTAAGAAAATACAGTTCCTACCAGCCCCGACAGGCACCCTAAGCTCTTGCCAAGCTTCTGTTTGCATCATGTTTGCTAAGATCCCCTTAACAAGAGCAAATCACATGATCAAGGCCATAGGAGGGAAAGAAACAAGGTCACAGACACAGGAGATATTGCCCATTAAGGGTTGTCACTGTAACAGCTCCTGCATAAATATTTGCAAGTGAAAGGATATTTGCCATGCTCAACAATGGCCACCCTTGGAGTCTAGACTTGCATACTGTTTCGTCCTTTTATCTTATTGTGTCGTTTTTAGCCTATAGATTTTCCTATTTTTCAACCACGAATATGCATTATTTCTGTAATAAGAACAACGCGAAAATTAATTAACAAAATAAATACTACTGTCTTACGTAAGTTTTCCCAGCAGCTGAAGCTAAGAAGAGGATTCTTGTGCCAGTGATTTAGTGCCCCCATGAGGAAACCAACCATAAGGAAGTGAGAAAAGCAGGACAGGGCAGGTAAAGGAGTTGAGCAAGAATGCGATCTCAGCTGAGGTCCAGGCTCAGCCTGAGACCCCAAGGAGCTCTGCAGGAGGGAAGGGGCCGCGGAGCTGTTTCGCCATGAGACAATGGTTCAGGCTTTTGTACTCCATTTCGGTTAGCCATCAGTGGTGGCTAACTCCGGGCAGGAGGGCATAATCTCTCGGGCATCTCCTGTTAATTTATGTTTATATTTATATTTAAATATACAGATACAGATTCCCATAGGGAAGACAAGTTGCTGGAGAAAGATGCTGCTTTCAGCTCTTATTAGACAAGCCCAGAGAAGTCAAGGGACAGGAGCAGCCACTCCACAAATGGGCCCAACATATCTAGTAGAGCTACTCCAGCTTATTCTAAAGGCCTGTCTCTCTAACGCCTCACAAACTGCCTCCAACATCTGTCATATACTCCAAATATGCTCTCTAAACAGAAAGCAGACATCCAATAATATATATTAGATGAATCAATGGGCAAATATGTGAAACGCAACATTTCCCTTTCGTGTGTATACCATGGATCCTTAAATATGACTTCAGAAAGTGGGGAATCCAGAGAAGATAGCAGGAGATTATAGATGAAATACCACTCCTTCTCTTTGAATAGCTCTATAACTGTGATGATAAGGCAGATTTTGCTACACTTTCAAACAAAATTCTCCTCTGGGCTAAAATCATGCATGGGAAGTTTCAAGGAGGAAGAATCATTTTTTTCTAAAGGTTACAGGCCTAAATTATAAACTCAAGTCAATAAGTTAGACGTCTGAAAATTCTAAAAATAGGGGTGGATAATAAGAGTGCTTTCTCAACCAAAACCACAACCTTCCCTCTGCTGCACTCAAGAGAAAGCAGCAGAAACTCATCTTTCTCCCCAAGTGGAAAAATGGGTAATAGAAAATCTACCATATGCCTTAAATTCTGTGCACTGACAGTGTGTTTCCATCAATCTCATTTATTTTCGTCTGAAGTCTTATTTTCAGGCCATTACATTCAAATACCGAATCAGGCCATATTCACCAAGATGCTCTGGGAGGAGAAAATGCCTTTCCTATATCAGGCACGCTTATTTTCTGGGTTTTACCATCAATGATGACACGTCTCCACTGAAGGAGAGAGAGATGATGGCTCATAGAATCCTAAGTAAATAATTTGATAGAGGTTCATAGAAACATGGAGATGTCCAGAGGTCTCTCTGTTAGGTGAACTATGGACAGGACAGAGAAGGGCCTTGTCAATTTCACTAAATGGAGAAATGGACTATATATATATATATATATATATATATATATATATATATATATGAGAGAGAGAGATAAAGGTTCCAAGACTGTCATGGTCCCAGTGAAATGGGGTGGGAAGCTAAAGTCCTGCCCACCTATGTTCTTCCCAAACCCTACCGACCTTCAACAACGAACCTATATAGCTGACCAGAAAGGAAAAAATTGAGGCCCAGACATAAAAAAAGAAAAGACACACAGCTCTACAGCTAACTCAAAAGACAGCCCAAACTCTAATCCAGAAATATTATGCCCTTTCCACATCATTGCTCAACCACTGATTAAATATAATTTTATTCTTTTCAATATAAGTGAGATGTTTCAGACTTTTTAAAAATGTTTTTCATATAAAGCAATGCCCAGAACCATAGATATATAAATCTTTTAACAAACTATTTCTTGTTTGAAATTTGGATACTTCGACTGCCCTCATTTTTCTCATGTAAGATTTGCAGAGGGACATATACCTAGCAAACTAATTTTTTGTTTCCAAGCTTCCGGTTCCAATTCCTTCTCTCCTCTGTCATTCTTTCTCCTTCTTCTTTCCCTCCTTCCTTCAATTCCCCTCTCCACTGCCCCCACTTCTCACACTTCAATTAAAAGCTTGACAGATCAACCCCTTCCCCTTCTTACGGGGGCTCACCACAGGCCATCTGGTCCTGCAATTGCCAGGAAGGGCTGGGGACATCTTTTGGGAGATTCTGCTGGATAAGGACAGTCTTTTGAAGATGCCAGCTGCTCTTCCTATGCCTAGGAAGTTGGAGGAGATAGCATTGCATGCTGACACTCCCTCCTCCTGAGAAGCTGTCTTTAGAAGAGGGGGGAAATCAGCAGGGGACCCTGATGGGGGCCTGCAAGCTGACTCCACCCAGCGGGGGGCAAGGAAGGGAGAGTATTCAAAGTCCTGGGGGCTCCTCCCCTGGGTGTTGCTCTCATCCAGCTGGCAGGACACAGCAGCTGCCAATGGACAGGAAGAACATATTCTAGTTTCTATTCCAAAATCAGAACTTTCAAGCCAGTTCGAGTTATTTCACTTAGAATACTTTAGGTGAAATCCCATAAAATGGCACATATCTGACTGTTCTGACCTACAAAATGGTCAAACCTAATCTCGTCTGGGTCTACCGAATCTATCCTGTATGATGTCTCTGAATGACAAGGAAATCATGGCAGAGAAAGAAAATCTTTGGAAGGCCTCCATTCATCATTTTGGCTGCATCAAATTAGTGACTCATTTTATCACTATGAACTCCATGATAAAGTTTACACTCATCACAGTGGCAAGCAAAGCCCTCTGCAAGTCTACTGTCTAATTGTCAGTAGTATTCATTTCTATTTCCCAGGATCCGTACACCCTGTCCTCTCAACCTTTTCAAACCTTTCTCTTCCTCTGCCTCTTGAAGTTTCAGTGTAAGTCATAGAAGTTTGCAGAAAGTTTCTGACCTATCTCTAATTTATTTGCACATTACTTTTAACTTGCAAGTCTTCTTAAAAACAAATGATAGCATAAGACATAAGAGTCATAAACAAATAGGATGAAGTTGGTATTCATTTCCAGAAATGAACGTTCATTTAAAATTGACATCACAGATTTAAAAGATAATTCTGAGTTTCTGTTCAAACAGTAATACTTTGCTTGTTCTTCGACCAGTAAAAGGAGAGTCACGTCAGGAATAAATTTCAATGTAGTGCAGACTTCCATGGGGTTAAGAAAACTGACCATTATGCATTTTCCAGGGTAATATCACACAGACTCTCTGGGAGGAAAAAATAAATGTTTGCCCAGTACCTTCAGTAAGGGTACTCATGTGGGATATTCTTCCAGGAGTTATGCGGGTGATTGGTTTTACAGAAAATTGGAATTTCTGGCACTGTGTCCTTCCATAATAGTGAGGAACTATCCGAAATCATGAGAAAATCAGAAAAAGCCAACTGACCTCCTTGCTAATACTAACATTATAAGGTTATTGGGGCTGGCTGGGAACTCCAAACACATCCACTACAGAGGCCCGGTGTGCCTGATTGGCTCACTTTCCAGAGCTTCTACAGACCACATGTCTTACGTAACACTCTGACCCTGACAATGATTTATTTTCTGGGCATGTGATATAGGATATTTTCTGGGACATTACTAATAAGTATCGTCAACTATGATATAGTCCCTTCTATCAGAATGTGTACCCTTTCCTCTTTGCACCTATCTCTTCTCCTACTTTTTTTCCAATAAACACTTTTCCCCTTGGCTTTTTTTTTTTTTTAACTTTCAGAGAGGTTGAATCGAGATTGATGAAAGCCTGTTTTAGTTTGGGATCCCCCAGACATAAGATTCATGCCTCTCCAAGACACAGATTCAAGTGTAAATAGTTTATCTGGGAGGTGATCCCAATAAACACTCCTCGGGGAGTGGAGAAGCAAGACAGGTAAAGGAAAGAAACAGAACATATTCAATATCCGTGAAGAGAACTTTATGGGCAACTGGAGCTTAAATTGCTGAGGGCCTCTGGGAGCAGCGTGGGACACGCTCTTCAGTTACCCCACCTGAGGAGCGCAAAGGAAATGGAATTTACACACCTACCTCCTCAGTCATTCAGAGAGTGGTAAATTCCACAGAAGTTCTGACTACCTGGTAGAGGAAGACATTAAGCAAAATAACTGCTGGCTTGTTGGAAATTAAGGGGACGAGGGCCAGAAGTCGAGAGAGGGGTGCTGACAGTGTCTGCTACAGAGCTAAAACTCAGTTCAGGGAAAAGGAAAAGCAAGGGCATCAGGAAAAATGAAGTGAGAAAGATTAATCGGAAAACCAAACCAAACCAAACAAAAAACTCTGTTATAGAATCTCAGAGGGCTAGTTAATCCATTCCTAATTTCCAACATAGACCATCCACAAATGATACCGAAATGGTAGTTTTTGGAAAAGAGGCACTATCCTCCACGTCCTGGTTGAAAATGCGAGCCTTCTTCTCAGTCTTTCACAGTTTTAGTTCCCATCATCTTCCAATGCACACTTCTTTTCTTCAGGTAGACCCATCTCCTTCCTGCACAGCGTGCTCATGCAAGCTCATCATAACCACCATGCCTTTGCTCATGCTGCCCAGGGTGCCTGCACTCCTCTCCACATCATGAAAAGCTCCCCATCTCTATGATCTAACTTGAGCCCTCCTCTACCCAATGAGGTCCTATCGACACTGATTGCTCCCTCCTCTGCTCTCCTTGCTAGTTGTTGTGGTAGGCGGAATAATGGCCCCCAAGAGGTCCACATGCTGATTCCTAAAATCTATGAATATGTTGCTTGGCAGAGGGACTTTGTAGATGTGACTAACTTAAGGATTTTGAGATGGGAAGATTATTTTGGATTAGCCAAGTGAGCCCAATGTATAATGAAAAGTGGCCTTAAAAGACTGAAGAGTCAGAGTCAAACAAACAAACAAACAAAAATCCCAAGGATGTGACCCAATTTGGAAATGGGGTCATGGGCCCTAAATTCGATAAGACTGGTGTCCTTCTCGGATAAGGAGAGACACACAGAATACATTTGATGACGGGGGCGGAGATTGAAAGGATGCATGTAAAAACCAAGTAATGACAAAGATTGTCAACAACACCAGAAGCTAAGAGAAAGATAAGGAACAGATTGTGCCCTACAGCCTTCGGAGAAAGCATGGCCTTAACAACACCTTGATTTTGAACTTCTAGCCTGCAGAATTGTGAGAGAATGCACTTCTATTGTTTTAATTCACTTGGTTTGTACTTTTGCTAACAGTAGCCCTAGGAAGCCAATCCACTACCTTATGGATTTGCTGTGAAGATTAAATGTAATTGTAGGTGTAAAGTCCTTAGACCATATCCTTGGCATATTGGAAATATTAAATAAAGATAAGTTGTCATCAGGGCACCTGGGTGACTCAGTGGGTTAAAGCCTCTGCCTTCGGCTCAGGTCATGATCTCAAGGTCCTGGGATAGAGCCCCACATGGGGCTCTCTGCTCAGCGGGGAGCCTGCTTCCCTCTCTTTCTGCCTGCCTGCCTCTCTGCCTACTTGTGATCTCTCTGTCAAATAAATAAATAAAATCTTTTAAAAAAAAAGATAAGTTGTCATCATTCTTTCATAATTATTACCATTATTATTATTAATTAAAAAAAAACAGTAGTAGAGTGACTACTGGTATGATCTCTTAAGCATCTCATGTGCAGAGATCACTTCTTATATCTCCTCACTGAAAATAAATCTTTTTAAAGTTTTCACTTTTAACTTCTAATATGATAGACATACAGAGCTATAGCTTACATAAACAGAGGCTCTTAGTGTCCTCAATAATTTTTAGAAGTGTAAGAGGTCCTGAGAGCAAAACGCTTGAGAAATTCTGAAAGAAACTCTTTTAAAATTTGAGGCTTTATTTATTTTTAATTATTTAGGCCCCTGGTCTTTCATCTGTAGTTTTCACACAAAATGCAATTGTGTCAGCCCTCTGGGGAGTTGAATTTGGATAGTGATACTCTAAAAAATTATCTTATGCTTCTTTATTACTGGCTGAGGTATGAGTATCTAAGTATATGTACATTTGTATATATAGCTATATACAACAATTCTACCACTTAACGATGTCCCAGTTGAGATTTGAAGAATGAGCAAGGGAAAAACAAAAGAAGGGCCCAACATGCACATACCTTAGAGAAAGCTGAGTTGCAGGGGAAGGAACAGAAATGACATTGACGACAAAGAGCTATGACCCTTGCAGACAAGCCAATAACAAAGAGATTCATTTCAAAATTCTCTGACTTCCTTGCCTCTCTCTCTCTCTCTCTCTCTTTTTGGTTACTTTGGGAGGCTTCAAAATTACCTTTAACCTTTTGTACAATCCCCAAATCCAGGCAAAACTATTCAGGCAAATATGCCATTGCTTGGACCCTGGCAGGAATTTTCTTTTTTGCTCAAGATGCTCAGATAAGGATCCAGAAAAGGCAGGTATGGTATCTGAACCTAGTATTCCTCAGCGGAAGGCAAGCCCCATAATTCTAGAAGAGAGTCCATGGTTTCACATGCTACGGTGCTCACTAGTAACATCTAATCCAAGTCTTTAGAAACCCCAAAAGGGGAGCCCACTTGGAAACAGCAAGGCTGTCAGGTAGACAGCTTCTGCATGTTGACCCAATTCTGACCATTGTGTTTCAGCGGATTGATTTCCCAATATCCCTCGGGAAATAGGGACAAGACACAAGCATACTTTGCTTCACAAAGAAAGTCACTTTGCGTTCTTAATTCTTTGTTCATGGAAGAATAGAATTCATCTTAGTTGACTCATTCATTTTCTTACCAGAGAAGAGAGGACACATCAGCTCCACTAATCCCCAAGCTAATTCCTCTCAAAAAGGCCTGAAATGTGGACCCCGATTGCCCCTGAGGATTGTCGCAGTGACCTGAGAACTCTACTCGGGGAGCTAGACGCTGGAAGGGAGGCTGGATCTGGGGGACCCATCTTCACGCAACACAGTAAATTATTATTTTCCAACCAATAGTTTTGCTTTAGCCTCCTTAAATCTCATATTATCATCCCCCTGACAAGAGATTCTTTGCCCCTAAATTCGATGGTTTTGATGATGATGATTGACGTATTAATCCATGAGGTATTGTGTTTTACATCATATTTTTTTCCCAACCACTTTTCCATCCTGTAACACTAGGAAGATTCTACAATTTTATGATCACTTTGAGTTATAGATCTAGGAGAGTTCAGTGTCTTCAGCTTAATCAGATGTTTAATCTGTTTTCCTCTATATGAAATATTCCTTCATGCCCCCCTCTCTTTGCTTAGGATTCTCTCTCCTATTTTACAGGAAAAATTAACCAATCAACCAACCAACCAACCCCCCCAACCAACGAACTATCCACACACAACACATCCCCTAGGTTAAAGATCTTTCTAAAATGTAAAGGTTTCTTTGCCCCTACCCTAGTCTCTTGATTTTTCATTTGTGTCTAATTTATTCACTGCTGGATCCCAGGTGCCTAGGACAGAATCTGTCGGAGAATGGGTGCTCAGTAGGTATTTGCTGAATCAGTAATTGACTGAATGTCCCAGATCAGAAAGGGCATGTAATCGTGGAATTCAGGAGGTTAGTGGAACCAATCTGGTTGCCCACACTTAGTAAGCCCTAGATGGAGTGTCAGGCCACCAATTCCTTTTTAGCGTCATTTGGATTATGGGGCTAGTACCACCATCCCCCACCATGTTATCTTACCTTTTGTCCTTCAGTCTCAGGTCCATTACAATAATGCACTTAAAGCAGCAACTCCTATAGTTCGCTCAGCACGACTGGGCCCTGGGCATGTTTCTGTATTACCTTCATTTCTTACAATCACTCTTGCAAGACAAGGATTACAGTCTCCATTTTCAAGTGGAGAAACTGAGTCATAGTTTAGGGAATGTGTTCAAGGTCACAGCTAGGAAGTAGAAGAGTTGAGAAATTCAGAAAAATCACATCTCAACCTTTGGTGTGTCATTAGTTCTCAAAGTGATTACATCTGGAAATGAAAAGGGCCATGGAAATTAATGAATAACTTAAATACATATTTTTATCCATGCTTTTCATTTTATCTTATTCCTTTCTGCACAGCCTTCATAACCACCTTGCTTGTCCTAAACAAACAAACAACAACAACAAAAAATAAATTAATAAGTATAAATAAGCTTCAATACCTTTGAAACACAATGGCTGTATTAATATTCTCTCTCTCTCTCCCTCTCTCCTTTTTCTCCTGTCTCCTTCTCTCCCCTCCCTCTTTCCTTCTCTTTTAGTTGAGAAGTTTTAGTTTAAACATTATTTATGACTCATGAAATGTGACCATCATCGGTCCACCCATGGCCCTCTTTCAGCATTATATTTATTATTTCCTAAATATTATCTAATATAACACCTATGAACCCACTATCTAATAATGTAAAAACTAGAACAGCACCTATAACGAGTATCTACTTATATCTTTGTGCTCTTTCTATATCCAAATACCCTATCATATTTCAATTTTCAAAACAGTAACTCCACCCTAAACCTTGTGATCATCATCCCTTGCTTTTTTGTTTCTTGTTTTTGGCAGCATTCTCTAACAGTGTAAGGAAACAGAATACATCTTTCTACTTACTTTGTTGGTCTTTAAAACAATGAATTCACTGCCCTAGTAAATATTTCCAGCATTTCCAGCCCATTCTAGCCTCCAGAACCATACTGTTCTTTAAGAGTTAGAAATAACCAACTTTAAAATATCCAGCTAGTCTTCCATAAAGGAAGAAAAAATCACAATGACTTAGGCTCGAAATCTTAACGTTTTCTCTGACTTTAACCTCTCCCTCACCTCCAAATTCTACTTTGACTCTTTATCAGTATACATTTAGACGTGAGCAACTTAACTTGACTTTATTATCCAAATTCTACCAGGTTTTAAATTAAGGTTCTGAGGGAGCTTAAGTTACCAATTCTCTAGGTAAGAACAAAACTGCAAAGACATAGTCTTTGGTTTCCATAAGCCAAAACCTTCTGAAGAAACACCCCAGGGACTCCCCTAATGGGACAGAAGGAGAATAGAGCCTCTGATAATCCCAGGGCAGAAGCCAAAGCAACCATACCCTTCAAGTGATCAGGCCCTTCAAGATTATAAACACAAAAAGGCAACTATTTAAGGAACCGCTTTGTCTCCTTCCAGTGTCACATCAGTAAATACTTCGAAGGGACTGATAAATTGATAACCTATCTAAATAATAATAAACACCCTACTAGTATTAATCCTTTCAGAATCCTGGGATAATTCCGTCTGTAGGGAAACAACCAGGATTTGAAATGAGTAAGCTTTAATGATTAAGAATTAAATACAACTTAATTAAATTCTTTCTCTAAGGGATGATGGAGTGCTGGGCTAGACAGCACTCCTGAAGACTAACGCTCATTCTCAAGAGTTTTGTCTCAGGTCAGTTTCTTAAGTGGAGTCTGAGAGGGGTGTTTGGCTGTAAACAATTAACTGAGGGGCGCCTGGGTGGCTCAGTGGGTTGGGGCCTCTGCCTTCCACTCAGGTCATGATTTCAGGGTCCTGGGATCGAGCCTTGCATCAGGCTTTCTGCTCAGCAGGGAGCCTGCTTCCCCCTTTCTCTCTGCCTGCCTCTCTGCCCACTTGTGATCTCTCTCTCTCTCTGTCAAATAAATAAATAAAATCTTTAAAAAAAATTAACTGAGAAAGTCGTCTTTTTTTCTTTTTTTTTTTTGAGAAAGTATTCTTAAGGGAAAAACTTTCAAACAGTGAGGGAAGCAAAGCAGGGAAGGGGGATGGATTGAAGCATGGGTCTCAGTCAGGTAAAGTGAAGCTTTGGGCTAACCATTTCCACTCCCAGCTAGGGGAAGGCTCTAGATTAGAGGATACATGGTTTCTTAGCCAAGTCCCCCGTGACAATCAAGCTAATTAACACATGCATTATCTCATTTAGGGTGTGTGTGGGGTGGGGGGGAGTAAAAACAATTTGTATCAACTCTTAGCAAATGTCAAGTATATAATACACTATTATGAAACTAGAGTTACTGTACATTAGATCTCCAGAACTTACTCATCCCACATTACTGAAACTGTGTACCTTTGGGTAACATCTCCCCATTTCCCCCACTTCTTAGCCTATGGAAACAACCTTTCCAGTCTCTGCTTTTAGGAGTTCAACGTCTTTAGATTCTGCATAGAAGTGAGATTACGTAGTAGTAGGTGCTTGTCTTATTTAGCATAAAGTCCTTCGGGTTTACCCACGTTGTTAAAAATGGCAGGATTTCCTATATGACATTCTGGGGTGTGTATATATGTGTGTGTAGATAGATGGATCTATATATCTCACATATTATTATCCAATCATCAACAGATACTTAGGTTGTTTCTGTATCTCAGCTATTGTGAATAACGTTGTAGTAAACATGGGGGTGTGTGGTAAAGGAAATCTTTGTATACTGCTGGTAGAAATGAAAATTGGTATAGCCATTGTGGAAAATAGCGAGGAGAGTCCTTAAAACATTTAAAATAGGAAAATGCTCTTTTAAAAATACTCAGCCTTTGATCCAGCATTTCCACTTCTCAGAGTTTGCCTTCAAGAAACAATTAGGAATAAGATCAAAGATCCAGCCACAAGATTTGCACATTAGTATTGTTTATAATAGCAAAAATTTGGAAAAATCTAAAGCCCAACCAGAGGGGATTTATTAACTAAATTGTGGTCCATTCACAGAAAGGATCACTAAATAGCCATTAAATGTTGTAGAGCAATATGAATTCACTTTAAGAAATGATGTTTAAGTTAATTTTTTCAAGCAGGCTACAATAAAGAATTGGATGATATATTATCATTTTCCTAAAAGAAATTGATAATGTATAATAAATAATACGTTGGCAAACCATATGTACCACACGTATATAATACATGATATTAGATTATTCACAGACATATCAATAAATAGATAGGTAGATAGCTAGACAGCAAGGTAGAGAGCCCAGAAAGAAAAATGGCAGAACCGTCACAGTCATCTTTTCTGGGACACTGGAATTAATTATATGTGATAGTAATCTTTACCTTTTTGCTTATCTGTGTTTTCTAAAGTGGACTTATTTTACTTTTATAAAAAGAAAAATGGACTTGCCAAAAAGGTATGTTCCAAATAAGATGCGTCTATCAGATATGAAGGTAGTCCTAAAAAATTCGCCCCATGGTAGCTACCACTCAGAGAAGGGGCTCCTTCGAGGGACCTCCAGAGAGCTGGAGGTCCTACAAACTCACCCAGCCTATGTTGAGGCTTCTAGCATGTGGCCCCTTCCAAGTCACTGCTTACAGATCTTCAAGCCTTGCTAGAGCTTGTGACTTCCCTACTCTTCTCTTTATTTACATACCTAAGGATTGTTTGCTCCGGAAGCCCCCAGGCCACTCTGTTAATTTGCTGCACGGTCCTCAGCTTCCAGGCTACTTGGCACAAAAGCACAACATCATATACAATGGAATATTACGCCTCCATCAGAAAGGATAAATATGCAACTTTTGTATCAAATGGATGGGACTGGAAGAGATTATGCGGAGTAAAGTAAGTCAGAGAGTCAATTATCTTATGGTCTCACTTACGTGTGGAGCATAAGGAAAAACAAGGAGGGCATTGTGAGAAGGAAGGGGAGAGTGAATGGGGGGAAATCGGAGGGGGCGATGAACCAGGAGAGACTGTGGACTCTGAGCAACAAACTGAGGGTTTTGGAGGGGAGGGGTGGGGGTTTGGGCGAGCCTGGTGGTGGGTATTGAGGAGGGCACGTATTGCATGGAGCACTGGGTGTGGTGCATGAACAATCAATCTTGTAACACTGAAAAAATAAAATAAACATATTTGGGGGGAAAAAAATTGAACTTGTCAACGGAGCAATAGCCAAGCCTGGAGGATTCATGCTGTAGGCAATAAATTGTCCTTCCCCAGGGCCCTCTTTCAATACTTTCTGTCCTTGAAATTCCACATATTTACTTTTCTGAATGGTACCATATTGCAGGAAATGCTATATTATGATTTGACTGGCAATAGTCCTCATGAGGAAGAGTTATTCAACTCATGATAGATTTGTAGATGTGAAAGATGAAAAGGATAGGTTTCTTTTTTTAAGTATATATGCTATCACGAGCTCATCATGTTTTTTTTAAAACTATTAATTGGGAGAAGATGGCCTTCAAAGCATTAAAAGATTGAGTTATCCTGGCATTCATGAAATTAAATCCATATGGTCATGATCTAGTACTAACTCCCATCTGTGGTTATTTTATTAAGATTTCAAATCATTATTTGTGAGATTAATCTCTTCTTTTCCTGCTGTCCCTATTCAAGACACTTTTTTCTTCTTTTTTCTGTTTAATTGATGATTATTACTTTATCGGGGAAAAAAGTAGAAAGCCTTTTTCTTTAAGTTACAGAAGCAAAGACTGAGACAAAGATCCTGTGCAACCTATTTATTGAGAGATTTCTTCCAGAAGAAACCAGTGAGGCAGGGATGGAAGCAGGATAGGGCAGACAAAGAAGTCATGCCACAGTCTCTATCTAATTCCACAGGGAGCTCCAGCATGTAAATGGTGCAACGAAGCTGTGCCACCTTGAGGCAGGTGGACTAGGGTTTGTCCCTTCAACATAGGGCATCATTTGCTGTGGGCTCCTCCAAGAAAATGAGCAGAACTGCTCAGGTATTTCCGGGGGCGGCGGCTCCCAGAGGCAGGGGCAGTTCTCCTGTGCAGGGTGCAAGTGTGCACCATTAGCAGTCAATAATCATAGCAGCTCAAGAATGGGTACTCTGGGCCATGAAAGAAGATCAAGGTGGGACACCAAAAGCCTCTACTAAATTTCCTTTATTTTTATGTGCTCTGGAATACTTAAGATACACTCAAAATAATCCATCACTTAAGGGACTGAAGAATTCAATGGTGAGATGCATATTTACTGAGTGGAAAATTTTTTGACCACACCCCCAGTTGTGTCCTTGACAACTGGTCTTCTTAGATTTTCTTTTTCTTCCAAAGTCAGCTTCAGTCATTTGTATTTTTTTTCTTTCTTCTTTTTTATTATGTTCAATTAGCCAGCATATAGTACATCATTCATTTTTGAGGTAGTGTTCAATGATTCATTAATTTAGATAACCATTACTTCACCCAGATTTTTAGAATATTTATCATAAAGTTACACGATGTAAATTACCATAATTCTTTTTGATTTGTTTCTTTAGTTGGGCCAGTCCTCAAGTTATGGTGGCCGCAGTATGGTCCCTCTCCTTCTGGTAATTTCTGTCCACAAAACTGAGGAATTGTCTGCTCCCTCTGGGGTTGATCTTTTGATCCTGAAAGAAGTGTCTGCTTGATTTCACTTCTGGAATTCATTTCCAAGTCCTATATTTTTTTCCTTTGGCAAGTTCTACTATATTCATTCTGCGGTAAAGTGAGTAGAAAAGAAATGCCCACTCCCTGAGGCTTGATTAGCAGTGATGCTTGCATGTCAATGTGTAACAAAATGGACTGAATCCACTGTTCCAGTGTTTACTATAATTCTCTCTTTCCCAAGGCCTCAATTAGGCTGGAACTGGAGTCAATTAATAGCCTTCTTACCGTGCTCAGAAGCCTCCTAAGGCTTTATTAGAAGAGGCAATGGCTTTACGCTGTGTTGATTCATCTAAGCCCGAACAACATTTCCCAAAATTCCCTGCCTCTGTGGTTCTAGGTTAGGATTGGCCACAGAAAATTTCATTGAGGTCTGGGGAGTGGAAGAGTATCCACAGCAATTTTGCTAAGCTCTGAATGTAGGTGTGTGGCCGGGTACTGATGCCACTCATACACATTGTCATTGGGCTCTGGCTCACTTGGGCGGTGAGGGGCAGCAGCTGGGCTGGCAGCTAATTCAGCTTCCACCAGATCTCCACCTTCAGCTTCTCTCTAGACCTGGACCAGGTGTGTTTTCAGCTCTATGGGGAGGGGCACTAGCATCTTCTGTAGGCTACCTTCTTCACTGGAATTATATGAAGTGAGGGATAGACATAGATATCACCTGATCCTTGCAGGTTTCATTTTGCCCTTGATCTCTGCCACTACATTTGATCTTCCCTTCCCAACTGTCTGCCCATAACCAGACACAAAGGCACCAATCTTCCATAGATACTTAATAAGCTCCAAGACCATTTAAGGTCTAATCCTATAGAATTTAGAGTGGGTTTTTTCTTCTGCTTGACCCCTGACTGATACAAATGATCAAGTTCATTAGGCCTGGCTCCTTCTTACCATAAGATAAATTTTTGTCTAGAAGCTTCCTCAGAGCCCCTGGAAATCTACTTCTTCAGGGAGAATCTGTAAATGTGTCAGAATCTGAGCCCCACAACAGACATACTCTCGGTTTAAGCTGAGATCTCCTTGACATGTACATTATTTCAACTAAACTAAAACTCATAATACTGTGCGGCACCTGGGTGGCTTAGTTGGTTAAGTGTCTGACTTAGGCCCAAGTCATGATCTCGGGGTCCTGGGATGGAGCCCCATGTTGGGCTCCCCACTTAATGGGAGTCTGCTTCTGTCCCTCTCCTTCTGTCCCTACCCCCTGCTTGCATGTGTGCTCTCTCTCTTTCTCAAATAAATAAATAAAATATTTAAAATAAATAAAAATAAAATTCACAACACCGCAATGTAGATACTATTTTTCAACTTTATAAATATAAAAAAACCAAAGGTCAGAGGTTATGTATTTGACTTGAAGTGATACAGTTGGTAGGTTTCAGAGCAGGGATTTACATCCAGGTCCATTGGAATCCAGGCAGGGGCTGTATTTTCCATGTAATGTCCCAAATCAGTTAAGACAGAGCCAAGGCAAGGCAATCAAAGACAGCAGTCCTAAAGTCCACTGGCCATAGAGGTTCCCCCTCTTCAGTTTACTTCTTTGAAGCTTCAGCCTCCTCTATCCTGCCTTTCTCCCAGCTCCTAACATCTCCCTTTCAGGGGTGTGACGCTTAAAATTACCTTAAATGGGCAGGCATTTGGGAAATCCAAACAGGGTTTGGGAAATGTGATCTGCTAGTCTCAGATACTTCCTTGCCCAAAAGTGTGCTAACTAGAAGTTCTATTTACCACCTTTCAACTCCACACAGGTTCCAATTAATTTCTTGGTCCTTGTTTGTGTATTTTAAGTCCCACCTCCACAGCCTGTCTCTTGAGTGTTATACAGTTTTAGTACAGAAGGTGACCTTAGAGACAATTTTATAGAAAAACCTCCAACAAATGCTGGAAAGGATGTGGAGAAAAGGGAACCCTCCTCCATTGTTGGTGGGAATGCAAGTTGGTGCAGCCACTTTGGAAAACAGTATGGAGATTCCTCAGGAAATTAAATATACAGCTACCCTATGACCCTGCAATTGCACTACTCGGTGTTTAC
>CM052799.1:67130184-67194809 GCA_028533885.1 Nasua narica | reverse complement strand
AAATAAATAAATAAATAGAAAAAAAAGAAAAACCTCCTTTTACAGGTAAGAATACTGAACCCAGAGAAGAGAATTGACTCTATCAAGATCACACCTTGTGATTTGCAGTTACTATTGAGGGGAAACCCATTATTTGATTATGACTAGAAGCTAAGGGAAGTGCCAAGGCCCACAGCCATAGATCTGACATGGGTTTAGCACACGAAAAACTAGATTATCCTACTGACTTCTGAAAAGGAGAACGTCAAATACCTTCAGGCTTTTATACTGACTGAACAGAACATTTTTCTGTTGTTGTACTTGGTTTAATCCCTCTGCCTCTAAAACCCACAAGAAGTCCATTTTTTTCCCAGTGTCACAGCCAGCTGTGCTCTAACATTGCAGCAAATTAAAAAGTAATTACCTCAGTAATGGGTTAGTTGCTGAATTTAATCACTCTGAAAAAGTACTTGGCTTTTCCATTTATGGAATAACAGAATGTTGCATTTCTGTGCAGTCCATCATTTAGAGGTCCCTAAGAATTTTAGGCTTTGGTGACATAGACTGACAATAACAACAGAAAACAAGTGGATGGATGGATGGAGCCAAAGTATCTACAAGAGTGAAAGAAGGCTGGTGACCAACAATATTTAGGGAACTAATTTTATACTTACCTAGGTAAGGGGTTACAACAAACAAAAAAAACAAATCTCATATCCTGGGTTCTTCAAGAGAAAAAAAATCAAATGAATAGGATATAATCAATATTTTTATAAATCATAGCCACCCCCTCTCTCTTTCCACCTACTAGGTTTGATCCAATTTCTCCATTACTGTCTTACCATAGTGAAACTCCTTGCTAATTCAACTGAATTCTACCTGAAGCAGAAAGTCAAGTTTTCCCTTTATGTCCCATTCTGCATAGGCTTTCCAAGTTCCCTACCTTTTCTCCATAAGTCTTGCAAGTATCCAAAAGGACTGAGCATCAGGTCATCTGTGGGCAGATATATCCGTTAACTATGACCATAATAGTGCTATGAAATGAACAATCCCAAATATCCATGCTTTAGTACAACAATGGTATATTCTTATAGATCTGTAGGCTGGCTGACATAAGCTAGGTGTGGCTGAACTCCCTCCCTCACCCTGTAGCTTTCTGAGAATCTGCCAGCCTAGGCCGGGCTCAGCACTGCTCTACAAGTCTCTCATCCCTCTCTCTGGACTAGTAATGCGTCCAAACATGTTCTTCTTGTGGAGATGGCAGAGGCCCAAGAGCAAAAGCAAAACAAATCTGCTCGACACTTGTCTTGGTCTGAACATCATCATTTCTATCCTATTCTATTGACCCAAGCAAGTCACATGGCCAAACCCAAAGTCAAGAAGCAGAGAAGCTCTCTTTGCTAACATTGGGAGGGAACTGCAAAGTCACGTGGCAGAGGACATGAATAAAGGGTGGGGTAAATAATTGGGACACAATCTATGATAGCAGGATTTTTTAAGCTTTTTATCCTAGAATCCCTTCTGTTCTATTCTTTGCGCTCTAAGAGGGAGTGTCTTCATTTTCACTCCCACTCCAATGACTCTTTTGCTCTCCAGGTCACTCTAATTTTAGTTTCTTTTCTATCCTTTCTCTCTCCCTTGTCCCAAAGCAGGTTCATCTAAAACTCCCACAGGGAAAAGCCAACTTCATGAGGCTGCCCCTGAAAATTCAAGTTGGAAATATCTTGAGCCTTCATTTTTGATTCATTAACTAGAAGAAATAGAGATGTGGCTAGTTTTAGGTCTGGGCTTTTTATCTCTTTCCATCTTAATTAATCCTGCTTCTTTTTGTCTCTCTCCATCTTATCAGTCCGGCTTCTCTCTTTGTGGCTTTATTCTTTACACAGCCTCTTTCCTTGTAGCAGGTGAGATGGCTGCCAGGAGCGCCAAACTAACATTCTCCAAACCCAGCAACCCTTCTTCCAAAGTGTCATAGCTCTGTTTGGGTCACTTGCTTATGCTTGTATCAATCACTATAACTAAGATAAAGGAATAACCTTATTAGCCAGTCCTGGTCATGTGCCCACTCTTGCAACAGGCGGTAGGGGGCTTTGCTATTATGACACCAATAGGACCCCGTGGCATGGGAGAGGGGTTATTCAAATGAACCAAGAGAAGGAAACCAAGCTGGCCAGACAAATACTCTACCTAGTCCAGTACATTAAAACTAAAGTCTTACAGCACATTTTGGGACCTATATAGTACTCATTTTAAATATAATGGATTTTGCAGGATGGCTACTATTAGTGCAAGGAATACCCCCCCTTCCTAGTTCCTGTATCCACTTATCTCCATTTGCATGCCTGAAAACTTTTTTTTATGTAATTAAGAGAAAATGGAGGAAACTATGAGAGAAGAATTTGAAGAACAAAAAAAAAAAATGATACACAAGATGGATTAAAAGAAGTCTGTTCCCCACTGGTTTCTTTTCATTGATTTTAGAGTCCCTTTGGTGAGAGGAGTCATTAAAAGGGAAGTGGATCAAAGAGGACTTTTAATATTCTGGGTCCAAAGAAAAGTCCTTTAGGTCCGATTGAAGTGAAACACCTTTAGAAAGAAGTTTCATTTACATGCCTCTTTATGGAATAAAACACCATCTTTAACATCCCAAAGACTAGAAGTCGTAGAAGTATCTAGGGTCATTGCCGTCCTCATTTTGCTGGGTGGGCAATGGAGGCTTCTTGAAGCAGCTCATCAGGCATCAGATGTGGCAAGGAGAAGCCAAAGTAAGATTAGAATGTACTTGTGAGGCACTCTTCTGAGACTGCAGAAAGAGATATCCAGTTTGAAGAATTATCCAAATACTAAATTAAGTCATTTAATGTTATTGAAATCCTTAAGTTAAAGGAATATTCAAAGTAGGGTAAACAAAAGATTAATGGCGTCACTTGTTATAAGGTACTGTCCTTTTGTTCATTTTAAAATCATCTTTATTGAGAAATAATTGACATACACCACTGTAAATACAGGGCATACAGCGTGATGGCTTGATTTACATATATTGCGAAAATATTACAATAGATTCAGCTAAAAACCATCTTCTCGTATGGACACCATGAAAAGAAAAAAAAATTCTCCTTGCAATAAGAACTCGTAAGATTTACTCTTTTCATAACCTTCCTATATACTATGCAGCAACGTTTGCTATAGTCAGCATGTTGTACCTTATATCCCGTGTACATAACTGGAAATTTGTACCTGTTGACCAACTCTCCCCAGTTTCCTCTCCCCCACCTTCTATTTCTGCTCATCGCAAGTCTGCTCTCTTTTTCTATGAGTCTCTTTGTTTTTATTTATTTTTTTTAGATTTCACATGCAAATGAGATCATGCAGTATTTGTCTTTAGTTCATTTCTGACAATAGAAACAAAAGGAGACGTAGAGAATGAAATTTAAGAACACTAACTGTAGGGGCACCTGGGTGGCTCAGTCGGTTAAGCATCTGACTCTTGATTTTGGCTCAGGTCCTGATCTCAGGGTTGTGAGATTGGGCACTGGGCTTGGACTCTGTTTCTGATTCTCTCTCCCTTTCCCTTTGCCTGTCCCCACCCTCCCTCTCTCCCTTTCTAAAAAACAAAAACAAACAAACAAACAAACAAACAAAAAACCATTAACCGTATAATACAAGTAATCCCAAATACTTATTTATAGTAAGGTCATTACAAAACCAAAAAAATACACACTTGAAAAAGAAAAGAGCTTTTCTCTGCTTATTTCTTTTCTCATTCATTGGTTAATATGACAGATTATATTTTCATATTATTTAAAGAGTCTCTATATCAAATAGTAAGATCAGATGTAAATATAGCCATAATGAAAGCCACAAGGCTTTTGTTTCTTCCCAAAGTCCAACATCAAAACAGAGCATCTAGATAGCAAATCCTTCAAATAATACGTACAACAAAACTAAGTGGTAAGGTATCCCTCAAACACAGCCAGGAAAACAAAGAAAAACAAAGAAAAGAATGATAAGCCTGGTAGCAAGGACTATCCCTAGCCCCCAGGTTGTTGACCAGACCAGGGAATGTACGAGACAAGCCTAGAAACTCCTACCATCTGGTAAAGAAGATATCAAAGACCAATGGGTTCATGTGGAAATGCATTTGTGAGCCAAACTGAAAAAGCTTCCACTGGCCCCATTTGGTACAGACTGAGCTTCAGTAAAGACAAAAGTTGCAAGCTCATCACATGCAACCAATCATGAATTAATAATGACATAAAAATCGCTTACTTTCAAAGGATTTCAGAAAACAAATTCATTGTTTTAAAAACTAGCAACTAAATAAAGTTACCTTTCCCATGTGAACTATACCACTGAGCAACCAAACAGGAGATAAAGGGAAATATCTCTTAACAAAGTGATTCTAGCTCATAAATGCAAATAAAATGCTAGACTTAGAGCATCTCCATTTTGCAACCTCCATATAGCTAATGGATCGAAGCATCAACTCCTGTTAAGATAGGTGACTGTGGACCTCCCAATGAAAGAACACATCACCTAGACTCTGGCCAAAGAGAGTGAAGCTGAATCTGATAAAACTTCATTTCATTGTAAATTTTCAGGAGATACAGAGGGACAGAGTTCAACTCCACCATCATTATACAATCCCTAAAACTCAGAATGTACAAAACTACAGGTCAGATGGCCTAAGTCGGTTAGCAGATAAAATGTAAGGAAAGAAAAGGATATAAGGGGAGTCTATAGATTTAAAAGGAGATTTAAAAAAAAATTTAAGTGATTAAACTTGAGCAAGTTTAAACTATTATATTAAAGAGTAAACCTTTGAGAGATAAAACCACCCAGAAATAAAAGAAAATTATTATTCACAAGTCAAGGGGTTGCTTACTTTGGAGGGCCTGCTGTTGGGAGAAGCACCTGGAAGCTTCCTGGGATGCCAGAAACACTGTCTTTGTTGACCTGGGTGGTGATTTCACGGGTGTTCACTTTATCATACTTTCACTGACTTGGACATTTGTTTTCTGTGGTTGCCTTTATCTCTATTTTCTTTTAAAATAAGAAGCACAAGTTACAGAATGATGAAGGGCAAAAAATCGAAATGGAAAATAATATAGTAAGGTTACCTTAAATTCAAGGCCATCTTCTATTTGGAACACCAAAGCCAATCATCTTGGGGCAGAAAAAAGGAGAGAGACTGTCAGTCACAGCCAGAGATGAGACCCTTGAGACAGCAAAGTGTCAGTGAAGAAGCTGCTTCAGGAATCTACAACTTCCACGGGGTAAAACACACTGACATTCCAGTTCCCCAGACAAACAGAGAAAGTAACCAGAAAGATACTTTCAAAAAGAAATTATCAATGAATGTAATCAAGGCAAAGGGTTGAGAGGATTTTACCCTCACTATAGAGATCATATTTGTCAAATGGGAGATAGAATCCACTAAAGGCAAATGCACTTTGCGACCAACTTTTCTGGAACAGCTCTGTTGCGGGAGGCTTGGGCTTCATTTTGTCAGTCCTCTTACAGAAGCTATCAAACGCTGTCATATACTTCTGAGCAATAGTGGCTCCTTAGTGAGCCAATGTAAACTGAGCAACCTAAATGGGCAATTCAACTTGTCTGTCCCATGACCCTCCAGGATAGAAGGCATTCATACATTACCTTTCCTTTTTTTAATTGAAATATATATTTCATATAATATTGTGTCAATTTAAGGCCAATTATATATAATGAATATATATATATTCATTGCAGTCTTCATCTCTGGCCTCACCCTTGCTTTCTTTGCTCTCCTCCCAATTGTGTGATTTTATGAGTTGATCTCTCATATCACCTGCACGAGTGGAGTACATGTCCTCCCCCCCCATTGTCTTTAGCCTCTATTCCTCGATAAGGGTTGGAAAGTGGGGTGTAGGGAAGAAAGCGAAGGGAAAGGAAAGCCTTGTTCCTGTTCACATTCCATTTTAAGCTGCATCCCACCTACAGCCCATTTTATCATTTTTAAACCTGAATCACTCTTACCTATGATTCATTTTTGCATGTTTTGTCATTTCCCAATTTCAAGACACTTCAAAGAAAGACACCAGGCCATAAAGAAGATTCTCAGAAGGAGAAAACAGATGCTGTCTTCCCCCACCAGACACACTACAAGGATGGAGTGAAATTACCAACGATCCTCTTGGAGGCAAACAAAGCACCAAGACAACCTCATAGGTCTCCCTTTCATTCCATGAATCAGGATAAAGTACCAGATGCCTCCCATTCCTTCTGGGAGCGTGGGGCTCTTCCCAGAGAGCAGTCTCTAGCCAGACAGCACTGGATGACCAGGCATCACCACTGAGAAATATAGTGACCATGATGATCAGTGCTGCCTTCCCCTGGAAGTTTCTCCCTTTCTGGCTGGGTTACAGCCTGGTAGCGACCATGGCTAGAGTTCACATTCCTGATGCTCCAGACCACTGAACTCTCGTATGTGGGATACCCTTATATCTTTGATGCAGGGAATTTCTTGGATTCACAAAACCTCAACAAAAAGTTACACGACCATATCCGCACAATTAGGAACCGCCGCAGAACCCTTGGACATCAATGTCCTTAAATCTGCTATTCGGTCACCCCAGAAATACCTACTGAGGGAACGCTGCTGAACATTTGCCAAATACTTTATATACCTTATGTTTTATTCAATTCTCATAACATCCCTATAAAATATGTATTTTCATTCCCATTCTACCAACGAGGAGGATTAAGGGCCAAGGAGAGTCGGTTACCTTATTTAGGGGTATACAGTTAACAAAAGTGGCAACTGCTGGTAGGAAAAACAGGACATCTCACCAATCTGGCAGAGGTGTAAAGAGAAGATGCATTTTTATATGACGTCACTTGGTACTTAGGTGTGCAGGAAAGGCTCGTGTCCTCCTCATTACTCCCAACGCCCACCCAACATACAGGACTCTCCTCTTTCACCCATTCACTCATTCTTTCAACAAATTCATACTGAGTACCTTCTCTGTCAGAGAACATGCCAAGGACCTGGATGTCCAGTCCTCAAAGATGGATACAGAGATTAAAAAAAGAAAGAAAAAAGTGTCATTCTTAGATTACACACGATATGCTCAGAGTCTACTTTGCAGGAAGCCTTTTGATTAATAAGAGGCAGTCACTCACGCTAGTTTCCACGTCAAACTTAAATTTGACAAATTTCTAGGCTCAGATCACCCCGAAAAGGAGGGCCTGTTTTGGCCCATCGGCACTTGCCACCCGGCACCAGGTACCTCACCCAGCTGTGAGACTTCCCTTTGCTCCGTGTAAAGAAAGCAGTCCTACTTGAACCAAACAGCAAACATGCAGTCTAACTCTCTTGTCCTTGCCCTGTGTGGTCTATCACCCTGCTTAGACCTTTGGAGCTCCTTTCTTATCTGCTCGGATGGATTCATGAATTGCTGAATAAAAGCCTAGTAGATCAGTAAACTGTCTGTGGAGGATTTTCCTTCAGCACCCTAAATATGGCAGCATCGTCTGCCAGCCCACTCTTGCCAGCCAGGCCTCCTGATCACCGCCATTGTGGGGGCCAAGCCCTGCTCTTTCTCCTGAGTACTCCAGGAGCTCCGTTTTCTCCCAGGAAGAAGGTTAATATGTGTTTGGAAGAGGGATAGATGAGCTCTAATCAAATCCCCACAGTCGTCAGTTCATTATGTCATATTGACTTGGAAACTTTCATTGAAATTCACCTCTTACCCACAATAATGATGATGGGGATGCAATCAAGCCAGGTATTAGCTCAAATCAGGGGCTTGTTAACTTCCTAATTAGCTCATTGTGGCCGCTGTGTATATAAAAGGCAGACCCTAATGACAACCACTGAACTTCGCTTTGTCTTACTCACTCTTGAATATTTGGGTCTTTCTGTTTTTGCCTCTGTGGCAAATGCCGCTGAAGCCCAGTGCGGGCTCTGAGTCAGAAGGTTGAATTCAGCTACGCAGGTTACACTACCCACACCCAGCACGGGGCTGCAACCATGCCCTTCTCTCTCCCAAAGCCCTGCGAGGCAGCCCCCGCCCCAGCGCCACTCTGCCACAACCTCAGACCCAGAGCCACCTACCGTTCCTTCAGTCAGTCAATGAACGTGTCTCTCAGTGCGCCCACTTGGCATCAGCTCTGCGCTAGACTATGAGTAGGAAGGATGCACCCCTGTCCTCGAGGAATGGGCAATGTCCTTAGGGAGGCAGAGGTCACCAGGCACCTGCCATTCAATGTGACAGGAACCACGGTAGGGAGGGTAAGGTGCTGTGGGAGGGAGAGCAGAGTAGACTTTCTTGAGGAAGTGACATTCTATTCCTCAAGGAATTTCAGACTAAGCAGACAAAAGGACTGTTCTGGGGAGAAGAGGCTCCTGAGTGAAAATGGGGAATGGGGAGAATATTCCTGGCAAAATAAGATGTGTATGCAAAAGGTTCAAAGGTGAAAAAGAGAATGGTTCTCTGTGGAATTTTTTTTTAAGACTTCGATATTTTTAATAGAAATTCTATCACAGGAGGAGCGTGGACAAGATAACTTTAGAAGGTAAGGAGACTTACTCAGATCTCCTTGCTCCATGTAAAAGAATATAGACATAATTATGAGCCGAGATCCCCCCATAGAGCATGCTAGAATAACAATGATTGTCTATATTCTACTTTTGGAAGCCTGGGCCATTGCCCTCTGTCCATATGTCCAAAGCCAGTTCAGGATAGTAGAGATTATTTCTAAAGATTTCAGTTGAGGTCTTCATTAACCCCCTCTGGTAATGCCATGTTTTCCCCGCCTTCACCCCCTCTATATTCTATTCCAGTGATGCCCCCACCCTCCAAGAGCTACCCAATCTAGCGGGGTAAATTAGATGCATGTTCTGCGTAACCTTTATGAGCCCAGATGTGGTCCAGTCTCAGGGTTATGCCATGATTAAAGAAACAGAGAGAAGCAAGTAAAATAAGTTTCATCAAAAGGCAAAGTGTTTTTTGACTTAAGCGTTACAACGAAAATTTTTTAAATATTGAAAACAGGCTCCAAAGACAAAGTATGTAAAAAAAAAAACTATGAAAATCCTTCTTTTCTTGACCATCCACTTGATTTGATGCGCCGTAGCTGGTTCTCTCTTTCAATCGCACCCTCCTGAACCTCTTTACCCACGGTTTCTAGTTCTCTTCTCCAAGAAAAATACTTCTTCCAGATCTAGCCCACCTGTCTCTTGTCCTCTGTAATCTTTCCTCTTCTCTCTCCCTGTTTTAGCTCTGTATCTGCTTAGATGCTTTGGGTGTGATTAGCAGAAAATCCAGTTAAGAGAGGTTTAAACAATGGGATACTTATTATCCATAAGAGAGACATGTAGGTTTATACCAAAAAATATCCCCTATTTTTTTGGCTAGACTACGGAGCTAGACTATAGACTATGGAGCTAGACTATAGACTACGGAGCTAGACTATAGACTATGGAGCTAGCTATAGACAGCTAGACTATGGAGACTATGTCTCTAGCCTCCCTGCGGTTAGATGGGGCCGTCTGTCAATTTTTAAGTTCTCTCCAACTGAATATGAGTGGTAGTAAGAGATCACTTTCTGACATGGCTCATAAAACCTCCTTAATGTCTGTACATTTTCCTATGCTCTTTCGCTTTTCAACGGCTTAATACAAAGGAGAAGACCGAGCAACAAGATGGAGGAAGCTTGGGTCCCTGAATGACTGTAAGGAAAAGAATTATTCCCACTGTCTTGAATATCATTATATGAGCAAGAAATAAATTTCCTTAAGCTGTTGAATTCAGGGCGGCTGATTTTTTTTTTAAAGAAACTTAGACTACCCTAATAAATTATTTGTCTATAGGAAAGAGATAGAAAAAAAAGAAATGGGTTTGAGTTGATAGGCATCTCAGTGATAGCATCAAGGACTCGGGCTCTTCCTTCTGTGTTCTCTGCTCTGCCCAGTGTGTTGGCAAAATCTCTCAGCACAGCTGCAAGACATCTGCTGCAAGCATCACACTCTCACCCAAATGGTCCAGAAGAAAAAGATGAAAGGATTTCTCATATACGTCTCTTTTATCAGGAAGTAAAACTTTCTCTAGAACCCCTCAGCAAACTTATTTCTCGTTGGCCAGAACTGGGTCACACCCTTCGGTCATTAGCGAAGGAGTTGAGATGACCATGACTGAATAAAACTAACTCTGATTCATCCCCTTAGACTGGAAAGGGGCCCCTGCCCTCTTATCTTAAATTGTTTAACTACCTGCCTGACACCTGACCAAAACTGGGCTCCGTTAGCAAAGAAGAATGAACTGGTGTTGGATAGGAAACCAATAGGGTGGCCACTCGTCCTTTCCAAGGCTCCAAATTCTACATTACAAAAGCTCAATATATAGTCCATCAATGACAGGATCCTATCCACCAACGACAGAGTTGGGCCATGGAGACGGACGAAGTCAAAGTCTCTTTAGCAGAATGGGACAAGGGTTTGGGAGCTTTCAAGAGTTTACAATGTCTGTTGATAAGCAAGGCAGACAGTGCTGAGTGGTGTGCAAGAAACCTGAATACAGAACTACAGGAAATTAGAAATAGGAGGGAGGAGCTACAACTGAAGCAGCTGAATGGGTCATTTGGAATAGGCCCTCAGAGTTAATGATACTGGAGGAAAATATGAGGATTGATTTAAAATGAAAGGAAAACCATAACCGAGTGCATAGAGGAGAAAATTCTGAGAAGACAGGAAAACAAAGCCGCAGAGAGCTCTAATTTCACATGTACCAGGAAGGCTGGGCGAGCGAGCATACAGATAGCCCTAAGAGGGAGCTTTCTACTTTGCAGCATATACTCAAAGCTCCTGGGCCATAGTAGTATGTATTTGTGACACCTGACTTTGCCCAAATCCTATCACTGACCTCAATTCCTGAGACCTCACTAGACAGATGTTCCCTGACGACACCAAACAAACCTGCTTTCTAACCCCCTCTCAGACCTAAAGAGGTTTGTTACCCCCTCCCTTCCTACCAGGTGTATGCTCTGATTCCTTTGCCAGGAAGACATGCTGACTCCTCACTTTGATTCTCTAAAAAAACGATGTGTGTTGTTTATAGATCTACTTTGCACTGGGCCCCAACTCCGTGTAGTATTGTGCCACAGTCTCTAGTGACCTTATTTCATTTTATGTCATCCCAATCTTCGGAGAGAGATACTAATATCTCTATTTTACAGGTAAGGAAATTTAGACTCCAAAAAGTTAGATAATGGGCCCATAATCACAGAGTTAGCATGTGGTAGAGCCGGGACTCAAAGCCAGACATGGCTCACTCCAAAGGTAATGATCTTTCCAAACTACACACTGCTTTGTTGAGACAATGACAGTGCTACATTTTGTCAAAGAGACTTTCTTTTTCTCTAAATTTATTCAAAGTCTTCATGAAGTTCATATAAATTTCAGGTGTCCCAGCAAGCAGCAAGTCACAGGAGCCTTTTAGCGAAGAGAAGAAACAAGGAAAAAAAAGGAGGAGTTTGACAGTGTCTTAGGGAGGCGTTGTAAAGATACAAGGAACAGAAACCCATTTGAATAAATTCATGAAAATGGAATTTCTATAAGGCTCCATAAGAATCTCATGGAATCCAATTGCAAAAAGGCGCAGCTGGGCTCTTGGGAACTGGATGGTCTCAAGGTCGTTAGTCTCTCCTTACCACTTTTCTTGCATCCTGTCTTTAGCTCCAGGCTCGCATTGCCTATAGGCTTCATTCTTCTCCTCTGTTCTACAGAAAAACATCTGTGCTCACTCATGAGCATCCCAACATGACAGCCTCAGTCTTTGTGTCAAAATCAACTCCTTAGAAATAACTGACTTTGTTCAGCCTTTTTCTAAAGTCTCCATAAAGAAAATCGTCATGGCCCATCTTAATCAAATATTCTCCCCTAATCGGTTCACTGTGGCCGCCTGAGTTGTAGGGCTGCCCTCTGGGACTTTACACAATGTAGATTCTCTAAGAGGCAGGTATGGAGGTAGGTGTGTTGGGGTAGGAGGGACAAGTCATAGTTTTGGGAAATTATTTTGAAATTTTACACTCTCCAGAAGGCTGCGACAACCACAGACGAAGATGAAGGGCTCGGAAATCAACATGAAAAAGAAGCAAACTACTTCAAGTCATAACTGTAATAGGGTTAGCCACTATTTTTAAGTGAAAGAATACATTTTATCATTTATGAACTTGTTTAAAATGTGTTTTAAAGGATTGGGTAATATATAGGACGCCTGGGTGGCTCGGCCGGTTAAGCATCTGACTCTTGGTTTCAGTTCAAGTTGTGATCTTAGGGTTGTGAGATCGAGCCCCACATGGGGCTCTACCCTCAACACAGAGTCCGCTTGAGATTCTCTCTCTCCCTCAACCCCTACCCCTACTTGTGCACACTCTCTCTGTCAAATAAATAAATCTGTATAAAGGATTGGGTAATACAGAACTGGGATCAGTTAACTAAGGCCCATGGAAGTCTCCTGTTTTTGTAACTAAACTCTTATTTAGAATACAACCGTGTCCATTTGTTTAAGCATGGTCTGAGGCTGCTTTCCTGCTATAAAAGCAGAATTGAGTAGTTGTCAAAGAGCCCCTACAGCCCACAAAGCCTAAAACATTTACCCTCTGACCCTTGAAGAGAGAGTATGCCAACACCTGATAAAATTACGCTTCTCTATACAGGATCACTATTTTCAGTAGGTAATTTACAAAGTCATTTTTAATTTTGGAAGGACCACATAAAAAAGGTTTGCATTCTGGAATACCAGGGTGAGTCTCTTAGAGTACCATAGGCCTTTTATAGAAAATGGTCTTATCAGGGTTAGTGTTGGGGACCAAAGTTAGGTCTGGTCTCGAGAGAGACAGAATTCACTAACACATGTCGGCACCTCTTCTATTTTTCACGATCCCTGAGGAGAGATTTTGTGGATTGGAGATAGATGATAAAAGCCTTCAATTGAAAAATAAAAAAAAAGAAAAAAAAAAAAAAAAGAAAAATAATCTATTCCTCAGTGTGTGTGTGTGTGTGCGTGTGTACGTATGTGTGTGTGTGTATGTAGTTATTACAGCCTTACAAGGTGTCACTTAACAAGTGATCGTTTTAACTCCTGAGGTAGTCATAAATACCTATATCCTGGGCTGGAAACCACAGTATTTAATGTTAGAGCCCTGGCTTATCCTCTTATAATCCTAATGTGTGTCAGAGTTTCCTGTCTGCAAAAGGCAGCACCGTTATTGGCATTACGTGTGACAAAAAATGTGAAAGGGTTTCTTTTTAAGCGTCTAGGTGCAATATAAAACAAGATGTTCTTGGGGTTATTTATTTAACATTCTGGCCAATCTTTAATAGAGCCCTGGATGGTAACAAAACCTATTCTTACCACACCATGAAGGAGAGTACAAATGTTCATTTGGTAGCCCCTCTGTGCTATTTCTTTTGAACACACTACCTCATTGAGTCCTCATAACCACCTAAAGAATAATCTACTGTGAAGTAGGTACCCTTATTTCCATTTTACAAATGAGGAGATGAAAGTGAAATATGTTTCTCAGGGTCAACAAGGATGACCAACTTATCCTGGTTTGTTTGAGGCTTTTTTGGTCTCAGCACTATAGGTCCCACATCATGAGAAACCCCTCAGTCTTCGAAAAGCCACAACACTGGGTCACCATAAGCACGAATAGAAGCCCCAGCTTAAAACTCAGTTCCTAAGTGTGGATACTTCATGATCTTAATAGCTTACCTATCTACACACTCACTTGTCCTCACGAAGTTTATCTTATCATAATGTCTATATTGGAGGTCTGCAGGCAGTAGCCAGGAAATTGTTTACCCACATGATAGAGTTCTCACCACTTCATAAAAGAGGTCCTTTATTCACAAATGCTAAACCACAACAGAGGAAGGGCCCAGCCAGCGCTCCTCCTTGCGTGTTTGCCCTTCATTATCACTGGTTCAAGTGGAAATAGGATTAGGCCTCCTACCACTTCTGTCATTCCTCGGCAAAGGCCTAGAGTGATCAGAAGGCAGCTAGAACACTGACTGGAAGTGGCCAGAAGACAGGAGCCTGGACAGCAGCGAGCTTGAAATAAGTCTGGTTTTCCTCTGGCCATTCCCCTCCCAGATGCTTCACTTCCTTCTTCCCAGCAACTGAGTAACATCACGCTTTTCATTTTACCCTCATGGAAACATGCTCCTAAATAAGAAGCTAAAAGCAATCACTTTGAGGTAGAAAGCGAACCTGAAATCCTAAATATCACCTCTAGAAGGAGTCCTAGCTGCTACCTTCTAGTGCAAGCCAATCCTATGAAAAATGAGAACATTGAGGACTATAGAGAACAATAGATTTTGCACTACAATCATCTCTCACACTTACATCTTCAGGTCAAATCTTTCCTCTAAACTCTGGACTCGTATATCCAACTATTTAGCAAACATCTCTATTTGAATCTATAGTAAGTACCTCAGATTTCATATGTCCCAAACCAAATTCTCAGTTTTCCCTTGTGTCCTGTGTGATACGGGTCCCCAAGACCACCCTCGGGCTTAAGGATTCACTAGAAGGATTCACAGGAATAGGAAGAGCAGTTATACTCACAGCTATGATTTATTACTGGCCAAAGACCAGTCCTGAAGACTAGCTTCTCTGCAGTGTGCAGGGTTTGAGCAATTCCAACCTGCTGGGTGAACCCTTTCCTGCACAATTACTTCTCCCTGTCTTCTCTGTTTGTGCCAACAGAACCTCATTTTTCCAAATATCCAAGCTGAACTTGGAGTAATTCTTGATTCCTCCTTTTCTCCTTATCCTACATCAAATCCATTGGTAAATCTTGTTAGCTCTACCTACATAAGTTATTCAGAATTTCGACCACTCCTCCCAACCATGGTCCAAGCTACCATTATGGATCACTGAGGTTATTGCAGTAGCCTCCAGCCTAATTGCTATGCCTCCGGGCTCACTGGACTGCAGTCCGTCTTCACTCAGCACAGCAGTCAGAGGAGGTCTTTTATGATGGAAGTCAGGTCAGGATCCCCCTCTGATCAAACTCTCCCCTGGCTTCCCATTTTAATGTCCTAGAGACCTCACCCCTCCCATTCTCTTCTATGATTACTCCTCATCAAGCCATAGCAGTCACCTCATTGTTTTTAAACATATACACCACACTCCTGCCTCAGGACCTTTTGGACTTGTTGTTTTGCTTGCCTAAAACACTCTCCCCAGATATCGACAAAGATGAGTCATTCTTTCAGACTGGTGCTCAAATGTCGGTATATTGGTAAATTCTGCCTTGACCATTGTAGAGTAATAGTCTCACCACAACCTCATCACAGCAGCCCTAATCCTGTTCTAAGTCTTTAATGTTACTTGTAGGGGCCAAGGGTGAGCTCCTTCGAAATGTGCCACTTTGGCATATTGATTATTTTTTATAAAAGATACTTAAGAAACAACTAATGAAAAAAATAATACTCTAACAACTCAGCTACCTTTGTCTCCAGAAAGCAAGAAATAAATCTGTCATGCAAAAGGCACTCTTCCGATACCAGGAGGCAAAGAGATCCTTATAATCAGAGATAGGAAATTGAGAGCTAAGAAGGCTGTATAAACAATCCTTGTAACTTTTTTACTGCTACAGCCCAAGTTCTGCTTAGATGTCTTATTAACTGAAACTCCCAATGTTAAGTTTTCTTTGTCCTCACAGATATACTATCTCTTTGTTTAAAAAAAGTATAAAAACTACCTGCTTTGGTCATTTCTTTAGGTCTCAATTTCATTGTTGGTCCTTCCTATGTACTTAATAAAACTTTGGGTTTTTCTCCTGGAAAAACCTTAGAGCAGAGGAAGAAGCTTAGACAGAGGGGAATTTCTTCCTCCCCCACATACTTCTCCTGCTACATCTTTATGTTTCTGTATATTTACTTATTCATTTCTTTATCGCCATCTCTTACAACTAGATACAAACCTTACGGGGATAAGAATTTTGTTTTGCTCACTACTACAACCCATGTCTAGATAAATGCTGGATACATGGTTTAATAGAAATCCACAAAATAAATGAATGTGATCCCCAGACCAACAGCGGCAGCATCACTAGGGAACTATTAAGAAATGCAAATGATCAAATTCCACCCCCGACCTACTCAATCAAACTCAGAGGGTGAAGGCTGGCAATCTACATTCCACCAGTCTTCCAGGAGATTCTAACGCAAATAAAGTTTGAAAGCCACGGCTCTTGTTAATACCTTACACCCATTACATACAGATAATGAAGTCTGGAAAGACAAAATTATTCCCTGGGTGACAGCCCTGGATTTTAACTACAAGTGTGTTTGAGTCCTGAGGTTGCCCAGTTCATCACCATACCACGATCGCTGCACATGAGGTTACTCTCCTCTCCTGTCCGAGAAGTTTTTACACTTCCCTCATTGGAGTGAGGCGACCAGCACTATTTCCTACTTTGAAGGCACAGTAGGCTCTTCCGAAACAGTTGCTAGAATGAGGCACAGACTAAGACCATGTCAGAAGCTACCTCCCTGGAGGCACAATTATTTCTTGGAACTCCTGTCTGACCTCCCAAGATGTGCTTTGCATTTTCAAATAGCCTCCAGAAAGTTCCCACCTGCTGCCTCCACCAGGACACCTACCTGGGCTGCTCTCATCACCAACCGCGCGCAACCACCGAGGCCTCCTGGAAACTGGTTGTTAAGTGAAATGAATAAAAGGAGCTCCGTGAGCCTGAAAGGCTTTGGTGATAAAGCAGACCCATGGCTTTGATGATCCCCTCCCATCTCAGCTGTCAGGCGGAAATGCTAACTGCCGGTCCAGGGAGAAGTGGGTGCTGAGATTACCTGCAAAAGAGCTCTAGGAGAGCAAGAAGGCTCGCAGGCAGTCGGCGCCTCCCCGCTGCCGGAGGTCAGCATGGCCCAGCCCCTGCAGCTGCTTTCTGGCTCTTTGGCTCCCCACTGTCCTCCATCTCTCTGCCACCCTTCCACCTTCCTCTCCAGCCATAGGCTCTACTCCTGGGGAATTTTAGTAAGAAGAGGCAGCCTAATGGGCATGGCCTGTCCTTGGCGATTTGAGAACCAGAAGGACAAATAAAGTTCACGTTCCATCTGTTGCTCTCACACAAGCCACTTGCTTCATTTCTTCCCCGAATTCAGTCTCACTTGGAGTGTGTTCTGTCACATCGGGCAATCTTGGAAGGTTTAAAATTGCCAAGAGGAAATTGGCTGCGCAGACTCAGGAACCTAATTGCTTTTATTTATCAGAATGCTAAGGACCGCAGCTCAGCAAATCAGGAGAGGAGAAGGCAGGTGGGGGGTGCTGCTCGTCTCGACTATCATCGGGCCCCAGCTAGAAGTGGCAAAGGTGCCTGCTCTTCAGCCTGAGCATCAGGGATGTCAACCCAGCATCTGTTCCTGGCAGTGGAGCCACAAGGAGAACCTGTGGTAAGAGCCGGGGAAGCCTCCACGCAGCTCAATGTGGCATTTAGGGACCTGGGGGCATATAGAAAATAGCCATTGACCCAGGAACATGCATCCTACAACCACTGGGTCTCAACCAAAGCTGTACCATGACTGCCTTTTGCCATGGATTGTTTCTAGAAAATCAGCCACATGAGAAATGGAATGAAACGAAATGAGATAAAGTAAAATTAGCTAACAGAAATAATGGGCCAAATCCTTTAAATATACCAGCCCTTATGCCATGCTCTTCGATTTCCTGAGAGGCGGAGACATGGAAGCAAACGAGCATGACCCTGGACATGAACAGATTTACTTTTTCCAATGTTAGCTCCAAAATGTACTCTTGAGTCAGTCAGTTACGGTTACTGGGCCTCTCCTTGCAGGTGGCCAAAGGGGCCTTTGTGAGCCCTGGGTGTCATTCCGCTGCAAAGTAGAATCCCTGGGGAGCTCAGAAAATACCAAGATCTTGCTCTGAGACGTAGCCTGGTCACTGGGACTTGTTGCCAATTTCCCCAAACGATTCTCATGCACTAGAGTTGAAGTACAGCGGATCATAAGACGTCAATGAGATTATGGATGTCAGATCCTACCAGCCTCTTACTTAATGCCTCCACAACCGTCTTCACTACTCGTCACCCCTTGCAGCAGAGAAAGAGCCCAGAAGGAGAGCAGAAACACTCTAATTGACCATCTGATGTGAAGCTTATTCACATCTAGGCAGAAACGCTGGCATTAGAACTGCGGGCTGCTTGGGCTCGGAGGATTATTTGCCGATTTGCATTTTATCTAGGTCATCCGCCATTGCCTGCAACAGGCGACTGGCAGTGATTATTTTTAGCAAGAGAGCATGTTACTGGACTTCAAGGTGATGTCAGTGAGATAACCGTAAAGGATGACATGCACGTAAGGAGTTATTATCAGATCCCGTAAGGAATTGGGGATGTGGATTTCCCCCTTGTGGGAACGTTGCAGATTCACACCTCTAAAATTAGACATTGAATTAGCTTAAGAAATAAGAAGTTTAAATCCAGCCATGATAACTCCTTACTTATCTCCCAGCTGATATCATGCAATTATAATATTCTTCAGGTTGGGATAACTGCTCCCTAATTATAGAATCCTAATAGGGTTTGAAATGTTACTCCTGCTCTGACAGCTGACACCTGAAATTCTTCATTTTCTGTTCCAGCCTACACCAGTTCTTGATTCCGGGCTTCTCAGGTCTCCATCAAATTTTATATTCATTTTGAAAAGTAAAGAAAGAAAAGGAAGGAAGGAAGGAAGGAAGGAAGGAAGGAAGGAAGGAAGGAAGGAAGGAAGGAAGGAAGGAAGGAAGGAAGGAAGGAAGGAAGGAAGGAAAGGTAACCTGAACATCACAGTATTGCTGTCACCTGAAATCTTCCTAACTTCATGGCTTTCAGAGAGACAAGTAAATTGGTAACGAGGACCAGGAATAAGAAATAAACTTAGTTTTCCAAACCCAGCTGTGACTAGGCTGAGCATAAGAAAACATTAATTTGAAAATGCATCCTTCACACTGCACTGTGGTAATGTTCAATGTGTTTGTGAATTTTAATCGGATTGACTAATTTATGTTTGGTAATTATAAGAAGATGCGCATTTGAGTTCTCTGTGTGGACAACGCCCCCAGCTTGGCTGGCTTCAAGGGTCACCCCCCAGGGCTCTGGGTGTCTATGGGGTAACAGACGAGGGAGGGAGGACACAAAACAAATACAGATAGAAGGGGAACTCTGCAGATGGATGGGCGGAAAGTTAAGGGCCCTTGTGGTGTCTCCATGAATCAGGATTATACAAACATGTCCGTGTGAGAGCAGACCAGGAGAGCAAGCCCGGGAGGCGCTAGATGGTAAATGAGAATTCAGCCAGGTCCATGGAGATATAAATGAATTGAAATGATCATGTAGAGAAATCTCTACAATCATGTAAAGAAATCCTAAAGGAATACTAGCAGTAAGGACACACACACACACACACACACACACACACACACACGAGCCCAAAATGAATTCCACCTGGTGCCTGCAGAATTCAGGAATGAGTCATGTCTTTCCAATGGACACATACTGCTCTTTTTCTCTCTTCTGGTATTCATAGCTCAGGAAGGATCAGGAATGGAACACCCTGGGATTTCAGCAGCAAGGGATTTATGAACAAACATGCCAGGACTAAATGGGAAAGGTCAGAGGCAGTAGGCCTAGCCCCCAAAGGCAGGCCCATCACAGTCAGTTGAGTTATAATAAGAATAATATTCACAATAATAGGTGATGTGCATCAACTATATGTTTAGTACCTTAAGTGCCTTATTCTCATTTAGTACTATCAATAACTCTACTTATAAGTTAAGATTGATTTGGCCAGGGGTGTCTGTGTGGCTCAGTTGGTTAAGCACCCAACTCTTGATTTCAAATCAGGTCATATTTCTGGGTTGTGAGATCAAATCCAGGGTGGAGCCTGCTTAAGATTCTCTCTCTCCCTCTGCCACACCCCACTCTATTAATTAATTAATTAGTTAATTAATTAATAAGGTTCTTTTGGCCAAAAGAAATAAAACCTCTTACTCGAACTGACTTAACTAGGAAGTAAATCTATTTTCTTTGTAAGATGATAGCCAGTGGAAGGGTAGACTTCAGGACTAGGTTGATCCAGCAAGTGCTAGGTATCTGCCTATGTCCATGCTCTTTCATCCTCAGCGTTGAATGCAAGTGTAATAAGATGTAGCAAGATGGCTATAGGAGCTCTGGGTTGTCACTCCCAATATCTAGCTGGAAAAGTAACTCTTCTCATGGCTCACTATTGAGCCGGGGAACTGGCGATCAGCAGATTTCCCCTCAATTCTCCATGAACATTACTAGGACATGGGCCCATTCATGAAGCAAGTGATGCAAAGGTCACTCTCCCTGAAGGTCTATGGAGGAAGGATGGAGACCCGGATTGAGCTGGAGTTCAGTTAGAAAAAAACAACAAAACTATGTCTACCACACAGAAACTGTTGTTATCCTAGAAAAGAGAAAATGAAGCCCAGGGAAAATTGAATAACTTTCCCAAAGTCACAAAGCTATCAAGGGGAAGAACCAGGAAATATTCCGGGGTAGTCTGACTTCAAAGCCCCTACTTCAGACTTCAGCCACACTGCTGTTTGGTGAGACAGAAGAGGAAAGTTTAAACCAAGAGAAATAACTCATAGATATCTAGTGGTAAATGCGGGAAAGCCAGCACTTAATGCGTTAAAGTTTCTCAGCATTTGGTCCCTTGTCATCCAAGATTCAAGCCAGTAGCTGGGTCAAAGGGAGCAAATCCAGCCTCCTCAAAGAAATGGGCAAGAAGTGAGGCAGAGTTTAAGGATTCCAGGCATGTGCACAGGCTAAGACCCTACAGGAGGTCAGGATGAGCATCCAGGGAAAGAACCCAACATCGAGCACCCCATGACTGACTCCAGCCCCTACCAAAGGAAGCCCAAGGGGAGGTGAGACCTGGCCCATGAACCTGAGGAACAGAAGCTGGCTGGGGAAGGCAGGGACTGATTCGAATTTCTCACCCTAGGCAGGGTGGGAGAATCCACAATCATGTGGGAGAATCTAGCACTAGCCATGTGGAAGAATCCACAGTCCTAAGTGGACCTTGCAATTCCTTAGCTCTTCTTCAGTGCACAATAAGCAACAGTCGCCATCTTTCGCCCATGTTACCCTCTAGTCAGAGACAACCTATTAAGCAGGTAAAACTTCTACAGCTGGAGTAATGGAAACAGAAGTGATGGACTAATAACAATGAGTTCAATGCAGAATTTTCTTTTCCTAGTAGAAAGGCTGATAATTGCTCAAACTCTATACCATATCTCTGGAGACTAACAAGCATTGTCCTTGAAAACCACAGACAATATATTTATTCTATCTCAGGCCCCTATAGGCTTCTGAATATGGTCTTTTTCTCACTCTTCACTTAGCCGTGAAAGAGCCTCAAATTCTCTGTTCTCGGGTAAGAGATGCCCCAGTGAGCCACCTTAAAACAACTTCTGAAGAGACAAAGACAAAGACCCAGGGCTGTTTTCCAAGAGTGCTGTTCCTATAGAAAAGGTCTACACATTGCTCTTTTTGGGGAAGGTAAATTTTTAAAAAAGATTTTATTTATTGGGGCGCCTGGATGGCTCAGTGGGTTAAAGCCTCTGCCTTCAGCTCAGTTCTTGATCTCAGGGTCCTGGGATCGAGCCCCACATTCGGGTCTCTGCTCAGCAGGGAGCCTGCTTCCCCCTCTCTCTCTGACTGCCTCTGCCTGCTTGTGATCGATCTCTCTCTCTCTGTTAAATAAATAAATAAAAATCTTTTAAAAATATATATTTTATTTATTTGACAGAGAGAGACAGCCAGAGAGGGAACTCAAGCAGGGGGGAGTGGGAGAGGGAGAAGCAGACCTCCCACCAAGTCGGAAGACACCGATGCGGGGCTGGATCCCAGGACTCTGGGATCATGACTGGAGCCAAAGGCAAACGCTTAACAACTGAGCCACCCAGATGCCCCTTGGGTAAAATAATTTATATTCAAATCACAACAAAGCAACACATGAAATGGGAAGTCGGGCAAGAATCTGGCTAATTTAAGGTAACGAGGCCCCAGTTTCTCTAATTATGTGGACCATTGGCGAACATCAGGGGTGGGTGGGAGGTGATCTAAATTCTCCATGTAGCAAGGTAAAAAGTTTTCAATTAACCTGTGCATGATTCTCCTGCAGTTCCGTTCACAGCTGTCCTATCGCCAGCGTGCACATGGCAACAAGGACTTCGGGTTCTGTAGGCTGCCCTTAAGAGAGGGTTGCCGCAGAAAAAATGCAGAGAAAAAAAAGAGATTGGCGGCACAGCCTTGAATTTCAAAATGCATGTCTGAGGTCCTTGGTGAAGACAGCTGCTTTTAAAAGGAAAGGCTTTGTTTGCAAGAACCTGGCTATTTTGAGTAGCAAAAGAAAAAAACACTTTGTGATCAATAATAGATTTCAGGATGAAAAGCTGGCTACCCCCATACCATTGTAGAGCACTGAGGGGAGGGGGAGAATAGACCAGAAAGAGATTGGGGGATGGGGCAGAGGGCGCATGGAGGATTGTGTGGAGAGGCTGGAAAGGACCACGGAACCGGTAACAAAGTTTGTGTCACAAGATTCCTCGGAATCTGCCTGCAAGAGGAGGTCAGGTGACAGCACCAGGGAGCTCTCACGAGTTGAGTCAATGTTTGGAGACTCTCTGGTTGCCAGCAGAGAATGTACCATACTCTTGTCTCTAGCATGTACCAACTATCCTTCGAGGTCATCAATAAACAGCATTCACCCACAGTAGCCAGAGATGAGCCCATGCGTCCTCCAGTAACAGTGATATCATATCATTGGACTCCTCCCGAAACGTGCTCGGTTACGTGAATGACTATGTGAGTCAACTGACCCTTGTCAATGATCCAGGGCAATCACGAGCCCCACGAGTCTGAGGAGAGGGGACTGGAAGCCTGAAAAGTTGCTGACCACGAAGATGGAAAAGGATGGAAGATCGGACTTGTTTGAGATGTCCTTTCAAGCCCCTCCAATGGTGCAAGTCCCCAGCTTCTCTCTCCAGCAGAATTGACTTATGGCTTTGGCCTTTCTAGGTCAAGTTCACAATATCAGTTATAAACCCAAAATGTATTAACAGTCGCTAAATAATGTCATAATAACTGCCTTCAGCTCACACAAGTGTTCACAGGATTTGGCCCGAAAGACCGAGAGTCCCTCTATTCCAACACAAGTAGCAAGATGGAGACCCAACTTCCCAACTAAAGCCTTGATGCAGCTCAGCACTCCACAGCCTCAGAAACTCCCCGTGAACTCTCTAGGGCTCACCTGCCAGTGAGAGAATAACATCACCCCACAGCCTCAGTTTCCCCCCGTAAAATGAAAGGGATGGGCTAGATGGTCTTGACAGTCACAGATTCTATGATTTCCAGAGTCCTTGACTGGACTCCAAAAGAAATCTTTCATTTTTATTTATTCCTGTCTCCAAGACTAAAAGCTGTAAGGCTAACAGGCAATCAACAACAACAACAGAAATCGAGAAACGCAGGGAAAAAGAAAACCGCATCCATTCCACCTGCCTTATTCCTCAGCTGTCACTATTAAAGATGCCGCCCACAGCTGGAGTTCCACTGACATCGACTTTCCCTAGCCTTGGAGACCCTGCTGTCCTCTACCTAATGGATGGGCCCTAGGAGAAACAGAGAGAACAGGGTTATAAACTAGAGAGGAACGTCCTTTGCCAAGTTGTCACTGTAGGGTTGACAGATGAGTTTTCTTCTTCAATGTAGGCTGTGCCTCAAATGTGAGATGAGCTCTTACTTCTGACTCTCCTTGGTTTGGGGCTCGTCTATCATTAGTCTTAGTGACTCTGGCAAATGATATGACATCCTGAGGGTTTCTAAAACCAGAGGTCATAAACAGACTACCTGTGGACATGCTTTACATGCTATAAAGTCCACCTATATATGTAGGTGGGCTTTATAGAGAGCAGGACCTGGCAAGTTCACTGAAGCCCAGCAGCGGCTGCCCAGCAGTGGCCACACTCTCCTCGGTCCCCACCCTGCTCAGTTGCTGCCTGTCCCTGTAGGCATTTTAGTTTGTATACCCTGGTGTGAAATCACAGCTACAGAACAAAACTCACCTCCACCGGAGTCCTGGAGGATTCTGGGCACTCGCAAAATACGGTTAATCAAATTCCTAGAAAGTTCGGCAGCTTCTCCACGACTGAGACAAAATTCCATTTAAGCGGGACTTGAAGGTCTTTGCACAAGAACAGTACCAACTTGTGCTTAGATTCCTCAGAGTATTTGGTAAAGAAATGAGCTCAGTGGAGAGGGAAGCAAAGATTCCAAAGTGAAACTTCCCTGCAAAGACTTTACAGAGTCTGTGACCTCTGTTCCCACTTTCTCCACAACCTCTCCCTCCAACATATGCTTTATACACTCAGGTTGTACCTTCGGTTACATTGTATTCTAATGATTTGGTTAAAAATCAAGCAACTTTGGGGACGCATTGGGTGACTCAGTCAATTAAGCATCCACCTGTGGCTGAGGTCGTGATCCCGGGGTCCTGAGATCGAGCCCCTCATAGGGCTCCCTGCTCCATGGGGAGCCTGCTTCGCTCCCTACCCCTACCCCACTAGTGTTATCTCTCTCTCTTTCTTAAATAAAAAAATAAAATAAAATCTTTAAAAAAAAATCAACTTTGCTAACCTGGGGACTTCAGAGGACGAAAACAGTGCATCCTAAATACTTAGCCTCGTGGTTGGCACATAATAAGTGTTCAGGAATTGGGTCCTGGAATCATCCAGGAGCTGTTTAGGCAGCTGCCACACTCAGTGCCAAACCCAAGGCATTTCCGAAGACAGATCCCCGATCCACACTGTGGCACATATGTGTGTGCACATGCCTGTGTGCGCGGTCACAGCCGACCGTGTTCCTTGTGTCTGAGGTGGTAAGTCATCAGAAATGAAAACGAGCACCGTCTGATTAGATGCTGGTGCCTTCCGAGCAGCTCCCCTTCCGGTTGGCACCTTCCGCAGTCGGAATATCAATGGCAGCCCCAACTCAACGTCCCAGCTCCCAAGCACCGCTCAGCCCTGTCGCTCTCAGATTTAGCAGCCTCCGTGGTCAACACGTCCCCTATGCGGTAGAGCTCAAATGGCTTGGCAGACATCCAGGAACCCTTCTGATCTCGCTCCCCCTGTCCGAACTCCTGCCTCCGTCCCACTCATCTCTCCTCGATCCTCTGCTCTTCGGAAGCCTCGAAGGGCTTCCCCCCAAGGGCCATGGCACACTGCCCAGAAGGGCCATGTTTCCACACTACCAAGTCTTTGGTCCTGCTGTCGCCCCTGCCAGGAATGCCCTCTCCCCGTTTCGCCATCTGGCCGCAGCACGCCCGCCTCCGGCCAGGCCCTCCGGCTCGGCGGCTGGGCGGTGGGGAGAGCTCGGACAGGTGGGCTCCTGAGTGCAGAGAACCGCAGGCCGCCGCTTCTGCAGGCAATGAGGGAATAATCAAGGCTGTTAGGACAGCGGTGGACGGGGACGGCTCCAGGGCACAGGATCGTATGGCATCTGCAGGACCAATGACAGCCAAATAACAGGCGTGCTCGTTCCTGACCAGACTCTCCGATTTCCTCTGCCTGGTGTTTGAAATCAGCAGTGCTCACGTTGGACACGAATAACCCCCAAAGTTCTAGGAGAATCTCCAAGTGGAGTGGGAAGAGCTTACATAAGGATATACTCTTTCTTCCTCCGACGGATCGGGGAAGAGCTCAAGTGAGAAATGTGGGAAATTTACTATACGGAGCTAGATCTGTGGCCCGATGATGAAGCAGGTAGAGCCCCTCACGTGGACGTTCTCTCAGCAGGAAACGTACCTGCTCCTCGCCTCTTCCTGGGGAGAATGACATGGGTCTCGACCAGACGGGAGATGCCCTACGGGGTGCAGACGGGGAGATTCCATGAAATAATGAAGTTTGCATCTTAGAGCATTTGTTACATGCCCGGCAGTTTGCTAAGAACATTATCGGCGAGAGCCCCCTTAAAACTCACAACACGGCACAAAGCGTGCCCGTTCTGAAAGAGACGCTTGTGTATCTGACCTGCGGGACCTTGTTTGGGTCGGGCGAAGCCATAGCCAGTGCTGAGTCCCCTCTGATACAGCTCTATGAAAGGACTGGTTTCTCTTTTTTGGCTAATCCAAGCCTCTCCCGGAGGCAGAAAGAAGAGAAGGTCTTGATAGCGCGTTCATCTTGCTGCTTCCCATTCGGAATCTGAAACCGAAGGCTCCAGGTGAGGCCACTGTGCCTGGGCTTGGAGCCGAAGGGAGAACACGGAGTCATAAGGCCTTCCTAAAAGGGCTCAGGGCCCATTCAGGACATTCCCACTGTGCCGTGGGCTTGCTCTGCCCTGAAGCATAGGGCCGTGGGTCTCCATGTCTGCTCAGGTTCGCCCGGAAGGTTCACAATCTCTAAAATGGAGGAAGGGAATGGGGACACCTGGGTGGCTCAGTCGGTTAAGCGTTTGCCTTCGGCTCAGGTCACGATCCCAGGGTCCTGGGATAGAGTCCTGCATCGGGTTTCCTGCTCCGCAGGGAACCTGCTTCTCCCTCTCCCACTACCCCTTCCCCTGCTTGTGCTCTCTCTCTTTCTTTGTGATAAATAAATTAAAAAAAATTTTTTTTATGGAGGAAGGGCAGTAGGAGGAAGAAAAGCCACATTTATTATACGTACCATGCGCTAGGACCAGCAGGAGGCCTTGCTCTGTGGGTTGCTTTGTTTGATATCACAACTGTGTTAGGAGTTCGTTGGACACTCAGGTAGCCAGGGTCCCCAACAACAAAGCAAAACAGCCGGGCCAGCGAAGACAAAACCACACCAGCATCGTGTTTTACAACTACAACAAGACCCCAAGAGCAAGTTAACCGGCAGCCTCTGCAGGAGCGACTTTTGCAAAACATCCTGAAGCGGAACAATTAATCATCAAACATTGATCGCTATCACAAGTCGAGGCAATTCGTCTCCCGATATCAGCCCAAGAGACCAGCAGCACGTGAACAATATCCTGATGGGTAGACAGGAGCATGATCAAAGCCCTGATTGGCACCCCCTTTGCAGCCAATCTGCAGGGGGGCCCCAATCTGCAAAAGCACTTACCAAAACCCCTAGATTTATACAACAAAACGGCAACCCTCTGGGGTCCCCTCCTCCTGACTCCTGAGGGAGTGGAGAGAAGACAAGACCACAGCCCTCCACTCCCTTCAAGAAATGCTCCTCTCTGGGCCTTTTCAACCTTCACTTTTCACAGACTAGGCATCTGCGCTGACCGATCCCCGGAAATGTGATTAGTTCAAAGTAACATGTGTTATAAATGTCAAATTCACACCTGATGTGGAAGACTTGGCTTTCTAAGTGACAAACAAAGAAAAGCAAGCAAACAAAAACACAGGAAAAAGCTTCTTGATAATGTTCATATTGAAGACACGTTGAAGTGATCATATTTGGGGGATATATTGGATCCAATAGAAGATAGTAATTTATTATACTATACTAATTTATTATTAGTATTATATAGTAAGTTATTATACTATACTTATACTTATTATATAATAAATGCTTATTATATACTATATAATATATACTATATAATATATACTTATTATACTATATATTATTTAGTAATTTATTATACTATACTATACTAATATTAATAATATTACCATTAGAAACAAATGAAAATTTGTTTTTTAAACTTTTTCATAGGACTGCTAGAACTTAAAATTACATGTATCGCTCACATGCTATTTCTATTAGGTAGCACCGTTTTGGATGAATGATCTGGTGACCCGGAAGGTCTAGTTTCACAATCTTTTAGCCCGTCCTGCACAGTCTTGCAACTCTGCTGAGAGGGTGCAGGATATGACTTCTATTGTATTGTCCTCGGCCTTTGGGGGCCTGGAAATGCATTTTACATATGTGTTTCTCTGGACAGCACTGCAGCAGCTCTCACCAGGTTTTTTAGGGGTCTGTCCTGATGTCCCTCAAAAGAAAAGTTTAGAATTCTTATTTAGTATATCCCTAATGTATTTCAGGGACTAATGTGTCATCGAGCATTGCTACCAGGAAATAAGAGAAACACAGCAGATCCTTGGTCTGCAAGGCCAGTGTGATTCCCAAGAACTTCAAGAAATGCAGCTAAACCATTGCCTGAGGTCCATATATGATGTTCCAGGACTGGAACTCTATTTTTAACTCTCATTCGGTTTATTTCAGAGTCTATTATCTTCAGGTTCTAGGTTTCATTTCTTTTCTTATTCTACTTTGTTGCATTTCCCCCCACTAAAATGGTAACAGAGTTAAAAATCTAAAAGAGAGACCAAGGAGAAGAAAAGAGAGGCGGGGAAATCGCATTATCCATGACCCTTGGAGTTAAAAAACCTGGGTTTATTTGGGGGATCTTCCTCTGAGTTTCTATGTAAACTTGAGTAGAACTTTTGATCTCTCTGAGCCCTTTTTTCTTGTCTGTGAAATGTAGAAAACCGTGCTATGTCAGAAAATGTTTTTGAGAATTAGAAATAATTAATTGGAAGAACTTCCAAGATGTTATTTTCCTCATTTTGATCTCATCAACCAAACACACACACTGGTGATATTTTTGTATGTTTCCTTCCAAATGATTTTCCAATGAGCAAAAATTTAGTGGTAATGAACAGAATATAGATAGATATGTGACTTTTTGGCGTGCTTTTTAAATTTTTAATTTGAAATGATTTTAGATCTACAAGAAATTGCAAAAACTGTAGAATCCCTGTGTACCATGCATCTAGCTTTCCCTATTGTCAACATCTTACATAACCATAGCACAATTACAAAAAATAAGAAATTAACTTTTGCACAGGACTTTGCGAAACTACAGATTTTATTTGGCTTTCACTAGGCTTTTAAGTCCTTTTTGCTTGTTTATTTCAGGATCAAACTCAGAATCCCACACTGCAATTTGTTATCATGTTTCCTTAGTCTCCTTCAAATTGGTAAGTTTTCAGTCCTTCCCTGACCATCATGAATTTGACACTTTTGAAGAACACCAAAATATCCTTTAATTGGGGTTTGTGGGGTGCTTCCTCATTAGAAAACTGATGTTATGCATTTGGGGTAAGAATACCACATACGTGATGTTCCCTTTTCATTGCATCAATATGTCTCCGTACTGATAAAGCTACTACTATTTACTTCGCAACTGATATATGCCTGGGGGCAGATACTTGGAGACTATGCAAATATTCCATCTCTCCTCCATCTTCTTTCCTTCATTTTAACAACTATCAGTGGATCTATTCTTGCCTCCAACAATCATTACTAAGATGTTCTAATGATGATCATTTATTTTCCTCATTAATTCTACATCTCTTTATTGGAATTATTCTGTAAAGGGGAGAGCTGCCTTTCCCCCCATATTTATTCATTCAATATTATTATATCACTATGGACTCACGGATCTTCAGTTAATTATCCACCCTTGTTAGTTATTTTATTGTTCAAATTGTTTCAGCTTTGGATATTGTGAGTTCAGTTTGACTCTTGTGACCTTTTAACATATCCTCATCTTTTTTGGAACATTTTGTTACTCTTGGGCATTACAAACAGGCTCCTGGCTCATGTTGTAGCCCTCCCCCTGTCCCCATGCCCCCCCCCTCCCAGGGCTTAAGGTATTTTATTTTGGTTTGTTTACTGTTTCCTTGCCCCAGCTACAAGGGCTTTTGCCAGTCCCAGGGCAGGGATTTCTGTTCCTCTCCCTCCAGATTGAGGATTTTATTCTGTAGGAGAAATAGGAAGGGAGCAGAGTCTTACACGAGTCCTATGCCTGTCCTACAGCGATTGCTTTTAGTCTCCCCTGGATCTACACCAGACGGAGGTTTTCTTGGGACCCTTCCTGATCTTCCCTGTGAGCACCTAATAGGTTTAGTGAAAGCCTGCAAGAACTCCCTGTTGTTCCGGGATTTTTGTCCCCTTGGTGACTGAGGTTCTTGGTCATGCCACTTGGAAGAACGAAGAGGTAGACGAGACAAAGAGTGCTGGGCAGCAACGCAAAGTTTATTGAGCAAGAGTACAAAGCTCCTGGAGAGAGAGGGGGGCCGGAGAGGGTTGCCCTTGGAGTTCTAGGTTGAAGGAGTTTTGTGAGCTCTTTTGCAGAACTATCTGAAGCAATCAGGGCGAGTCGTGCCACTCGGGGCTTTGGTCACGTATCAATGCCCACGTGCTGATGGTCTTTTTATTTTTCTGACTTCGGAGGGCTAAGGTCTTAACTGCCCCTTGCTTGTGATACTGACAAATGCTTTTGTGGTTAATTGTCTCATTTTAGGACCTGTTGCAGAACTCATTTCTGCAAAGGCTGCAAAGCAGAATGTCCATGCGGTCCTGTCCAAGCTGCAGAACAGGATGTCCGTGCTGTGTGGATTTTAGCCGTCCTGACTCCATTTTGTCCTGTTGGGGCCCCTGACTACCTAACCATCCAACTGACTCCCAACGCTGGGTCTGCAGCCCCCAGGAGCTTCATACTATTCCACCAGCCCTGACTTGCTATCCACTATTTTGTCAAGTGTTGTGGATGAATTCTTGCAGGTGCCTGTCTCACCTCAGATTTTAGGTAAATTGGCTGCCCTGTGGTTCCAGAAAAGCCAGGTCCTTGCATTCCGTGTGCCTGCCTTCTTGTGGTAGGGGTGGGGGGGGGATGCTCTTCCTGACCCCATGCCTAGGGGAACCTAGAGACCCAGCCTGACTGGGAGCTTACACCTGTTCTGTTTGCAAGTTTCCCTCCTCGCTGCATCAGGGACCCACCCTCGTGAGCCTAACCCACCTGATTAGTAATCATCATGCAAACATGCACAGCTCCCCAAGTGCTCTCCGGCTGAACTTTTTGTAATTACAGATTTGCTTAACCTTTGGACCTCCCTGTGATTCTTCAGTAACTGCTTCTTGATATGCAGCTGAAGTCCAGGGAATCTTAGCATAACACTGCTAGCTCTCAGAGAAAGTGCTGGTGCAGATGGGGGCGGGCAGGAAAGTGCTGATGCATCCGCGATAGACCTAGAAGCTGAGATGGGCATGTCAATCCAAAATAGTTAAGTTCAATAAATGTTGGGGGCCTACTGTGCAGCAAGTGCCCACCCATTGAGCTGGGGGGACCACATGGATTAGAATGACATGGGTCTTGTCTCCTCTACCTACACAGCCTAACACATAAATAATTGCACTAAATTGTGATAAATGCTGCACCAAAGGTATGTACAAACATTACAGGAAAATAGGTAGGCAAGCATTGTTCTTCTCCTGGGGAGTTCTCAGAAAGCAGGAAGAGAAGAAAGGCACAACCTCAGATGAGGATGTGAAGGTAAGTAATTTTGGAGATGGTCCCAGAAACCACAGGTGGAGAAGTGGGGCGAGAGTGAGGAAAGGGGAAGGAACAAGGGGCATTTTGTCAAGATCAGTGCTGCTGGAGAACCAGGAAGCCCCCAGGCAGTCTGCACCTGGAGTTCTCCTGCCCTACCAGCAATCCTGCTGGTTACAGGTGAGAGCTGCTGAGTCCAGGGACGGGGACAGGAGCTCTGAGTTAGTTCCCCTGCGTTGGCCACTGGTCTGGCCACAGGCAGGCCGCGGCCAGAGAGAGCTCTCAGGCAGTCACTGCAGCAGGATGCTGGAAGTCAGGTTGGCATGCACCAAAAAAAAAGGGGCTGAGAGGCCAAGGGTGGGCTGCAGGCAGCATTGGTGGTGAGACATGGCATTTGAGTTGAACCTGGAAGGGATGAGCGGTTCCAGAGGGAGGGGAATCCCCTCATCGGGGAGATGGAACAGGAGCAGAAAGCATGAGAGACAAGCACGTTACTGTGTGCTCAGGAAAATGGCTCAGAGTGGGTAGAATCAGGGGAAACCAGCTGGGAAATCCGGTGTGTGGAGGGCTTGGGATTTACTCTGCAGCCAGCACGAAGCAGCGGGAAAGAGTAGGTGGGGGGGAGAACTGAGGAGAGGGGGCGTGATCAGGGTATGTTGTGATGTTCTCCCCTCAACCCCTCCTTCTCTCTCTGTCTCCCCCCGATCTATTTCCACATACATTTTCAGATCACCTCCGGGTCGTGTCTGACCCCATGCCAGGGCTTGGATTTCAAAGGAAAATAGGCAACGTCTGGTCATTGAGGAGCTGACGTCCCTGAGCTTTTCCTCTCCTACCAACTTGAAAGAAAAAAGTGATTGCTCCTCCCTTCCTCCTTCCCAGGAACTGCTTTGAACATTTTGGAAACATTAAAAGAATTAAAACTTAAAATGGCCCTATGAGTGAGGCATTGCTGTTCTTATCTTACAGACTTGGAAACTGAGGCACAGACAGGTTAAGTGGCTTGCTTCAGGGACAGAGTTGAGATCTGAACCCAACTAAACCGGATCCAGCACCCACACATCGGACTGCTGTTCGTATGCCTTTCTAAAGAATGAGACAATGTGTGTGATTATGACTTTCCCCGACGCAAACTGTAAAATAATCCCTTGGTACAATCAGCCCCATGATTCCCACGAGGGGATTCCTTACAAGGCCCCTCCCACTCAGATGTCCTCTCACCGTGGCAGCCCAGGTCCTGGTCCTAGACCTGGACCAACCTGTCAAAACAGAGGGACCTTATTTGCCATTCCCTGAAGATGCTTTTTAAAATAAGGATAGCTAATCTAATAAACCCGCTGTGCTTTCTTTCCACCAGCTAATACCCCTGTTCAGACGTCCGTCATGGATCTTTCTACCTAGAAAGAACCTTAGAGGCCACACAGAATACAACTTACGTTGTATTCTAGTGAAAACACTAGACTTAGAAAAGTTGAGCGATTTACCAAATGTCACACAACAAGGAGGCAGTTACTAGAAACTTTTTTTCCCCCCCGATTCAGTTTTCTCAGTTCAGAATGTTCTGGTCCACCTTCTCTACCTATCTACGTCCTACTTCTCTATGAAGTCCAGCTCAAATCCTACTGTCTCTTCAGTGCCTTCTCGAATGCCTCATCAGAATTAACTTCTCTCTCTTGGAGCTCCCACACTGCGTCATCCCACGGCACGGCCACTGGTAAGTGCCTGTGTGAATGACAGCTGCTGGCGGGGAACTCTTGGGGTGGGTGGGTGGGTGCTGGTAATGGGGGGTCAGGGAAGTCCCATTCATGATGCGATGCTTAAAAGAGGTGATGAAGCGAGCCGTGACCCTAGGAGAGAAGCATTCCAGGCAGGGGACCTGTGAATGCGAAGGACAGAGATGGGATCAAGGCATGATAAGGAGGTCAGAGTGGCTGAAGTGGAGTAAACCAGGCAGGAGAGAGGCAGGACATATGGAGAGGGAGAAGGAGTTCTGATCAGGTAGGGCCTTGTAAGGATTTTGGCCTTTACTGTGAAAGAGATAGAAATCTTTGAGGAATTTTGAGCAGACAAGTGACATGATCCGATTGATGTTTTATAAAGATCCCTCTGACCGCCTTGTGGACATTCTGGGGGATGGTAGCAATGGGAGGTGAAAGTTGGTGACCATGGAAGCTGTTGCAATAATTCAGGTGAGAGATGGCAATGGTTTGAGCTGGGTCAGTAGAGGCAGACATGATACTATGGGATCAGATTCTGGATATATTTTGAAAGTGCCGCCCGCAGGATTTGGTGAAGGGGGTCAGATGTGGGATGTGAGAGAAAGAAAAGAGTGAAAGCTTACAAAAAAGGTTGTAGTTTGGAAAACCAAAAGAAAGGAGGTATGGGAAAGACTTTGAGAGGAGGAAGCGTGAGAGGCAGAAAAACAAGGTAACAGTATGGGATTGAAATATTAGAGACACAGTAAATATTGGCATGGAGCTTATCAGTTTTATACACAAGCTTCAAGCTCAGAGGACAGGCTCAGGCTGGATGCAAATTCGGAAATCAACAATATACAGGCTTCTAGGTGGTATTTAAAGCAGGATGTGAGTGTAGACAGACAAGAGAAGTTCTCGGAGCCCCGGCACTCCAACAGTCAGAGATCAGGGGAGCAAGGGAGAACCAGCTAACGAGATGGAGAAAGAGTGAACAAAACAGAAAGAAAATGAGGAGACCGTGAAATTCCAAAATCCAAGTATAGAGAATGCTTCAAGCATGAGAGAGGGATCCGCATGGAAGAGTCATTGGATTTAGCAGCATGGAAGTCATTGGTGGCCTTGCCAAGAACAGTTTTGTTGCTGTTATAGAGATGAGAGCCAGAGGGGAGTGGGTTTAAGAAGGAATGGGAGGAGAGGAGGTAGAGACAGTGACTCTGGACAACTTTCTCAAGAATTTTTACCACGAGAAGAACACAAATGATTTGGTAGCTGGAGGATGAATACAAGTGAAGGACATTTTTAAATATTTTTTTTGGATTGGAAAAAATTATAGCATGTTTATATGCATGGAATGATCCAGAAGAAAAGAAAAGCAAATGATAGAGAAGAAAGAGAAGATAGTTCCTGGAACAGTGTCTTTGAACACACGCAAGGAGATGGATGTAGCGGGTAAGGAAAGGGTTGGCTTTGAGAACAAGGGTAGTCCAACCCTGGCAGGAAGAGGAAATGGTGGAATGAGGGCCATGGAAGCTAGAGTTGGGGCAGATAGCATAGTATGAGCAAGTGAAAGAGCTTCTGGCTGCCTAGTGAAAGACTAAACAAGGTCGTCACTCAGGGCAAAGATTGTAGAGACGGTGCTGAAAGTTTGCAAGAGTGAAAATACAGGATAATAAGAGTGAACTAAGTAAAAAATAGTAACAACAGGAGCTTGTAAGAGTAGAGGCCCTGGAACAATATAGCGGCACTGTTGAGTGGCCCCGAGGGCCCAGCTAGCAGGACTGTGTGCTCTGCGACCAGCGTCAGAGTCATTTGTGGTGACGCATTGTGGACTGACAGTTTGATGTAATCAGGGAAGGAGTTTGCCAGGTAATAAAGTTGATCATGAATTCAAGGAAGCAATTATAATAATGAACCATAGAATCTATACTGGATAGGAAGGGAAATAAGGCTATGAGGATTATAAGGGACGGTAAAAATGGGGCAGGATCACTTGAATGTAGGACCAGTGGGGTCAAAGAAATGTTGAAAATGGGACGAGTTTCACAGTACCCCCAAAATTCAGTGGCTTCAAACAACAATAATAATTCTCACCCATTTGGCTGAGGTTGGCTAAGCCTGCCCCCAAATTCCAGACCAAGCCAGATTTGCTTCCTTTGTTGCTCATTCTCCTTAGACCAGAAGGCTGGTCAGGGCATGTTTTTCTCACAAAAATGGCAAAAACACAGGAGCTAGGTTCCATCACACAAATACTCGTGCTTACCACAAGTATGGTTAGTATCCACAGACTAAGATAAGTCACATGATGGGGCCCATAGCCACAAAGTGAGGGAACCACAAGTAAAGAGCTTGACCCAATGATGTCTCATATCCAACAAACTGGGAGGCTTAGGAAATTACACATTATTTTCGCATAGGCTTAAGTTATCCTTAGGATGCTTGTCGAAAAAGAAAACATTCCCATTGAAACTGGACTGAGCTTGAGAGCACCCAGATATTTTTGATGTCTCTGCTCTGTACATAACCTAGTAACTCCGCTGCCCAGTAAGAAATACTAGACTGAGAGCTGTGCCTCCTCTAAGAATAAGATTTGTGAAGAGAGACAAGAAAACACAATAGGGCCTGGAAACCCAAATCCAGAATATGGCATCACAGTCAGGAATATGTGCGTGCAAAGCAGCAGGGTACAGTTGCACAGGTTGCACACTGCACACCCCCATGCGTTGCCATTCAGGGGGATGCCTTTGACAGTGAGGACGCATTCATAGTAGCCCTGAATAGGAGTGGTTTATGAAATGGGAGGTGTGGAGAATCCTGCCATATTTTCACCATCCCTATGGTAGATCAATTGTAGTTTCTACATAAAACTTCTCCATCCATTACTACATTTGCTCCATAGGACAGTCCATTTCAGTGGTGACAAAAATGGACTTTGGGGTAGGGAGGCAGAGAAACAAACCCAGTAAGTGGCTGCATTGGAATCTAATCCAGGTCTGTGCGTTTCTAAAGCCCGGACACTTTCCAATATGCTGCAGTTTCTTCAACAGACTTTCCATATTGCAATGGAAAGTCACCAACAAACAATAACAGCTCAATGAGCAAGCAAACAGACCAAATGCCCTGGATAAGCTCCAGGCCCAGGAGCCCACAGCAGTGAGCCTCAGGCCTGGAGCAGCCGGGACAGCTTTCCTATCTGCTCCCTCACCATCTCTCCTGGGACGTGGACTCAGACAAGCAACTATATTTGTAGAAGCAACTGTAGGATCAACATGGGGACAGCTGCTGTACTTTATCGCAAATTCCTCATAGCTCAGCATTCCTGATGGACAGTCTGTCTGCAGGAATTCGAGGAGAAGCATTTATGTCCTTTGGGCAAGCAAAAGCCTTTTTTATAAAAGCAAAAAAAAAAAAAAAATGAATGATTTCTCAAGCAGTTCCTAATGAAATAGGTAGGACTTGTCTCTGTATTTGGTTAAAAAAAAAAAAAAAAAAAAACAAAGAAAGAAAAGAAAATAGAAAAAAAAGTTTCTCTCCAGTCCAAATAAACCTTGACAGCTTCCCAGAAGCAACCACAGCCTGTTGAATAAACAGAGAACATTTGAATTAACATTTCTCAGCTCCCTTAGCAGACAAGAGTTGTTTTTTTCATAACTAAGAATGAAAAATAATTTTTATCTGATGATGTAATCCTTGGCTTCAGCAGCCTATGTTTCTTTATTCTCTCAACCGGGTTATGGAAAGAAATTCAAGGAAGTAAGGAGCAGGGCTGTGATTGATCTGAAACTGCACTCTTCAAACTTCAATGTGCACAAGAAGTCCATGGAGACCTTATTAAAATCCAGATTACGATTCCATAGGCCTGGATTATGGCATGAAACTCTGCATTTCTAATACACTCAGATGGCGCCATTGCTGCTTCTCCACTGACCACAGTCAGAGTAACAATGGGCTAATGTTTAGACTCTCAAGGATTCCGCATGGCCTCGGGACGAGCCCTGGGTCTTGCCTTTTCTCTCTCACTTCACTGTCATTGAATAAATTCATGCATATGCAGTGTCTACCCCCGTCAATGCGCTGATAATTCCAAAGTCTCGGTGTCCAATCCAAAACTTGGACTCCCTCCACGGATGCCTCTTAGTTTGGCGTGCTCATTCTCCCTCCCAATTCTCAAGTTTGTTCCTCTCCCTATCTCCTCACGGTCAATGTCACCACCGCTCTGCTGCTCAAACCAGACACCCATGAGTCCCGATTCTTTCCTTCCCACTTCTTTCTTTATCACTTATGTATCTGGTTTTTTTTTTCAAATCAAATATATTTTTTAAATTTTTGCTTTTCACTAGTTTTCATTATAAAACCAAAAGTTTATTTTATTTTTCAGGTGTACAACACAATGATTTGATATTTGCATATATTCTGAAATAGTCATCACAATAAGTCTAGTTAACATCTGTCATGATACATAATTAGAGAATTTTTTGGTGATAAAGTGTTTTAAGATGTATCAGTTTTTTTTTTAATAATCAACTTTACTAAGGTACAACTTACACATAATAAAATATACCTACTTAAAGAATACAGTCCAGTAAATTTTGACAAGTCATACAATTATGTTACCACATCACAATCAAAACATAGATGTTCATCACTTCAGAGAGTTATCCTGTGTCTCTTTGCAGTTAAAAGAAACCCACCCTAAACCCCTGGTAACCACTGATCTATTTTCTGTCACTATAGTATAGCCTTTCCTAGAATTTCATGTAAATGGAATCATTATAGTATGTACTCTTCTCTCTCTGGCCTCTTTCACTTAGCATAATGCTGTTGCGGTCCATCCGTGTTGTCGTATCAGTAGATGGCTCATTATCATAGCTGTGTGGGATTTCATTGTATGGCCAGCTGTACTGGTACCCACTGGATGGCTGAGAGTTAGATGTTTATTTCTATTGGCTCAGAAAAGAAAAAGCAATGGAGCTGCTTGTCCCAGGAATTACTGCCGTGCAAGGTTGTCCCACACGGAGCAAAAACTCACATGCAAGATCACACAGAACACATACAAAATCAAATCAGTTTTTTGAGTGGGATCTTCCACATTAATATCAGATGTGTGTGTGTGTGTGTGTGTGTGTGTGTGTGTGCTTGCAGCTGTATCTAAATATATGTGAACACGTGCTTTTAGAGCCATAGGAAGAGGCTGATAAGTGAAGAGATGGGGCAATGCTTCCCACCATTTTCTGCTCTTTACTGTAGCCTCCTCCCTGCATCCTAGGGAAAGATGGCGGACACTGTCCATGAGATGCCCAGCATACATCCAGTTACAAGTGGGGCTTCTGAGGAGCTCAGGGCTTAGACCCAATTCTAGGCAGAAGCATAGACACTACTTCAAGCCCTGGCTGAAGGGGACCTAAAACAGAGATGAGCTGACAGACCAGACTCCAACCATGACAGCCTCCATCACCCAGGAGGGCCATCTCTCGATGCTCGCCCTTCAAGACATGACACAAACCACCTAAGTAAACCACATCGTTGTCTCTGGGCTGCCTCCACAAGCTGGTTATTTGTATGATGACTGCTGTCTCAGTCAAGTTGGAGGACAAAACCAATGGCACGGAAAAAGGAGGGATCATCCCTCAGTCCCTGTGTCCAGCAAGTCCTAGGGCTGTGACTTTAGAGCTCGGTAATGGAGTCTGTCCCACTGCCAAGCCCCACGAGGTGGCCTATGTGGTTCTTCTCTTGCTTTCAGAGCATAGCTTTGTACGTAATAAGCAAGAGAAACTGTGGAGAGCGACAGCTCCATTTCAGCTGTTACCACATTAAGAAAAACTCCCCTATCCAGAAATGGAAAAAATAGGATAATGGTTACCAAATCCCTTAAAAGGGAAAGATTACAAAATCCTTTAACTTAGTAAATTCCAGGCCTCAGCAAGTTTCCTCATAGAATGCAAAAAAAAAAAAAAAAAAAAAAAGCAAATATGAGCATATTCAGCCCAGTGTTGAGCATAACGGGAAACAATTTAAATGTTGTTTAAAATAGGAAACAATGCTGAAGGGGTAGGGACAGGGCAGCTGGGTGATGGACATTGGGGAGGGTATGTGCTATGGTGAGCGCTAGGAATTGTGTAAGCCTGATGACCCTCTGGGGCAAATAATACATTGTATATTAATAAAAAAAAATAAAACAAAATAGGAAACAATTTACATGGGCCTCAATAGAAACCGGTTAAATATATAGTATGATGATGCAATGTTGCTCAAATATTAAAAAGTGATGATGTAGATCAGGAGTCAGGCACATCTTCCTGTAAAGGGCCAAGAGTAAATATTTTAGGCTTCGTGGGCCAGCTTGTTCTTGTGTTGCAAATACTCAACTCTGTCACTGTAGCTCACAAGCAGGCAGAGACAATGCATAAATGAATGAGCATGGCTGTGTTCCCATTAAATTTTACTTACAAACTCAGGCAGTGGGCAGGATCTGACTGTCAGACGACAGCCTGCCGAAGCCCGGTGTAGGGGAGGATTTTCTCGACATGAAAATGGGCCCACTTATATTGATAAGTGGGAAAAAAAAAACTGGGGTTAGAAAATGTACAGTATCTTTAAAGAATAATAACAAACTGTATAAGCCTTTAAAAAAAGAGATCTGAATGGCAGGATTATAAGTGTTTTACTTTTTTCTTTCTTTGTGGTTACTTTTTGTATTTCTTTTTTTCTGGGGGAAGGGGGATGTGAATCAGAAAAAGGTGTAAAAAAAATCTTAAGACGCTGTCCTAATATATAGATAACTGTGGCATTCTTAAAATCCTCCAGTTTTTGGCCACTATCATCTAAATCAGAAGCGTCACACTGTCACCAGACAGAGCACCGAACTAGCGACCATTAATGGAACAAGCGTAGCCCAAGCCATTTGTAATTCAGGTATGGCTTTTTCAATACATGCTTCCAAATTCAGCCTGAGGGCTCTCCCCAGACTGTCTTCTTCCATGATTTTTGAAATGATGTGACATTGAACAAGTTTTATAACCTGCAGAGTGGAGCCCTTGGACGCTTCTCTCTAGGCTCTTCCTGTAATAAAAGTCCACGATTCAGTGACTACGCTGAGGGACCGTTAGCTATTCAAAGGGTGTAGTTCTGAGTCCTTGGATGCCAGTTAAATCTACAATGGTTACAACAGCTAAGACATTGAAACTTTGAGGTCAGATGTTGTCTCCTCAAAAAGTTGATGAATATCTTTGGTTGTCTTCTAAAGCCTGCTGAATGGTGGTCATGGGATGTGGGCATTTTCCATTCATGACCAGAGTTCAGAGGTAGGAATGACAATCCTAATGCTTCCATCAGCCACCATTATCCCCTCTCCAACACCCGCCCCCTCTCTAGACCTCTTGAGGACCTCTAATGAATTCGTCACAAGGCAAGATTATCCAAGATCCACAGAGAATGGGCTCCCAACTGATCTCTCTGAAATGGCTGGCCTTTTATCTGCTGTGTTTCTCTGCAGAGCAAACCTCTCCACAAACTATGCTATGAGCTGAAAAAGGAACTTTGAGGGTATAAAAGAGGGTTTGCTTTGTTCAGCTAATCTGCATTGGCAAAGAGATCAAGTCAAAAATCAGTTAAAGAGGAAGAAAATAATTGGGAGGAAGTAGGGATCAGGAGGCCTTGTCTCTTGTGGGTTATCTTGGGCACTCTCCAGTTTTCTACCTGGCTTGAAGTTTTGGAATGCTGTTGGTAATCCAGACACACCATGCCGTGAATGGTCTTGGTGTCCAGGAGAGTTGGGGGATGTAGGTTATTGGTTACAAATAAATCACCAATAATTAGGCATCGTGTGTGTGTGTGTGTGTGTGTGTGTGTGTGTGCTCGCGCGTGCATATATGAGAGAGAGAGAAAGAATATAAAGCCATGCTTATACAGAACATACTGGAAAACTGTGAGATGGTCCAAAAAGAACAGACAATAGGCTTTAAAAGTAAAATAACTGAAATGCTAGTCTGAAGTTGGCTCTGCCCCCTTTAGCAAGAGATGGGGGAAATGCATCAAAGGCCATAAGGATGGAAGGAGCCACACACCAGAAAAACCTCAACTGGCAAAGGCTGGCAAAGGCCTTTGACCCCATAACTGTCACTTATGAATAACTTGCCAATACCATGCCTCTCTTTTCTCCCTACACTAAAACTTTTATTCAAAACTTTGCTTCATGGGGTGCCTGGGTGGCTGAGTGGGTTAAGCCTCTGCCTTTGGCTCGGGTCATGATCTCAGGGTCCTGGGATCGAGCCCCATGTTGGGCTCTCTGCTCAGCAGGGAGCCTGCTTCCCCCTCTCTCTGCCTGCCTCTCTGCCTACTTGTGATCTCTCTCTCTGTCAAATAAATAAACAAAATCTTTAAAAAAAGAAAAAAACTTTGCTTCAGGTTTTCATTTAAGTTAAAGTCAACAAATGTTTACTGAGTTCCTATATTCCTTGTTACTGAAACTGCCATTCATGAAATGTCAGCAGGTGTAGGATCTAGAAGCTTCTTAAAAATACAGAAGCTCGGGCCTCACCGCAGCCCAGCTGAATCACAACCTACGTTTTAGTAAGTTCCATAGGTAACTGGTATGCTTGTTAAAGTTTTCGAAGCACTGGACTATGTGATGGACGTTTGTCATATGAATAAATAAAGGGGTGAATGAGTACTTGGCTCATGAGAGGCTCTGCGTCAGGAGGACCCAGCTCTGCCATGTTTACGCGGGGAGAATTCCCCCAGTGCCGTAAGTCCCATGAGCAGGCTTGGCACATTGGAGACTTCGGTGCCCGGTACAGAACTGGAACATGTCAACAGGTAAGTTGGCCCTCTATAAGCTGAGGGAGTAAAGGATGCGACCTAAATATCATTACCCATTGGACAGTGGCAACTTGGGCTTGATGTGGATTATCCGAGGGGCCACTCTGGTATTTGGTGAGCAGCAGGCTCCGTTTTGGGCTTCAGGTGCTAAGTTTGTTTGGGATTCAGCCAAATGGGTTGGGGTGAAAGTCCAGGCTGGGGCCTGGGTCACAGTCAGGCAGATAACTTCTAAAAGAGGGTCTAATGACAAGGGTGACAGAGGGTGCTAAAGGTCTTAGCTGACACAACGGGCAGGCCAGCAGGAACAAGGCGAGACCCCAACAGTTGTGGGTGGGGGAAGAGGTTTCATGTGACTTTGGGCTTGCTGGTCACACACTGGCTGCCCAGACCTTGGAAGGCCCGACCCTACAGGTTAAGGATCAGTGGTGTAGGCTAAGGAGTAGAGTTTGGGGGAAGGCTGAGGCATACTCCCCCTGAAAGGAGGAGAGTAGTGGAGAGCAACAAGGGTGGCATCACCCGCCAGAATCCAACACACTCTCTTGGGGAGCATAAGAGCTGGCTCTTGGAGAGGGGCAATCAAACGGGTATTACAATAACAGAGCTGGAAACTGACCACAGGGAAGGACGTGTCTATTCCTCCAGCTTGCTCATGGTTACTCCTTTCTCTACCATTACCCAGCGGGCTTTCCGACGAATGAAACACAACAGCTAGGCAGACAGTTGTTGCCCAGGCTTCCTGATTCACTTTGCTTACACTTCTTCCCTGCTAAAATCTTTTACTTAAGAGATGGTTTATCTAAGTACCTGGAAGCAAACAGCGATGGCAGAGTAGGGAGGCAGGAAAAGTTTGGCCAGAAATCTCTGTCAATGATCAGACACAAATGCTTCCTGGCAAGACAAAGCCAAGTTCATAAACATCTACTTTTTGTCTGCCAAAAATCCAGCTGCTCGTTTTCCTTAGATCCCTCCTTCCCACCCTTGATTCATGGTGTTCCCTGGGCTCCTCTCCCTGGGTCTCCAGGCCTGGGCATCTCATTTCCCCGGACACAGTGATTGGCTCAAGGGCAGGCACGTGACCCAGGCCAAAGCCAATCAGCATACCCCATTATCCTCCCTTCTCTCGGCTTGAGTGGAGAACCTGTTATTGAGCTTAGTCTGCTGAGATTTACTTCTGCAATTTCCACCCAAATGGTAAGGGAATCTGGACCTGGAAACTGGAACTGGAAAGATGTAATTCTAGTATTCCCGGGAACCACTGTAGGAAGAGGACCTGCGTGGAAGTAAGTAAATCCATGATGGAGGAGAGCAAACTTCAGAAATGAGTGTCCAAGAAAGAGAGAGAAAGAGACAGGAGGTCTTCCAGATACCTTCTGAGCCCTTGAATTTAGCAATGCCTCAAACTTTCTCCTCCTGAAGATTTCAGTTAAATGAGCCAATAAATTCCCTTTTACCCTTTGAAGCAGTCGATATTCGATCTCTTGTACTCCAGAGTTGAACAGGATGCTGAAGTATCAACAGACCCTTCTGGCACTGTCTCACTGGAACCTGTGTCTTTGGGGTTGGACATCCCCAAGGAGACAGTGCCGGCTGGGGCATTTTAAAAATGAGAAAACTTTCAAGTGCGTGAGTGGTTAGGCGTCTGCCTCCTGCTCAGGTCATGATCTCAGGGTCCGGGATCAAGTCCCACATCAGGCTCCCTGCTCAGTGGGGAGTCTGCTTCTTCCTCTCCCACTTCCCTGCTTGTGCTCTCTGTCTCTCTCTGTCAAGTAAATAAAATCTTAAAAAAATAAAAATAAAATAATAAAAATGAGAAAACTTTTAAGTGAGTCAGCAAGGTTGTCATTTAACATCTGGGAAATGGCAACTTAATAAAACTGGTATTTACTTAGTGTTTCTTTGACCACACATTGAACCATTTCTCATATGTTAGCACCTTTAATTCTTATGGTGATACAGTAAGAAAAGCACTATTATCTCTGAAAACTGAGGTTTGCATTGATTAAGTCATTCATCTTGGGCCACACAGCCAAGGTGAATTTTCCATCTCTAAAAGGAAAAGCTCCAGTCTGTTGTTTGTGGGTTGTTGTTGTTGTTGTTGTTGTTTTGTCCATTGACTTTTATAGACTAAATGCTGGGTTTATTTTTGAGCCATTTAATTAGCAAGTATTACTTGCAAACTTACAACCTATCAAGAGGTTACAGGAGCAGGGCCATCAAAGCCCTTTATAGAAAGTTGGGTCCTCCTGAAAACATTAAAATGTGGGTTGGATTGCGAGTATTCTGGCGTGGCTTCATGCTCCAGCAGTAAACAATTATTGAAATGCTAGAATGGTCTTCATTTGTGCCTTTGGAAAGAGTGAATAGCACATTGTTGTCCTGTAACTATATAAGGCATTCCTTGGTGAAACATACAAAGCAGATGCTAGGACCTACGAGGCAAAATGATACCATTAAGTAAGGCATAAAGAGAATTTTTTTTTAAGTCCCACAAATTGAGTAATCTTATCTTGATGATATAAACTAAGGGTTTTACTTGGTGAGACTGAACACAGCATAGGTATTAGAGACGTGCAGAATCTTGATTTTCTTACAGGTGTTCTGGATTTTCTTGTTTTGTTTTGTTTTGTTTTACCACTAGCTATTGTCTTCTAATGTCCCTGAACCTTGTTTTGTTTGTTTCATTTCTACAATACTATTAGTTACGACCTCTTGCAGAGCGGATATTATGATGATTAGACATCTGGAAAGTACTTTGCACGCTGTCTGTACGCAATAACCATTCAATACACCTCTCCCTCCCCAGGACAAAGTAGAGACTGAATTTTGAGGTGAGAACTTTAGAAATTAGTCTCATAAACTTACTGCTTGAGGTAAGTCTTCTTTAAAGGTAAGCACTTCTTTAAATTAATCTGATTACTGCGATGTGGACCAAAGACTTTCTGATTCAAATAGTATTGGTCAATTTCTTATTTGTGTGTGTGGTTTTTTAATCCAGTTAACTCAGGAAAACTTTTAAAAATAGAAATGCTAGTGAAAGATGAGGTCAGAATTTCATTTCAAAGTTAGCAATTCACCTCTATTGTTTCTGAGGGAAAAACAAAACCAAAAATCTGTGGTGTTATAAACGCTCCCAAGGCTGTTATAGAGCCTACAGGATAAAGTAGGAAAACAAATAATGTTTCCATGGTACCTCATATCCCTTAATGTATAAATGTACATTAAAAATATTTCAAGGGCCCCTGGGTGGCGCAGTTGGTTGAGCGACTGCCTTCGGCTCAGGTCATGATCCCGGAGGCCCGGGATCGAGTCCCACATCGGACCCCAGCTCCATGGGAAGTCCGCTTCTCACTCTGACCTGCTCTCTCTCACTCTCTCTCTTTCCTAATAAATAAATAAATAAAATTTAAAAAAAATATTTCAAAATTTAGGAGAAAGTGAAAAAGTAGACAAGCTTTAAGATTGAATAATATAAATAATATTATCACCTCTTGAAGTCATGGTGTTATATAGAAGGAGATATTTTCCTATTAGACACAGCGTTAAACAGGGTTAGCATATAAACCAACACACTCCACCTCTAGAATAAGAAAAAAGGGAAAACCAATGAAAGATTGAGAGGACGACTGGAAATGCAGCCAACATAAAGCTTCGTGCCATCTCACCTGACCAAGGAAAATCCTAATCAATAGGAAAAGAATTGGAAGATTCCACCCATCTTCTTGAAAGAGTGGAGGGGGTGTCTGCCCATGCACGCATTCGCAAAGGCAGGAGGGGGCAGGACTGGTGTAGGGAGGAGAAGGGGCCAGGAAAGGGTTTCTGGTGGCAGTTCTCCTACTGAATCCTTCAGGAGCAAAGACTATGGCCAGGAGTGAGTGCTTTTCTTCCCCGTATCTGGCTTTCTCGAGGCAAGCAGACGGTGAAGGACCGAGTACTTCACTATCACTTCCTGCATTTCTGCACTGCAGACTTTGGAAGACCCTTTCCAAACTGGAGCACCTGTTACCAAAATGCCAAGGACACTGCTGGCAGGGCCTGACCAGGCAAGAGACAAGAGGAACGAAACAGAACATGACAACCTTTGGAGATCGTCATAACAGGGGTTTTTTTTCCAATGAAAATAGGGTGACTGAACAGAGATACTGATAAGCATTTCAATGGAGTAGTCACTTGTTACGTAATTCATGCTGGAAGGTACATGTTTGTCATAAGAATTCAATTTTTGGAAAGGCAGAAGATAGGATCCTCTAAAAGGTTCACTTTGGGATTAATAAGCAGAACTCAAATGCATTTAAAAAATAAATTAGCAGACACCAAGATGCTCTTTACTTCGGCTGAGGTTATTTGAAAAAAAAATTCTCAAAGGAAAACTGGTGAAGGACAAATGAGAAAACCATTCCATCTCTCTTAGAGACCAAATGAGAGCCAGCGAGGCTTTCCTTCAGGACGGCAGGGAATTTTCCCTCTAGCTGAGTTAAGTCTGTGTGTTGTGAATGGAGGTGCAGGAAGACCACTTCCTCCCCATCTAACGGTTCTCTCTACTTCCTGGGACTTCGTTTCTTGAAATTCTGGCCTCATTTGATCTGAAGTCTAATCATAGAAGTGCAGGGGCAAGGGCAGAGGCAGCAGCTGACTGCCTAGGGGTGGGAAGGAATGCCTCCAAGCCATTTTAGAAGGCCAGGGACGTGCCATCTATCCTTTCTGCTGCTAATAATCTCTGTCATCCCACTGGCAGCCAGAGTACCCAGTGACCCGGGGTAAGGAGAGGAGGCCAGGGGAGCACCGTCACTGTGCCTGGTTTCATTCCTGCTTAATGAAGACTCTCTGCCAGGACCATGGTGACATATCCGTGGCACATGTACTATCAACAGATTGTCGATCCACGTTCCTCATCGCAAAAATTTTAAGCCAATTTTAATTTGGCCATTTATATTTTGCCAGTGCCTTGCGTGGTCTTCCCTAGAAGCATATCCTGGGGTAAGGGATGGATTCATCCGGAAGTGCTGCCAGGAAAACTGATTGCTGAGTGGGGAAGTAGGGCAGGGACCGGAAGGAAGCCAGGCGAGGACGCATTACCACAGTTTCCACGGAGGGCCACTGACTCAGTTCTCCAAGGGAGCTGTGAAACAGTGACGGGCATACCTCAGAGCGGTCCCAGTCTGGGGTGAGAGTGCTGGCGGGTTCATTCCCCAAACATCTCTGTAAGGGGTTAAGGGCTGCCCCTGGAGCATGAGGTTTCCAGGTGTGACCGGTGCCAGCAGACAAAACCGGGTCCGGCAACCCCGAGGACAGTTCTCATCAGAGAGACCCAGATGCAGGCCGTGGGGAGAGAAAGTACGCAGGAGACTACGGGCAACAGAAACCGTGCAGAGGCTGTGGAGCTGGGCGGATACAGGCCTCACCTCTACCGGGATGTTTAATTCTTACATCAGGCCTGGGTTCAATAAGCTTCGAAAGTGGAATTCACTAATGTCTACATTCGACAGATGAGGAAGCTAAGCTCTGGAGAGGTCGGGTCCTTTGCAGTCATCCAAACAGAAAATCCTGGAGCTAGCATTCAGACCCAAGTTTGCAGGGGCCAAAGGCCCAGCTCCTGAATTCTGTTTACCTCTTGCTTCGTGTGCAAATAAATTTAGGGAATTTTAGACTTGGAAGTGATTTGTTTCTTGATCCTGGAACAATTCATAATATGTGTACCTAGATCCTTAATTATGAAAATTACAACTGCTTTCCTGGGTTATAGAAATGATCTTTTTGCACGTACCAAAGATGGTTAAAACATCTGTGGCAACATTGCATGGCTCAAGAGATAAAACCAGTACATGAGCAAAATTAATTCATGCCATTTTAGTCTTCATATAGTATGGCAGCAAATTGAATCTGCATGATAGGGACAGCTTCATATAAAGCTCATATAAAGAGCAAAATGAATATGAAATTATGTGCTCAATCTTGAGAAGAGGGGCAGAATCTTTATATTTGGGTGCCATTTTCCTTTATTCATTGCTTACGACACAATTTTTTCTTTTGATGTATTTTTTAAAAATTGTAGTTTGTAGCTATATCAAGATATACTCTATAATTTCCTTTTTAATTCCTGTTCTCTGCCATACAGACATAATCACTGAGAATAATAAATTTGTTCCCATTTGATAAAGAACTAAAACAAAAAAAGCAGATTACCCCGCATGGAGTTTGAAGGATGTGGTTTTCCCAAAAGCCTCTCTGGCTTCTAGAAAAACAATTTCCATTCCTGCTTCTTGTGCCAGTGACTGAGTTCTGTGCGTCTGTTGGTTGGGTTAGACGTGGTTTTCAAACAGCCTGCTGGAGACATCTGAGTCCTAGGATGGGGACTGGAAATGTTCTAGAATTCAGGTCCTGTGGTCTGAGGTCATTTTCATGAGACTACTTCACACAATTCTTCCTTCTCCTGGTGTGCCGATACCGTGATACTTCATATTTTGTGCCCCAGTTTCTCAGATCTCCTGATTCCTGTGCCCTTTAGTATTACATTCTGTGGCAGACATACCCTAAGGTGACCTCAGTGATCCATTTCCTTGTATAATCCCCTCCCTGTGAGTACAGGCTGCAGCTGTGACTTGTGTATAACAACTAGAATGTGATGAAAGTGACAGGATGTCACTCCCCTGATTTGGTTGTGTTGGGAAACTCTTCCTCGACAACAAGGAGGGAAAGAGATCAACTCTCCTGCGGGTCTTGAAGAAGCAAGCTGCCTTGATGTCAGCTGTCTATGGGCGGGACCATATGGGAGGGGATTAGGGCGGCATCTAGTTGCTGAGGACTGCAGTCCTACAAACAGGGAACTAAAGATCACATGAACTTGGAAGAGGATCCCAAGCCTCGGATGGGACCCCAGTACCCCCCCATACTTTGATTCCAGCCTATGAGAGGACCCTATTAAAGCATGCTCAAACTTCTGACCTGCAGAAATTTCAAGATAAAGAATTTGCGTCGTTCCTAACTGCTAAGTTTACAGCAATTTGTTACACAGTGATAAAAACCTAATCTACCTTCCCACGTTCACGCGAGATTTAACTATGGGCATCCGCTTTGTTTGGCCAGTGGGAACTGGGAAAACCTGATGCGAGTAGAAGCTTGACAAGGGAGTCATGGATTTCGGCGCTGGCTCTTGCGGCCGTCACAAACACATCTGGGCTAGGCTGCCGGAAGGGTGTAAGAGACACGTGGGGGAGAGCTGACCTGTCCCATCTGGGTGCAGCCAGACCACCCAGAACCAGGCAACCTGTCAACTGACCGGGAGCACATGAGGGAGCCCAGTTCAGATCAACAGAGCCCCCAGCTGACTCATGAGAAATAATAAATGCTTGTTGTTTGAAGTCTCTAAGTTCTGAAATACATGTTACGCAACATTGGTGGCAGTAGAGAATTGCCACCAATTAAGGCCGTGGGACATACTTGAGCATAAACATATATGATCACCTTTTTGGAGCTCTTTTTTTTTTTAAATCCAAAGACTCATAGGCATGAAGGAGAGATTGAGAGAGCTGGTCAGAGAAAAGCGACGACCATTTGCTATAAACTCTTGACAAAAGAGAGATTCTTTTCCAGGAAGATTGAAAATACGTGTTTAATTTTCTTTAGCAATTTACAGAGCATATTTAAGCAATAGCAAAAATAAAGGTCACTTGCGTCTTTTATATAAATCTTTCATAGAGGCATCGCCTTTCTCTTCTCTTCCGGGGCCTCGGTGTGCTCACAGCAGCAGTGTTTAGGAGGTCTGGGGGGGACAGAATCACAGGCAGAGGAAGAAGCCCATCATCCCTCTGCCTTCCGTACCGCGCACCATCATCGAGCTCCACACATTCCCTCTAAGGACGCAGGGCCCCGACGGGAAGCCTGGTAGCCGTGCACTCCTCTGGTAGGAACGGGCAGCTGGGGCATGTGCCGGACGGAAGAGAGGCCCGCAGATGGGACTAGAACAGAAAAGAGTAGGCTCCTGCAAGCTAAGGGAGAGAAAGCAAATTGAAGGTACTTTTCCGCTCCGGGTGCACAGGGGGCCTCTGGCTGTGCAGAACACAGAAGCTCTGGGCCACGGGAGATAGGGGGCCGTACCTTTTTATTTTTTTTTTTTTCCAGAGGACATCTCCGTTCTTTTTGATCTTCCCAAACTCACCACTGGGGACAACAGAATACAGGAAGCATCCTAATTCAGTTTTGATCCACTAAATGTCAGTACACAAAATGCACTCAAAAGGTTTTCCTTTGAAGTGATTTTTTGTTTCCCGTTTTGGAAGAGCAAAATGATGGCTTCTTTCTGTAGCCCGATTATCAATTGGTTTACTCACACACAACTGAAATACGTGGAAATGCTTCTTTTCAAATCTAGCCACGTGTAAATGTATTCAGATCTGCCCGCATTTATCTATTTAATGTCCGCATACATTTCTTGCAAAATTTGTTTTGTCAGACAAAACGGGCCCGAGGCCCCGGATAAAAGAGAGGAAGCAAACATGGTGTCAGCAGCAGAAACACGTTCACTGAATGGCAGGCACAACCGCGTCCTTGAGAGGAGTCTAACGTCTCCGGAATGCTTCACGGGACCCGGTCCTGAGGATTGGACCAGCACATCACTAGGGTGCCTGAGGGGCCCATCTGCCACTCTTCTGGGTGTTCAGCTCCCTGGTGACAGTGACTGCACGTGGGGGAGAGCCCCGAGCCGCTGCTCCCAGGAGGCCCAGGGGCAGGAATCATTCAAGCCCCAGGAACTGCCTGGCCCCTTGCCAATTGTCGGCCACCCCGGGACTGGCCTGCTGGGAGGTGCCAGGCTCTGGGACACCGCTCGCCCTCTGCTTGCCCTGGGACTTCTCAGTTTTTGTTTGCAGACTGTCTTACCTCCTTAAAAGAGTCATCTTTTATCTCTAACAAGTTGGGGGTTCACTTCTGAGTACTTACATTTATTCGCCTCCCTCGATGTCATGCGGGGTTCATACAAATACGTCATGCATTCCTTCTTGGTCCCTAAACCAGCTCCGTTTCCTTCCAGACTCACTGACATATGAGGTAAACATACTTGTATGAAGTAGGGCAAGGAAAGCTAAAATTTAATAGCCATTTGTAAGCATTCTATTCCTTTCCAGAATTCTGACTCAAATGGCGCTTTAAAGTAAAACTAAATCATGGGTTAAGGATATGACTTTATAAGTGGCCTCTGCAGTCTGACTTGTGGGAGCTGGGCCTTCAGCTGCTGTTCCTCTGGGTTTTTATGCTCGTTCAAAGCCCTCTCTGCTTGTCTGATAGGACTAGTTCGTCACACGTTTGCAAAACCTTCAGCTGATTTTTCGCTTGTGAGCTCACCACATCAATTCCAAGCATCTACCCACACTTGCTGATTACCTGTCAAAGTGACACTGGTTTTCTATAAACAACAAAATTTCTCTTTGTTCAGAGAAAACGAAGGTGAGCTTCTTCCAAATGACAGCCTTCACGCAGTCCTGTATTGGCTGTAATAAATGCATTTCTGTTACCTCTACATACAGGTCCCAGGTACGGTGCAATGCTTTTTGGTACGAAATGGAACAAAAAAGGCAGCTTGCTACAGTTTGAGGAATGATATTCAGTCTTCGATTGAGAATAGAGTTCACTTTTGTGATCAAATCAATAAACTTTTAAAGATGTTAATAACAGGTTCATTACTGCATGTATATACTAAAAAAAAAAAAAAAAAATTCTAACCTAGCTCACAGACCAAGAATGCTGCTATGCGTCTAGGATGTGTGAGCTTCATTTTTAAAATAACTGTTGCTCATGGACCCAGAAGACATGTAAATTTGCAATATCCATCAGTCACTCCGTCAGAATCATAAAATCCTTCCTATCCCTTTTGCAAATCTCAAAGTAACATCACAGCAGGAATGTAATCAACCAGAATAGTTCTATTTACAATATGCAATTTAACTGCGATGACATACAAAAGAATTTCCTTCTTTATCACGAAGTTGTTTCCCTGAGACATTTGTGTCTTCCTATCGACGTGAAAAATGGCATCCAAGAGTAAGCATACTGTTAGCAGCACATTGCAATGGAAGACATAATCTATCCGAAATTCTGTTCATTCCATCAAAGGACTCACTCTGAAAGATCTAAAGGTACATAAAATACACTTATCACATTTAGTTGTTGAACATGAAGAATTTCGTGTTTAGGTGGAATTTCACCCCAAGAGTCAAGGTCACCATGGGGAAGCACTGAGCTTCCCTTCCTCACAAGCCCTGCAGAGCTGCCTCTCCCAGTTGCTAACGAGCTGGCTCGGCCTGGTTCGTCTGCATCACCTCTCCAGCGGGTTTCTGTGTTGATGAATACGCACCATAGAAAAAGTAAAAGGTAAGCAATAAAAGTAGCTTCCAAAGAAGTTTTTCCTGCCTTCAAATCGAAGCTGAAGCCATTGTACAGAAATCCACCATGTTTGCTGTACACGGTTCCTCACCAGCCCCAAAAAAGACAAAGAGATAGCAATAAAAATAGCCTGCAATTCAGCAAATCAAATAGAGGGATGTGGATACTATGCGTATTAATACTGATACAACTGACTAAACAACATTCTTGCCTTCCCACCTCTTAAATATGAGTGGCGATTAACTGATGGTATTGCTGAGTTGCATGTCATCAACCGGTCCTGTATCTGGTGTTGATCATCAAAATTCGTAGTATTTAATAAGTCAGAGATGGTACCTCTGAGGAGACCTTACCTCCTGATCAGTTCCGTCATCTGGGTAGACTGCATAACAGTGTTTCTTAGTTAGGTTCTGCTTTCGAATGCCCAGAGCACGCACACCGCCCCGTGTCATACAAGTGTCCACACTAAACTCAAGCAGGGTTTCTCCAGCAAGGTTCTGAAATTCAGCCAGGAGCCCTGGGTCTAGTGTCCACGTTACTACTCCCTGGAGACCTCCAGTGAAATATCACATATCTGGAAGAAGACAAGGTTAACAACCAGCAAGCACACATGCCTGCGGCAGTCACTTCCCTGCAGAGGGAACATTTTGCTTTTAAAAAGCAAATTAAGGTTTCAAGTACACATATTCAGACAGAGAGAGTAGATCAAAACATGGTTAACTAAAGCATTTGTGTATCCAAAGTGATCTGAAAAGACTCATTCATATTCTGTCCCATACAAATATTCAGTGACTGAGAATGAGAGGAATTCACAGGGATTTCATTGCATAACAAATAATTAACAATTATACAAGAGAAAGAGAAAAAATTTAAAGGCAATCAAGCAAAGATTATGAGGCCTATTACACTCAAGTAACAACTTTTTTGCACTAGAGGGCAGTTTGGAGTGTGAAAACAAGATGATCATTCTTGTTCTCTTGTGAAGGCAGGGGGCTTCTTATCAGGAAGTCAGAAAGTGAGGGCTTTTGAAAGGGCAACATCACTGTTGGGGTGAGACTCCATGCACAAAACGGATCCCTTCTCAGTGCCTAACTTTCTCTTAGAGGCCTGCTCTTGAGCTGGGAGAACATGGGTCCAGTGACTGGTAGTCTATGAAGGGAATTAAATAGAACATTCTTGACGTTGGCAAAAGAATGCATCTGTCAGCATAGAGTTGACAGGCCTAAAGCTGCTGACATCCATTTGTTTATCTTTGTTAATTCATACTGGCTTCTAGCATAATAAATGCCATGTTGATGGTCTAAAAGAAATAGTTTGATGGAAACATTTTGTTCCCTTTCTGGTCAATAAGATCAACTGTATGCATTCGAAAACACCTTCAAATAAATCATTTCTCTCTCTCATTGTCTCTCTCTCTCTTTTTTTTTTTTTACCAAGGTGTAACTTCTGAATAGTATTCTTTTCTAAACTTTGTTGACAATATATTATCATTTGAGAAAGAACTTTATTTGTTCAAACTTTCACCCCAACAGCTTGGTTTATTTCTAGGTATTGGCTTCTATCACAACTAAAATTTATGCCCTTGTAGGCTTCTGCCTCTTACACAACAAGGAAATGTGCCCATTCCATACATGAAAAGATATAAAAAATAATAGTGCAAGTTCAAATTCAGTTGGGCTAGGAATAAAATTTTACCTGGGTAAATCAACAAAATCATAGCTTTTTGATTTTACATGTAAATTTCACATATGAATGGAATTGGTTTGAAAGCTGAAAATGACATTTTTCGTTACTGTAATTGCATCTGTTCTTTTAAATTACAGTATATTTATAATCATTAATTTGGCTTAAAGACAAAGATTCATTGGCAATTTTCAAAGGCATTAGTTAAAGGAAATTTGGGTATCCTTTAAGTGTTGAACAAACAAATTGTAAAAATAGTATGGGTTCACACTAAGAGATTTTCTATACTATACAAAAGGTTATTATGTTTCAACCACTGTAAATATATGAACTAAATCCTGTTCAATCATACTAAAAATATATCAATGTAAATAAAGATACTAGAACTCAGTGAGAAGTTAATAAAAAGCATAATTTCAGCTTTCAGATTACTAATTATATAGAATTAAAATGTTCTTTAAGCAGTTAGAAGTGCAGTCTGACTTGGCAATAAGGGCATTTCTGGATATTACACCAGTTATAAACCAGTGGAAGAGACGTTAGCCCAATAAGAATCTAGAAAATTTTCATTATAAAGTCTCCCTACATAGGAATGGAACACTATTTGGCATTCTGATTTCTTGCTTTTTTAGGGATGTCTCAATGAATAAAGAAAGGACTTACATTTTATTATATAACTTGTTTTCATTTTAAATCCCCAAACAATAAAAACTTTAAAACAACGTAGGTAATTTTAGTGAGAAGGGACTTAGAATAAGGAATATTGCATCTCTTTCATAGATTCTATGAACTCTTCAAAGTGCTCTAAAAACACTCTAAGTTTGATTAGCAGCAAAGCATTAGCCTAATCAAAACCTCTCCTCCCTCCCCCCATATATATGTATATATATACACACACACTGTACAGCAATCTATTCTATTAGTCTAGCTTACATCCGACAATTTGACAGTTATTCCCAGAGGCTGTGCAAAGGTTACAAATACTGTCTACTGTCTTCAGACCACTAGCACCCACTGGTTAAGAGAGAACCAATCCTTTCCTTAAAACAACAACAACAACAAAATTCAATCGCCTATTTTGAATTTCTTTTAAAATAAAAAAAAATGGGGGAATACAGTGAATTGTCCAATATATTATTACTCTGGGGCCTGTAATTTTCTCTATCTAAAACTATTTTTATACATAGAAGGCTAGATGCCTTTAAACATAGTTTCTGCAATCCTAAATATAAAATATTCTGTTGAAAAATATTACTTTTTTTGTTTGTTTTTTTGTTGTTTCTTTTTAAACTTGGAGGAAAGTTCTGTGAGGTGCAAGTTTTCTCCCCACAGATGAATTTTGCAGCATTTTCTCCCAGAAGCACACTCAGAGCCCTGTCATCCAGTGTCTACCACATCGGGGGAGCAGAGCCTTCCCACGCTGCCGCGGCCACAGAACTGAACATAGGACCTCCAGAGAGAGGCCCTGGAGGGGCCAAGGCATCTTGGTCTTTTCTTTTCCCTACCCTTCCAGTAGCTCCCAATCCTTGGGCATCTGGTAGAGCTGAAGTCCAGAACTTGAACTTCACTAGGAAAACGAAATCCATTCAAAATGCAGGGTTTTCATCTTTTGGTTGGGTGAGTCTTGGTCCCCCACGGATAGGAATGGTATCTAGGAGATTCAGAAGTGGAAAGAGTTCGCTATAGTCATATATATTTGACTTCACACATGCAACTTCAAAAGCAGTAGCTCAGGGATGTATGTAAATAAATCCCAGTGAAGAAAAGATGATTCTAAAGATAACAGGATGAGACATTTTTAGAAAGCTATATTTTGCTGAAGTTGGGTGCTAACAGGGTCTTTCTCAAATTATAAACTCCAATGGAAATGATAACCCTTTATAGAAGAAAAATAAACACCCATTCAAAGTAGCTTGTAGTTTTAAACATCTAATTTACATGTTATCAGTTAATTGGGGGAAAAAGCAATGCGAACTGTAGATTTCTTTTTCTCTTGCAAATTTACTTCTCAACGCAGATTTCATTGTTAAAAATGTTAATTTGTACCCCTAAGTATGTAAGGAGGATATGTCTGACGTCTATTCACCCACAGGATTCAAACAGTTTTACTTTCACAAACAACAAAGATAAAATTAAGGCATGCTAGGCTGTCTCCTTCTGGTAAGGAAGCTAAATGTTTATGAATGTAAAATATAATTTAATCATACATCCCTGCAAACGCTCAAGAATAGAGCGTGCTTTGGGCTGGCCAAGTTTGTTTTGAGCTTGTTTTATTGTCTTTGCATTACTTTCTTCCTCTCGACTCATTCTACCTCCCCTTCCCAGAAGCCCCAAAATGAGGGATCCCCCATTTTGCTTAGGGCTCCTTGCTGCTATTTCTGTTTCTGTTACTATTTCCTTTTCCTAATGCAGCATTTTGTGGCCAGGACAATCTTCCCAAAAAACAGTCCAAGCAGTCCCCCCATTATTTAAACAGTTGCAGGACCTGTCCCTGAAGAGAGCTAATGGATAATTGCTTTATCCCGAGGCTTTCAGTTTGATGATGGCATCTCTCTATCCTTAACTAAATACTCACTCTGGGACTGAAGCTAAAAATGTGCCATGTCTTGGCTTCGTGCTTTAGCTGCTGTCTGGGTGTTTGGTAGATGCGTGTCATTTTGAACTTACCGAAGTGCTAAACTTCAGTAATACAGAAATTATGTATGCAATTCTCTGTGTGCCCAAGATCATTAACATTTTGGAATGATGATGACAATGACGACAACAGCAGGTCTGGGTAGATGCTGGTGACTGCTGGGGGAGTTCAAACCATGGTTCCCATTTCTAACCACAGCTCTAGGGCAGCTTTCTGAACTTGTGTCGCATGTGAAAGATTGAAGAAATACTGGGGTAAACAAGGTTAGCAGATTTCTTACAGCACATCTCTGTAAGAAATTCTGTAATATGGTAATGTGTGTCAACATCCTCTAAAAATGGAAAACTACAGGTTTCAGAGTTTCAAACTCTGAAACTACTACAAACTCTGAAAACTACTTTCAGAGTTTCCCAAATATATTTGATAACAAAATTTTATTTTTCAGGAAACATCTATTAGCATCTTTGATAATATTGGCTATTCTGTGGAGACTATTAGGGAAAAAACATTCTTCTGATTCCAAATCCTTGTTCATGTCCTGTGATATTTAGCATCCTCTATCTTTTGACTATGGGAAAATCAACACTGACTACCTGATTTGATTCATATTTGGAATTATGTGTATTTCTAGCTTGTGTACTCCTCGGTGCTTCTAAGTGGAGGCTGACTTATTTCTTGGTAATTAATTTAGAACACCAGTAAACAAGTACTTTAAGCACAATCAAGGGTTGTTTTTACCAGTAAACTATGAAGAGTCTTCTCTCAAGATATAGTTTATCATTGTTATAAGAGGATGAAAACAGAATATCATGGATACAAGAATTTTTTGGAGTGATTCATTTTAATTTGGAGCATTTTAAGAAAATTTTATGTATGTCATATCCAATGTATTGTTCTTGAACTTCATCATTTAAACCATGTCTCCATATTCTATTCACAATTCTGAATATAACTGTGAGTAACTTTTTATCTTCGTTATTAGGCATCTTATTATCTATTCTTTAGAATAAGAAAATTTGCAATGTCTTCTAATATAGGAATACAGCTTTGGAAGTACAAATAATGTTTGAATTTTTTAAAACTTAGGGACAGAACTGAAAAAGGATAAAAGTAAATTTTAAAATAAGACTAAAATTACTTTTTAAGGAAAAATATGAAGTCTTATAAGAGTGTCCCTCCTTTCCTTACACACCTGATTTTTCACTGATACTTAGTGTAGTTTCTGCAAAAATATGAAGCCATTCATTGCCCAAGATCCTGAGTCTCTGAGAATATGCAGATAAATTATGACAAAAGTGACCTTTGCCCCCACTCCCAGCCAAAGGCACTTAAAATAATAAGGAGCTAAGAGTCAAGAACAAAGACAATCATTCTATCCATGGAAAGCTGGATGTACTCAGCCCAAGAATAGAAAATGAAAATTCCAAGTCTCTCCAGGGAACGTGGGAGGAGAGCAATTATGAAAACGGTGATTTCTATTAATAATATACCTTTGGAAAATGAGAATTATTCATTATTTGGTAGTATTTTGGAAATATATTATCAAGGCAAAAGAGCAAGCAGTTGAATAATCTTATGTGTGATTCAGATAAACAACTTGTTGAATAAGCAAAAAAAAAAAAAAAAAAAAGTTGGAGACTGAACTAACCTCAAAAAAGAATCTAATTTCCACATAATAACCTAACAGGATGCTCCTAAGGCCTCTTTCTCTTACCATGGATAATACCTTCAGAGACAACTTCTGGAATGATTTAAACAGTGGTCACAAGGTAGCTTCAGCAGCGGGAAAGGAAGGCAGTTCCCTCAGGCATTAAAGGTCACTTTGAGAGAGCAAACTAAAGCAACATGGAGCCACACAGAATGTGGATGTGGCTGCTTATGATCAGTTTGAGGATTCGGTTCTGAGGGGCTCCTCGGAAGAGTCAAGAGACAACTCATGTGTAGACACCGTCAGGGCCCACATCCCCTCATCTCCACCCCCTTGCAGCAAGCTGGCCTGCTTCCCAGCTGCCAGCACCTGCATTTCTCTTCCTGAGGCCTTCTCCGGCCTCGGGAATCTGTTCTGTCCACCCTTCCAGAAGGCCAGAAATGCCAGGGAACTAACGTTCTCTGGGGAAAGGCTGCAAACGATGACCAATGGGAACAGGAGGACAAATACCCCAGCTCCCTCTGCCCTTGCGTGGGATGGGCACCTGAGCTACACGCTCTAGTCCTGGCTCCCAGAGTTCCCCAGTGGGACCTAGCCCCACTCAGCCACAATGGTTACTGGCTTGAAAATGAAACCTTTACGGAATTATTTCTTCACTCCCCTACCAATGCTTCCCAGAATTGCCTCTCAAGTAAACTAACCGTACTCAAATCTTTGTGGCCAACACTGTACCCGACAGTAAAATGCAGGAATCAGAACTGGACAGAAGTGATAAAACACTATATTTTTAGAGCACAAATAGTTCTTATGTTAGAAGATAATACATAGCCCACGTAAACTGAGGTTTCTTACTTAGGGTAAACAAATGGCAACACATAACAACAAATCCCTTTTCCACAAGCATATCTTAAATTTACCAGAAGTGATTCTTTGTTTAGTCGCATTTCTCCCGCATTCTATATAAATAATGGGTAGATTTTGGTGATGGAAATCTGAGTTTACAGCTCTACTAGAATGGAACAAACGCTTAATTAAAACAAAACAAAACAAAGAACCCCAGAAATGCTTTTCCATTTCATTATGTGTCTTATTTTTTCTGGGAGTAAATTACCACTAAGCTATCACCCTTTCTTTTCAACAGAGAAACAGCAGCTGCATTCAGACAAAAGATAGGCAACATACATTCTATCCATGGTCGTATCAGTCTAAGCCAAGACATTTTACAAAAGTATTTAAAATAAAAGTTGGAAAAAAAAATCCCTGGAATCCAGGATAGTCAGAACTGACATCCAATGATCTCAATTGAACTTTCACATTTAAAAGAAAATTCTAGATCTCACCTGTTAGATGTAAAGTTGTAATAACCACTTTCCTCTAGGACTTCTTCAATCACGGTCTGACGTTGAAAAACAAAATTCACGTTAGTACTGAATTAAAAGCAACAAAATAAACTTGTTCAAAGGGACTGCAAAAACCTCACCTGCTCGCATGATCGCTCTGATATGAAGAATTTGAGAGGCAGGGCAGGGGGTTATGGGGGGGTGGGGAGGAGAAATGAAACAAGATGGGATGGGGAAGGAGACAAACCATAAGAGACTCCTAAACTCACGAAACAAACTAAGGGTTGCTGGGAGGTGGGGGGGGGTAGGGATATGGACATGGGGGAGGGTATGGGCTATGGCAAATGGTGTGAAATGTGTTAGCCTGATGATTCACAGACATGTACCCTGGGGTAAATAATACATTATATGTTAATAAAAAAAATAAAATAAAATAAAAAAATAAAAATAAAAAAAAAAATTTAAAAAAATAATAATAAAAAAAAACCTCACCTGCATCTGCTCATACGTTATTCCCTCCTCCGAGTCAGAGCTGGTATGCAGACCTGAAATAGATAGGTTATGGGAAGTCTGACCTTTGGTTCACACTTTCTTAGTTGGACTTTGTTGACAATTACAACTCAACTGTAGTGAAAACGGTCAATTTAGTCATGATGAAGAAGAGGAAGAGTGCTTCTAAGCACATTCCAAATTATCTTGCTTGGAATATTCAAACTCTTTATTTCTCTTCCTTTATTTTTTAATTTTTTTTTTGTTTCTTTTCCTTCAATAACTGGCTGCTTTGGGGTGGCCATCACAAAATAATACACAAAGATTTGTGGGCATTTCTCAGGAAATAAGCTGGGCAATTAAGTTCAATAGGCATGTGTGTGTGTGCCCATGCATGTGAACACGAAGGACAGGTGAGGAGTATTCCCAACACAAATGACCTGATGGGCAAGTTTTCTGATTAAAAAGCTCTCCTTAAGCTACAAGCAAAACCAGCAAATGTGTGATAGAAAGAAAGCGAATTCTTAGAGGGAGGCAGAATAGACAGGGAAAGACAATGAAGACCTGGCCCTTTCACTGACTGCCTAGAGGGAAATAAAGTGCACTTAAAGCCAGGAGGCGGTACTTTCTTTGATGGGTGTTCTAAGGATGATAGACTAGCACCTCACCCAACTGAGTGTCCCTGAAAGCAATGTTGGCCAGCTTCCACCGTGATCACTCAACACCGGTGTGTGCGGGGAGGCCCAGGAACCCCCTCCACTTAGGAGCAACAAGAGGGAATGGGTTGAAGTGGAGATGCGCGAGCGTGTGGCCAGCCTGCTGGGATGGGACTTGTCTGCTCCACCCCAGGGTGGCCCCTCCAGCTGCCCTGGACATCTGCCACCTGCCTCTCAGGCCGCTCGGAGATTTCCACCAGAGCTCTTGGTTTCATCAGAATCGCTAGTGGAAGACGTCTGTCCTACAGACTGACTGACCTGCCCTGGGGGCGCTTTTCAAAGGAAAGACTTTAGACAGCAGTTCATCTGGATCTTATGGGTTTCTCAGGGACTCTTTTAAACAAAATTCTGCCTACAGGTCCAAGACATAGGGAAAGTTTGAGAATTAATACGTCAAATGATTTGCCTAAATTGAGGAGTGAGGGGATAGCGAGTCTCCCTTTAAGCCATCATTTCAATCTACGCCACCGAGTGATGTAACTATAGTTTATGGGGATTTGAAAACTATTTAGGAACTCTGAAACCTCAGAGGAGCTTGAAAACCTCTTCTGAGAGTTCAGTTATCATGAGAAGAGTTGCATTATGCTTTTATATGTTTATACTGATCCTCATTATAACCCTATAGTGCAAGTACCACGTTTACCCCAATTTGATAGGCAAGAAAACTGGGGTTCAAGAGGTCAAATAATTTGTCCAAAGTCAACTACTAAATGCTGGAGCTGTGATTCAAGTTTAGGCATCCAGGTTTTGAGAATCTGCACCTTTAATCCCTATGCTACATAGCCTCCCTATGGGAGATTTATGCAAAAAAGAAAAACAAATTAACAATGTCTGATGTGGATCCTTCAGGTAAGTTTCAAATGTTCTCCATTTTGAATATCCAGACTCTTCATTTCTGCTTTTTATCTCGCTGGATGCTTTTGGGCTTTTGATTTCCCACCATCAGATAAGAAGAACTAAAAGGAAATACAATTCACCCACACAGATTCTGCTGTTTGTTTATGGCATTAATAAATGATCAAGGAAGCTGCCACCACAGGGTATGATAAATCTTGCAGGGAACTTCTATATTTGTACTGTATATCCCTTTCAACTATTGCCATAGATAATCAAAATAAGCTCTATTTTTCTTTTAAATTGAAGATAATCTTTTCAGGATAGCTGTTGATCCAAACAATGTATTTCTTTGTGAAAGCCAGATTTCCTATGGTGAAGACCATTACCTGTCGGGTCATCCGGGGACAGGCTGTTTCCACCTGATGAATGATGTAATAAATGGTAATCGGCTGTGAAAAAGTTGGGCTCGATGGGTTCTGGAGATCCCTGAGATAACTGGAACAGAAAAGGCAAAGCCACATGTTATTCTACAGTCAGAAGCAAATGACAGGAGACCTCTTTTCCCATGTCTTGGGATGGAGAATTTAGTGCTTGTGCTTTTCAATCTCTTATAAACAGAGAAAGGCACATTTTCCTTTCAAAAGAACTTCTAAATCAGAGGCAGGCAAATTACAGTGAAAGCAAGGTAGACAATTCCCTGGTCACATGAAAACATAAAAACATCTCTGCACTTTATGGCTTTATGAGAGCAAGATAAAAATGGATAGAAAAATAATGGCATAGGGTTGGGGACAGCAAAATGTTTTTTGTATCAGGCATATGAGGAATAAACTCAGTTATTCAGCCGAACGATATGCTTATTAGCCCACATCATCATTGTTTTTTGTGTATCTCTTTTAAACAATGCCTTCTTGTTTGACCAAGGCAAACAAGTTTCTTAATACATTTTTCTAAATTACCATTGCTTAATTTTAATCTCCAAACATTAATCCCCAACACTCTAAAGGAGAGAGTAATTCACTAAATGACAGACTTAAGGTTCCAATTGTTTGATGCTCTCCCACACAGCTGAATTTTTTAAGTGGAATTTTAGGCTATAAACATTTTTCAACCTTCTTTTTCCCTTAATTCCAGCCAGCACTTGGGCTGGTCAAGTTTTCATGCCTATGTTAATATAACATACTTTTAAAATGCCAAGTCTTATTAATAAACCAGAAATAAATGACACAATTTAGACTATGCAACAATAATTACCTTGGATTCCCATACTCTGATCATGAATTAAAATACACCATGGGTCAATCACTTGAGAAAACTGGCAGTATTCATTAAGATTCAGTGTCTACCGTATGACCCTGTATCCCACTCTTAGGTATACACACAAGAGAAATGAGGACTTCTTCTTCTTCTTTTTTTTTTTTTTTACTGCAAAGCTTGGCAGAATATTTAATAGGTAAAATGCATGATGAGATTCCAAGATGGAAATGACTGCTGACCAAAAATTGGAGAAAACCCAAATGTCTACAGACAGAAGAATATATAGATAGATTGCAGTATGCTTAGCCAATGGGATTCTGCAAAGGACAAAAAACACCAACGAGAATGAATGTTGTTGAGCAAAAGAAGCCAAAAACACCAAAGAAAATAGAACGTATAACTTCACGTAAGGCATTTTCACAAGCAGACAAAACTAACCAAAGGCGATGAAGATTAAGATGATTATGTTGTGGCGGGGGTGGGATCTGACCAGAAAAAGGTAGGCAGGAGCCTTCTTCAGTACTGGAAACATTCTACCTAGTGAAGTGGGTGGCAGTCACCCAGGTGAGTATGGACGTAGAAGTCCATGGAGCTATACAGGTTCCTCACTGGAGGCATTCTGCATTTTATACCTTAATAAGAACATTTTCCATAAGCAGTGACCATTATTCCATCTGTGTACTTTGGACACTACTAATACAAATCATTTCTGTGTTTTCCAGTCTCTATGTTGCCAACGAATACTACACTCTAGGAAAAAACTATGGTTCCATCCTTTGTTTTTCTTGAAAATTTATTTTCCTTGCTTCAGTGACAACTGATTCAATGAATAGCCCATCTGTAAAATGACAACATTGTAAGATGGCAACACATTGCAGTGTGGGAGGATTTGATAGTCACAAGCCTTAAACATTCTCATCAATGTTAGTAGGATGCCACACAGGTGGGCCTGAGCACTCCATATTTCTCACAGCCACGCTAGTAGGTTGCTACAACTAAGTTTCTTAGTATGTCTTGTAATGCTGAAAGTGATTTCCTAGTATTGCCTTGCAAACGACTTCAGATGGGATTGTTTTTCATGTGGTTGAACATAGGAGTAATTTGGCTGCCTGAAATGCTCATCCTATTTATAGAAAGCTTAGTTAAGTCAACTTAATTATTAAGTAAACACCTCGGAATCCTAGCTTGTTCACAGACTGGAAGGTGTTTTAAGCTGCACAGTTGAAATGTGTGAATTGTGAGCTGGAGAGGTCAAGACAGCCATTTTACGAAGATAAGGACCAGTCCTTCTCATTGATTCAAACCTTGAAAAGAGGAGTATTTGAGGATGCTGGTGCCTCTGACATTAACAGTCTCCTTCAGCTTAAGAACTGCAAATCCTCAGAGGGATGGGCCCATGGATGAAGCCAAGGACTAAAATTCATTAGTCTTGTGTTTCAATCCCAGGTACCTTTATTTTTCTTCCAGAAACTTCCCCGAACTTCTTGAGGTTCTGTTTTCTGACATACATATTCTTTCAGCACATCTCTTTTTGCCTCTTATTCTGTGCCATACTCTGAGCGGGTCTTGCAAAACAGAGATGGAGGGGGGGGCAAGATGGCGGAGAAGTAAGAGATCCTGCAGCAACCGGTCCCCAAAAGTGAGCTGGAAATCTACCAGAACACGCTGAACACCCATGAAATCACCCTGGGGAAAAAGATTTCTAACCCCGGGATCTCTTCGAGAGCAGAAGACAGCAGTGGAGAGGTA
>CM052799.1:67014971-67129684 GCA_028533885.1 Nasua narica | reverse complement strand
GAGGCTCAGCTCATTACTGAAGAACATACAAAAATTGGATACATGCACTTCTAAACTCTTCCTATTTTCAAACTCTTACATGAGAAAGAAACAAAACTGTATGTTCTTCAAGCATATGTATTTTATTTTTTTATTTTATCATATTTTTTCCCCAAATATGTTTATTTTATTTTTTCGGTGTTACAAGATTAATTATGCATGTGGTTCATGCACCGCACCAAGCATATGTATTTTAAATAGTTTTATTAAAACATAATTTGATATACTGAAAAAAAAAAAAAAAAACAAAAAAACAGAGATGGAAACCACTGGATCACATATACCAGTGATCTACCCAGCTTCTCGGCACCATGCTGGGCACCGGGGAGGACACAGCCATGCCGTGGCTTGCCATTTGCCTGGGAAAATAGGCTAATGTACATGAACAAGAAGGAGAATAAACTATGAAGTGTAAAATCAGGTGGGGAGCTCTGAGCTTCCAAAAAGACCAGCATGATTTTCAGAAGCTCTGTAGCAGAAACACTGGAGCCGAGCCTTGAAGGATGGATTTGGATGGATGCAGGGAAGTGAAGCAGACATTCCAGGTGAGTGGAACCTGGGGGCAAAAGCTGGGCACTGCCTACCAGTAGCAAAGTGATGAAAGGGATATGACATAAGTCCGCATTATAGAGGTGTGGGGATCTAGGTTGAAGAAAGGAAGGCAAATGCTGTTCATTAATTCAGTGGGGATTTTTTTTTTATCCACTCCTACATGTCATGCATAGATCCAAACAATGAAAATAACCAATGGTGGCCAAAAGTTGTACTCTCAGAGCTTACTTCCTCGTTAGGGAGGAAATTGCTATGAAATATCCATCTGAATATATGTGAAATTACAACTGTGCTTGAAGGCACTGAAGGTTGGGCATGTGGTTCTAGGAGGTAACGGACAGGTTTAACTTAGACAGGAAGGGTTTCCTGAAACAATAACACGCTGAGAACTGACAGAATGAGAAAGAATGAGTCGAGGATACAGAGGGAAGACCTGGAAAGGCAGGAACACAAGCATTTGCAAAGACTCTGGAGGAGGCTGCATGGTGGACAGACGGCACCTGTGGCTGGTATGAGACCATGAAGAACAAGAGAGGCATGAGAGGCATGAGATGAGGACGGACAGGTGCGCAGGGCTTGGACCAAACGGGACCCGGAATACTGAGGCGACGATTTGGCAGTTTCTACTTAGAGCTCCTGAACAGCTTTCTGTGTGTCTGTGTGGGTGGGTGTATGTGTGACACGGTCAGATTTCTGTTTTGAAACGATCATTCTGGTGCAATGTGCACAACAGTCTGCGTGGAGCTGGGGAAGTCCGGGTGGATGCAGACCAGAGGAGGTTCCTGCAAATAACGTGGGCCGAGAACGCTGGATGCCAGGGTTTATGTGGTGAGGCAAGAAACTGGAGGCCTATAAAGTTTTTCAGTATGTTTTGGAAGGAGGGAAGGAAGGAAAGAAGGAAGGAAGGAAGGAAGGCAGGCAGGTATTTAGACACTTGGTCCAGCAAGATGGATTGTAGAACAGGGAAGTCAGCAAAGATGCTGTGACACTAATGCCCCAGAGAAGCGCTAAGACCTTGAAGCAGGTGGTGGCCAAGATGAAGATCGAATACCCTCCCCTAATAACACCAGGAGCTCCTACAGCCACTGATTGAGTACTTGAACATTCCAGGCACATTGGATGTTCTATTTGGTTCCTACAACTAAGGTAAGCATTACCTCAGATTTACGGATGGGGACACTGAAACGGAATTTGCTCAAGGATCATAGCTAGTAAATGGCAGAACCAGGGCTATAACCCGCGGCTTTGACATCAAAGGGCAAGCAAAACCGCCTACGCAAAGATGTGCAGATTTTAATGACTTACAGGACGAAAGAAATAACGGGGAGCAGCTGAATGTGACTGCAAGGTTTAAAGACTGAGCAGAAGGAAAACATGCCTCCCGTGATAGCGATACAGACGTAGGAAGGAAGAAGGAGGTGGTGAGTCCAATCCTGGACACACCAGACAGGCAAGAAAAGGCTCACCCCATATGGGGACTATGGATGCTACCATAGAATGATTCAGAGCAGCAGCCCCTATGGCGGTTAGAGGCCCCGAGGTGGTCCAGCAGGCCAGGGACAATGCCATGTGGGCCTCCTCTTGCCAAACATTCAAACATTCAGCTTAGAGGGGTGCTCCCATCTTTGGCGTATATGTTCTATTTGGAAGAATGCTTAAGACCCTCTTTCTGAACATAAAAGCGTTCTCCTGCTCTGAAGAAACATCTACAGTTCTAAAGAGCCAATGATCATATATACTTTTGAACTGAAGCCAAGCAAATATTAAAGAGAACAGACTGTATCACTGTTAATACCCCCGCCCCTAAAACTCACTCACTGATTTTGAGCAAGTATTGAGCAATTTTAGCACTTCATCGTTCAATTGAGATTCTAGTACTTCTTAGGCCAAACTTAAATGAGAAACAAAAACTGTAATCTTCATTAAATTCCCCGGACTGTATCTTCTCTTCCATATCATAAAATAAGGTTATCTTTGCTGCAGGACGATAATTTGCACCAATAATTTGGAATCTAATCAGCTGAGGTAGAAAAGAAATGAAACAGCATAAATGAAATTAGGGGCCAGAAGGAAGAACGTTTTTAACGTGCCACATCACCAGTCCTCTGATCTTTTTCCTTTAGAGTTTCTTGTCCCTTCGACTGAGTATAACATGTTAAGACATAATATATTGTCTTATTTTTCATCTTTTCTAACCTTCAGCTCCTTTTTGTTCTTTTTTTGTTAGGTTTTTATAGGCCACTTTGTTAACAGACATGTCTAGTATTTATACTCACTCTTCTCCGATACGGAAGCAACCACGCACGTACGCACAGAGGCTTTCACAGGGATGGTCCATCATCCGTGTCCACGGGATGCACTTCACATCCCCACGCCCAGCCCTGCTTCCCCTGGAAGCAGCCTTGCTGCCACACTGTTTACATTTCCACCAAAGATCGTGTTTCTAACAAAGAATTCCAAAACTCAACAAAGGCTGGCAAACCACTGTCCTGTGCTATTTCCAACCATGAGCTCCTCCTCCTAGAGTCTCCATTCAGACACTGAAGGTGGTATCCAGGGAGAAGATGACCAGGGAGGGGCCTGACCCTGCTGGGCAGGAGAGCCCTGCTCTAGGAGCTTCTCCACTCGGTCCAAACAGGTTGGCGTTGGGCACTGCTGATATATGCTGCCTCCACGGGGCCCTGACAAGGGCTATGCAAATATAAGGCGTAATTATTACGTGCATCAAGAGACATTAATTAAAGCATGAGGAGAGGAGTAATCTGCTAAACTGGAAAAGAGCCGGAAATCTGGAGTTAGGAATTAAAGAGACTGCCAGCTCCTGAATAAGGTAAGCTTGACCTTGCTAATCTGAGTTGAAGTACAGATTAGGAACCAAAGAGAAGTGCTCGCCTTTCCTTGCAGTTTCTTTATTTAAGAACAAGGGTCATTTTTCTTGTATAATTCCCCAGTCTGGATTTCCTGCTTATCCCCATGGTGTCATTTCACATGTTCTCTCATCCCATGTCTCTGTTACAGGTGCATGGCTCGAAGTAGAGCAGGGGTTGGTAAACCTCTTCGGTAAAGGGTCAGGTAGGAAATACTGACAGATTTACAGGCCGTGTAGTCTGTGTCACGGTCAATCAACTGTGCCTCTATGGTGAATATGTGAGGGCAGACAATATGGGAGGGAAGGCGTGTGGTCGCGTTCTAGTAACTTTATTTCCAAAAACCATATTTAGAGGTTTCCCCAGATGCAGATCCACGCCTTTAGCAAATATACTTCATAGATGGTACTGCACGTCCATCAGGAGGCGTATAACGTCTGGTTGCCCCTCTTTGTCGTGACATTAACAAGCCACTGAGGATGAGGTCTAGATCCGTTATTCCATTAGAGGCTGCGGAACAGCGATGTTTGTTTATTCCTCTGGTTCTTATTAGCTACTTTAATAAGAAACTTTCCTCTCATCAATCTAGTTACCCTGGGATAGAACTCATAAGGCCACGGCACAATAAATGTTTGATTCGTTCCTTTTGTAAATAATTTTCTAAAAAATGAGTTGGTTACTTAGCATCCTCCAAAGGAAACCAATGAGGGATTTTTCTTTTTCTGTCATGAACTCTTAGATTTAAACTTTAGTTAATGCTTTCAATCCATTGCAGTCGTTATTCTTATTGATGCTCTAATTATCCAATAGCTAGCCAGTGGGAGCCTCTTTAAGTTGGCTCCTGGGTCCTTTTGACACATCCTCAGTAATCCTTGATGGCATCCTCACTATAGGATCTATTATGTCAAGACATTCCACCTAATTTAGTCCCTGCTCTACAGCAGCAGTCAGTATCTCCGAGGAGCCACGAGTGCTAAGGGAGCTCACTGCTGCTTGCTTAGTTTTGAGATGACTTAGTGAAAATATGAGGAAATACGTGTATTTTTTCAAAGATTTATCACGTATTCATACTCATTCATATTGGGATCTCCAGTTCTAATTTGAATTAATATATTCCATCTCGTTTCTGTGTCTCCTTTCTCCCATGCCGAAAATACTAGCTTCCCAAAACACTACACAATTACTCGCATGTTTTATTCCCCTCACAATTTTTAGCCAAGGTTGAGCAGATTGGACTGAAGATCAGCTTTGGTAAGTCATAAATAAGAGCTTAGTTTCTCAGGAAACGTCTTTTTTATTCTTTCGCTCTTCTATATATCCTGCTGGATCTCAGGCCATTCATCAGAAGGCACAATCATCCCATAATGATTCCTCAAACTGGAGATATGGACTCCCTGGATTTCAGGACAAGTGTCAGAGGGGAAGGTGGAAATCAAATGCATTTTACGAACTATCACTGCTTGCTTCTTCCATGGCCCTGGGGTAGGTGACTTTATTAGTTAGACTGACTGGCCACTCCACCAAGATTATACAGGGGATGAAAAATCCATCTCTGAACAAAAATTGTGATGAGCAAAAGGTTAGACCAGAAAGGGAGGAAAACAAGAGGCCACAGACTCTTCTCGTTTGTGTTTAGATGAGCGCAGGAGGGCTTCTTTTTATATCCATACAAAAATACATAAATACGGTATATGTCAATATATGTCATATAATATGTTATATACATCAATAAAGAATAGAACCATATAGACTATATTATACAGAATATATTTATCAACATAGAATATATTCTATATTGGACGATCATACATTGAGCTCTATCATGTCCCAGGCACTGTGCAAGAATGCAGGTAAATCCAAGATGAATGTAACACTCTCACTGCCTTTGGGGGAAACAGAAATGTAAGCTAGATAAAAAGCTATTTAAAACACAACAGTGTGAGGGACACCTGGGTGGCTCAGTCATTGGGCATCTGCCTTCGGCTCAGGTCATGATCCCAGGGTCTTGGGATCGAGTCCTGCATCAGGCTCCCTGCTGGGCGGGAAGCCTGCTTCTCCCTCTCCCACTCCTCCTGCTTGTGTTCCCTCTCTCGCTCTGTCTCTCTCTCTGTCAAATAAATTAATAAAATCTTTAAAAAAAAAAGAAAATCTTTAAAATTTAAAAAAAGAAAACCACAACAATGTGAGTGAAAAAGTACCTGAAGCACAGAGAAAGGGGAAATTAATTCTGAAGAGGGAAAATCGAGGAAGATTTTTATGGAGGAGCTGGCCTCTCGGTTCAGTGGTGGAGAATAGGAAGCATGTTAATATTCCAGGCAGAAGATCGGTGTTGCTCACAGAAGAGGAGGCCTGCCTCCACGATTGGGAGGGCAAACACCATGGTGGTATGAACCATCACAGCTTGTAATTATCAGAGAAGGGAACCATAGAATTCCTCATAGGAAAATTTAAACTGCCTCTAAATGACACTGAAAAGAAGGCTAAGTTTATGCCCCCTTGAGTTCCTTCACCCAGGCTCCCTGAACGCCCTCTACTACCCACCTCATTAATCCCTTTTCACTCCCCAGACCAAGGACAAAAGGTAAGTGCTCTGAAAGGTGCCGCCACTGTCTAGGGGAAGGCCAACAAGGCAGGTGGGGCCATTTTAAGGAAAGAGAATCTTTTTTCTATCAGGAGAGACAAGAAACACAGCAAGGAAGGGATGTAAACCAGTAAACCTCAATAACAAAAGAGCAAGCGATCTGCTTTAAGGATGCGCACGGATGGAAAATCACAGCATCGGGGGAAGAGTTGGAGGCATCTCCGTGCATCAGACAGCCTGCTGCGGGCACTTTCATCTCTTAAAGCTGGGATTTCTGTTAAAATAAATTTGTGTACGAACTGGATTATTCTGCATATCATTTTAATAAGAATATTAAAACCTAGCAACACGTAACATTTTCATGGGAGATTTGAGCCTCTGTCTTCCTAAAATATATTTATTGGTACTCACGGTACAATATGTAAATATCATACAACAAATATCTGCAGTCTCATCCACTTCTGTTTCAAGCTCCTCGAGCTTTGTTTCTTGGCCTGATTTGCCAACACAACCCGTGAAAGGAATTGTGCTCTTTCATCTCGGATGAGGTAGGGTTTCTGTTTTGTTTACCTGCTGCTGTATCTCTTTTCCCATCTCCTTTTTGTGTAGGTGCAGACACCACAGAGGGAGGGCAACAGAGTCAATGCACTGTTTGCATTTCTTGTCAAAGAGTCCATCATACTGCCTGAATAAGGAGTATATTTATGCTTACGACTGGATTCATGAAAGGAGAAACTTTAAAGAAAAAGTTCATTGGCCATGTGCCTGTTTCAAAGTTTAAGAGGATGATAAAATAGATAGATAGAATGATAGATAGACAGACAGATAGATTAAAATGGGAGCAGGTCCAAACTGCTTGGGCCTCAAGTCTTTCCGGGACGGGGAAGGGGAGCTTGTGCCCCCCGCTAAGGGCTGTATGGAAATGGCTGCCGGCCAGGACAAAGGGGTTTCCTGTCATCAAGTTGTGCTAATTAGAGATAAATAATTTCTCTTCTGTCTGGTTGACTTAACTTCTTGGTGATTTAGTTTTTGTGTATGTGAATAGAAATATTTACTAACACCCAAGGTCTAGGAGATTATAGGATGTCGAAGGTGGAAAGAAGCTTAGAAATACAGTTGGCTCTTGAACAACATGGGTTTGAACTGCTTGGGTCCACTTATATGTGGGTTTCTTACAGTACAGTACTGTAAACGTATTTTCTCCTCCTATGATTTTCTTAATATTTCCTATTGCTAGCTCCCTTTATTTTAAGAATACAGTATATGATATATAACATACAAAATGTGTGTCAGTACCCAAGTTATGCTATTGGCAAGACTTCTGGTCAATAGTAAGCAGTTAGTTAAGGTTTTAGGGAGTCAAAAGTTATACACGGATTTTCAGGGCACCTGGTCGGCTCAGTTGGTTAAACATCTGGCTCGTGGTTGTGGCTCAAGTCGTGATCTTATGGGTCATGAGATCAAGCCAGGGGGCTAGCTCCACACTCAACGGGGGATCTGCTTGAAATTCACTCTCCCTCTGCTCCTCCCTCAACTTGCACGTGCTAACACTCTCTCTCTCTCTCTCTAAAATGCATAAATAAATATTAAAAAAAAAAAGATTTTCAGCTGTATAGGAGCAGGGGATCAATGCCCAATCCCCATGTTGTTCAATGGTCAATAGTGGTTCATTCCATCCTCGTAGGTAATCAAAATCACAGTTTCAGATGGTTAAACAACTTGTCCAGAGTGGCACAGCTCAATTTAGAGGCTTTGGAGAATGTTCTAATAAAATATTGGGATAGAATTCTCTTTAAAAAGGCTAAAATATATTTTTTAATTAAAAATATTTAATAACATTTATTCTTAGGAAAACATGCAATCATACCGAAAGCACTTTCTATTAATCTACTGAGATGACGGCCATAGAAATAAAGATGAGAAAACCAGAGGCAAAGACATCCTCAATTTCATATCAGAAGCAATGCGATGGTCTGAGTGTTTGCATCCCCTTCAATTCCTGTGCTGAAACCTAACTCCCCAGGTGATGGTATTGGGAGGCAGGGTCATTGCGAGGTAATTAGGCCATAGGACAGAGCCCTCATGGAAGGGCTCTTACAAAAAAATGCTCTTATGAAGTGACCCCAGACAGTTTCCTGGCCTCCTCTGCCAAGTGGTGACAGTCCCAAGTGTGTAACCAGGAAGAGGGCTTGTACCAAACCCGACGGCGCCGGCACCCTAATATGGGACTTCCAGCGTCCGGAACTGTGAGCGATCTCTGTGGTTTATAGACTCCCCAGATTATGGTGTTTGTTTTTTTTTTATAGCAGCTTGAAAGGACTAAAATAAACAATAACATCCTTTAATAGAGGATAGAGTTTAAAGTACAAAGCAGAGAAGGTATAAAATTTAGCTCTTCTGATGTGTTTTTGTTAGCCAAAGAAGAACTCCTAGGTGTCGAATACTGTACCTTTTTAATTTCAGATTTCAAATTGCAAGGGTTACTCTGCTGGCTGAAGAGCGATTTCTTGAATCTCTCTATAACCCTTCTTTTCAAATTGTGGTGCAAAGCTGGAGGAAGCTGCATAAAATGAGAAAAACAATTATTATAAGCAAATTGTTAACACTGCACAGATGACTCCCAGGAAGCATTCACTGAGGGTCAGTGTAACAATATTAACTCAATGGGAGTAAATAAGAATATGAATTCTACTTCAAATAGCATGATGACATGTGATAATTTTTTATTCCATAATCCAGAAGGAATATATTACTCTTCTCTCTCTCAAAAGGCTGCTGCCATTTATCCTATTGTTCTTTCATTTTATTGGCATTATTTTTCATATAACAACAAAATTGCACATATAAATTGAATTTGGTAAAGAAGAGACTTCACAAGGAAGGATGCATTCTAGCAGATGTTTAGGTGCTTATGTCATGCCCAGAATTTTGCTAAACACTGGAAGCAAGGCCCTTGACCTGACATATCTGATACTTTAGAACAGCAAGTACATATCTGCATTACTACATAGTAGATGTCTATCTGTGAATGCTCCTGAATATTCACGTGGAGAGAGATCATATTGTAGGGACCAATTTTGTCAAAAAGAAAAGAATGAATATATACATTGGGGCTGGGCCAGGATGAGTTGGATTTAATAACTTAGTAGGAAGTCACTTAAAAAACTTAGAAAATATGGTGATTGGATGAAACCGGGAATTTCAAAAAATTTATTTTGTAGTGCTTTGCAGTTGAATTTATACAAGGAAACCAAAGATCCTGAAAAGCACATAGGGATGAAGTAGAGTTTGGGAGAAGGATAAGAGAGCAGAGAAATAGGATCAGAATGATAAGGGGGTTCAGAGTGCAAATAATGTCTGCTTTGTTTAAAATATGGAAAGGACCTGGAAGGACACGAAAAAAAAATCATTAAGAACAAAGATGGTTAAGTGGGAAGGAAAACGTGGTAGTAGGCGCTCTTAAGAGTAAAAGCAAAACCAAACAAATCAAACAAATAGAAAAAAAAAAACCAAGACTATAATTCAAAGTTTACATCAAAAGGAAGAGCAATGTGGTAGTGACAATTATTTGCCCACCCCCACTCCATTTTTCTATACTCTCTTATATTTTAGGCTTGGTGCTCTGTGACTACTTTGGGCCAATGAAAATGATATGTGTCATTCTGAGGATGAGGAAATGCAAAACCAGTATGTTTCCTCCATCCCTGTCCACCTTGAGCAAGGAGCTTGGACTCCACACATTCCAGACGGCACAGCCACAAGATGGAGGAAGGCCACCTGGCCTAACTTTAGCTAAGTGAGACATAAACCTCAATTGTATAAAGAAAAGAGATTTGGGGGCCTATTTGTTAGTATAATAGAACTTACCATATCCCGGCTAATACAAGAAATGTCTATTCATTCAAGTTTCATGAGGCAGTGGAATGTATAAAAGGTATTAGAGAAATGAATAGGGTCAATGGGGGCTCACAACTGTTGATTTTATAGCCAAAGAAAAACTGTTCATCAGTCTAAACATGGGGCGTCTGGGTGGCTCAATTATTAAGAGTCTTCCTTTGGCTCGGGTCATGATCCCAGGATCCTGGGACTGAGCCCCGCATCATCGGGCTCCCTGCACAGCAGGAAGCCTGCTCCTCCCTCTTCCACTCCCCCTGCTTGTATTCCCTCTCTGACTGCCTCTCTCTGTCAAAATCTTAAAAAAAAAAAAACCACAATAGAATATGGGACCCATTAATAAGCACTGTAATGCTATAAACAGAAAAACAACATAATTGAAATATGCTTTAACGATGCATCTATAATCCTAGTCAGTCCTTTGAGTTTGAGTCAAAGAAGATTTAACTACAGAGGAACCAAGACTCTACTGGAGGGCCCAAAGCCCTTTATTATACTCAGAAAGGTTCTGTAAGTTGACAGCACTGAATCTCTACTGAGCTCTTTTTATGTCAATACTATAGCATTCTTGTACCTTGCTCCAGATGTAATCACTCTCCCTATCCCCAGCAAATAGTCATAATTATTGCTGTCCTTTTACATGGAATGAAAAGGGAAATAAAGAAAATTGGAGTGAGAGAGGGAGAGAAACAGAGACAGAGAGAAATTTCTTGGCATTAATGAGCAAATAGTCGGAAGACAGATAAAAAGGAAAATGAGTATATGTGATATATGTGTGCATGAGAGATTAGCAAAAGTGGAATGAGGTTAACTTAAGAGGAGGACCAGAAAATGAAGAGAAGGTTTATTTGTACACTTTCCTAGCAAGGGAATTGGTTAGAGAGAAGAAGGGATGGGAGAAGCACCTGGAGATACCTTTTGGGATTTGGTAATTCCCTCCTGTTAGACATTGGAAGTTGCCACTTCCCAAAATCAAACACCAGAGGGCAGTGTTGGCCCAGGACCGTCTAGTTGTTGCCTTGCGTGATTCTAATTGCCAAAGAGAAAGGCAGAAGCAAGCCTTCTCTGATACCCCTAATTGTCTGTACAGCAAACTTTGAAGGTGTGAAGACCAGTGGGTCTTCAGTTTCCTTCAAAAGAGACTGACCCCAACACTGGCAGCTATCAGTATCAGATTACTAATTCAAATATTTTTAAAATCCTTGCTATTCATTCAACTTGATAAACCTCTCATTAACTTAGAATTGCTTTTATTACTCCTGATTGCTTGAATTAATTCTCATAAAAACTTTCTTGAATAAGTTAACAGTCAACTAAAGATTCATACACAGGGCAGTATTAGAAAGCTATTTTATCTTACTGGAAAAATTGTTACTATAGACAACACCCATCTTTAAAATTTTCATGGAAGAATTTAAAATTTTACACAGAATGATGACTCACGCATAGTTCAATTGCAGAAGATGTAAGTATGTTACTATATTATATCTAAGGACGATAATACTAAAAATGGAATATTAGTACCTGTGATTTGTATGTACCAGTTACTATGATTACTCCTTTATGTGTATTATGTCACTTTTCTCCCCACAATAAACTTATAAAGCAGGTACTATTTTATAGGTAAGGAAATCAGAGCTTAAAGACATGATGTAATATGCAACGATATTTTCTGAGGTAGTGTGTCTTTTTTTTTTTTTTAAAGATTTTTTTTTTTTTTTTTTTATTAGAAAGCGAGAGACTGAGAATGAGAGGGGAGAAGGTCAGAGGGAGAAGCAGACTTCCCGCAGAGCCGGGAGTCCGATATGGGACTCGATCCCGGGACTCCGGGATCATGACCTGAGCCGAAGGCAGTTGCTCAACCAGCTGAGCCACCCAGGCGCCCGGTAGTGTGTCTTTTAACACAACTATTATCCTAGAGCAAACACACCACTGTATCATTACTATCGTTTAACACTTTATGAACATTGCGCATACTTTATTTCCTTTAACTCAATAGTCTCATAAGCTACCCAAATATTACCAATAAAGAAACCGATTCTAGAAAAGGCAAGTCTCTCACCACCCATCTAAGAGCTTATTTTTTGTTTGTTTTTACTACACCAAAGTCAAAACAGAAAAAAATGAAATCTGACCTCTATGTTCTATGCTAGAGTTTCTTGAACTTGCATTATTTATGGATACTTTGTAAAGACACACGCTCTAGTATCTCCAAGAATATGTCAGCGGACCATCAGTAGTTGGGAGGATGCCTTCGAAGTGACTTAAATAATATCTTACTACAAAAACAAATTATTTTGGCATATTGTTGCTTAAGAGGAGATTTCTCTACATGCTAAAAAAAATACTCAAAGATTATTATCAAAATAAATACACATAATTTAAGCTTTCTTTTAGAATTTGCAAACCCTGAAAACACGATGGCACTTAGATACATAGCTTTACCCTCAATTCTATTTAATCTGTCCCCCTTGCCATTAGGAGCCAGGAGACCCAGATAAGAGAAAGTAAGGATGGTTCTAATTTCATCTATCACTACTGCTGAAAAAACCAGTATGTTTCACTGATGACAGTAGGTAACAACTGCATCGGAGGGACAGCACAATGTTGTTCCCAGCCACATTTTTTTGTTTTCTTGGCAACAGCTGAGATTGTTAAGATGGCAGTCCAAAGGAGATCTATGTGAACTCCCTATCTGTTCTCTAGGAGACAGCTGCTTACTTTTTAAAAGTTGCCATATGCTGATTTTCAAAGCATTTCTTTGACAAAGCAATCAAACCCTAAGTACAGAATTAAATCCAGAGCTTCAGCTGGCTGCATGGGTCTTACCTAAGCAATCATACACGAAGACATAGACTAAAAGGTAACATACGTATAGGTTGGTCACCTTATGTGACCAAAGGTCGATTTTGGTTTCTAGCAATGGAAATGAACCACTGATTTCATTCTCAGCTGGCTGTCCGAAGATTACAAGCTCAGTTTGGATAAAAACAGATGTCAAATCAATGAAGACAGCGTAAGGATTTTAACATCCTGCCTTTTAAAATAGTTGCTTTTAGATGATTTCCAAGATCTGTCTCCATGGAAACTGGCTGGGAAAGGCCACCACCGGCCAAAAGAAAGCAGTTTCCTCTGTAAGGTTATCTGCGGTTGTCAGGAGGGGTCTGGCCCTGCGAGTCAGGGCAGTTATCACAGAAGAAGTCTGCAAAGGAGTCTGACTTGGAAATAAACATGCAGACGAGAAGAGCTGTTTGTTTGCGTGTTTGTTTATCAATCCAGGTTTACTCTCAGCAGTTTCCTTTGTAATTAGCAGACACAGAAAACTGATCTTGGTCTTTAACCTATAGCAAATACGATAGTATAATGTTTAGACTTGTTTTTCTCTCCTTTATTTGAAAGGCATTGACTTGGGTTAGCATTTAATTTAAAGTTCCCCAAAGGGGGAACATTCCTTACTATTTGCAATGTCATAAGCTTTCAGGTATTTTGGAAATACATTTTAAAGACCGCAATGGTTATGCCTGAGCTTGTAGCAAGGAATGCCATCTTGCCAAAAAATATGAAATCATTTGTTATGCTGGTAGTGTGAGAGCATAATAATAAGATATTTATAATCATTTCATTCTTGCTTTAACATACTTTGAAATCCAATAAAGAAATGGAATACATCCATTAAAAAGTTTTTTATTATATAAAAATTAGCAAGACAGGCATATGGAAACTATATTTAAATTTCAAAGCCTATTTTCTCTCAATTTAGTGGTTAAGCATTGAGTAACCAATAAGCTATTTAAAGCTATTTCCATAACACTAAAGTTAAGAATGCTTCCCCATATTTCTACATCAGCATTTAAATGGAAATGCATTTTGGAATATAATATCTTTACTCAATAGAGATATAGCAGATTATATTTTGATTTATTAACCAATTTTCCACATCCCCTTTATGTTGTCGTGGACCCCTACACCCTCTTTCATTTAATCAGGTAGACAATTCTGTGGGATTGCCTAAGGGAAAGGCTGACAGCAGAAAATGGAGGGAAAAGTAATCAATTTCAGACTCTTGAGTCTCAAAAGGTTAGCCTTCAGAGTGATTGAAAAGAATGCTGGATTTAGGGGAAAATGTGATGGATAAGAGCCAGGCCAGGGAGAAGTCAAAGAGAAAGCAGTAAGAACCCAGAGGTGAGTAGGTCTCACAGGAGGGAGCACCTTGCCTAGCCCTTCAGGCTCAGTGTGCCAGCTGCCCGTGAGTTGCCTCTCAGCTCCAAATCCCCCTTCAGTGCCCTGCATGTGATATTGAAATTTCTCCCTTGCCACGATGTTCAGCTCCATTAGGAGAGAGCAATGGAGAGATGCTGGAGGATGGTGCTTGCTTTCCTGATTCCAGTGATGTTCCCGCCGTGCCTCAGCCCTGCAGCCTGGAGAGTGGTCAGCTAGAATGGGAACCCCCAAGCGGTGCCCACTCCCAGGCAACTTCAGTGGCACCCATCTTGCAGGCAGCTGCCCAGAATGTTCCATGGAGCAGCACCTACCAGTGGAGAGCCTCCTCTGGTCCCACAGAGGGCATTTCCCAGTCCAAGCCTCATGTGCTGATTTCCAGCAAGTTCCACAGCAAGACACCTCACCATCAATGACTTACCCCAACCCCCCAGAGGAAGACTTCCTTGCAAGTTTCTCTAGCACAGCACCTCAGTGGACTTCTCAGATCTTTCCAATGAAGTCTGGACCTCAGCCCAGGATGGGGTTCCCTCTATTTTGTGCCTTCCTTGGATGCTCTTCCTATGTTCTTTAGATTTTCTTTTCCTCTCCTTTTTAAATAATACCCTGATATTATTAATAATTTTTAAACAATTCTTTATATTAAATCTTCCCTGTTGAAATTACCATGTGGTTTCTGTCTCCAAACTGGACCCTCACTGATACAGAGTGGTTCCAGGAAGGTCCCAGAAGAAGGACCTTTCAGATGAGATTTGGGAATTGGTTTGATGGTGCCCCTGGAAGTGAGTCCAGTGCTGAGTTTTGCCATAGGACCTAGGATGTGGGTAGCATCATAATTAATCAGGTGTCACCATGATAAAGAGCCAACTGAACCAAGTGCCTTGGAAGTTCACATGGCTACCGCACTTGGCTGCTAGGCAGTATGAAGACTACAAGGACTGAGTTAGGGGATGGATTCTTCAAAGTGCATTGAATCACTAAGAAAAAAAAAATGACAAGCTTGGGTCCTTTAACTCTCAGTTCAAGTCAGAGGCTAAGACCCAGAGAAATTCCATGATAGCCCTAAAAGGACCTGCTATTTCTTGCTACCACAGCCCCGATACGGCTGATAATCAAATACAAATTTAATTGGGCAGGCTGCTAAATTACAATGTCAGTTAAATGCACACTGTGCCAAGTTTCTCATGTGAAAGTTAGGAAAAAGAATGGGATCCTAAAACTTGAAATAGGGACATTTTGCTGGATCCAGACAAAAGTGACAATCTTGAAATTCAAGTCACTCGTAGTTATCATTGCCAGCAGAAGTAGCTTGTCACTCTGTGTCTGAGACGTCAAGCCTTCTTTTGCTTGAAAACTTTACACCAGCACATCTGGGACAGATGAGGAATGAAACCTTAAAAAGGAATGCTTATTCCTCATAAGGCCCCCAACAATGAGGCCCAAGTCCATTACTATGGTCACGACTCAATATGATTCTGGGGAACACACTATGACCCATGAAGAAACAGCTTACCTATCAAAAGAATCGCAAGATTTTGCTATTATATATCAGCAGCAACCCAGAGAACAAGGATAGTAGACTCTCAGGGTTTTAGGCCAAGAGGGATGAAATATAGCACTAGAACAGGCTGAATTCATTCATCTGGCTGCTCTTACTATAGAGTTCAGATTTCACATATTAGTCGTGTAGCTGAAGAGAACTGCTTAGTTGGTTGGGTACTATAACTTGAACTCAATGGTGGCCTATGTTTAATAGGGATAAAAGGCCAGAGCTTCCCTGGTATGTGGAGGAGGGAATTCAAAGGCCTGGAGACAGGAATATTGGGGTAGATTTACCATGAGTGATCTGGACACTCACTCCCCAATTACGTTCCGCAAGAACACTCAGAAACTACTCCTGCCATTAAGACGTTGAGAAATACATTAGAGAGGGGAGCACAGCATCCTTAAAAACTACTGTGGTTGCTTTCCTTTGTAGGCCAGGTACGACACTGAAACTGCATGATTCCAATGAGGATGATGTGATCCCAGAGGAGCAAAAGCCAAATGACGGCACTTTACCATCAGTGACAAATTGGGAGCATTTACCATAAAGGGTGAGAGAGATGCACTGTTAATTGGGATGCCTTGGCCCACAGAGGTCTTTGGTGGTGGTTAACTGACTAGGGTGTTCCTGGGAAGGAAATAGGTGGTCAGCTTCCTAGAGTATTTCTTAATCTAGATAACAGAAAAGAAACACTAGGCCTGGTAGACAAAAAAAACAACAACAATAACAAAAAAAACTGACCTGAGCTGCTGTTGCCACAGTGGAGAGTCACAGACTCTCATATAGTTTCTAGACTTCAGTCAATTCAAAGACCCAAAGCCCTTGATTAGCGGGAAAGCTGGGACCCCTTTAGGAAGGGTCCAGAAACACTGCTGTTAAGTATATGCTATAAATTTTCCTCCAAGCCTTGCCCAGAGAGACCTGCAGCCATTTATCAGAGTGACTGTTCACTGGGGAGAAGGAAATACACAGGCTTTCAGAGAAGACTGGACACTGGTTGTAAACCAGCACCAACAGCTAGAGTCTGATAATGCCATTGTGGTATACTAATTGGCATGTATCTTTTGTTTGTTTGCTTGCTTTTGAGGGGAGGTTAAGTGTATTAGCCCAGGATGACTGACAGTGGGCCCAGCTGGTCCACGGACCTGGTGGTATTTCTCTCTAGTACTTGAATGTATAATTGGAATTGCCACAGTTGGCTACTGACAGAATCGCCAGATTGACTCTCTGGATCTTAGGCTGAGGAAATGCTTGTATGTTTCGCTCTTTGATATGTCTCAAGTGCATGGAACAGTAGCACCTAATTGTAGGCATCTAATAATTATATGTCAAATGAATGAATGAATGAATGAACTGCATAAGATGTGCAATCTTAAGCTCCAAAATACTCGTTACCTTCTTGTCCAAATGCTTACATTTCATCTACAAAAATTTATTTTCTTATTAACAGTAAGACTTTGGTCAACTCTGATAAATGAGCATTCAATTTGCTTATCATTAGACAGATTTCTGTAAATTATTAATAGCCATTTTCTAACAGTGATTGCTTCCTCAGTGCCTAACAGTCACTGAGTTTTAGAAATAGGAAGTTTCAATAATCTCAGACCTTGTGTTTTCATTTCTCTGAGATGTTCTAGTTTTAACCCAGCATCGTCAGAATTAGTGAGTGGGCACTACTTTTCTTTCTTTCCTGCAGTGAAGCTGTTGAGAACCTAGCTCTGTCCCCATGTTCACCCCCACACTGAAGGGCCATTTGTGTTGAAGTTTATTTTTAGTGGGACGGTGACAATGAAAGAGTAGGTTAGGGACTGTAGGGGAAACCTACCGTATTTGCTTTTTTTTTCCCCAATGACCTTTCCAGCCCTGCTGCTAAGCCAAAATGTTCCCAAATATATGTAGCTAGAGAGGATAAAAATCAGCATTCATTCCAAGTGAAAGTTCACGAAGTAGTTTTTAAACAATATTAGCATCAAACTTGTACTTAGGATGAAAAGGAGACAAAAAGCTAGTACACTGACCTGTGTGATGTAGATGATTTTGTGCAGCTGAATTAAGATCTGCTGAATAGGATCACTGATCTGTCGTACTTTCCTCTGGGACACAGCAATCCCTGCTGACGCTGTGGATGATAAATTCTGCAGTTAGTCAAGATCCTGGTTTTCTCTTTCAAAGGTGATATTAGTGAAAAATGGTGTAAAATTCTGAAAAAAAAGTTAAACTAAGATCCTCATCCTACCACTGAGAGAATATGCAGAGACCCTGTAACACTTCAATATTTTACAATATGGGATGCAAAATTTCTTCCCTTTACTTAAAAGACTGCTAAGTAAAATAACAATGTTACCTTTTATAACATCTAAAAGACTCTTGGAAATCTTGCCTGCAATTATGTCAGGCTGTCACCAGGAGTCAGTGGTGCTTTGGATACTGTGACCTTTGAAAAGCTGGCCTTCAGATATATGCAGTTAACAGACTATCAGGCTTTTAAATTTTAAAGTCACTAATGCCTTTACTTAATATCATATTTTAAAACTAATTTTATTAAAACTACTAATGCAAATGCTGAATAGACAGTCTTACAGAGCAAAAAACAAAAACAAGAACAGAAGCAAACAAAAACCAAAAATCAAAAAAAGTATCATTTGTAGTAATCAAGGGACTGAAAGTTATTGCAACCTTTGATTAGTACAAATTTTCACCTGGATTTTTCTCCATGTGTAAATGAGACACATTTCATAACTTATCCTGAGTTCTTACCAACCAGCCACACCACTTTTCACAGTTTGAGGCTAGCTTGATATTAAATTGCATATGAGCTGCTTTCCCAGTTTCACATGCCATAGCCACAAGTCATCCATTCTTAAATTTGAGGAACATAAAACTCCTTAAAGAAGTGGCCTAAATCTCTAGATTAGCCACAAGGCCATCTCTGACTCTCCCCACCCTCAGATCCATACTGGAGAAAATGGAAGAGAGACTTCAGACATGTGGATGTACAGAATCCTCCCCCGTCCCCCAGTTCCTCTTGCTCTTGCCCTTCCCTGTGTGGCCTATAGCATGCTTTCTGCAAAAAGAAAAGCTCCAAAGGCCATCTCTACTGCCCTCCATACACCTTGAGCCTGTAGAAAGTTAAATGTGAATATAATCATTGCTTTAGCAATAGCTAAAATTTTGAAAAATGATTCTTATATAAGTGCTTTCTGAGAAAGCTTGCATATTTTACCATAAAAATTGTTTTCAGAACATTTAAAGAGAAAATTTAATGTGGTCATTAAAAGATTCAACCGGTTTCATTATAAGCATGTGACAATTTATGCTTAGGACACAAACACAAAAAAGAAAACAAATATAACGTTTAAAGAAATACCATTTTCTTTATGGGCATCTTTACTGAGTTGAGAAATTCATATAAAAAATTATCCAGTTCCAGTTTATCTGCATTTAATACATTGCTTAAATGTTTGAAATGCAAAGGATCTACCTACCCTAGGTACTGTGTCTAACTCCTTTTAAGCAGCAATTACTTGACATTAGGATGATGTTTAATAAATTACCTTTAGGGTAAAAATGTGAAGGTAAGTCAGAAAGAATTAAAGTAGGTCTAAAACAGAAAACAGAATGCTGGAGGTATCTGCTCCAGCCTGCAGAGATGGCCACGTGTACATATGTCGAATTTTCTACAGTGGTTTCCTGTAGAAATGATTCTTAAAACCAAAGTATTTGTTTTTCTAGATCCATACCGAAAACTACATACCGAAGACCACATAATGTGGCCCAAACGCTGTTGCTACAGGAACATTAACTTCACGTTTTCTGAAGCTGGAGGGTTTGATTTTTTGGATCACCTTTATGTTGACTACTCTAGGTTTTTGATATGTGGACTTAACATTCATAGTAATGAGTTAAAATCTCACAGCGTGGCAGAGAGTTCTGAGATTGTGATGACATTTTGAGTAGGATATCACACGGGTTTGACTCTACCTTGCCACAAGAATGTGCTCATCTGTGGCCCTAAACACAAAAACAGAGATGGTTAGCTAGAAGCCTGTCTTCTGAACTACTCAATTATGCAAAGCAACTTAAAATTTTCTTAAGACCTTTTGACCACTCCTCTCAGTCCCAGGAAATCTTTGCCTTTCCAAAATAATTTTATTGTTCACTCTAAAAAATCAATTTAAAAATGTTTAATTACATGTGTCCATCTTGAAACAACCCAGGTATTACAGAAAAGGCTGGAGGCTCCCTGGAACTACCCCCACCCCAGCCCAGCGCCTCCCCCAGAAGTAACCTCTGGCATCAGCGTGGTGTGTTGCCTTCTGGTCCCTTTTTTATTCATTTACTGTGTACTTTCAGAACAGTATGTTTCAAATGGCGGTTGAATCCTGAAAGCAGTTTAATGGGTCATGACCAGCATTTTGATAAATGGAATGGGATGACATGGAACAGGACAGAAAAATTTCAGAGTGCATTGCATACAGTAAGGGTCTGCTCAGTTGCGATATAAAATGTGTTTATTGTTGAAGGTCACTTCCAAAAGAGTTTGAAAGCTACTATTGTAGAAAGTCTATAGTATTACCTCTCTCTTTTTAAATAAATGGTGACACATCATAAGGTTGTCCTACAGTTTTTTTTTTTTTTCTTCTTGACTCAGTCTGTCATGGAGATTCTTTTTTATCAACACACACAGTTCTAACCCATACTTTATAACCACTATTAAAGAGTGTTACATGTTCTGCATGCATCACAGTTACTTTAGCCACTTCTGTCTTAAAGGGAATTTAATTTGCTTTCAGTCTCTCATGATTATAAATGATGCTTTTGCAAGCACACAGGCACATGCCTAATTGTGTCTAAGTACAAAAGGTCTCTTAGGGGAAATAAGGAGAAATCAAATAGGTAGGCCCTCAGATACACATATTTCTTATTTTAACAAATACATATTTAAGTAGCTGGATCAATTTGCATGCTGACTGGAAGAGAATTCATTTTTCTACACCTTAATAGACGCTATGTATTATCAAACTTTTCAATTTTGCCAATCTGAATTTGTTTTATTTTGTGTTTACCTAACTGCTGTTGAAACTATTGTACTTCTTTGGTGAAGTTCCTGTTTGTGTCCCATGCTTCTTTTTCTTATTGATTTGTAAATGCTCTTTATATAGTATAAATACCAATGATTTTATTGTATATGTTAATAGTATTTTTACCTAATCCATTGCTTCTTTTCAATTTAAAGGGTATTTCCCACCCCTGTCACCTAGACTAAAGGTAATTTCTAGTCTTAGGTACCACCAGAACAGTCTCTCAGATACCTACTGCTGCTGTAAAATGGCAAGACAGGATGCCAGGGCCAGTTCAGCACTCCTGGGGTGCTCTGGCAGGATAACTGAGATGTGAGTAATCTCATGAGTTAGGATTGGAGCAAAAAAGGAACTCTGAGACTGGGAATGATAGTTTTATATACTGGCTGTACCATTTACAAACCCTCTTGATTTCCTGAACTACTTCGGCTAACCCTAGGTATGAGCACCATTAATCCCCCTTTTCTACCTGATCAAGTGCTCACAATTTTTTTTTTTATGCTCACAAAGTTTTATATTTCCTTACATCAGAATGTATATTTATTTAGCCCTTAGTAATTTTAGGAAGACAATAGTGATAAAAATTCACATAGGTACTCTTTTTTACTTTTTATTGTTTATTTAAATATCGAGAACTACCATGTCTGTAGCAAATGTTAGCCACACCATTCTGAGTTTTAAAGCATTCTCTCTCAATAAATCTTTCAGATCGGCAAACTAAAAATGCTATACTTCCTAACTTTTCATAAAAAAATGCAACACATAGTTATGGTGATAATTTTGTCCTGAGTATTTTTTTTCTGAGTATTTTATTAAAATAATTTTCTCTTAAAAAAATAACACACAGGGCGCCTGGGTGGCTCAGTCAGTTAAGCATCTGCCTTCAGCTCAGGTCATGACCCCAGGATCCTGGGATCGAGCCCCACGTCTGGCTCCCTGCTCAGCAGGGAGCCTGCTTCCCCCTCTCTCTCTGCCTGCTGCTCTGCCTACTTGTTCTCTCTCTCTCTCTGTCAAATAAATAAATAAAATCTTAAAAAAAAAACACAGAAGCTGATTATATTTCAATATCAGTCATATATAGTATGCCAATGATTCATATCTATGTAGTTCCTACTGCAAAAGATACACTAGTTAGTCCTATTAAAATTTAATCAAATCAAAGTTTAAAATTGACTCAATTTTAATTTCCTTTTCCAGTGTTATTAAAATAGTGACTTTAATTAGTGGATTTAATTTTATTTATTTATTTTTTTAATTTTAAAACTTAAAAGGAAACTTCAAAATTTCTTATAAAAGGTAATTTATTTAAAGGTATTAGAACTTTTTAAAAGTAATTATATGTGTTATCTTACTCTGGCGAACATGACCCTAACCAGCAATCTTCCCCCCACCTCGGGGGTAGTAAGTAGGAGAACCTGGGGGAAGACCAGTGCTTTTTTAGCATGAACTTGGGGCAGACACTGGGATGGGTTTTACACATTTAGCTTCATCTAATCCTTGAAAACTTCTGAAAGGTGGTTGTTCTTATATCATCTCACAGATAAAGAGAGTATGATTAGATGGGGCACCTGGGTGGCACAGTCAGTTGGGCTTCTGACTCTTGGTTTTGGCTCAGGTCATGATGTCAGGGTCATGAGATCAAGCCCCACATGGGGTTCCACTCAGTGCAGAGGCTGCCTGAGATTCCCTCCTTCCCTTTGTCCCTCCCCTCACTCATGTGCTCTCTCTCTAAAATAATAATTTTTTTTTAAAGAGGGTTAAGACTAAGGTTAAGACACTAAAGTGTCCAGTGAGATTACAGAGCAGGTGATGGCTAGACCGTGAAATGAAGCAGGTCCTAAAACACCCACTGACTCAGTCTAGACAGGAGCTGAGGGGCTCTCACTTCTCTTCCTGATTCATCACTAGGACAATTCCTCTGGTCACCTCAAATATAAAATAATATGTATGCTCCTTCCCAGGCCTCAAATCTATTTCTCTTCTTAAAAGGGTCATTATTTTTAACATGATGTCCTATCTAGGCCTTTGTACCTTTAATGGATTAAATCTTTTTGGAAAGCATCTACATGTAATAAACTGGAAGCATTAGGTCTGTGGAGTCCGTGCAGTATACTCTATCTGCTTTTTTATCTCATGGCACATTACAACAGCCAAGTTAGGAGCCCTTTCCTGGTGCTTTGAGACTTGACCCACGTTATATATCCATTCTACTGAAACTACAATTCACAATCAAGCCCTGAAGCTGTTAATTACTACAATTTGAATAAAATATGGATTACACTTCAAGTTGTAACCAAGTTGATCAAGTTGAGCAAGATGTAGTATAACCTCCTATTTTTCTGGATTCTCTCTGCTAAGAGTCAGGAAATTCTGAACAACTGCAGAAGAGAACATTTTGGGTAGGAGCTCCCTGAAGAAGCAAAGAATATTTTTTCTCTAAGAATGGGGCCAAAACATATACTGGCTTCTCTGTATTTGACCAAATGCCCCCTTGAAAGACAATGCAACCCTTTAAATGTTAGCATAGTAAACAGATTTACTCTCACCTCTTTCCTTAGCTTCTGTAAAATGAAATAAAGTAACTGAATTATAGTTCAGAACTACAAATGTTCACCAATCTACCTCTACGCCCAGCAGCATAGAAGGCACCAGAAGTACAACAAAGGATATTGCACTCACAAGTGTTCATGAAAAGTTCACCCGGAGAACCATAAGATGGGGGAGAGACAGTTGATGCAAAAGTTACATTTGAGAGGACCATGGAGAATTAGTAAGACTTCAGTAAGCACAAGCATAGGACATAGATTTGGTGTGAGGGAAGGATCCCAGGACCCAGTATACTTGAGCGGCAGCTTCTGAGTAGAAGAAACAGCTTTTAGCAAAGAGTAGGAGTCAACTAAGTGAAGGTGTGAGCAAACTGTCTAGTTTATCTAGTGTGCTGTATAATAAAAAGGTACAGGATTGAGTACGGCTAAAGAGGTATCTAGGCACCGTATACGACGGTGAGGAGTCATAAGGGAGACTGTGTTTCAGGAACGGTGATCTCACAAGAAGAAGCTGAAGAGCTGAAGTCAGAAGGCCCGGTTTGGAATTGCATGTGGTGACCATCTGCCCATGGCGAACAGGAGCCAAGGACACTGCTGAAGGTTGGATCCCAGTCACTGGGAGAATGACATCCCATGGAAAGTGAGAGGGAAGTAACGGAGAGGATGATGACTAGTGGGCTTGGGCATGAATCCTTCCCAAGACTGAGCAACACTTCCACAAGCAGGTAGAAATTATTGGGAAGAGACTTGACCATCTGCACCTAGTCATCCCCCTTCGCCTCCACCCCGCCCCACCTCCTCCCACTTCTCCTGGTGGTATTTCCCACAGGATGGCAGGAAGCTCCATCAAAGTCTCAGCTCCTTTTACTCACTGGGTGATCAGACTCTTTCAACCCCTTTCATTGGAATCTTCAGAAACAAGCAGTTTAAAGGCCAAAAAAGCAAGGCTTCTTTGAAGCCCTTCCTTCTTGAATTCTGGCTTAATCACCTTTACAATATGCATCTCACATTCTGTTCATGTTTAATTTGTGCCTGTGTGAGGAATAGGGTTTTCCTCACTTCCAAATGTGCGATCTCTTTAGTTACTTTTTCAAACTATAAAATATAATCTCAGGATGTTTAAGGTTGAAATTCCTAGAAGTAATTACATAATACCCAAGGAGGATGCTGTGTGGAGAATTTACTGCTACATTATTTCCCACACTTACTTTTGACTTCATAAGCCTCCTATTGTCAAGCAGTGGAGTGTGAGGCTAGCATTGCTCAAGGTGGGGTGGCAGAGAGGAATCAAAGAACACAGAGAGTACATTTCTGGGCTTTAAAAAGCAATAATCTAAGTAGAAGGTAGAGAGATTCAAAAGAATGGTTGCCGAGCAACCTCTGCCTCCCATCCCCCCAACCTCTGCTATTAGAGACAAAGCTTCTCTGAGAAGGGAGGACAGAAAGACCAGAAGAAAAGAAGTCTCAGAAGAGACTCAAATCCTTATTTTAGGAAGTCTGGGTGGTGGCAAGAGGAAGGGAGAGTTGGATGATGGAGCTCTCTTTAAGTTGGGGATTCATGAGTGGTAGGGCTATGGGCTCAGTTCCTGTGGGGAACTCTGAGAGCCCTAGTCATGAGATGTTCCCTGCACCACAGCAAGGGTGGGGTGGGATAGGAGAGATAGCTTTCCAGGGTGTCAAAGACAGAGGGCCTGCAGAATTCTGAACTCTCCAGGCCCAGAGAGATGGAAAAGAACCAACCAACCCTCCCAGGCCCCTGAGATGGTGAGCTGACAGAATGAGAGAGTGTGCCCTATAGAGGTCTTGCTTTCATTCATGGCCACAGATGGAACTGTGTGGACAGGGAACTGGAAGTCAGGTAGGGCTGTGCCACTATGTTCTTTGGATGCCAATGTGGAAGGATAACCATACTCGGGAGTCAGATCAGAAACCAGCACAGGCAGTCTCAAAGCCCCAGTACCATGAGGCCAAAAATGCCACTCACAGAAGAACAGAGAGAAGAGTAAGCCTCAGTTTGTCTAATTTTAAGTTGACAAAGAAATCACTAACACACTGAAATTTACCTTAACGTAACTGATTATGTGTTCTGATATGTGGAATGGGGCTCAATAGAAAAATTACATTTAGTGTTGGGAAAATACAAAAAGTTAGATTTTTGGAGTTGAATCTGTGGCCTAAAAACAGCATATGCATTTGGTGTAGTCTGTACAACCTGACTTTTCTCCATTGACTTACTTATTTCTTTCACTATGCTACAATGACTATGCAAGTCATGCTTGCTCCCTTTATTCCTCCTAGAGGGAACATTTTTTTAAAAAAGTCAACTCTATTGATGTAACCCAGAATTCTCAAGAAGAAAATATTGTGGTGCAAAAACACACTATGTTCAGCATTATGGATACAAAGACTAATCAATCACACTAAAGAACAAAACAAAACAACGCAGAAAGAAAGATGGCACACCAAGCCCGCCCCATTCAATTACCTGAACAAGAATTTATCCCAGTCATGGAGAATAGGCAAAATTATTATTGTTTCAATCTTGGACAACATGCTAGAGCATTACTAATAACTCCATTTGATCCCAGTCTAATACTATCAGGGAATGTGCCCGTATATCTAACCAATAATTCACACTAATAAAGGTACAGGCAGTTTACAGCCTGTAGTGTTCATGATTAACCTGCAGAAATTGATATATTGGTATGACTTTATAGACTGATCAAGAAGTTAATTACAAAAATACACAGCTTTATTTCACCAATCTTATGCTTGATTTAACAATGTTATTTCAGCTTTTCTTTCTTGACTACACAGATCCCTGTTCTTCAGATGCTCTTGGAACTAGCTCTTATATTCTCCATCTGGTTCTATCAATAATGGTTTAAATAAAACTAGGACACTTGCTAAAGAATAACTTTAAGAAGAATTGTGCTTTTGCATTCCAATACAGTAGAAAACAAGAAATAGTTATATCAGTTTTTTTTTTTATTAACACACTCTCTAAAATATCCCAAATAATCTATAGAATCCATAGTGAGGAATGTCAGTTAAGAATGGGTGAGGTCTGGGGCACCTGGGTGGCTCAGTCAGTTAAGTGTCTGCCTTCAGCTCCGGTCATGATCTTGGGGTCCTGGGATCAAGCACCGCATAGGGCTCCCTGCTCAACGAGGAGTCTGCTTCTCACTCTCCCTTTCTTCCTGCCCCTCCCCCTGCTTGTGCTTTCTCTTTCTCTAATAAATAAATAAAATATTTTTTTTTAAATGTGAGGGGTACCTGGGTGGTTCAGTTGGTTAAGCGGCTGCCTTCACATCAGGTCATGATCTCAGGGTCTTGAGCTTGAGTCCCAAATCAGGCTCCCTGCTCAGCGGGGAGTCTACTTCTCACTCTCCCTCTGCCCTCCTTGTGCTCTCTCTCTCTCTCTCCCTCTCTCAAATAAATAAGTAAGTAAATAAATAAATAAATAAAATCTTAAAAAAAAAAAGAATGGGTGAGGTCTATGGGATGTCTGGGTGGCTCAGTTGGTTAAGCAGCCAACTCTTGATTTCAGCTCAGGTCATGATCTCAGGGTCCTAGGATTGAGCCCCACATCAGGCTCTGTACTCAGTGGGGAGTCTGCTTGAGGATTCTCTGTCTCCCTCTGCCCCTACAACTGTGCGCACACTTTCTCCCTCTCTCAAATTAATTAATTCATTAATTAAGAAGAATGGGTGAGGTCTCAGCAATATGAGAGGGCAGGTGGTTGGGTTGGCTAGAATAAAAAGGTCTCTTGCCTCTTTCTCATTAATATTGACTCACTTGTCACTGTCCTCAATATTCAACTTACTGTATGAAAATAATTCAAAGGGGATTGTAAACACTCTGAAAGTGTTTTTAAATTCTATTAAAAAGCATTAGTAATAGTAGTTTGGAATTTGAGAGCCTTATCTTTCTCCATTGACTCAATTATTTTGTACATTGCTACAATCCATCCAAGCCACACTGACTTCCCTTTATTACTACCGAAGGGTGTTGTAGCTTTCTTCCTCTCCTTCCACTTAGGCTTTCCCCCAAGGCAAAGCCCCCCAAGGCAGGGTTGTGGGCTACCACTTAATAGCTGATTTGCGATTTGTAAATTTTGGTCTTGGATTGGAATCCTCAATAACTTCTGCGACACTGAGTATCTCTTTGGAAAGACATTATCCAACAAGAACTTGAAAAAAATCTACATCTCCAGGCAGCATTCACTTGGGACCTATCTCCTTTGGCAGGAAGAATTAGGAAGCAAATCACCACTGGTAAAAGAAATTTATTGTCTCTCCCCGCTTCCCCAATATTAAATCTAACATTAAAATATCATTTTTCCCCGTTCTTTAAGTCATCATAAGATGACTTATGCAAGTTGCTCTCAATAGCAAGGATGAACAACAGTTTATACAGTGGTAGTATGCATCGGTTTCTCAATAAGTAGTTTTCAAGGGCCTGATCTCTGAGAAAGTACCCAAGATATATTTAAAATTTCCTAAAGATGCTTCTAATTTGGGGCGCCTGGGTGACTCAGTAGGTTATATATAGCCTCTGCCTTCGGCTCAGGTCATGATCTCAGGGTCCTGGGATTGAGCCCCGCATCGGGCTCTCTGCTCAGCGGGGAACCTGCTTCCTCCTCTCTCTCTGCCTGCCTCTCTGCCTCCTTGTGATCTCTCTCTCTCTGTCAAATAAATAAATAAAATCTTTTAAAACAAGATGCTTACAATTTGGTTGGGAAATCTAACCAATATATCCAAATCCCAACAACAATATAAAAAACATATAATTATATGCCAAATTGCATGGTATAGACAAGTATTATAAGAAATTCTAATAAAATCTGGCAAGCACTTTTTTATATGCTAAAAGAACGGCCATGAAATAAAACAAAAGAAGGCATGTACTCCAAATCACTTTGGCAATTGCAAAATTTAGTATTAATTACTGTATGTCAATAACTAACTTGAAAGTAAGCTCCTGAAGGTTGCTAATGACAAGGGCTGGAATATTAAGCTGTGCTCTCTGGAATACTTGGATGAAACACTGACTACTTTATTTAGATCTGACCTTTATGAACAAAAGACAAGTATAAAAATAGCTTCTCAGTCATCTAGTAAGAAAGCATAATTAAGAGCCCAGAAATCCTGAAGTGACAATTTCTATTCAAAAGACAGAGCATAAGAATTCCCATACATCAGCTCGGTGCCTGGCTGTTCGCTGCTGTGAAACGGAAAAGTGAGCAAGGGAGAGGGAAATGTCAGTGTTAATCTAGTCAAATTAGGTCATATTCTTAGTTGACATTGAATTTGCACTTTAAATTTGGGTTTGATTGGCGCTTCCCAAAATTTACATTTGACCCATGCTAATGGCATCCACATCATTAAAATGTACTCTATGTACTTGACAAAGGATACATTTCTCATAATATGTTTTGGTATGATTTAGTTTTCACAAATATATGACACCATGTCCCTCAAGAGGAAAGACCTGTTTCTCTTTTAGACACACCACAACACATGCTTCCCCCCCCCCCATTCAAAATATCCAATTGTTAGATTGACACACAACAGAGCTAACCAACTATTTTTAAAAAACTGAGTCTCGTAAAGTGGGGGGCACTTAATACAGCATAATCTTACATCTTAAGTAGAATAGATATAAAACTTTTCCAATTTTGTTTTCTATTGATTACATTAAGGAGTAGGTTAGTATAAAGCAAATATATCATCACCATTTCTCAAACAGTAACTAATGTTCCCTCATCATAAAGAAAACAGACCTCAGGATAAGCAAATAACAACATCTAGTTAGAATTTAGTAATTTTTTTTGCTTATACTTCATTTATTTTTACAATTGCCATCTATTTTTGGCAAGTGATTCTATACTGGTTTCCCATTTGTAGCAATAATATAAACTCTCCTTTAACTGAATTTAAGTTGAGAAAGTGAGGCAAATTAAGAAACCTATATTAGGAAAAGAGTAGTACAGATGATTCTCAGATATGGTCAAATTTGTGTACTAAGGTAATCCATCAGTGACTAAAGTTAGGGAAATGGAGCTAAAATACTTAACGGGTTAAAAATGTTCATTCATTCATTCAGTCCGTGTTAATCAGTGTTAATATTTTAATCCATGCAAGATAGAAACTCTTAAGTTTCCATTTGTGTTGGCAAAGAACTGCATGTATCTGTATATGTATGTATCGCATGTAGAAAATACATATAAAATAAATTCTTTGCCCAATTTAGTTAGTATTAAAAGACAGAACAGGAAGACTTTAATAGTGCTAACTTGAAATGGTTCCAGAGTTATTTGTTCTACAGGAGTTTGTATCACAACAATATGAAGCTAGAAGTTCACGTTAGGACTACCAGATAGACAAAATTATATTATAATAGAGTCATTTGGTACTCCAAAATAATAGCTCTCACCGTTTGTTTGGCTGGAGCATATGGAAAATGATGTTTACATTCTAGATATGGTCTTGGGAGCACACCCAGGTTTTGACAAAATTCTTTCCTCCCTGACAATTTTTTCTGGAACATTTAGACAATATAAGGCTGCGGCTGTTGGTTATATATAATGTTCCTTTCATCCAAGCATGTTCCTGTCTATCCAAAAAGGCTAAATCAAATGTTAAATAAATGAAAATACATTGATATATACTTCTTATAAAAAAAATTAATCATCCACACATTTCAGTGCTTTATCTATTCTGAGTAACAAATGTTTAAGATATAACTTACAACTGCCCAGACCAATAGGGTCTCATGACACCTTGGTCCAAACTTGCTTCCCTATTGTTGGAGGGTCTATTAATGTCACCTTTTCATTTTCTTAGCCTAGAGACAATGGAGGTAACAACTGGAATGGAGCAGGATTTGCAGACGTGGTAAGTTAAGTGGATAGGGCTGATACCAGTTGTTGGTGATTTGCTAAAGCAACAATAATGCAAACTTAGCCACAACATTTAAAAAAGTATGACTTCTATATTAAGAAGAAAAGTAATTTTGCATTAAGATGAAGAAAAATCAAGAGTTTTTTTTTTTACTTGAAATTAGAATAACGCATAGGTACCAGCCCAAATGTTCTCACATGTGCTAATGTGTCTATAATATTAGTAGAAATAGAGCTCCCGTGTGGGTGAACTTTAGCATTCACTGACAACACTATAGTATATTCTACAATATCTGTCAGTATATTTTAGGATGGTCTAACACACTCTAAGTCTAAGAAATACAATATATTACATGTAAACTGTGCTATAATGCAGTTAGTTTGTTTAAAGGTCAAGAGATCTGCCCAATTTCATGGATATAAAATAAGTCTTAAACTGGGCCAATTCGACATTCCCTTTAGGAAAAAGAATTCCCATTATGAATCACAGCAGAACTGTGAATTGCTTACATAAATACATTTTTCTGCCCTTGCTATTATGAAATCAATCAACAACCACTTTAGCTTCATGATTATGTTATGTATAAACTTACCTTATGCCAAACAGCATGGTCAGCAAGATAGCTATGGACATCTTAATAACAAAAGCATCTTTTTTTGCATCTATGCTGATGGTATAAATGGCCTCAGACTGTCAATAACTCTTCCAAAGCAAATTTAATAAATGTGAAGACATGGACTAATGTTACAGTAAATCAATTTCACATTGCTTATGTTCACCATAGGTGTTAACTCTACAAAAGAATGTGAATTAAGGAAGCCAAAATGAAAACAGCGATGAGCAATATTCCAAATTAACCAAAATAGTAAAATAGAAGTTTATACTAAAGAGGCATATATTTACACATATGTTAAAAGCACAATCACCATATGTTTTCCCTGAATTGTCCAGGTTTAGCTAATAGTTTAACTATTACTGTTGAAATTTGGTCCTTTTTAATCGAAATTTGAAACATTAACTAACACACTCTGTTTTTCCCCAAACCATTACTTTTATGTTTTAAGAATCCATAATTTTAAAGTATTAGAAAAATAATGTCATATAATATTGTTTTAATCAAATACAAATAGAAATAACCAAAAAAGACTATGTCAGAATAAAGGAGATAAACAAAGATAAACTTCACTCCCTCCTATCATATGGGTGTGGAGATTATAGAAATATGAATTTAGGGTGCCTGGGTGGCTCAGTTAGCTAAGCCTCTAACTCTTGATTTTGGCTCACGTCATGATTTCAGGGTCATGAGACTGAACCCCACATCAGGCTCTATGCAGATGTGGAGCCTGCTTAAGATTCCCTTTCTTTCTCTGCTCCTTCCCACCCCTTTTGTCTCTTTCTTTCTCTAAAAAAAAAAAAAAAAGAAAGAAAGAAAGAAAGAAATATGAATGTAAAGCAATTACTATTTTTTGTTTGTAGGTATACATTTTAAGCACAAATAATTGAACTGGTTAACATCCCCACCAAAGCAAAAATGTAAATTTTAGAAAAACAGCCTATGATATTTCATTCAAATAAGCGAACCCAGAAAGCATTTTGATACTGTTAAATTGCCCAACTAATAATGGTGGACAAACAAAATGAAATTCTCCTGCTGTTTGTATTAAAATTACCTCCCAAGAATCATTCAGACATTTCAGGCCCAACTATAATTCTGTATCCGCCCATTGTGTGCTTGACATCAACTTGATCTAATAAGTACTACCATGATCTTTGAGATTGCGAAGAATCACAGCGGGAAGGCTGTGGGACTGCCACCCCGTCACTAACTCGGCCTCTATCTCCTTAACGTGGGCCCTGAGCATGAGGGGTGGTACTTTCAGAAGCAGGTCAAGAGGCAGCAAAGCTGAAGAAATAAAAGGGGGAAAGATATGAAACTGTAACATAAATCACACTGAATACCAGGGAGGCATGCACGAATTTGTTACTGCCAACGCTAAATTACCTGGTCTCGGTCTGGATCCTATTCCTCCACTGAAGTCCCTGAAAACAAAATTAAGGGCTGTTAGAAGGACTTATTCAACTTGGATTTGACTAACATTGACTGAAAGCCTATATCTTACTATGGTTTATAATATAAAAATTTAAAAAGATTATTTTCCCTCAAGTTGCTCTCACAAGTTTAGTAAGGAGGAAAATATGCCCATTTGAACCCACAGCAGACCTCACATTCTACTGGCACATCGAAGAACTCTGTCTCATCACAGTGGTTTATAAGCTCTAAGAATAATTAAGAGCCCACATCTTAGTGTCTTGGATGATTTTCTTATCATACTTAATATCAAAATGATGTTACATTAAAAATAAGTGTTTAGGGGCACTTGAGTGGCTCAGTCAGTTGAGTGTCTCACTCTTGATTTCAGCTCAGGTCATGAGTCTGGGTCATGAGATTAAGCCCCAAGTTGGGCTTTGTGCTCAGTGGGGAGTCTGCTGGAGATTCCCTCCCCTGCCCCCCCTCATTGTGCATGTGCTCTCTCTCTCTCTCTCTCTCTTTAAATAAATAAACTGTACAAAATATAAGTGTTTAAAATTTCACATGTAGTATTTTTCTATGCTTTGTTCCTGTTGTCTTAAAAAAGGAATTAGAACTCTTCCTGTGAAATGAGATGACTTTTGCATTTAGGAAGATCACATTTTTCCTTAAGTTTCCAGTGTTATTAACACCACTTGTTTGCCTTGTCCTGAAATTCTAGACTTCCTGATCATTTTGCACTTTTGGTCTCAGTGTCTTCCACCCCCTGGAGGTGGCCTTAGAGACAACCAGGGACAGCCATAAACAACCTTCAACCCTGTCTTTTCTGCTGATATCTAGAGCCAATTTCTTAATAGTTATTTTGGAATGAAATAAGAAACATCTGTGCCCTGACAAATTATAAGAGCTATACTAAATTTAATGCAACAAAATGTAATGTAAAATTTAAGTCCAACAAAAACATATCGAACGTCTACTACATTCAAGGCACTTGATAAGTATCTGCTAAGTAGGAATGAAGGGAGGGATTTAAATACAAATAAACATGGCTAATAAATCTCTTACCCCAACATTTTCATTTAACACATATCTAAATGATGAAGCAAAACAAAATTGGCCCTCATTTTTACCCACTGCCCAACTAGAGTACTAGAATAATACCAAAGCCTTTGTATCTGATTGCAAGTTCCTTTCCCATCCTTTTTCACTCCTCCTAACTCCCCACCAAGCCAGCCTTCTCCTGATTCCACTATTTTCTCTGTCCCTTTTCCAGTCCAAGTTCTTAAATCAGTGAAAAGTCAATAGAACTTGCCGGTCTTATATAGCTAGTAACTTTCCCTAGTTCTGGGATAAGGGGCATGTTTAAATAAAGAAAATGGATAAGCCCTGCCCTCAGAAAGCTCAGAGGGGCACAATCTCAGTAGTATCCAAATACGGGCAGGGGGCTTCCGGGCTGAGCTGAGGAGCAGGACGGCTGTTCAGCACCTCATATCTTCGGACACATGGTGTATCACAGCATGCGTGAGTAAACTTGTGCCTTAGCCTTCTAGACAGGTCTAGCACTGTCCGACAGAAATACAATGCAAACCACAAATAAAAGTTCACATTTTCTGGTAGCCACATTTAGAAATAAAAGAGTGATGTTAATTTTAAGAACATATCTTATTTAACCAGATTTATCTAAAATATTATTTCAGCAGGCACTAACTATAAAAACCAGTGAGATATTTGACATTGTGTTGTATTTTAATGAATACTGAAATGAAATTAAAAATTTCGTTCCTCAGTCACACTAGCTACATTTCAACTGCTCAAGATTCACATGTGGCCAGCAGTCTCCATATTCAATACTGCATGCCAGACTCTTCTTGGAAGGTCTTGGTCATTGTCTTCATAAACACTATGCCTGAGGCTAACAGTCATGGTCTGTAGCTGCTAAGCCAGCAATATCTCTTAGACTATCTTAAATGGTCAAGACAATGTAACTTGTGGAGATCTTTTATTTTATCCTAAGGTTACAGGTACTTTTAATAGCTGATAACCGCTCACATGCCAAGCTAAGTAGATGACTATTCCAGTTATCCTGAAGAACCCAGAATTTCAAAATTTTCAAACATTTGTATATTTTAAAAAATGGGCTAGTGATATATGTGAAACAGACTATCCTGACAATGCCGAGTTGCTGCCAACTTTGTTACTCCTTAATATAATCCTAATTTCCTCTTTAATGAACTTTAGGGGATCTTTAAAATAACCATTGCACATTCATTAAAACAATATTTATTAAGGGCCCACTATGTGTAGAAACTGTGCCAGGCAATACAGAAGGGATGGTGAAAAGAAATAGTCCCTCATCTTGGAACTTACAAGCTTGTAGGGATATGGTAGGATAACTGTTAATTTCTCTGGAAATTATATCATGAATCACAAGAAAGATTAGTCATCTGAAATTTCCAAATAAAACAGACTCATTGTCGCCAGAAGTGACAACATTTAACTATACGATTGTTAGGTCCACAGATGCACAAAAGATTGAAATTATGCAGAGCCTGAGGAAAGTCTGCCTCTAGACTGAACTGGATTGAATGTTTATGTCCAATAGAACATTATGGCTGCAGAGGATGGTTTCCCATGATAGTGTAAGTTGGAAAAGAGACCAAAATTATTTAACGCAAAGAGAACATTCCAGAAATGTTCTTTTCTGGGGAAAAGGCTTAATATAATGAAGCTTGTGTCCTCTGAAACTTTTGAAATGTGAATTGACTAATAGAACCTCAGGCTGATGAAACGGAATTTCAGAGAAACAGAAGGTTTCAAGGATTCTGAAAGGTCATCCCTTCCAACTCTCTTCAGATCTGGTGTGACTTCATCCAGACCTTATAAACCAAAGCAGAAACTGAAGCACTGGATTGGAATGTTAGCCTACAACTTCCACCCCAAACCAATAACAGGTAAGGTGGAGATTGAAGGTAATAGCTTTGAAATTTTTTAAATCAACTTTTCACTGAATGACTTCAAGTACAGGGTAAATTACTTGGATAACTACTGTGTCAGAGGAGTCTTGGCCATGAAGGAGATAGAGTTCTAGAGTTTTATATCTTATAAAATTCTTCTGAATATACTTCTGAACCAAGGGAGGTGCCTTACATAACTTAATTCAATTGTGAAAAGTAGTTAGTACTAGCTGATGTTGATAAAAGGAGAAATATTTAACATTATGGAGTGAGAGGGTTGACTTACGGTGTTAAGATGATGCCTTCTGAGGCTACTGTAATCACACCATCTGAGCTAACTAGTACTTTACTGCTTGGAAGTCTCTTTCAGGTAGCGACATTCATAATGTGTGAAAAAACGGCATTATGCGGGGTTGAATTCTCCTGTCCCCTATCTGTCATGTTAACAGTGCTGATGTCACTACAGGAAAGGAGAACGGTGCCCCTGTGGCTCTCTGCTCCTACTCCAAGAACAGCTAGAAGCAAACAAGCAATTAGCCACAAAAGTTTAGAACTAGCACAGAAAAGGAATAAAGTGGTCTTATTAATAATACATTGTGTAAGACTGCTTGGTAGATAGGCTAGGTTGATTCTGGCAAGTAGTGATCAAGCAGTATTTATTCGATTTAAGTAAAACTAGATACAGATTATGAAAAGGGGGAGTAGAGAACACCCACAAGTCAAAATAAGCAAGACTTCTGCTAAAAGGAGGCAAGACTGATAGGTCCTGAGGTGACACAAAGATCTTTCTAGTCACATATATAATGCTGGATGGTCTCAAATGTCCACAGTTGTCTGATGTGACTCAAAGACTAGGGTCAGTTCACATGCTTGAATACAATTATGCATACCCTGATTTATCAAAGAAGTTGCGAGCCACAGGCATCTCCAAAACCGCAAACATTTGATGTCTCAAACCAACCTGCCAACAATACCCTGTTGCCTTGGCAACAGGATGCAAGCAGGCATGGAGAAATCTTGTTGCCTAAGCAACAGAATCTTAAAAAAAGGGGGGGGCCCTAAGCGTGGATATGGCAAAGGCTCATAGGTTCAAGTCAGTAGGTGGGATTTTAGTCCTCTTCCAATGAAAGGTATAGAATATATGCTAAGATAACAGTCATTCATCTATTAATTAAAAAGTATTTATGGCCTAGCACCTGTGTGCAATACACTGCATCCTGAGAAATGCAACGATGGACCAGGCATCGTCTGGTACGTGCCAGTATGCAATAATAAACATTCATTGAATGAATGAATGAATGTTCTTAAGAAAGGCATCTTAGGCCTTAGGCCTCAGTCAGGCTTACTAGGACTGAGTCCATGTAATAGTTAAAGAGGGTGAAGCCCCTGCATGCATTACCAAGTTCCACTATACAGGATAGTTTATTTGTAAATTGAAATAAAATGTTATAGTTCATCAAGTGAGAACTATCTATCTACCTATGTACTGAGACTTTAAAATCCAGATTAGAAACTGATAAAAGTTGGGGCCCCTGGGTGGCGCAGTTGGTTGAGCGACTGCCTTCGGCTCAGGTCATGATCCCGGAGTCCCGGGATCGAGTCCCACATCGGGCTCCCAGCTCCATGGGGAGTCCGCTTCTCACTCTGACCTGCTCTCTCTCACTTTCTCTCTTTCCTAATAAATAAATAAATAAAATCTTTAAAAAAAAAAAAAAGAAACTGATAAAAGTCAAACCCATTCATAATTTTTTCCTAACAAGTAGTAATGGAGGCAAGATTTAGATGATTGAAGTTAGAAATTTCAAATGATTAAAGTTAGAAATTTCAAAGGAAGTCTTAATTACTGATTTTTTGGGTTTTTTTTTTTTCTTGACACAGACATTAATTAGGCCAGCTCTTGACTAATTCTGTCAATGTTCACAAAACATCAAATAAACTGTAATCATAAGGATATTTATTTGATATGATTATTTCAAAAGAGAGATTTTGTGACAGATGGCTATGAAAAGTGAATTCAACTTTCTTACTCCTTATGATTTCAGAGATGTACACATTAAAATAAAAGATGATTTCCACAAACACTATCATGCACTTCAACCTTTCTCAATGTATGAGCGGAGTTCAAATCTCTAAGACTGGGAATGTAAAAATGGTACAACCACTCTGGAAAACAGGTTGGCAGTTTTTTTTAAAAAGTTAAGGATACACCTACTATATGTTCCAGTCATTTCACTCCTAGGTATTTACCCAAGATTTTTATTTTTTTATTGATTTTTATTTTATTTTAATGTATTTATTTGAGAGAGAACATGAGCGAGAGGGATGGTGGGAGAGGGAGAGAGAGAATCTCAAGCAGACTCCACACTGAGCGTGAAGCCAGATGCAGGGCTCTATCTCAGGACCCTGAGATCATAACCTGAGCCAAAATCAAGAATCAGATGCTTCACCCACTGAGCTACCCAGGCTCACCAACCCAAGACTTTTTTTTTTTACATATTTTATTTATTTATTTGACAGAGAGAGAGAGATCACAAGTAGGCAGAGAGGCAGGCAGGGGGGTGGGGGGGAAGCAGGCTCCCTGCTGAGCAGAGAACCCGATGCAGGGCTCGATCCTAGGACCCTGAGATCATGACCTGAGCCAAAGGCAGAGGCTTTAACCCACTGAGCCACCCAGGTGCCCCCCAACCCAAGATTTTTAAAAAGTATGTATCCATACAAAAACACAAATATTCATCACAGCTTTATCTGTAATAACCAAGTACTGGAACTCTAATGTCAATTAACAAAAGAATAGAAACCAAATCATGATAAATCAGTACAATGGACTACTACTTCACAATAAAAAGGAATGAACTATGGATACATTATGAAAACAGCATGGACAGATCCCCAAATAATCATGCTGCCTAAAAGAAGCCAGACGAATAAGAGTATGTGCTATGTAATTCCATTTAGATGAAATTCTAAAATGCTGACTAATCTAGAGTGCAACAAGCAGATTAATGATTGCCTGGGGTGGGGGAGGGAGGAGCACAAGGGAAGGTAAAAATGAAAATGAGAACACTTGTAGGTGGATATGTTCACCATCTTAATTGTTATTTCACAAAGATATACATATTCAAAACTTACCAAATTGCACATTTTAAATATGGGCAGTTTATTTTGTGTGAATTACACCTCTTTCAAATTGTTAAAACAAACTTCTCCCATTCTCATTTAAGAGAAGTTGTTGAACTAGACCATCATATGACCTGTGTGTATTCGTTAAAAGCAATATATAAAAAAATATACCATTAAGATCATTTTTGTCCGCCTTTCGTTATTTACTAGCTGGAACTTATTGTTAGTTCTAGTTATCTCCTGGATCTATACCTTCAGGAGAGCTAACAATTAGCCCTTAGTAGAATGAGTCTATTGCAACTAAAGCAGTTACTTGGTGACATTCAGATTGATAAACATCTTAAGAGTATCCCAGGTGATGTTCCTGCTAATGATTCTCCAATAACATGCAAAGAATGAAGACGTAAAATCAACTGTCTATTCTAGTAAGTCAAAAGCCTAAAAGCAAATTATACTAAGTGAATATACATACAGTATGAATGACCTATTTATTGTTAGGAAATGTAGGTCAACTAGAAGCTCCCCAAGGTCTACTGCTGTAGTGTAAAAACTGCCACACTGACATCTCCAGATTTTCTGGGGGGCCAGGAGAGCACTGGGAATGGCCGCTACATGGATGGCATCCTGATGGGGGAGATTTCATGTCTGGAGACTTGGGAATGGAAATTTGGAGATTCATCTCTGCTTCGTGAATGGCTCCAGTTCCAGACCTGAGGGATGGGGTTCTCTCTACTATTCTGGCATCTCTGTTTTCAGTTTGGCTCCTAGGACTTTCGGTGATTCAAGGATGGAGGCTTGAGATCTGAGGCGGAATTTGGCAAGAAAAGGAGCCCAAAAGAATTATTTGCTGACTTCATGTCATTTCTGTTCAGTAATTCATAGACGGAACATATAAATTCTAAGAGTTGAAAACTAATTCTCTTTTGGTCTTGTGATTAATTATAGTCCTGAAAAGCATTTCATCATCTGGTGATGACCTGGATCACCAGGATGCCTTCCAGTTCTAATGTGATGTTTCTTCTCCCCAGCCTTGATACCAGCATCTAAGGAGGGCAGAAGCTGCCCTTCCTAGTTCCATTTGCAAGTCTATGCTGAGTTATTAGGCAGTACTTTGGTTCTTCAGCAGACAATTGGCTTAAATCTGGGCCCTGATATCTGTGTTGACAAAAGTTCAAAATTTATGCTTAAGTTTTCTCCTTGAACTACTTAGCCAGGATGAAGTCTGAATTCTAAACTCTAGTAGATGTGCTCAGGTCAAACATGCACTTAATTGTGGCTTTTTCTCAATGAGACCAATTCTCTTGTTTAAAGAGCCCATAAGGCTCCCCAAGAAGGCGAGCTGCCCCTGGTCTCATTGTAACTGGTCTACCATTTCATATGTGCCATAGAAGAGCCAAAAATCTCTACAGGCTTGATTTTATATTTATTTTTATTCTATTTTGTAGCTTTGCTATCTTGTTTTAGATTCTAACTTCTCATTTAGCATCTAAATATTTTCTATTATGTTGCTTTGTTATTTTCTTTTAGATTCTAACATCTCATTTAGCTTCTACATTTTCTAGTACACAGCGTGGCTATCTTCTTTTAGATTTTAACTTCTGATTTAGCTTTTAAATATTCTGCAGGGCGGCTTCACATTTTTCATTGGTATAAACCAAGAAACCCAGAAAAATCCTAAACAAGTTAGATTGCAAATAACTTTCGCTTTATTTAATGTCTTTAAAGAATCATAAGTATATTTTAGAGTTGTCTCTTTTTAATTTAGAGAAGCTCTGGGGATTGCTTGGAAGGAAGTCAAAAGTCATTAATCTCTCCTCTCATTTGGCATGAATCATAGGCTGTCTTTTGTCATTTCTTCTCTTCTGAAGTCTGCCCTTGTCTCCCTGTTACACTCTGAGTTCCTTGAGGAAAGAGGGCTTGTCTTAAAACAAACTGTGTTCCCTGATGGCATGTCAGACTCTACCACACACAGCACAGTTTTCAAATATGATTTTAGCTCCAGTCCTATGTGCCTTCTGATCCATCAACCTCAACATTTGGGTCATTTCCCATTTTCTACCTGTTGACTTGGTCATTAGCCACAATTTAAAGGGGTTAATGTAATTACACTCTGTAGTATCCCCTTTTTCAATGAGCTTCAGATTGAACTTCTTCTTTCTATTGATTCTGGTTCACCCAATTAGCTATAAAATGTTAAGATAATGACTAGCTTTTAAAAACTATCTCAAACTCTAAAATATATAGTGCATATGTTTCTTTTGTTTTTGAAGGGTTGGACTTCAACTGAATTCTTGCAAATAACACAATTTTCCATGAGTCCTTTCAGGAAAAAAAGACTAGAATTATTTAACAATTATCTAACTAAATTTATGTGATTGGAAATTTCCATTTTAATAAAAAATTCTTTTAACTGGGGAGTAAAACCCATATGTCATAATGTAGTTTTGCCCTAAAATACTTGTTTTGCATTTCTATTATACATTTAAGCAACTTCATATCACTGAATAAATTATCCAATAATGGAAAAAAAGCCTTTTGATCATGTTCTTAGAAATATAAATAATCACAAAATTGGGAATTGCTAGACTCCAGAGGGTGCTTGCTAAGTATTTTGCAGGAGAACATGTGGAACATTTTCCTATGCAAACATTGTTCCAAGCAGTTGGATCGATTTCCAGATCACCTCACAAAAGTCTACTGAACTCACAATGTGGTTTAGACAGAAGCTCTGATGCCAGAGTTGAGGAAAACAAACTGACTCCTTGATACGCGGCATTCAGACCCCCAGCTCCATAGTCATGTCTCCCAACCCTGTCTCCTCCCTTGGTGGGCCAAATGAGCAAGAGCTCCTATGGCTCCAGGCTCCTGAGTGTGGCTTCCATGTCTGTGGAAAGTGGGGGTAGAGAGGGTAACTTAAGGACAAGTTGCCAGAAGGCAGGCTATGGGAGGGATCTGTAAGCCCGGGAAATTCCTTATCTTATCATTCAAATCCCAAGTCCTCCAGATCCCCCATTCTCATTCTCCGTTCTCCTTGGGGTTTGGGACTGTTTCTCTTTCCCCTGCTCTCTCCATTACTTCTAATCACCATGCTTCTGCACATGGGCCCACTAAAAATGTGTTGGCTTCCCTCAATGATGCTTCTGGTATTTTATGCACTCGGATCAGTTTTCCTTGGGTTTCTGTTACTAGCAACACTAGAAATGAGTCAGGAAATTGAAAAGATTCATGCTAACCATTCCTGAGACTCATGTGAAAAAAATCAGTAGTATTCTATCTTTGACTAAACAAAAATGATTTTCTACAGGAACCCTCCTTTGCCACCTAATTGAATCCCTCAGGATTTTTCTAGACAGGTTCTTCATTCTGAATTCATCTTCCCAGCAGCACCCTCGAGCCTAGAAGTAGACAAGAGTTCCATTCTGGCTGCCCAGCACTTAGAACCTGTTCCCTCCAACAAAGACCCCTAATGGGGCCCCTGGGTGGCGCAGTTGGTTGAGCGACTGCCTTTGGCTCAGGTCATGATCCCGGAGTCCCGGGATCGAGTCCCACATCGGGCTCCTAGCTCCATGGGGAGTCCGCTTCTCACTCTGACTTCTCCCTTCTCATGCTCTCTCTCACTCTCTCTCTTTCCTAATAAATAAATAAATAAATAAAATCTTTAAAAAAAAAAAAAAAAAGACCCCTAATGGACTTGGAGGGGCTGTCGATCCAGGAGCTCAGTCCTCCCTGCAGCAGTGAATAGAGTCTTAATTCAACCCAGGCCCCCCTGGCTCTCACACGCAGGACACGGGATCCTGAGAAAGGTGACACATGGATGGAACAAACACAATAGGAGCTCCTTCCTCCCAGCACCAGGGCCTTTCTGAGCCTGTCTCCTCCACAGGTTGCAGGAGCTCGCCTGGCTCTTATTCCTTCCTAAGATTGATCCCCTGGGTTCCTCATTATGTGGGCCCCCCAAAACCTTCGAATGAACCTCCATGTTGCATAACTCAACCAGAATGGTGTTCCTTTGCCGGGTCCAGAAAGCCAACTGCTAAAGCGCAACATAGCTTTAGCCTTTTGTCCCATGGCATGCAGCCACTCCCCCGACCAAGGTCACCCACAGCTCCACAGCATCCCAGCCTCAACCAGCGCCTTCATCTCAGAGCTGTCTCCGCTCAGGTGTCTGCCCATTTTTCTATCGGTTCTTCCTCACTGACCACCCTCCTCAAATCTAGACCATCCTCACAGCAGTGAACACCATCTACTGATCAGAAACCACCAGTTATGACCTTTTCTAGCCCTCTTCTCTGCTTTTCTAGCTTAGGTTTATCTTTGCCTCTCTTTCTTCAGACACAGAGAAAGGGCTGTCCCTTCCTCTTTCCCAGACCGGCTCTCTGGGCTCCAGCTACTCTGTGCCTGTATTCCAGCAATTCCTTTCCCTCTTTATCTCTCCTCTCCACTGGCTGCCTCTCCTGAGTCCCAGCCACCCTGCAGTCATCCTGATTCTAAGAAGGCCCTTTTCCATAAAACATCCCCAGCCAGATAACTGCCCAGCTCACTGGTAGCTTCCTTCCCATCCCTGCTTCTGTAACTTCTGAAAGCACCACAATCAGGCTTCTGCTCCTGTCGACCTCACCCAGTGCCACAGAAACTGCCCTCACGAAGGTCATCAGGGACTCAGGAAAGGCCAGACCTAATAGTTTCACTTTAGTCTTTTCTCCAAGAGATAACTGCTGCAGAAATTGCTGGTTGCTCTAAAATAAACTTCTTTTTCCTTTTAAAGCAGAAGCCCCCAAACATATTCATCCTCCCTCGTAGCTAGAAGTGTTCATATGATTAAGTTCTGGCCAATGGTATGTGAGCAGAAGGGAGGAGCACAGTGCCCGAGTCGTATCCTTAAAAGGAAGGGGCACATGGAGACATGCTGGCTTCCTGCTGGCTGCGATGTGGAGGTGATGGGGGTCCATGTTTGCCACATTTGCCATGAGGATGAGCCTTATAGCCTCGGGATGTGGAAAAACAAGATTTAAGGAGCCAGGTTCCAGATGGCCTCATAAAACATAAATATCTACTTCTCTGGTCCAGCCCTGAGCTCGAAGAGGCTAATGGCTTAGCTAAATATCACAAAGCTAGATTAAACCCAGGTCCAAGCTTAGTACTCTTTCCAGTATGCTCTCGGTAAACTGCAATCTGTGCTGGGAAGGTGGGCTCTATCAACCTCTATCACCACCTGTCCCTGGTGACTTCTGGCTACTAGGTTTTAGTTTAGCCACCAATAATAGCTCTGCAGAGTTCTGGGAGCTCAATGTGTACACACCTTGTTTGGGATTGTCTTTCTCCTCCTGAGGCACTAAAACTTCTCTTTAAAATGCCTGAAACAAAAACATAAAAATATCTTTACATTTTCCCTGTGCAAATCTTTTATTTGTCTATTTATTAATTTTTTTAAAAGCTGCATTCTATCATGTGAGCAATTTTATGTACTCTAAAGATGGTCTTCATTTATAAAAGTATCAGTTAAAATATAATGCTTCAAATAACCGTTTACTTGACAGGATTATTTAAGGTCCTTTTTCCAAAGGAAACTAAACAAGGAAACTGTGTTATTAATAGCTAATAAAGTATAATAAGATATCTATCTCATAATTATCCTAAAGCCCTTGACGAGATAACTAGAAGTTAACCACATGCAAGTTTAAGGGTCCAACTTCTCCATCCTTGCTTCCCCACTGACCTTCCCCACCATTGTTATAAGTACATACAAAGCTGAATTCATCTCAAAACAGCTAGTAATTAACTGCTTCTAGAATTTGCTACATATGCATGAATATTTTTCCTGTATAGCTTTCATGTTTTCCTAATCACCAAACCGGACATTTTAGCTAGCAGGCAGGAATTTGTGGAAAAATAGATCAATGACGGAAACTGAGATTATCCCAGAAAATCTGGAACATCTAGTCACTATTTTATGGGCAATTAAGTTTGGAAAGGAACAAAAAGTGAAGCAACTCCTTAGGGTTTTACTTAGGTCGTTGGGGAGACTATTTTAAACCTTCTTTTATGAGCTTTTCATAGTATAGTCAATTAATGAGAGGAAATTGTTTATACTAACTTTATTTCGGAGTATTTCTACCTATCCTAACTAATATGCCTTCAATCTACTCTTTTAAAGGAATTGTTCTTTCCTCTCCATATTCTATTTTAACCTCTTTTTTCTTTCAGTTGCAGATTTGCTGAATGAATTGAATCTTATCTTTCCTTATAATCTTTACATTTTATCCAAATATATTTTTCTTCTCCATACCTCATACCCCAGACTATTTACTTTCCTGTTTTAAATTAAGAGTCAGAATTAACATATGGACTCAATTTATATATTCTATTTTTTCATAGTACTAAATAATTAAAATATTTATTTTACTTTAGTATTTGAAATATATCTCTTACATTATGGAAATAAAATTGTACAAAACTTAGTCCACTCCAGGACTAATTTCTTCTCCAGGTCTCCAACCCCTACAGAACAGATTAATAAGAAGTCACTTCCATTATTCCTGTGATTATTTAGTGATCACTAAATTAGTGATCCCCACTCCCCAGTTAGAGTCTGGGTTTGCTGGTAGAAATAATGAAACTATTCATTTGACAGCTGAGGCAACAGAAGGCCACTGAGTCAGTCAGAGGGCTAGACCAACCTGTCCCAATTAGCATTGCACCTGAAAAGCAAATCTCTGTCTTATGTATATGATGGCTCCCAAGCGTGGGATCAACTTCGAAGCGTGATTCCCAAACCATGACCTGCTGGAACCCCGCAGGCCAGCAAAGAAAACTTACTGAATGTAGATTCTTTTAAAGGGCTTGAACTGGAGCTGCTGGAGTTGTCCGAAATGTCCAGTTCATCTTCTAGCTCTGAGTACATATCTGCACACAAATCAAAGAGTAACAGAATAAAATAAAGAGCAAATGAGCCTTGAAAGAGACCAAAGTCAACAGTGCATGCCTGCTGTCCCCATTTCACTAGAAATACCTTTCTCAATATTTTCCAAGTTGAAGTTCTCCTCCGACAGGATTTCATCACAGGCCCTGTCTTCCTCCTTACCGCCAGGGGCCTGGAAGCCCTCCGGGGGCAGGTCTGCGCTCTCTGAAAGTTCGCTCTTCAGGCTGGCGGCTCCACTGCTGCTGCTACTCAGGCTCGCCTTCTCGAAGGTCTCCTGCAAGAGAGATCCAGCCTACAGCAGCCTTTTCTTCCTTCCTTCTGCAGGACCCAAAGCTTGTTGGCACGGATATGAAAACGCTGGATACATTATTATAAATAATTGTGCTCAAGTACCAGTAACAGCTGTGGCCACGCGCTGGCGGTGGAGCTCCTTCAGTCTGGGACTACAAAGAAAGAGTATCTGCGCCTCTGGACAAACAAGAATGGATGTGCCAAGACGCTCAGTGAGGGAGGTCTGTGCAGTCTGGCAGAAGAAAAAGCAGCACTAAGGAAAAGATACGTACCAGTTAAGCCGAAATTACTCTCCTTTAAGTTATCTTAATATTCGCTCTCTCTGGGGCTCCTGGGTGGCTCAGCTGGTTGAACGTCCTACACTTGATTTCTGCTCAGGTCATGATCTCAGAGTTGTGGGATCGGGCCCCGCATCAGACTCTAATGCTGGGCGTGGGACCTGCTTAAGATTCTCCCCCTCCCCTTTATCCCCACTCTCTCTAAAAACAAAACAAAACAAAATAAAATAATAATAATAATACTATTCGCTCTGTGAATAAGTCACAGGGATAAAAGGTACAGCATAAGGAGTTTAGTCGATGGTATTGTAATAGCATTGTATCATGACAGACGGTAGCTACACTTGTGGTGAACAAAGCATAAGGTATAGAACTATGGAATGACTATGTTGTACACCTGAAACTAATGGAACACTGTATGTCAACTATACCTCAGTATTAAAAAAAAAATTAAAAACCGCTATCAAATCTCAGCACCACAATGGTAAGTAGGGCTTAGTTTCTTCAAATCTCAGGGAACTCAGTAGCAGACACGGCCAGGCCATGGAGGGAGAGAGCTGAGGTCCCCTGAAAGATGGAGAGCTGGGCAGAGGCTCTAATGACCAAGGTTCGCTAGAGAGACAGGTCTGTGGTTTTTTGTTTTGTTTTGTTTTCAGATACTTTTTTCAAAAATTAAAGTGACACCCACAGCCATCAGGGGTGGGTTCCTAAAAACTCCATAGTGATGGAATTGAAGGTGAAGAAAATCTAAAATGTTATGAGTGACTGCAGTTAGAAGTCAGCCTCTGAAAGCTTTCACGTGTTTCCATTCACTAAACAAGACCAAAAATGAAAAGAATATCAAACACATGTTGTGCCATGCAAACTGTCCAATTTGTGCTTGTTATCTCTGTTTCCTGAGAATTTTTTCATTTTTCTTTCCTCAGGCTTTTACCAAGATGCTTGGAGATAGTTCTTGTTCTGTTGAAGCTAACGTGCAGTTGAAGGAGCATTTTAATTTTAATTTCATTTAATTTTAATTTTCTTTGGCTAGTCCTCCATCCAAAGTCTTCCTACTTTCATGACTCAGCATTGTTCATGCCTGCCTTTTGGATCTACTCTGGTCTGCGACCTTCGAACCCTAAATGGGAAATGCTTTGGACACTCTTTGACATTGCTGAATATGGGCTTCTCTGAATTTCTCCCTGTGCTTAGGGCTCAGGAGGGGCTCCAAAGCCAGCCTCAGCTCTGCCCAAGCTCAGCCCCTGACACCAAATCCAGGAGGCTCCTTCTGAGGCTCAAAACTTTGTTGCCAAACTCACTCAACTCCTCCATGCCTTCCTCCTTTTTCTGTCCCAATGCACAGATCTTTCTTCTTCTTCCAACATTCTCAACTGAAGTCAGAAAGGTACATAGAAATAAATGCAGGGTTTTCTCTTCCTATGACTTTTTTTTAAAGATTTTATTTATTTATTTGAGAGAGAGAGTGAGAGAGAGAGCATGAGAAGGGAGAGAGTCAGAGGGTCGAGTCCAATGCAGAACTCGATCCCGGGGCTCCAGTATCATGACCTGAGCTGAAGGCAGTTGCTTAACCAACTGAGCCACCCAGGTGCCCGTCCTTCTATGACTTTTTTATTCAAAAGTAATCATCCATTGCCCTATTCTAAAGGCCGTAACTAGATTTACAACCTTGTAGGGACTATGTACTCAAGATGTGTCAATGCTATCAACGTTTTAAAAAGAGAGAGAGATCATCTTGGGGTTGACAAAACTGTTTATTGCACTGATGCAATTGGATGCCAGAATCCATATATCTCTAAAATTTGCAAAAACTGCAGCAAAGGCTTTGTTTCTTTTTAGAACAGGCATGGATAAGACATTTTTCTTTGGACAAATGAGGAGTGAGGAAAAACTGTGAGTCCTGATACAGGCATTCCAGACTTGAGGACCTTTGACTTGCAACCAATACTCAAGACCCAGTTGGGCTGCAGATGAAGTCATTTGCAACCACCAAAATTGTATCCATAAATAATTGGGCGCTTGCTTAGCTTCTAGTAAAGGGGAATTCGCATTCTGAAAGAGACGCTTTTCAAACTCTTGGAAGATATGATATAGCAATGTAGAATGTATAGTTGTTTTAGTTTAAAAAAAAAACCTATTTCTATAAGCTCTTGAAGCAGTTTTTGCTTCAAAAAAATCTATAGAGTTCTTGAACTTTACATAAACGATATGTCACTGTAGACACATTTTCCCAAATGTGATTTCCAGAGTTTTTCCTCGTGAATATCTGAGTACCCAACTTATTACCAAGTCTCCCCTTGAACAACTAGGGGCTATTTTAGTCCCTTTTGGATCCCTCCATGCCTTGCATAATGTTTTGTACATAGCAATTACTTAATAACTAGTTGCTCTATTGAGATCAAGGGGAGAAAAGGGCCAGGAAAGCAAGTGAATTCCTCTATATGGTGAGTAGGTTTTGTAGCTTCCGGGGTTTTTTTTTGTTTGTTTTGTTTTTATCTTGCCTGTTCATCCAGATTCCTACATTGTGATGTTTCTCTAAGATCTGAAGATACTATTTAGTGACACATCAATAAGTAGGAGTGAATGTCTCCCTTCCTTTTTCTGCTTTGCTCTTCCGAGAAGTTATAAAACTCCATCCATCTGTATTAGAGATGGCTGGCCCAGAAACAACAAAATGCCACTGTAACCCAGTAGGCATTGGCCAAAGGCAGAGATGGTTAAATGTTTTTAGCCTGAGGGCTGGGGCCATTAAGGTATGTTCAAAAGTTGCCCCCAGCAAGTACATAAACCTATTATAGGATGTTGGGTGGTGGAGGGGGGTGGTGCAGCATTGGGGGATGCAATTAGGCTCCTGTCATCTTTTTTACGTTCTAATTACTTACGATTTTTCTAGGAATAGGAGAGGGAGTTAACTATGGGTTTTTTTTGGCATCTATATATCTCCTAGGAGCGGATGGACACATTCTGTGCATCAATATGGCAGCAAGAAGAAGACAATGCAAATCAGACAATAAAATTATCACTGATATGGAAATCATCCCCATTACAGGAAACACTTCCTGTCACAGTGCTGTTATAGGCACAATTATGTTTAGCTCGGTTTTGCTCATTATAATGTAATTTTTTATGTGTGCAGCAGATTATAATGCATTTTCAGTTGAATAGCAATTCTAACAGTAACAGACTGACATTGCCTAAATTAACTGCAACAGTAGGGAAAGAATTAAGAGAGTCTATTTTATTAAAACTAGTGCAATTTTTTAAATTGCCCAGAATGTTTTATCAGGAGGGAGAGAGAAAAAAAACAGCAAGAAATAAACATAAAGCATGACACTAACTATATCCTGTAGATGCCTTACTTTAGAACCATAAAGAATGCACTATTTCTTTTGTTCTAAAATAGTCATTCTATTTGAGCTATGTCTTTGCCTACTTTCTTCTATTTGTTTAGTTAATAACTGTGATCTTAGTTACATAAATTTAGGGCTACCCAGTGCTTGACAGCAATTCACCTGGCTTAGGTGATCTTTTTTTTAATGGCAAACCACATTCCATGCTTTTCATGGATGATAGCACAAATAAAATCCAAAATACGAGACAGATCATTGACTACATATTATTGTGCAAAAATTTAGTACCTAAATTTCAAAGTATTAAAAGAAAAAATTCAGCCAGGGGCAACCTCAGTCAGTTGGGCTTCCGACTTTTGATTTCAGCTCAGGTCATGGTCTCAGGGTCCTGGGATCCAGCCCCGCATCAGGCTCCCCACTCAGCAGAGAGTCTGCTGCTTCTCTCTCTCTTCCTCCTTCTCCCTCTTCCCCTCCCCTCACCCACATGCTCTCTCTCATTCTCTCTAAAATAAATAAATAAATCTTAAAAAAGAAAATCAGCCAGTGTGACCAAGAGGGCTGAAGGGGTCACACCTGGGCCATACCTGAGTGGTCTGACCAGTTGAGCAGGTGTGGCGAGAGGCTCCTGTCCAGGACCTCTCTGGACCACTTGGTTTTGCCACTATAGAGAAGTAGGCTACTCGGAGCCTGGTCCCTTACTATGGTAGCTGGGGATCTTTTAGCTTCAAAGCTGTTTGGTTGATACCACTGTCTATTTTGTTTATGAAATCCTGAACTATTTCCCTGCCCCTGTGCTCTGTACATCAAGCAAAAGAACAATGCGTTCAAATGAAACCAGAAAAATTGGTGTGAAAGGCGCTGAAAATAACTAAGTTTACAAATATCATATAATGAAGGAAATGTCTTCTTCAAGTTTGGATATTAATTATTTTTCTCATTTTGAACTTCTTAACAATATTCATACAAAGCTAAATATTTTGCTTTAATATAATTAAATGCATATAATTATGATACCACTATTATCATGACACTCCCTTAATTGGAACTTCTTAAAAGCACAAGAACATACTAATGAACTGTCACTAAAATAAGTAAATTAGAGGATGAATTAATTATTACAATTCAATCTAAAATTCCACTATCAAATTTACCATGCTTGATAATGTTTCACTGCCACCCAATAAATAATCTAGTATTTGCAACAGGTTCCCTATTATTCCTAATTCAAAGACAGGTTTTTCTAGAAAAAAATAACACTAGTAAGAATGAGAAGAATAGCGCCACAATCTGAAGATATCTCTTATTAAAATACAGAAGATACGGTCCACATCAACTGACCATTTTGTTTTAAAACTACATACTACAAAGGAAAAGAACTGAATGTATGGGTGAATACTTCTGAAGGCGTTTCAAAGGAGGTCAGAATCAGGTAACATATAGAAGAATCATTTAACATATAGAAGAAACCATGCACAGAGAATCATTACGTGGTCAAGTTTTAAGTCCTTCCAATTTGGATTGCTCAAAAACAAGACATGCAATTGCAGTGCGGCACTGCTTAAAGTATGCAACAGTATGGAGTTAGACATGGGTGGCATCAGTATAAGAAACCCCACAAATTAGAACCACACTTACTGTTTCCTTTTTAATACGGAGTTACATAAGGAAAGGTCTACTTCTTGTCAAACCACACACTTAGTACATGATGTCAACATACCAAACTGATTAAGTGCCAATAAACAAAGAATTAAAAACCAAGGCCAAGAATCACCATCCTCTTTTACCCTCTTCCCGCTTCCATTCTTGGCCCTCGGCAGTTGATTCATACACAGCAACCAGCTGTATAACTTTAAAACATTATGTCGCTCCTTTGCTCAAAACACACGTTGCTCGTCTCTACCATGGACCAGAGCATCCTCATCTCCCTTCCCCTGCTTCACGTTACTCCAGCAACATAGGCCTCCTTGCTTGCCTCTAAATCTGGCAGGCATGCTCCCACCTCCAAATATTTGGACATGCTGTTCCTTCTGCCATCAATGTTGTGCCCCCAGATATTTGCAAAGCTCATCCTTTTAACATATTCAGGTTTCTACTCATATGTCATGCAGTTAGAGTGGCTTTCCATGACATCCCTATTTAAAACAGCCTGTCTTTCCACATCTACCAATCACTATTACTTTGTCTTTATATTTTTGTCCATGGTACTTAAGTGTATATTAATTCACTTATAATTTGTCTTCCTCCACTGTGAAGATGGAGTTCTTCTCTTTACTGTTAAAACACAGACTAGAATAGTCCCCAGAAGGGAATAGATCAATCTTGTTGAATAAGTGAATAAAAGACTGATTTTGCAAAGTATTGCCTAGCTCTTCTCCATCTTAAAAAAAAGGGTAGAAATCAAAATAGCATTATTTTTCAAAGAAACTGACAAACTCATTCTAAAATTAATAAGTAAATATAACATATTTAGAATGGCCAAATCAAATTTGACAAAGAAGAATGAAATTGGAACACTTATACAACCTAATTTCAAGACTTATTAAAAAGCTACAACAATCAGGATGGGCCTTAGATATGCAGATCAATGAACAGAATAGAGTTCAGAAATAAATCTACATATATAGTGTCAAATGATTTCCAACAAAGACTTATAGTAAAATCAGTGAGCAAACATTAGACATTTTAAAAAATGATGCTGGAAAAACTGAGTACTCATATGGGAAAAAAAACCCAAATTTCAATCTTTTCATTATTCTATGCATGAAATTAAATCAAAATGGATCATAGATCTAAACATAAAATCTATCACAAGAAGGAATTCACAAAAATAAAAAAGAGCCAATTTTTGCAGCCTTGGGATAGACCGTGATTTCTTTAGCAGGATACAAAAAGCACTAACAACAACAAAAAACTAAATAAGTATATTGAACTTCAACAAAATTAAAATTTAACAAAACTTCTGTCATCAAAAAAACAGTCAAGTCATAGACTAGGAAAAAAATTTGTGATACCTATATTTGCCAACAGAGTCATATGTGGAATATATAAAGAACTCCCAAAATCAACAAAAACAGACAAATAATTCAACAAAATAATAGCCAAAGATTTGAACAGATAGTTCACACACACACACATACACACACACAAAGAGATATATAAATTATCAATATGCATATATGAAAGTGCTCAACAGCCACAGTGATCAGGAAAATGCAAACTAAAACCACAAAGAGATACCTTTCCCTGCCTACTACAAAGGTTAAAATCTAAAAGACTGACATTACCAAATGTTTATAAAAATGTGGACCAATTGAGCAACTCTCATACATTGCTCCTAAAAATGCTAACCAGCACAATTTTGGAGAACTGCTTGGTAGTTTCTTTTTAGAATTAAACATACAACTACCTTAAGACCCTGAAATTCTACTCCTAGGTATTTGTCTAAGAGAAATAAAAGTATCTGCCCAAGAAGACTTATGTAAGAAAATTCATAGCAGTCTTATATAAAACCCCAAATCTGGAAACAACACAGTGTTCATCAACAGGAGAACGAATTATGATACATTTACACAACATAATACTATTGAACATTATAAGCAAATAACTGCTATACACAACATCATGGATGAATCTCACTGACATTAGGTCATGTGAACAAAGGCAGGTGCTAAAGAGTACATACTATTTGTGATTTATATAAAGTCAAAATAAGAGGCAAAAATAATCCACAGTGTCAGAAATCATAAGTCTGTCCATGGGCAGGGAAATGTAAGGGAAGGCGCATGAGGGAAATTTCTGAGTTGATAGAAATATTCTGAATCTGGTTTTGGGTGCAAGTTAACCATGTGTCAAAAATTATTAAACTAAGTAACTAAAATTTGTACATCTTACTGTAGGCAAATTATATCTTCATGAACAAGGGGGGAGTTATGGTGTGGATGTGAGAATTGTGTATTCATTGTGTGGGAGGCTAAAAGGCATTGCTTTCTTTTCTTTTTTTTTTTATTTTTTTTTTATTTTTTTTTTAAATATTTTATTTATTTATTTATTAGGGAAGAGAGAGAGTGAGAGAGAGCATGAGAAGGGAGAAGGTCAGAGTGAGAAGCGGACTCCCCATGGAGCTGGGAGCCCGATGTGGGACTCGATCCCGGGACTCCGGGATCATGACCCGAGCTGAAGGCAGTCGCTCAACCAACTGCGCCACCCAGGGGCCCCATTGCTTTATTTTCTTAAATATAACAAGGATAGAACGTTGCCAAAACAAGTCATGATTTTTCCCGATACTTCTTTCACTGCATCATTATTTGTTGCATTTTCACAGCCTTGGGGGAAATTCAGTCAACAATTAACCAGACAATAAAAGCAAAGATGTTCACAAAAATATTGTCCTTTTAAAATACATCATTTTCTACATGGCTTAATTTAATCTCTTAGCAGAGGATTGCAGACACACGCCTTTAGTGGCATGCTCAGCAATTGTAAATGACATATGGTATAATAAAAATAAAACAACTCAGATAAATAAATAGCACAACAGTTTTTTAAATTTGCACTAAGAAAATGAGAATAAGGTAGTTGCATATTTGCTCAATTCCTAAGTGGTTCACATTAAAGATATTTGAGAATTTAGGATAAATATCAAATGCCTGTCAATAAAGTTTGCCAAGAATATATACAGATTGTTAGGGGTGCCTGGGTGGCTCAATGGGTTAAGCCTCTGCCTTCAGCTCAGGTCATGATCTCAGGGTCCTAGGATCGAGCCCCACATCGGGCTCTCTGCTCAGCAGGGAGCCTCTTCCCCCTGTTCCTCTGCCTGCCTCTCTGCCTACTTGTGATCTCTTTCTCTCTGTCAAATAAATAAAATCTTAAAAAAAAAAAAGAATATATACAGATTGTATTAGAAAACTACAAGAAGAATTCCATTTCTTTAAGTGAAATTATAAAGAGTTTGTGATTTAGGAAATAATCCTTGCTGACAAATGCTCTACCAGGTGCTTTCACCAGCCCCAAGATAAATGGAATTTAGGATAATAATTATGTGTGCCGTATTTCGGTAGTTTGACGACGTGAGACTATTACAGAAATCTTCCTTTTCGTAATTCACCAAAAGCTTAGAGTACATTTCTAGGACTCACTATGGGAACATTTACTCATCATCTTAAGCCTGAGATAATTTATCAAGATCAGATGTGATTTTTGAAAGAACATGTTGGTAGACACATAGAGGATGGGTAAGGGAGGGAGCTGATTCTAGATAACCTGAGTACAATGGATTCGATCATTTGGAAGGTCTTTAAAGCTGAGACTTCTTTGAGATGAAAAAGGAACTCCATCTGTGGACAGCAGGTTCAGCCCATGTCCAAGAGTTTCAACCTGCCCTTCCTGCCAACCTACCCTATGGATTTTAGACTCACCTAGCCAGCCCCCACAATTGTATAAGGTAATTCCTCCCAATAAATCTTTTCATATGTATCTTCTACTGGTTCTGCTTTATACATTCTGTGTAGGGCCGACTGTACACTGCATAATATTAGCAGCCCTGGCTGCCTCCCCTTAAGTGCCAGTAGCAGTCAACGTCATTGTGATAAACAAAATGGCTCTCCCTCCCCACTCACACAATTTCTGAGGACCTTGCAGACAGTGCAGAGGTGGTACACCTAATCACTCCTAGGGTTTAGGAGGAGACTGGAGAGGTAAGAAAGTTGGATATTGCAATGACCCAATGTGAGATAATGAGAACTGGAAGGTTAAGATGGATTTTTCAGGCATTTCCAAAATAGGACAGGTAAAAGATTGCTAATGAAATGGATGTAGGATTTGAGGGAGAATGAATTAAAGATGTCCAGGTTTCAATTAAGGTGATGAGGTGTAGACCATGACTGGGTTAAGGAAAGAGACTCCATTTACTGTGGTACTTGCTGAGCATGAGGTACCTATTAGACACATGGGTAAATGTCCAGTGCAAAATTTAGGTCTGTCATGCAGGAAAGGCTGTGATCAGACACATAGTTTCAGAGGTCTTCAGAAAATGGATACGTTGTAAAACACATTCCAGTGTATTTTGCCTTCTTAAAAAATATTGTGTACTTTTCCTCCCAGAACTCTTCTACTGTTGAGACTAGGCCAGGAGGCTGGGCTTATGAACCCAAGGAAAGTCCTGAACGAAGAACACCTGGGCAAGAGGAGGATGTGGTAGAGGAGCAGTTTCTAGCATGCAGGTGGGGAACTGGGAAGTCTTTCTGAAGTTCAAAGAAGGAGCCAGAGTGAAGGATAGAAGGTAAGAAGGCAAGTTCAAGCATCTTTGTTTTTCTTCCTCACATCCTCCCCAGCAGAGGTGAACCTTGTGAGTGGAACAGAGCAGAGGGTTTGAGGGAACAATTCAGGTTCAGCCAGAAAAGACTGGAAGTTTCAGAGAAGTTTCGTGACCATCATGCCATTATACACTATATAGCTAATATGGGCAGTTAATATATAAGCCCATGAGGGTAGACACACTGTGTTCACTGTGGTATCCCCTGAACCTAGAACAGTACCTGACACCTAATAGGTACTCAATAAATATTTGTTGAATGGATAAGGTAGGGCTGATATTGTATCCCTATTCCCAATTAGCTCCCCATGGACTATGTGGCATAAGGTGGGAATCTGAAGCTCCCACGTGCCACCGTGGGAATGTATAAAATGAATATAGTGCTCACTGGTGAGTCCACCAGGTTATCACTGCATGGAGGGAGCACAGAGAAGACAGCTCAAACCAGGGATGCCACAGTAGGTCCCCCAAAGCCACAAGGATAGGTTCATCGCATCTAAAGTCAAGAGAGGCCAAAAGAAGAAGGCAACACACAGAACTCCCTCCCATTGGAATGAGGATGCCTAAGCTTCCTCTTGTATCCAGCTGCTGTCCTGGGAAACAGAGATGGAGAAGCGAGCCCTTGAAATGGGAGAGAGACTTTTAGACCAAAAAACTGATATAAGTGTTAATGCCTATACCCCCCATTTTCGGTTATCAGCAGGAATAGGGGTCCAAAACAAAACGATATATGATTATGGAAGATAAAGTTCCCATTTTGTACAAGCAATTTTTACCCAAACTCATATGAAACGAAAAACCATGAAACTGGACAGAGCTCACTCAAGAGAAGAGCAAGAAGAGAAAAAGAACACCGTAACTTAAGAGTACAGTGTCAGAAGAGAGAATAAGAAAAGAGTGTTCAGAGACATAAGATGGAAATCAGGACAGAGGAGTGTAGTTGAAGCCACAGGGGGAAAAAATTCAAGAAGGAAATAGGAATGATAAGGAAGAATTAGCCTTCAGTTTGATAATTTGGTTATTAATTATTCCAGAGAAATACAAGGCTTCAGTCCACATTACCTGGGTTTAAATCCAAACACGAGGTATGAATACCATGACTAGGTATTCCACAAACTTCTGCCATCTAGCACCAGCCTACTTTCCCAGGCTTTCCAAACTATACACATCAAAATATGCCTTATAAATCATGAGATCCAACTATCAGTCCAAGGTCTGAAACCAGCAAACTAGTGTGGTAACCTTGGACAAGTCTCTTCTCTTGATTTCCCTTTTCTTGCCTTTTAACTTAAAGCATAAAGCAATATCATTTCTAAAATGTGATTAGTAGTCCTAAGTATGCTAAGCTGGTATACCTGGAGCTCCTGTACTTTTGCTATTCTTTTCCATCCAGGAGTGACTTTCTTACCTACTTTCAAGGCCCAAATTTAACCCACTTGTTCTGGGAGCCTCCCTGAATTATATCAGGCAGAGATCTCATTTGGTATTTACCTAGATTTCCTCCTGCATATATATCTTGGCTTCCCAGGTAGATTGTATAAGTCACTTCATGACTGAGACCACTCCTTATAATTTTTTATAACTTTTACAATAGCAAGCACAATGTCTTACATTCAGAAGATATTCAACAGATCTTTGTTCTATTAATTACAAACTGCGAGCATTTTCAATTTTTCTCTTTTTGTATTGTTCCTTGTTAGGCTTATGGATGAGAAAGTTCTCCGGAGTGAAAAAACCCACTCTACTAGAAGAAATAAAGAATCATGTAGCTTTAAGACAGAAGTGGGGAAGATAATAGTACCTGTCAAATATCACTGGAAGAGAAGTGGGAAATCCTGCAAAACTCACCCTTCAAGAATGTGCTTCTTTCACTGATTATCCCTCAGTCTCCCTGGTACATTCAACAATGCCATTTGTACACATAGAAATATGCTTTATTTACCAATGTTAATATTAGCTTACAGTTCGATCCACAAAATCCCACTAACCTGAATGAAATTGAAGTTTTCTATTGATTACCCACATTTTTCCAGGCTGGGTTTTAACACTCATCCTTGCATTTGCGGGTGAGGATCTAAGCAGCATGCTGTTTAGAAATGTCTGCAACCGATTTTTCTGTCTGGGATACAAGATAACAGCCAAAAAGCAGCTATTCTGTGTATTTAACATGTTGTGCCTAATGCTAAAATGCCAATCATGATTTTGATTACTACAATGCCACAAATAACCCTCTGTAGCACAATGGACTTTTATTATTACATATTTAAGTAAAAATTACACCTTATTTTTCTCTACTTGATTTTATTCTTGACTCTGCTCTCCTCATGATCTCCTATTTTGAATTATAAAAATTAGACAGCTTAACATTCTTCAAAAAGAAAATTTTGCTTCTCTTTCTTAGGATCTAAACCACAGTACACAGGCATGAATTTTATTAGTGAAGACTTCTCTGTCGTTATTAAACATATATTAATACCTGTCTTTACTACTCTATTGCCATAATTAAGAATAAGCTAATATGTGAAAAAGTTAGTAGCACACACCCCATGACATAGGAGTCCTTATCGTTTGCTCACCCGCTAATTTGCAAAATTCCAGCAATTCACAATGGCTCTCCTTAAGAGTGCTGAGAACTCATAAGGTTTTATTGTACCCACTAATTTCTCTTTCCTTTGACTATTGCTTATCATTGGATTGTGTAATTGTAATGTTGATATTAACTGCTCTGGGAGACATTCCACTATATTTGAAATGAAATAATCATAACACTATAACAATACTTAAGAAAAAAAGAAACATAAAGTTTTATATGTATAATTTTTCCATCAGCAATAGCGTCGATGTATGTTTTTAAAAAGTAATAATTGGTACTTAGCAAGGATAATACCTATTAACTGCTGTCTTTTGATTAAATGTAATCATATTTCCTTCTCATTTCTTTAATAAAGCTGCACTTTTCCTTTTAGCTAACATTTGATTAATCCAAAGATGAAAAATTATCAATATATATAAAATAGTGCAAAAGGAGAAGATATCTGATGGTTCTTTAAAATTAGTAATATAAACTGCTTAGAGGTAAAGCACTTCTCTATGGCCCCTGTGAGACTGAATGTTCCATGAAGGCACCAAGGCTGGCTAGTAGCATGTGCTCAATAAATACTTATTAACTGCATGAAAACCACATGTGGATTTAGCACTAATGGACCAGTTAATATTGGATTAGCAAGTTGCCTCAACAATTATTTTTTATACTGCTCATTTTATATAACTGGTGCTATCTTATAATTTTGTGCCACTTTTTAATTTGTACAGTTTACACATTTGTACAGTTTACACATTAACTTACTTAATCCTAGTGCTTTCTGTAATAGGTAATATTTTCCCCCTAATTTACGGACGAGTACAGAACCTCTAGAACCTCAAAACTCCCTCTACTACAGATATTTCCCTCTGTTTAACCCAGTCATGGCCTGAGAGGTAGATTTCTACAGTTAAAATAGTCCCCCAAATACTGAAATATTGATGGATGAGATGATATGGTGTCTTCAGTTTGTTTCAAAATAACCTATGGATGGCAGGGAACGGGTAGGGGGTGGGCATTAAAACAGTATAGGAGGGGCGCCTGTGTGGCTCAGTGGGTTAAAGCCTCTACCTTCAGCTCAGGTCATGATCAGGATCCTGGGATCGAGCCCCACATCAGGTTCTCTGCTCAGCGGGGAGCCTGCTTCCCCTTCACTCTCTGCCTGCCTCTCTGCCTACTTGTGATCTCTCTCTCTGTCATATAAATAAATAATTAATTAAAAAAAAAAAAACGAAAAAACAATATGTGATTGGCCCGAAGCAGCAAATTCTTGAAGCTGGGGGGTGGGGGGGAGGGTGGCTATCTGAAGTACTATCTTTATTTCTGTAAATGCATGAAATTTTCCACAGTAAGAGTTTAAAAAAAAAAATGAGCAGTAAATAAATAAATAAAACAGTCATTCTCAAGGTGTTTTGCTAAAGATAAGAGGATTTCTCTGGTTAGATTTTAAACTAACTCCGCCCCCCCCCACATCAGCTACAGGAATCTAATAAAAACTGACTCTTTTATATCCAACTGGAAATTGGTTAAGTAGCTTTGCAGTGCAGAACTTAATAGAAGGCCTCAAATACTTAAGATATATAGAAATGGCTAAATCTCTCGCACTTTAGTTTCCTGGGAACACTGTACTCTGAATGCAACATGACATGCATAGAATGGTGTGTTTCTCATTGTTGCCTCCTTTTTTACGAAGTCAGGCAGTAAAATAACAAGAAAAGTGAGCTCTGACTCTCTGTATATAAGATTTCACTGTGTTCAGCAAGAGCTATAACTCCAAGTTATATGCTCCTAAACATAAACTAAGGCCTTAGATAATCACCAGTATTGTTTTGTGAAATTACAGCTGGGCTCAGCAAGGCAATAAAGATGAGTTTTTTCCTCCAAAAAGAAAACTACACTGAATCTTCAACTTCCAGATTCCAAGTATGTCAAGACAAGCACAGCACACGGTAGTGCTTTCCTTTTAATAGAAAGGAGTTTGATGGGAACTCTGTTATCCAAGAAATCAGAGGAAGGGAGGGAGGGAGGGAGGGAGGGGTGGAGGGAGGGAGGAAGAGAGGAAGGAAGGAACAAAAGAAATTACAGCTGTCTCTTCTTTGAAATCAACTCTTCATATTATTTTCCCAGCTGAGGTAGAACAGATCTTTAGGCTCCTGGAAAGGAATTTGATGACCAAGTACCTTGATTAAGAATGGGTGTTATGACCCTATTTCCATTTCCTTGGGCCCCAGGCCCAAGAGGGAAGAAAAGAATATGTACCAAGTTAAATGGTCCCTGAGTAGATCCCTGCTTGGGGGAGCCCAGAGTATGAGCAAAGAATGGATCATGGGTCATGGTACAACAAAAGCACAGGGTGGGGAAACAAGAGACAGCAACAAGAGCATCACTGGCATGGTCAATTGCACATGCGGACATCTGTAGCATTTCCCGTTTTCAAGCTTTGCTCAGAAGTAAACCTAAATATCAAAATAATTTAAAGGTTACCAGCAAGAAAAGTTAGAGGACCTATTCTTATTTGAAGCATGGCAGCATTATTACCACCAAAAACAGTAATAAAAGCAACTAGACTAAAAAGACAAAATTTTAAGGCAATTATTATTTCCTTCTCTGCATTAACACATAACATTTTCATCCATAGTCCCCAAATCATATTTCTAAAAGAATAAAACATATGTATTCACTGCTATCTATACAAGGAGCATGCTGTAAACTTAAAGAATTGCTAAGGGCTCTATTTGATGCCTCTAGTTTTGCAATATACAATAAATTAGGGGTAGCTCATTGGAAAATCACTTATATTTACTATAATTTTAATTATAAGGTCTAGAAAGGGATGCAAATATGGAGCTATATAATAGTGAAATACTGCATGTAGCAATTAATATTTTCCTAACTTAAGATAATCTTCCCTTAAGACAAGCCTGAACCACTGCAGGTGACCTTATAATGGAGTTCATCACGAAGACACTGACAGCTGTGCACTTACATGACATAACAGAGCCAGCTCGTGGTGACATGTGACAGCATTCCGGTTGGCTTCCATAAAGTACCTCTGTGTGCGCTTCCGTTCCCGTTCCAGCTTCTTCTCCAAAGCCAGCTGGGATGTAGACAAATTGTCTAAATACTTCATCATGACATCTGATATCATCGAGCTGACTTCTACAATATCCGGGCGAGCTTCTGCATCAGGAGTGAGGCACCTATGGGAAGACAAGCTGATTACAGCACTCTGGTTAGGACCAGGCCATGGGTGTAGAGGGTCAAGGTTAAACACCCCCACGGTGTATCCACCATGGTGTTCACACACAAGAACACCTGGGATAAGATCATCAAGCACAGCTTGGAATCCAAGACTTCTCAAGAGGTATTTGGAAAGTTTGGGAAGCACAGGGAGGCAGCACTGTTCTCTGTGGCAGTTGGGCTGTCAGGCAAGGACTACTGGTTGAGCGTGAAGACGCTCCTTGGGTCTCAGGACAGTGGATATAGTCATCTTCTCGCAGGTGAACTGGTTTCATTTTCTACAGTCACTGCCAAGCCATTGGTCGGTGAAACAAAGAGGGATCCCGAGAACGTAGGCCCTGATGCACCAAATGGAAGGTAGGTTTTTAGGAAGTCATAGTTTATTGACCTTTTCTAGCTGGATAGCAGCAATATCAACCCGACTTGATTTGTGTGTGTCTTACAAAACCTGAGTCATAAAAATAAAATGCAACCCAGTTACTTAAATGTTTAAGGTGTTTGTAATAATTTTTAAAAGTAACTGATTGGCCACATTTCATGCTAATGTTTTCTGTGATTTGGAGGTAGGAAATGGCAATCAGCTTACTAAAGGAAATATTATTTATGTCCAAGTAAACACTAATAGAAAGCTATTCTAGACACAATGGAATCAGTTATCAAGATCATTGTTAGCATGCTTAAGTACTTCTGGCATTCACTATAATATTTTGTCCATTTTTAAAAATTTATTATTTTTTTTAGATTTTATTTACTTGAGAGAGCAAGAGCTCGCCCATGAGAGAATGAGAGAGAGAGAGAGAGCACGTGCACAAGTGGAAGAGGGGAGCAGAAGGAGAGAGAGAAGCAGACTCCTCACTGAGCAAGGAGCCAGACACGGGGCTTGACCCCAGGACTCCGGGATCATGACCTGAGCTGAAGGCAGACGCTTAACCAACTGAGCCACCCAGGCATCGCAATATTTTGTCTATTTTATAAATTCAAAATCTCTAAATTCACTGAAGTCATGTTGATTCTTAATAAACTTAAACTTATTTGGACTTTGAGAAAAAGATATAATTTTCACCTTTTGTATTTGATTTAGCAAGCTATAGTTCACACAACTTTCACCTATACTGACGTCGCCTTCAGGAAAGATTTGAGAACTATTTTATTTTTATTATTCTTCACCACAGAAATCAAAATAAGACTCTAACTTGCTAATTTGCTAATTACTCTTTTTTTAGTTGATTATGAGTAAAATATACATATCTTAGACATAATTATCTCATGTTTAATCTTTACATCATTTCTTTCTAAGGCAATGGGCTTGCACTATGGTTATGAGAGGTACTTACACATCTGCTGAATTCATATTTAACAAAGTTCAGTCTATGCATTTATAACAAAGAAAGACAAGGCCAACTACTTAATTTTGGGGGTGCCCAGTAGAAAATTAAAGTGCGGGGCTCCAGCACCGAGTGAGGAAGTCAATCTCCCTTCCCATAGACCAGTGTCCTAAATGATGGTAGACAGAAGACTCCAAAGAGATTGGAACCTCCATGCCATCATATTGCACTTGGTACCTGAACTGGAGGTGGGCAAGGGGCCCCGCTGAGTCAGCCACTGAGTGCACCATGGTGCTACCAGCCTGGTTAAAGGTGGCTTCTTTTTTGCTTCGCCCCAAGATTCAGCAGGGTACACACTGCACCCCGATCCTCTCCTTGTCTGCATTCACAAAGCCATAGGGGAGGAGGGTAAAGGTGGAATACAGGCCTCCCCTACTGACATACCCAATTACCATACCAGGTAGAGAACAGTAGCAATGATGGGACAGGGACAGGGAGATGGAGCTGAAGGCCAGGCACGGGCCATGGGGCCAGGAGCAGATGGTTGAGAATCTATGTCAGAGATGTAAGAAATTGGAGGGACTTCACAGGAACTGAGACTCCCAAGCCCCAAACATGCATGTCCCTTGTCTCATCAGACTTCATTTCCAAAACACAAATTTTAAGATAAAATTATTAAGAATTTCATGACCTTGAATATAGAGCCTTAAACCCTAAGCACAAGACTGTTTTGAGTATGGGGGCCCTGAGCATTGGTCATAAGCACATGAAGCTGAACATCTGTGCCAGTGACATACTTGTATTCAAATTTCTTATTTTAGTTCATAATCATAAAAGAAGCTAAAATGTTGAATTTCACCTTCTAATTAAGCTGAAATGTTTTTTCATCTACCCTCACTTAATTAGTGAAAGTAATTAAAGCTGTTAAAAATGCTTGGTTGACCTAGCATTGGTTATGATTGCTATGTGAGGGAAAAAAAACAACAACCAGCATCTAAGCCTTTCATTAGCGCACTGGACTAAAGTCTTAGTCTGCAGATATTTAAACCAATTAAAGATAATATTAGCATTTGCCAATGATATCTACCTTTTTCAGATCCCATGTTTATCACAGCATTATTCACAATGGCCAAGATATGGAAACCCAAAAGCCCATCCTCATATGAATGAATAATAAAGAGGTGGTACATATAGACAATGGGATATTACCAGCTATGAGAAAGGAAGATACAGTCCCATTTTTGGCAACATACATGGAACTTGAGCACATTGTGCTAAGTGAGGTAAGTCAGAGAAAGAGAAGTACTGTATGATAACACTTATATGGAATCTAGAAAAATCAAACCTATAAAAAAATAGAAAACAAATCATGGTTACCAGGACATGAGCAGTGGGGTGATAAGAATGATGGTGTCTAAGGGTACAAACTTATAATGAATCGTAAATAAGCCATGGAGATCTAATGCACTGAATAATGAATACCGCCAATGATATTGTAATATAATTATGTAATGTGATGAATATTGCTTCATTGGCAATCATATTATAATATATAAATATATCAAAGTGACACACTGTACACCATAAATTCACAAAATGGAACAGGTCAAATTTACTTTGGGGAAATTTTTTTTTTAAATTTTTTTCTCTTTTTTAAAGAGAAAACCAGAGTTGAAGGTAGGGTGAAAAATGTAAAGATCCACTCCTCCTTAGAACTAGCTGAAGGCATTAACTGTGCTAGTCATTCTGACCACCTCTGAAACAAAGCACCAGACGGCTTCTGCAACCAGGCACAGATAGAGAAATGTAAGGCAATTGGAAGATTTTGTGCATAAAAGGAAATGTTTTTTTTAGAAAGTAAACAGACAATATTCTCTGAACAGGGTACTGGAGGGTAAAAATAGTAACGCTGGTACTGGGCAGAGCAACAAAATGGATTTATTTTCTGCCCCAGACTCTTCAGGGTTGCTAAGTTATTCTCCCAGTGTAAAAGCCTGCTAGGAAAGAAAAGTTTCAGTGACAGAATGTGCTGGTATACCACATTAACGAACAGGAAAAAGGAAAGATATTGCACACGAGACACACAACTGCACATGCTCTACCCAAGACAGGGTGTAGAAGGTGAAAATGAGAAGATGGAAAAGGAGAACGAGCAGGAAGATCATGTAACTGGAAACACCGGGTGTGAAATTAAGAATGAGTCTCGTGAACTTGCCCATCAATGGTTGTATTGCATTTCAAAGGCTCTATCACGTTACTCATGATCAGCTCTGAGCCTGATGATTTGTTGAGTCATAAATGATCATTAAGACCACTTTTGCCTTTATGTATTCCTTGCATCAATTTTCTGAAGAAAACAGGAAACTAAGAAAATAGAAGATTAAATTTGCTTCCTTATTCTTTTAGAACTTAATTTTTAAAGATTAAAAATCCAAAGCAAATTAAATATGTAATTGCATAAAATTCATGACTGGATTTGGTTTTATGTCAAATTTTGTAAGGATAAAACTTTGTGATGTGAACACAGACAATGAGTCTTAAATAACCATAAGTGGAAACCACATCTGCTATTGAATGCAGTCATTTTTTTTAAAAGATTTATTTTATTTAATTGAGACAGAGAGAGAGAGAGAGAATGAAAGGGGAGAGGTCAGAGGGAGAAGCAGGCTCCTCTCAGAGCAGGGAGCCCGATGCGGGACTCGATCCCGGGACTCCAGGATCATGACCTGAGCCGAAGGCAGTCGCTCAACCAACTGAGCCACCCAGGCGCCCGAATGCACAGTCATTTTAATGTAAAATCAGTTATAAAATTAAAGTTAAATGGTCAGTTCTTACTTATGGCATCTTAGTTATTTTGAATTAAAAGTGTCCTTATAGGGGCACCTGGGTGGCTCAGTCGATTAAGCATCTGCCTTCAGCTCAGGTCATGATCCCAGGGTCCTGGAATCTAGCCCGTTGGGTTCCCTGCTTAGTGGGGAGTCTGCTTCTCCCTTGTCCTCTGGCACTCCTCCCCCACCCCTGCTCATTATCACTCTCTCAAATAAATAAAATCTTTAAAAAAAAGTGTCCTTACAAATATTTAATCCAGAGTCCCCTAATAGTGATCATTTATACTCTTAAACATTCTGGTGAAGGGAATTCACTATCCACCCAGCAGTCTGCCTCACTTGGGTATCTCCAATTCTGACACACACCTCTAATGACGAACTGACCTTGGCCTCCTTGAAACTCTACTCCATGGTCTTGGCTCCACTTTCTGAAGTTCCACAGAATAAACCCAATTGTTTTCATATTTTCAGTGTCATTCCATTTTCATGCTTGTACCCCCAAACTTGTTAACTCAACTGCCAAGCCACCGTGGAAACAGTCCCACTTCTCTCCATCAACACCACCACCATTCCAGTCAGAGCTGCCATCATGTCTTGGTGGACAGCTGGACCTGCTTCCCCTCCTGCCCCCATTCCCTGCTGTCTGTTCTCCACAAAGCAGCCAGTATGACTTTGTTACAGAAGAAATTTTCCTATATCCCACCTATAAATAACCTTAAGTTTTCTCCTCAGTACTCAAGATAAAAATTCAAAACCCTTAACGTGGCCTATCAGACCTAGTCAATCTGGCCCCATCGGCCTCCCCAGGCCCTAATCATTCCTTGGCTATTCTCTCCCTGACTTAACATGCTACATCTCCAATTTCTTTTAGTTTCTCAAACTAATAAGCTCTATGCTGGTCTATGAAATGCTTTCTCTAGTCTTTACTATTTGAGAATTAGTGTTTGTTCAGGTCTCACATTATATGTTCTTTCTTCATAGAAACTTCCCAAAGTCCCTAGACTACGCCAAGTCCTTCTGGAATCACTCTTTGCTCCCTTCACCATTCTTCATCCAATTTATCATAATTTGTTTATATACTTTTATATACTTAATAATAGTAACACTACTATTATTTATAACAATATCTAACTTCATTGAGGGTTCACTAAGTGATGGGTACTGTGCTAAAAGCACTGAAAGCATTATCTTATTTAATCTTCAGAACAACCCCGTGAGCAGTTACTATTGCTATCCGTACATCACAGATGAGAAAAGGGTATAGGTGGAAGAGTAGGGATTAAAATCAGCTGATTCCAGAACCTATTGATGTTCTTAACCTTTCCACATGATGTTGGTACCTGACTCCACTGACTTGTTAGCCCCAGGCACATGGATACCAATAGCCAGGGAGCCTGTCAGAAGCATATTAAGGTCCTATTTGCTCAGTGCTACAAAATCAGAATAATGTCTCTGTACATTTTCTCTGTACCACCCTCCCCTGCTCTTTGTGGTGCTTAAATACCTATGAAAAGGAGAAAATAAATGAGTAAATCTGGTATTCTTGTCTTGACATCTCTGGAGACTTCTTGAATTTTTGAGGCACTTTCCAGAAAACAAATAGCAGAGAACAGGACCAAACTGTGGAGATGAGCAATTTAAATACATTTGTCTGGATTCATTAGCAACAGGGCATGATCTAATATATGCAGAATTCAGATTATTCAGAAAGGGGATTCAGCTCATTTCTCATAATATTAACAATGATAATTGCCGGTACTGCTTAAGATTTACCATTCACCAAGCTTTATGCTAAGTTATTTTCACAGTTACCTTGTATAATCATCACACCAGCCTTACTGGATGAGGGAAGAGAGATGCAGAAAGAAGAGTCAAATATATGTTCAGAGTCTGCAGTTAGTGAAACTCAGCCCCAGCTGGGCCTAGGCCTCTTAGAACTGTAGGACAGCATTGTGCTAAGCAAGGAAAGATTCAAGATATAGCCCTACAAACTGTGAGGAGTACCTATTAATGCAAAACGATGGGCTGGGAGGACAAAGGGAAGGGAATACATCTCTTATGTTCCATCAGAGGTGGTGTTAAGTGCCAGGATAGATACAGAACCAAATTTAAAGGGAATGGGGCAGGAGAATGGATAGATATTCTATCTGGGTGACTCTGGGATTTCTACAATAATAATAATGATTTGACTTAGCTCGATGGGGCAGGGAAGTAATCTTGAACCAACTTAGGAGTATGTGTTGGTATAGAAATAACAATCAGTCGGAAAACAAGTCATTTATTCATACAACCAGTATTTGTTAAGGGTTGCTCTTGTCCCAGGCACTCCCTGGGCACTGAAGATCTATGAAACAGACTGGAAAAGTCTCTGCTCTTGGTTCTTGTAGACTTTTCCTTCTGGTGGGAACAAGATAGGCAATAAAGCAACAGGTCTGCACACACACACACACACACACACACACACACACACACACACACACACGTGTCTAACATGTTGGGAAATGGGTGCTGCAAGCTTTATATAGCAGGCAAGGGGGCCAGAATGTGGAGAGGCTGTGAGGGCATCAGGGTGGGCTCTCTGATGATGGGAAATAAAAACAGAGACACAAAGGAAGTGGTGGCCTGTGCCATGCACGTACCAGAGGGAAGAGAAGTCTGGGAAAAGGGAAGAGAAGGACAAAGGGCCAGAGGAAGGTGCATGCCAGGATTCACAGGGAGCTCCGGGTGGCTAGCAGCGAGGGAGCAGAAGGGAAGAGGAAGGGAAGGGTGACAAGCCAGCTGGGACAAGCCTTGTGAGGTCAGAACTTTGCAAATGCAACAGGAAATGACTTTCATTAAACTACTATATTGATGGCTGGAGCACTTCTTTCTGACTTTCTTTGAAAAATTATTGTACAACCTTACATTAACAATTTAAAAATAGAAATGAAAAAGTGCCTATAATTTTATCATCTAACGTGGCCTTTTTCAGTTTCCTCTGTCCTTGTCTAGCCTTTTCTGACATTCATGTGTGTATTTACAGTTTTTATCATGTTACAAACAGCTCTAGATCCTGTTCGCTTTACTAAGCTTCTTATCATCTTTGTTTTACAGGTTGATACAAAGTCTTCTGAATAATCTTTCTAATGGCTGCATAATATTTCAAGTGCATATACCACTTCCTCTTGGACACACTTCAGTGGCTTCCAGATGGTCACCAGTACTGATGATGCACAAATACTTTTCTAGGTTTGGATTATTTGGGAGCCCTTCCTCTTCATGAATAATTTACACAGTAAATTTGTAGAGATGGTAGGTATTTCTTGATAATTCCTATGGGTTTGAAATTGTGAGAATGATTACCTGCTGATGGTATCTGTCACTTTCTCAGAGTAGATGCCTTCTGGCACCGGTTCATATACTGCCTCCACGATCTGCAAAACAGACAGACCAATGTGATGGACGTAAAGAGGCCATTAATATGTACAATACTTGGCCACAACATGAGAGCTACTCAATGAGCATTATAACCACGTGCAAATTTTAATCAGAAACAAAACATCCCAACAAATAAAAAATTAACATCAATTAAACAGCTCTTGAGCACAGATTGTATTCTTCAAGCTGAGTTAAAGTTAGCCTCAGATTCCCAATAAATGATGTGTAGGATAATATCAAGTGCAGATTGTAGGCAGTCCAAACCACAATTAAAAATAAAAGACCAAAAGTAATTTGATATATTTATTTGTATAATTTTCTATGATAAATGAAGACAATTATAGGGGGAATGTGCCATAGCACATGATGTATATTTAGAAGAAAGGGGAAAAAATGAACTAGATCATGTGGCCAATAAAACAATGTGCCTGCTTTTAATTGATGGTTTTATAAAAATCACAAATGTTCTATTTAGGAAGAAAAGGAATGGCATTTTTAGCAACACAAGACCCTTTTGTCTCCCAACAGTGCTTACTTTTGTAGCCAGGGAGAGCATGTTGGTGCTATAGAAGGGGGGATTCAGAGTAGCCATCTGATAAAGGATGCAGCCGGCCGCCCAGACATCAGCCTTCTCCCCATATGGCTCACTCTTCAGTACCTCAGGGCTAAATTAAAATAAGGGTGTTAATAGATACTGAAAAGGGGAGAAGAAATCAGCACAGAAAAAGAATCCAATTTTCAAGCAATAGTTGGAAAGATGAGAAAAAAAGAATTGAAACTCTTCCTCACTAATTCAAGTAAACGTATTATAAAAAGTATCTTTGAATTCTCCCAGACTCAGATGAATCAAGAAGCACAATCAAGCAATTCCATTTTAAGCACTAAATATCAATGAACCATAACAATATTGCCTATTAAATATCCAAAGAAGCTCTTTATTTCCAGAAACAATTACCCTTCTGTGGTAGATGGAATTGTTGGCCCCAGTTCTTTACTATTCTGGAGATTTTGTGCATCTCACTCTTACAATGGCCTCTTGGTGGATGATATCCATTACCCATCCATGCCTCTGGTTTTGTTTTATGTTGCTTTGGCCAATGGAATATGGAAATGTCAGTGAACCAGACCAGAGCCTTTGTCTTAACAAATATTGAGTGCTTTCATTTGTCCTTCTAGGAAATTCTGTCCATTACCAAGAGAACATATCCCAGTGACTGCTATCCCACGAGCCTGGGTCAGCAGTAGATACATGGAGAAGTTCTAACCTAGGCAATGCATAAACCTTCAGCCTGAAGAAGAACTTGCCCAGAAGACCCAGACCTGTGAGTCTGACAATAAATGCTTATTGTTGAATGCCATTGAAATTTTTGTGATTTGTTAATCAGCATTATTATAGGAAAAACTGACTGATACAGTCCCCTCCTCTTTGCTATTCAACTCTAGCCCATAAAGCAGGAAGAAGACAAAATTTAAATCTGTTGCAGAAAATGACAACAACCATCATGTTCATATCTTCTGAAATTGCCTTTCCAATCTGGACATGGATGCGGTCAGCTTTTAAATAAACTTAAGCTGTGAGAATTTATAGGTTTGACTTTTTTTTTCTTTTTCTTTTTAATGTGGAAGTGAGTGCAGTTCCCCTGGATATTTTGGAGTAATAGAAGTTTCCTCTATCATATTTGTAGAATGAAACTCAGCAGAGGGTTGAAACCATTTAATACTCACGCATCCTAAATTAAGTAGTTCAGCAACTCAGTTCTATGACGTATTTAGGACTGTTCTCAGCCCTCTACATAAATAAAGTAGGGAATAAGGGTTAACTTTGATGGTGGATTAAGATATAAAGAAACTGACAAATTGATATTAGAACAGAGTAGACATAAATCAATGTTGACTCTCAAGAATAATCAAGGAATTGCTATTTTTGTGAGATTATGAAGAATTCCTGGTTTTAGATTTACATTATGTGCTTACAGAGGAAAGTATGATTTCTAGGTCTCTCACTTGAGCATTTTCATTTTTGGTATTTTGAGTTCAATAATATGGCAATGGGGGAACTGGGAATGAAATTTCTAGAGCTCTGCTTTTTCTAACTGTATAAAAAAGTGTCTCCTGTTACCACCCGGTCAACTGTTCACATTTTAAAAATGCCTTAACAAGAAATAATATCCCGCAACAGAAAAAAAATGTCTTTGTTTCCCCACAGGCAAATTTCTCAGGTTTTAATCTACAGAGAACTCAGAGAATTTGTTTCATATTTCCAAAAGCTCATGAAGCAGATGCTATGAGTGTTCTACCCATTTCCCCTCAGACCCTTTTTCCATTTCCTGTTCCTGGTGTGCTTTCACTCTCAACAGCCAGCATCTGTATTTCTTTGGAAGAGAGCTTTCATTTCTTCTGAAAAACTAATTACTCAGCCTGGGAGAAAACACTTGTAACAACAGAGTTTACTCAGTTGATTGTTCTTATCACTTTACTTCCTCTTCCTTCTCACTGGAGACCATAAACTCCTCTTATTCCCATAGGTGTGCCCCTTTGCACTGTGTCTTTGTAGCTCCCATCAAGTGATGGAGTCTATTTCTCTACCTCTTGAATCTGGACTTGATATGACTTGCTTTGGCCAAGAAGATACCAACAAAAGTGATACAAGGAGAGACTTAGAAAGTAACATTATTATTATCTGGGGCTTTCTCTTCCTTCCTGCTCTTGAAAACCCTACGAACAGAATCAGGTGATTCAGCCCAGGTCTGCCTGCTGGATGATGATAATATATGACTCAATTACCTCCACCACCACTACCCATAGACAGTCAGCCATACGACATGTGGGTGAAGCCATTGAAAACCAGGTGACCACAATGTATACTGAGCTCAGCCAATACTCTGATCAGCAATCTTCACTAGGACCAGCCCAATTCGCCAACACACAGTGTATTGATTAAAAAAAAAAAAAAAAAAAAAAAGTCTATTGTATTAAGCCACTGAGTTCTGAGGCAGTTTGTCAAAGTTAATGGATATAATAGCTCTCATCAGATTTTTAAAGCTGTGCCTGAGCCCCTGAGAAAAGACCAAGAATTACTTCTCTGAAAAAGAATAAGGAAGGGAAATTAAAGACAAACAATGCAGTTGTCGACTGACACTTTTCTACCAGGGTAAAACTTCAACTATCCTCTAAGGTAAGAATTTCATAATTACAACCAAAAGCAATGACAAACAGAACACAGGGTCTGATGTCTAGAAGCCACAACAAAATGTTCTGTTAGGGTCAGAATTGTGTCCCCCCAAAATTCATATGTTGAAGTCCCCATCCCACTATTTCAGAATGTGACCTTACTTTAAAGTAAGTTTGGAATGAGAGGATTAAGTTACGATGATGCCACAATGATGGGCCCTAATCCAATATGACTGGTGTCCTTACAAGAAGAGGAAGACACCATGAGCGTGCATATACAGAGGAACAACCATGTGAAGATGCAACAAAAGAGGGCAGAATCCTGGCATTTATAAGCCAAAGGAGACAGGCCTCAAGGGCGACTAAACTGGCCTACATTTTGATCTTGGACTTCCAGCCTTTGGAACTGTGAGAAATAAATTTAAGCCACCTGGTCTATGGTATTTTGTTATGGCAGCCTTAGAAAACTAACGCAGGTTCTATGAGAAAACCTACTCGTGTTTTTTCACCTTCAAAAGAGCCCAACCTTTGGGAAATATGGCTAAAGTCAATGATTCAATCACAACTTATAAATATCATATAAGTTTTTTTGTGGTTATTATTTAGAAAACCCGTGTAAAATAATTGGTCGTCTTTCCTATTTTACTGCTTAAGGTGAGCCCAACCACATTTAGAAAAATACAGAGATTTATAGCCAGCAATGCTTCATTTAAAGGAAAGAAGTTAAATAGAATACACACACAGAATTTACAATGGGTTTTCTTTTTTCCAAACAAAAACATTATTCTGTATTTTAAAAATGGTTATTCCTATGTGATCCAATTATCTAACATCTTTTAGTGATAAATTAACACAACTTAGGCGATATTAAACAAAAATAGGGGCTTTTCTGGCAAAGGTTAAAATGTTTACAATTAAGTGTGTAAAAATTACAGCCACTGTCAGTTATACATCAATAAGAAAGTATTTATTTTTATTATTGCTGATCTAAAAATACAACATGGTAACTATGGTTAATAATAATGTATTATATACTTGAAATTTGTTAAAAGCAGATCACAAGTATTCTCACCACACACACAAAGAGGTAACTATGTAACTGAATTTAAATTAAATAAAATTTAAAAAGAAGTGACTATGTGAGGTGATAGATATGTTACTTAGCTTGACTGCAGTAATTATTTCACAATATGTAAGTACACTGAAACATCAAATTGTACACCTTAACTATATACAATTTTTAACTGTTAATAATTCCTTAACAGAGCTGGAAAAAAATTTAAGTGAAGCCAGGGGTAGTAAAGAGTTAAGTGGATGGTAAGGAACAATATGTATTTACTATAAATATTTTAATAAATAAGTAAACATAACTCATAATCAGTAGCCTTTGAGATGGAGCTGGACACTAAACATGACCTCTGCTTTACAAAGTCATAAATTATTGATAGTGAAAATAAGGTAGAAGAAAAGATGAGGTTGGAAGGATGCTTAATCTAATTTTTTAAAAAGATAAACTTTTTGTTTAGATCTTAAAATTCTACCACTAACCCTTCACTGATATATAAACAATTAAGTTGCTAATTGCCAAGGATTCTTACTTACTAAGTGAGGTAAACAAGAACAACAGTGGACCTTGATGCTTTTTAAAACACTTAAAATATGAATATTTTGATAACTCTTACGTAATTTAACAATATGATGATTTATATAAGTTTGGAGGGGGGATTTTTTTTTCCTTTAAACAGACCAAGGTAAATGAAATTAGATAACAGATGTTAAAAGGTTTTTGTGTATAGGTAAGTATATTCCTCTTTCCTGCAATCTTCATATTATCATGTTTGGTAAGTTTTGATTATTGGACTCACTCCCGCATGTGTACTAAAATTAGAATGATGGAGTGAAGATTAGCCTGATATCTGCACAAGGATGACATGCAAATTTGTGAAGCATTCCATGCTTTGGAAACTGTAAGATGATAGGAAAAAGGTACTGTACATTAAGACTATCTTCTAGTCAATAAAGTTGTTTCCTCTCAGGGTAATGAGTAAAAATTCTGATCCTGCTATATATCTATCCTGGAATTAGCAGATAGCAAAAGCCAGACCTCTAACTGTTGGAGAGGGAGTCTATAGGTAAGCAAGGAAAAAAGTAGGTTAGATGTACTCTACCAGGGGTATTAAAATAGAGTTGGAGACAACACCCTGAACTCATGTTCAGCCTATTATTGATACCTATGTTTGCATATAAAAATAGTTCAGACACCTGTATATACACAAGTTAGCATACACATGTATCTCCTTGCTCTGACAGCTAAAAAGGCCTGGAAATGACAACATCCCAGTAGCACTGAGCACTCTCAGCACCACCGGATCTTGGTTCTTTCTTTCTCTCTCTTTTCTTCTTTCAAGAGAAAGAACACATGAGTGTTGGGAGGGACAGACAGAGAGAGAGGCAGAGAGAGAATCCCAAGCAGGCTCCATGCCCAGAGCAGAGCCCAACAAGGGGCTCCATCTTTGCAACCCTGAGATCATGACCTGAGCTGAAATCAAGAGTCATACGCTTAACCAACTGAGCCACCCAGGTGCCCCCAGATCTTGGTTTTTAATACCATTCTCTAATAAAAAGAATCAGAACTCCTTAGAGAAATGCCTGATTCTAGGACTGGGGGCAGGATATATATACTAAATGAGCCTGGAGCATCTTGTATTGCCAAGAAGTTAGTGTTCAAAAGAAGGAAAAAAAAAAACTTATAATGATAAGGTTACGTCAAAGGGACACAGAACACAACCTAAAGAGCTCCCAGTGACCGAACATGGGGCAATTTAAGCAGCAAAATAAATAGAATAGTGTATTAGTCAATTCAAGGTATCATAACAAAAGACCATAGATGGAATATCTTAAGCAAGAATAAACAGGAATTTGTTTCTCACAATTCGGAAAGCTGGGAAGTCTAAGATCAAGGTATCAGCCAATTCTGTCCCCCCATAAGGGCCCTCTTCCTGACCTGAAGATGGCCACCTTCCTGCTGTACCCTCATGTGACTGGGAGGGGGAGGAAGGACTGTGCTGGGGGTGACTGATCTTATAAGAGCACCTCACGAAGGCCCCATATTCCTGATCTCATCTAAACTAATTACTTGAGAAAGCCCATCTCCAAACACTATCACAGGACCTTGAGAGAACTAGTTTTCACCTAAAGCCAGGAGGTGAAGTTTCAGAGGAGAGACTAAGAGGAGAGTGCTAATCTGAGAAAACATTCCAGGGGGTTGAAGTAAAAGAGCAGGGCAGAGGGGAAGGAATGGTGGTCAATGACAGCCAGTGGAGAAGAGACCCAGGGCATGGTCAGGGATAACAGCCCTCGAATCCTCTCTGACAGTAGTGGGTCAGAGAGGGTCCCACTGGGGCCTTGAGCTGGGTCCTTGAGCCTAGTCTCTCCTGCTCTATGCCACCCTCTCAAGTCAACCATTCAAGTGACCTTCCCCTAAGAGAAAGCTGATCTTTTCACCACTTTCAGAGAACAGATCATGTTTTGCCATTGTCTTGTGAGTCTCAATCATTAAAAACCACAAAAACAAATGTAAAATGTAAAATCCCTCCTTGATCCTAAGTCCTCCTGTGAGTACGACTTTTTTCTTCATTGTCAAGCAAAGTCTTTTAAAAGAGTAATTGCTGTTGGCCCTCTTCACTTCCTCACCCACCATCCATCATTCAACCCAACTCCAGTCCAGCGTCTATTCCTACCTTGCCATTGATAGGGCTTCTGCTTAGAGCACCAGTGGATTACTAATTGGCTCCCTTCTTTTAGGTGACTTCCCTGAAATTTTTGACACTATCAACTGAAACATACTTGTTGAGACATTATTTTCTTCATTTATTCAATAAATGAACAATAAATAAACAATAAATTAATAAACAATAAATGAATGAAGTATCAAGCACTGTTCTACTTGCTTAGAATACATCAACAAAGGCACTTGCCCTCATGAAGCTTAGCTTCCAGTAAGAAACAGGGGGCAGGGAAGAAAAAAAGCACAGCTATTAAAAAGTAAATCACATTACATAATGTTTTAGTAGTTGATAAATGCTCTAGGAAATAGAAAACTTGGATTAGAAAAAAGAGGCCAGGAGTGGATGGGGGGAGGCAGGCCTCAACATTAGAAAGGTAGTCCCTTCCATCCTCTCAGTTGCCATATAATGGCACTTTTTTTTTCACCCAGGTGTTATCACGTTTTTCTTCTCACTCTTCATTCTCTCCTTGGATAATTTCTTTCACACCCAAGGCTTCCATTAAAACCATATGTGGACAATTCCCAGATCTAATCAACATCCACATGACCCTCAGGCACACATACCTCATCATGCGGTAGCTCCCCTCTGCCCTGCCACTGATTCTTAGGATAAAGTCCTGGACTCTGAATGAGTTGCCTATTTTACCAACCAGAGCTGTGAACCCAACCAATGTCAATAACCCTCACTCTTTCTGGAGTTTGTTTTTTTTTGGGGTGGGGGGTGTTGCAGAGGAAGAGAGAGAATCTGAAGCAGGCTCCATACTCAGTGTGAAGCCCTACTTGGGCCTGATTTCAAAACCCTGGGCTCATGACCCATGCTGAAATCAGGAGTTGGTCACTTAACCAACTGAGCCATCCAGGTGCCCCTCTTGAATTTTAAGGGCTGCTTCTGAGGTATAGCAAAAGGGCCAAGGCATCTCTGTAAACAAAGGCTAGAGATTCTGTACCAGGGAGATAGTCAGCCCCAGGGAGCCATCTTAAAACCTGGGGTCTGCTTTCTTCATAATTCCCAGTGGGACCTGGGACTATTTTTGCCCCAACATTACCTCCTGAGGCAAACACTTCTTTTTATTTTTCTACTTCCATCTCTGCTTCCATTTGCACTTCAAACAATCCTTTGGTTTTTAAAGATGTGTGTGTGTGTGTGTGTGTGTGTGTGTGTGTGTGCACATCCACGCATCCATGCACATTTGTAGGGGCATGGGAACTTTTTCTTAATCTGAGAGACTCAGGGCTGGCTACTCTGTGTCCCATTGAACGTTTCTCATCTCAAGAGCCAATGTTTCCACAGCATCTGCCACTTCAGATTTATCCCCAGTTCCTGGTGTGTCCACCATTATCACACTAGTGACCTGTAGATAAACTTAACCTGTCAAATGCTAGTACTTGCCACAGAAGATAAACTTACAATATGTGACAGGTGTGAGTTCATAAGAATGAGCTTATATACAGCACTAATGAGCAGAAAGAAATTCTAGAGTTGAGGGAGATTCATTTATTGAAGGGCATGTGAAATTGGAGAAGAAATTAGAATTTTTAGAGAAATTGAAAAGCTATTATTGAGAAAGTATCTCATTGGCAAGATAATGATGTCGTATCTTAGAAGTGGTGTTGGGAGACATCATAAAAGAAAATTTTGCCTAACAAATATTAGAAATTACTAATAAAAGAATCTTGAGTTGTTTAGGACACAGTTAAGGCTAAATGTTTAGAGATAAGTTTCTATTATTGAAATAATTCACCCAATAATATTTGCTTCACTGGGTAAGGATAGAACATGATTTTTGCTTCCCACTGCAATATATTAATTCTAAGTCTATTTAGAAAGTACATTTAGTTCTCAAGTTCTGGCTATCAAACTTTCATCTCCCTAGACTGCCTTAAAGAAGAAGGAGAAAGAGAATGAATTTATCCTTGTTAAGTGAAAAAGAAACAAAAATGTAAATTTTAAAAGAATATAAACTATCTGGGAACACAAGATTCACTATTTGCTCACTCAAGAGGCAAAAGTCCCTGTGAATTCATGAGAATAAAAATCTGACCTGAAGTGACATAATTAAATGTATAGGCCAATAATTATAGTTTGTTGAGACTGAAAGAGAAATTATTCTCTACCTTAGAATGATTCAACATAGAATGTTCAGCAGTAACAGGATGGATAAAGTGCAGACATCCACACAAGTACGTGTGTGTGTGTGTGTGTGTGTGTGTGTGTGTACGTACATGTCGGCACATGTTTATGATTGCTAGAGGTGGGTAAAATGTTGCTGAGAAATATCTCATCGCTATGGTGGGATGGGAATCAATGAGGATAAATGGAAATGAGGAAAGCTGGGAGAACCCAGATGAAGTAAGTGGCTAGGGGCATTTTCTGGAGAATGAGGAATGTGATACTCAGATACTCAATGAGATAAGCAGAGTTTAGCAAAAAACACTCTGGGCAGAACAATGAATGCATTTGCAAGATCCTTCCATGTTCTGATTTTTTTTCGATGAGACCCTACTTATTAAGTCCCTGCAGGCATAGACAGAATATGGTCTAGTCCCTCAGAGCCACAGGAGTGAAAAGGCATTCTCATCAGCCCAGTGTGTTTCCCACTATGCATGGGTGAAGGGAGTGAGCTGAAGGGGAGACAGAGACGCGGGGGAGCCGCCACTAATGCGACGGCCAAGGAAACTGGGAGAAAAGGAATTCTGAAGGACTGACTGGAGGTGAGAAGGAGAATTAGGGACGGGAAAACCCCTCAGTTCCAGGCTCCCAAGTGTGGCTTGAATAATGGGGTGGGAATCAGTATCATTACCATAGATACAGGGGGAGCAGGTGTGGGAGAAGAAACTAGATCAGTTTAGAACATATTAATTCATGCCTATGAGGTCTACAGTTGAGGATAGCCAATAGGTAATATCATTCTGGATATTAACAGTCACTTAAAGTCTTATCCTTAGAGGTTCTGAACCCTGGTATCATGGAAATGTTCTCAGTTCATAGAACCCTGCCACCATTAAGCAGATAAACAGATTTGACATCTAAACAGTTCCAATACTGTTCTAAATACAAACTTCGTATAGAGAGGAAAGAGAATTGGATGACATATTTAAGAACAATGGAATAATATTCTATGCCTGAAAAAAACTGGCTTTACCTTTATCACAAATTTTAGGGTCTGCCGGCTCCTAAGCTGCATCCAGGATTGGCAGTTTTAGCTAATAAAAATCCAAGACATTCCATTAAATTTGAACTACTAAAATAATTCAATATTTGGGACAAATTTATACTAAAAAAATACAATACCTGGGACACAAACTGAAAAACTACTTGTTGTTTATCTGAAATTCAAATTTCATTTGGCATCCTGTATTTTATCTGGCAACCCTAGTTGCAATGTTATTTGTGTACTCTCCGTTGTTAGTGTTCAAGTCATCCTTCTTATAGAAAGGCATACAAAAAGCTATTTACATACTAAGTATGGTTTTCTTCGCTTACTTTATAAAAATAATGAAAGCAGTGTATTTATATAGGCATTTGGGACATTTCTCAAAAAGTGCCACATTTTTCCCGTGTTGCATGAAGACATGTATTAATGTGTCTTAACACCAATGAAATCAATGATTAGAAAGTTCTTTTTAAAGTACAAAACACAGGGGCGCCTGGGTGGCTCAGTGGGTTGGGGCCTCTGCCTTCGGCTCAGGTCATGATTTCAGGGTCCTGGGATCAAGCCCTGCATTGGGCTCTCTGCTCGGCGGGGAGCCTGCTTCCCCCTCTCTCTCTGCCTGCCTCTCTGCCTACTTGTGATCGCTCTCTCTCTGTCAAAAGAATAAATAAAATCTTTAAAAAAAATAAAATAAAGTACAAAACACATATGAATATATAAAATGTTAAATCCAGGCCCAATGAGCATATCTTATCTATAAATGATTTAGTTAAATAATAAATACACTGGACTATGATTCATCATAATAGCCTCATTAGTTCCAAGGTTGAGGTAGGCCAGGACTGGTTTAGATGCCAAACCTTCGCATTGAGTCACCTGCCTCCTGTGGATTGGGTTCAGGGAGATGTATGATTTAGGCCCCTAGGCAGCATTTTATAAGCTAGAATGGCAAGACACTCATTGGGTATCTTTATCAATATATTTTCCATGAATGAGTGGTAATGATTCTTAAAACTAAAACTGACCCATCATTTTACTGACTAATGCAATACTTCTTTAAACCAGGGAAGCATTTATATGTAATGTATCTAAAACTCAATATAGTACAAAGATTAAGTAGATTGAGGCTGTCTTATGCAAAATAGGACATATGGATAGGAGTACGGATGTCGATCTGCCTTTAACTGATGTGATGTTTTAACTGGAAAATGCAAAGTTAAGTTAGACTCAATTTTCATCTCCCCACAGACACTGCCCAGGTATACAACTGATTTCAGATCATTTTATATGACATTGCAATTTACTGCAGTGCAGAATCTGTTCATGAGACATTTATGTGCAAGTATCATGAAAAATCCTACGTGTTGTACAAATGCGAAGTGCCATCATCATCATCATCGTTCTTTATTATATAGGGAAATCCAGGGCGCCTGGGTGGCTCAGTGGGTTAAAGCCTCTGCCTTCGGCCCAGGTCATGATCTCAGGGTGCTGGGATCGAGCCCCGCATCGGGCTCTCTGCTCGGCAGGAGCCTGCTTCCCCCACTCTCTCTGCCTGCCCCTCTGACTACGTGTGTTCTCTCTCTCTCTGTGTCAAATAAATAAATAAAATCTTTAAAAAAATATATAGGGAAACCTGGCACCTTTCTTGAAGACTGTGTCAATAAGTTAGGGGGAAAAACAGGCATCCCAGCAGAGGTGGTAGTGAAGATGGGACTGTCATATTTCTGAATCCTGAAGACAGATATCTAACTGGACAACCAAACGCCTTGATCTTTGGTCCATTCAAGTCAAAGTCAAACAGGCCAAGAACTTTTCCCGCTCTCAGTGAAAAAACTTGGTAGTGCTGACCATGCTGCCAGGCTATCTTTTCCACCAGGTCCATTTTGAGAAAAGTGTGTGTGATCTCGAAACACTAGTGGCGACCTACTCTTACCCTATTGCAGCTATGCCAACCTCCCTCCAGATCTTTGCTCCTAGTTCATGGCAACACTTATCTAGTGTGGTTTACTCCCTCCAGCCCTAAGCAGCCTTTACTATATATATCAAGTTCTACCTATTGCGTGAAACCTTCTCTTACTAAGCCAGCAAACACGGATGGCCTGACACCAAATTGAAAAAACACTACAGCCCATACTCTGCCCTAAACATACTTTCATTGACTCAGCAAATATGCATTGAATACCTACTATGTGCCAGGCACTGCTGTAGATGTTGAGACATAGCAGTGAGTGAAACACTTCAAAAAATCCCTGGCCTCATGACATTTACGTCATGCTAAGGGAGACAATGAATATATAAGTAAATAAATGCAAATTTATTAAGTGCTTTCAAGAATATCGATGTTATTTAAAAGTAAAAGTATATTTCATGAGTTAGCATTTAACTGTTCTGTGGCATCAAGCAGCTATTTGACCTTTGGAGGGTCTCAATTTTTTCATCTCTATAAGAGAGATTTGTAAGATCTATTCCTGTTTTAAAATGCTGTGTTCATCAATTAAGGTTTAAAAACATCTTAATGGGGCGCCTGGGTGGCTCAGTGAGTTAAAGCCTCTGCCTTCGGCTCAGGTCATGATCCTGGAGTCCTGGGATCGGACCCCGTATCAGGCTCTCTGCTCAGGGGGGAGCCTGCTTCCCCCTCTCTCTCTGTCTGCCTCTCTGCCTACTTGTGATCTCTGTCAAATAAATGAGTGAAATCTTTAAAAAAAAAAAAATCTTAATGACAGATACATACACAGTTTTATAAGGAAGATTGAACTTGTTTTTCAGTATGACCTAAACATTAGGGATAGAGTCAACATTATGTTCAAAATTAGAGTGCTTGCTACTCAGAAACAAATCTATGGGCAAATAATTTTTGATGATATATTACTTTTGCTACACTACTAAAACCCGTTTTTTATTTAAGATTTTTAAACAAAACAAAGGATTTTTTTTAATTCTGAAAGAAAAATAGCACATATTTCAAAGTCACTTTTAAGAATTCATTCTTTAAAAAAAAAGTTTTTATTTATTTACTTGACAAAGTGTAGGGATAGAAAGCACAAGCAGGGGGGGATGGCAGGCAGAAGCACGCTCCCCGCTGAGCAGATAGTGGGATCGTGACCTGAACCAAAGGCACATGCTTGCTTAACAGGCTGAGCCACCCAGGCACCCTAAGAATTCATCCTTTTTAATTGCAGATGCCTTGGACTGAATCCTCATTGTATTTCCTCATAAAATGTTGAGCAAATAGATCCTAAATCTGTAATCTTATGTGACTAAAGAAGAAGCAAAGCATTCCTCTTTCATCTCTTAAACAGAAGTTCTGTAACTCTGAGTATATGCAAAACCTTTGCCATGGCTTTTGTCAGCCTTTTCATGATTGATTTCCCTCTATCTCCCTGTTCTTGGTAAGTAAATCATTTGCTAAACCCCAACAAAGAAAGCTATCAATAACAACAGATTCACTGTGATTTGGGGAGTACAGAAAAGCCCCCTTCACCGATCCCCCTCCAGTAACTTCCCAGAGGCCAATGTCTGCATCTCACAATTAGTAATCTCTCCTGTGTTACATTGTAGATGTTCCCAGGAAATTGATAAGGAGAAATGAGAGAGAAAAGATGAAAACACAGGGAATCAATGGCCATAGTACTGATAAACTGGCTGACAATGAGCTAAAGAACAACAGCCTGAAGTACGGGGCTCAAGGTCACATGGGAAGCATATCTATACTACAGTTCCTAAACTTAGAGTAGGAAATGAAAACAGAGTAGAGGAATACAGTAGGAAAAGATTCCAAAGAGAAAGGGAGACAGAATTAAGTCACATGTTCTGACAACTGCTCTTTGCTGACTGTAATTCTGATATGATGAAACTGCTTTCCTTCATACATGGTTTTGCTGACATTCTGCTCTGCCATAATTGGTTATTGTCTCTATTAACCTGACTAAAATTAAGGTTTAAAATAAAAGCAATTGTCCACTGTATAACTCCTAGATTTCTGTGTAAAAGCTAAAGAATAAGGGTCCCTTTTTACCACCATTTTATTCACACTAAGTTGCTAATTTTCTTCCTCCTATAAGCAAGGAGCTAAATGGTCTATCTAAACTTTTTTCTTATTCAAGTCACTGAAATGCAAGGCAGGCAGCTTTTACTTTCTTTAGAAGCATCAACCTTGAAAATTTCCATATTCCCAACTCCCAACACCATTGAAACTAATTTTAACAATCTGAAACATTTATAAAAATAATCCCTTCTTCTCCCTTTTATACACAGTAACCACAGATATTCAAAACAGGAAGAAATAAAGCACTTCATTCAGTACCAAATTCATTCTGTTCCATTTAGGAATTAACTGTTATCTCTGTAGTCCATGGAAGGCTAGCTCTTTATGGAGAAAATAAATCAATTTAGCAATGAACCTGGTGTGGCTGAATGGAATGACACCGTGACACTGTGGGATTGTGGAAAATTAGCTATCTTCCTTGTCCTTTGTTTCCTTCCCAATATAACAGGAAAATGACCTGTCAAGTATGTTAGGAAGATTGCTAAATGCAACACATTTTTAAAATATAAGGTACAGGGATACCATATTCACTCAAATAATTTTCACTCCTCTCTTTTCCTCAAATGTTGGCAGTTTAAATAGGGGAAAGGGAGAAACGGAAACAGAAAAAGTAAAATAAGGATTCTACTTTGCTTTGTTACCACATTTAGAGATTGTCATCTTAATTTATCAACACTGAAAGATTCAATGCTTTTAAGTTGATTACTCAATCTGTTTCCTTTACTTTTTCAAATTTATGAAAAGAATAAACTAACAAGCTTTGTGAATGGGTTGTCTAGGAAAACAGGTCATACTCAAAAGGAGGGCTCTTAATCGTCGATGAAAAGACAAAGAATTCCAAACAGAGTCATTACAAATTCAATGCAACAAGAAATAATAAAAGTGACTGAGGGTCAAAACAAAAATGATAATTTATAATACTAATATGAAACAAAGGAAACACTTGGGACAAGCAAACAAAAAAAGCATTTAGTACAATGATAGCCACTTGTCACTGATGAAAGGTAAAATTGAAAATAAAGATTCATGAACCATAACATATTTGCACTAAATTGAATAAAAATCAACAAAATAGGAACTGTTATAAATATAAAGACCACTATTATGGAAAGATGTGTGCCCCCCCAAATTCATTATGTTGTGATCACAACCCTAAATGGGATGGTATTAAGGGAAGGGGGCCTTTGGGAGGTGGTTCAGACATAAAGTCAGAGTCCTCATGAATGGGATTGAAGAAAACTAGCATGACCTTTTAAAGAAACCCCAGAAAGCTCTCTTGCCCTTCAACGTATGTTGGATACAGTAAGAAAATAGCCCTCTGTGAACCAAGAAGCAAGCCTGACCAGACGCCAGATCTGCCAGTGCCTTGATCTTGGATTTCACAGCCTATATAACTGTGAGATATAAATTTCTGTTGTTTATAAACCACCTAGTCCGTGGCATTCTCTTACAAGCCTGAACTAAGATACCACTAAATTAAAAAACAAACAAAACACAATAGTAGATGGAAATTTTTATACACCAATTTATCAGTGACATAAATAACGATATAGAAGATCTGAATAATGTGTCAATAAATATAGTCAGATAAACATACATTGAGCTCTGTGACCTAAAAATAAAATACAATCTCTTCAAAGAATCTACAAAACTTGCATAAACTTTACTACATTTCATGTGTAGCAGACTAATCCCTTGGAGACTTGCCAATGAAGCACTTTTACTGGTAAGCATGCCCTTGTATACTTCTTTCATACATTATTGCTGGGCTTGGCCATGTGACTGGCATTAGCCAATGAGACATTAGCAAGTGTTATGCTAACAGATGTTTGGTAAGTCTTATACATGGAGGCTATATTTTTGTAACTCTAACTCTTGAGATACTCCCTCTCAGCTCTCAGCCACTGTAATGTAGGAAACAAAGCCTGATGTAGCCATGTAAAGAGAACACATGGAAATAAACAAGGACCCAGCCAGTAGCCCCAGGTGAGCTCCCAGCAAATGGCCAGTACTAACTATCATTGGAGGTGATTTTTCCTGCCCTAGTTGAGCTGTCCAGTTCATGCAGCAGGGAGCAGATATAAGCTATTCTCAAAGCCCTGACCAATTTGTAGAATTTGAACAAATAACTATTTTTGTATCAATTCACCCATCTGGGGGTGAATGACTCTCTGAATCATCAGAGTATAAAGAATTTCTTAACTTATTCTGAAAAACTGTATATAAGGTATATTCTATGATGTAATAAAATCAAATAAAAAAATAAGCTTCAAACAAAGAAAAAGCCCCAAAACATTTAAATACAAAAAAAACCCTCATTTTATAGGTTACTTATAAATGAAAGAGATCAAATTTTAAAAATGATTTAAGAAAATACAGACAATGAGAAATGATACACACAAAAACTAATAAAATCAATACACATAAAGGACTGAAGTTATACAAAGTATGTTCATCAATCACACTGCAATGAAACTAAATAGCATTAACAGAAGGAAATTTGGGAAATACATAAACCTGTGAAAATTAAACAACACACTCTTAAATAACCAATAGATGAAAAAAGTTAAAAGGATAGCTGGAAATACCTTGAGATGAATGAAAACAAAAATGAAAAATAGTAAAACATATGGGATATCCCTATATCAGTGCTTACAGGGGAATTTACAACTATAAATGCTTATATATCAAGAAAAGAAAGATCTTAAAAATATTTCCTAACCTACTACCCTAAGAAATTAGAAAAAGAGGAAACTAAACCCCAAGCAAGGAAAAAAGATAGTAATAAAGACTAATGCAGAAATAGGCAAACTAGAGAATAGAAAAACAATAGAGAAAAGGAATAAAAACAATAGTTGGTTATTTTAAAAATAAACAAAATTGACAATCTTTAGCTAGATGGACCAAGAAAAAAATGAAAGAGAAGACTCAAATTACTAAAATTAGGAATGAAAGAGGAAACACTACTGTTGGCCTTAAAGAAGTAAAAAAAAAAAAAAAAAAAGGGTGGGAGGGATAATAAGAACAATTGTACCAAATTAGATGACCTAGAGGGAATGGAAAAATTACTAGACACACACAAAAATACCAAAATTGACTGAAGGAGAAAAAAGGAAATCTGAACAGAACAATAACAAAAAATTGAATTAATAATCAAAAACTTCCCGCAAGGGAAAACTCAGGACCAGGTGACTTCACTGGTGAATTCTACCAATGTGTAAAGAAGGAATAGTGATCATTCACAAATTGTACCAAGAAACAGAAGAGGAAGGAACACTCTGTAACTCATTCAAAGAGGACAGTATTACCATGATACCAAAATCAAAGGCATAATAAAACTACAGACCGATATCTCTTATGAATATAGATATAAAAACTTCAACAAGACATTAGCACATCAATGTGGATGGAACTGGAGGGTATTATGCAATGAAAATAAGTCAATCAGAGAAAGACAACTATCATATGGTTTCAGTCATGTGGAATATAAGAAACAGTGCAGAGGGTTATAGGGGAAGGGAGAGAAAACTGAAAGGGAAGAAATCAGAGTGAGACAAACCATGAGAGACTCATTACTATAGGAAGCAAACTGAGGGATGCTGGAGGGGAAGTGGGTGGGAGGATGGGGTAACTGAGTGACAGGCATAAAGGAAGGCACTTGATATGATGAGTACTGGGTGTTACATACAACTGATGAATTGCTAAACTCTACATCTGAAACTAATGATGTACTTATATGTTGTCTAATTGAATTTAAATTAAAACAAACAAACAAGAAAAACCCACGAGCACACTGAACCTAAGAACATGGATTAAGGATTATACACCATGACCAGGTGGGATTTATCCCAGAAATTCAAGATTGGTTTGAAATATGAAAATTAATCAATGTAATACACTACACTGACAATGAAAGAAGTTATCTCAATAGATGCAGAAAAAGCATTTGACAAAATCCAACTCTCTTTCATAATAAAAGCATTCAACAAGCTAGGAATAGAAGGAAACTTCCCCAACCTAATAAAAGACAGCTGCACAGTCCTTAAGCAACATCATACTTAATGATAAAAACTGAAAGTGTTCCCCCATAAGTGTAAATACAAATATACTTTTAAAAAAACAGAATTTTTCTTGATGCAAAAAGGATTTTCCAATGGCCCCCACCCCTTTTTCCTAGTGCATTTACCATAGAAAACTTGTCATTGTGGGCCTTTGGGTGGCTTAGTTGGGTGGCTGAGTGCTTTCCACTCAGGTCATGATCTTAGGGTTGTGGGGTCAAGTCCCATGTCAGACTCCATTGGGCATTGAGCAGGCTTAAGATTCTCTCTCTCCCTCTCCCTTGGCCCCTCTCCATGCCCTCTCTCACCAACTCTAAAAAACAAACAAAACCTTGTCATTGTGAATCCTTTCCCTGTCCCTTGAAGATATACATAAATCTTTTTAAAACCTAAATAAGCTTCTTGTTGGTTTTACAACCAAGAGTCTTTTTCTTAAGGATCTGAGAGTCATCTCTGAAATGTAATCATCAAAGATAGTGCCTCTACCTCCCAGTTCCCATGGGAGGGTGGAAGTCTAACTTTAGCTAGCACCTGGCTTCAAGTTACAGACCTACCTCCTGTCATAAAGGTATGAGAAATTCATTTTTCTTTAGGATAAAGGCAATTAGTAAACATAGGTGGCTACCCCAATTACCAGGTGAATTTAGCATGAACTATGTGTGACAAATGCTGCTGTCAATTCCACTGACTTGAAGACTAGTTATCATTTATCTTGAAAACATGTATGTAATGGATTGCATCTGTTTAGTTACATTCTCTTTAGTGAATTACCTGTGATGCAGACCCCATTCTGGTTTGATGCTTATTCAATAATAAAACTGTTTTCTCTTCGACTTTGGTGGAGAGTTTGTCTGGGTTGGCAATTTTCCTTTTAGTTTATGTTTCCCTAACATCTCCTAAGATTGGGAACAAGACAAGGATGTCTGCTGTCATTTCTACCCAGAATTGTACTGGATTTTCTAGCCAGAACAATTAGGCAGGAAAAGAAAATAAAAGGCATTCACATTGAAAAAAAGGAGAAAAACTATTTCTGTTCACAGATGATATGATCTTATATGTAGAAAATCTTAGAAAATATACAAAAACAGTTATAGTTAAGGTTGCATGATTTAAGATCAATATAAAAAATCAATTATATGTCTATATATTAGCAATGAACAATCCAGGATTAAATTAAGACAACAATTTGATTTAAAAGAACATCATAAAAGAATAGTATACTTAGGAATAAATTTAACAAAAGAAGTACACTACTTGTACACTGAAAATTAGAAAACATTGTTGAAAAAAAGATGACCTAAATAAAGGGAAGAACATCTTGTATTCAAAGACTGGAAGACAATATTGTACAGATAGCTGAAGTAGATTTCTCTTATTGCTACAACAAATTACCACAAACTTAATGGCTTAAAACATAAATGTATTATCTTCCAGTTCTAGGTGGTTCCAAAATGATTCTGCCAGGCCAAAATAAATGCTTTGGTAAAGCTGCATTCTTTTCTGAAGGTTCTGGGGAAGAATCCATTTCCTTTCCCTGCTTCTTCCAGTTTGTAAAGACATCCCCATTCCTTGACTTAAGACTCTTTCCATTTTCAAAGCCAGCAATGGCCAGTTCAGTCTGAGACATAACACATCACTCTGACACTCGTCCGCTTCCCTTTCATATTTCAAGGCACTTATCATTACAATGGGAGTAACACCTCCATCAGATACCTTATTCCCTTTTACACCATGTAACTGGTTCCAAGGACTATATTAGGATTGTGAGTATCTTGGGGCAGAAGGTAGCAGTGCAGGGAGGTGGGAGGAGTTCACTTTTCTGCCTATCACAATGGGAACATTCACAAAATTGATCCACAGATTCAACTTATCTGGGTTTTTTTTTTTTGCAGAAGTTGACAAGCTAATCCTAAATTTGATATGAAAACATATGGGACACAGAATAGCTAAAATAATCTTGAAAAATTAGAACAAAGTTGGAATATTCACACTTTCTGATTTCAAAACTTACTACAAAGCTATAGTAATCAAGACTGTGTGACAGGTAAAAAGGTAGGCATATTTCAAATAAATTTTTATATTTATGGTCAAATGATTTTTTATAACAATGCCATGATAATGCAATGGGGAAAGAATCATCTTTTCAACAAATAGTGCTAGGACAACTAGATATCCAGATGCAAAAGAATTAATTTAAAACCCTGTCTCACATCACATATAAAAATTAACTCTCAATTTATCACAGATCTAAACATAAGAATTAAACTACAAAATTTGGGGCACCTGGGTGTCTCAGTTGTCTTCGGCCAAGTCCTTGAAAAGTTAATTTTGTTTTATCTCTGGATCCAAGAGGCTTCACATGACAATAGCAGTCATGGTCTCAGGGTCCTGGTATCATGTCGGGTTCCCTGCTCAGTGGGAAGCCTGCTTCTCCCTCTGTGACTCCCCCTGCTTGTGTTCCCTCACTTGCTGTGTTTCTCTTTGTCAAATAAATAAATAAAATATTTAAAAATACAATAAAATAAAATGAAACTATAAAACTCTTAGAAGAAAATATACATGTAGGTCTTTATGACCTTGAATTAGGCAATGATTACTCAGGATACTTAAGCACAGCAACCAAATCAGTAAGTTGGATTTCATCAAAATTAAAATTTTTATGCTTCAAAGGACACTACAAGAAAGTGAAAAAATAATCCACAGAATCTGGGAAAAGTATTTTTCTGTCATATACTTAATAAGGGCTTGGTATGCAGAACCATCAAGAATTCTTATGATTCAATAATTAAACAAAAATAATCCAATTTACAAATGGGGAAATCCAATTTACAAAAAAGAAAAAAAAAAGAAAAAAAATTTCCCCAATTTACAAATGGGGGAAAAAAAAAGAAAATTCCTTGGGTATAACAAGGAAATGGAAATCAAAATCACTGTAAGATAATATATCATATCCACTAAGATTGCTAGAGTCAAAAAGACAGATATTAATAAGTGTTGAGGATGCTAGGGAGGGATTGGAATCCTCATATATTGTTGATAGGAATGTAAAATGGTGCAGCCACTTTGGAAGACATCTTGGCAGTTAGCCAAAGAGTTAAACACAGAGTTATCATAATGAAGAGTATGACTCCAGACTGTGCCAAAATCCTACATGTGATCTTTCAGGTCTGATCATAAGCAGTTGTAAGGCTTTGATTAGCTGATCTCATTGAGGATAAGTTGCCCTCACCACACCAGACCTGGTGCATTGTGGGTATATTATAGGTCCTAGGGGAGTTACATTCAAGTACTCAGCCCACCCCCAACCCCAACCAGCCATGTTCATATTCACAGCCGCATTTCTATCCCAGGCACCTCCATTCAGAGGCCTCTTTACCAGAGGACTTAACTGGGACACTTTCCAGGAACCTCAGCTGAGACCACCTTATGGGGGCCCTGGCTGAGGCAGGGCTTTCTGCTGTTGGCAACACTTCCACATACTATTAATGAATAGCCATACACACTGTAAATGTATAAAAACATGGAAGAATATACACCAACTTCAGAGTAGTGGTTATTTCTGGGGAAGAAAGGAAAGCAGAGTTGGGAGAGGCCACCAGTTGAATCCATAACATTATTTTTTTACAGAGTTTTTTTCTAGGGGCGCCTGGGTGACTCAGTGGGTTAAAGCCTCTGCCTTCGGCTCAGGTCATGATCTCAGGATCCTGGGATGGAGCCCCGCATTGGGCTTTCTGCTCAGCAGGGAGCCTGCTTCCCCCTTGCTCTCTCCGCCTGCCTCTCTGCCTACTTGTGATCTCTCTCTCTCTGTTAAATAAATAAATAAAATCTTTTAAAAAAATAAAGTTTTTCTTAAGATAATAAATTTATTAAAACTTAATGTGCATAAAGGAACATTAATGTTGAAAATTTTCATAATAAGAAATAAGAAATATTGAAAATGATGGTTAAGACTAGATAGTGGGATTATATGTTACTAATATTTTTCTTGACACATTTATATATTTTTCAAATTTTTCCAACCAACACAAATTTCGTTTATAATGGTAACAAATAATACATGTGTTTTTTCAAAAGTGTATCACTACCAGTACATTTACTTAAGCAGAAACTGTAAAAAAATGAACCAGTATGGGTACTTAGCTGGCTTAGTTGGTAGAGCATGTAACTCTTGAATTCAGGGTTGTGAATTTGAGCCCTATGTTCGATGTAGAGATTACTTTTAAGAAAAAATACTTAAAAAACGAACCAGCATTAAAATCTCATTGTGGTATAAAAATCTCCAAACACATTTGTTAATAGTTCAGGGATAAGAAATGCTTTTTTAAAAAAGTGCAAGCCAAAATTATTATCCAAAAAATATATAGAACTTATACAACTCAACACCCCCAAACCAAATAATCCAATTAGAAAATGGATAAAAGACATGAACAGACATTCCTCCAAATAAGACATACAAATGGCCAACGGACACATGAAAAGATGATTAATATCACTCATTGTCAGAGAAATGCAAACCAAAACTACAATGACATATCACCTTATACCTGTCAAAATGGCTAAAATAAAAAACATAAGAAACAAGTGTTGGTGAGGATGTGGAAAAAAAAGAACCCTCATGCACTGTTGGTAGGAATGTCAACTGGTGTAGACACTATGGAAAATAGTATGGAGTTTCCTCAAAAAGCTGAAAATACAACTACCCTATTATCCAACAACCACACCACTGGGTATTTACCCAAAAAATACAAATACACTAATTCAAAGGGATACATGCACCCCTATGTTTATAGAAGCATTATTTACAATAGCCAAATTATGGAAGCAGCCCAAGTGCCCATCAATAGGAGAGATGAATGGATAAAGAAGTTGTGGTGTGTGTGTGTGTGTGTGTGTGTGTGTGTGTGTGTGTGTGTGTGTATAAATATATATATATATATATAATGGAATATTATTTGGCCATAAAAAAGAATGAATGAAATTTTGCTATTTGCAACAATATAGATGGAGCTAGACAGTATAATGCTAAGTGAAATAAGTGAAGTAATTGACTTATTTCATACCACATGATTTCACCCATTTGTGGAATTTAAGAAACAAAACAAACAAGCAAAGGAAAAAGAAAAGAAGAGAGGGAGAAGCAAACTAAGAAACAGACTCTTAACTATAGAGCACAAACTGATGGTTACCAGAGGGGAGGCGAGTGAGTGATGGGTGAAATGGGTGAAGGGAATTAAGAGTAGCTTATCATGATGAGCACTGATTAATGCATAGAATTGTTGAACCACTATATTGTACACCTGAAACCAATGTAACATTGTATGTTAACTATACTGGAACCAAAAAAAAAAGCTTGATTAAAAAATTCAAGTCACAATGTAAAAGCTGAAGTTTACACATATCCAAATTATAAGTGCCAGTCAGGAACTGAAATGCAAATAATTATCACTATAATAGTTATTCCTATCATTTAAGGTCCTTTTGAAAACATGACCTTAAATAAACCAGGATTATCTGAATGTGTTTATTCAAGCTATTACTGTAAATTACTCTGTGTAGAGCTATAGTTAATGATTAATAGGGTTTTTTTTCTTAGAGCTAATTCAATAGTTTTCAAAGATTTTCTAGCATGCTCTCTTCTTATTAAATAATGTGTAAATGCCCAATGAATAGAAGAGATCAAAACAAAGGTACTCTGGGGCACCTGGGCAGCTCAGTCATTAAGCATCTACCTTCAGCTCAGGTCATGGTCCCAGGGTCCTGGGATCGAGCCCCACATCGGGCTCCCTGCTTGGAGGGAATCCTGCTTCTCCCTCTCCCACTCCCTCTGCTTGTGTTCCCTCTCTATGTCTCTCTCTATCAAATAAATAAAATCTTTAAAACAAAACAAAACAAAACAAAGGTGCTCTGTTGGAAGTAGGAGGCTGAGTCCTGAGTTCCTGCTTGCTCCACAGATCTTGCCCTCTCTCACACCTTTAAGTCTCTTCAACGGCTCCTTCCCTTCTGAACAACATTCTCTATTTCCTGGTTTCTGACCACCACCAACCCCTCACATTCTTCCACAGCACAGCTTTCTCTACTGGCTGTGGCCATAGTTCTACCTGCCACAGCTATTCACCCTTGTCCCTGCAGTCTTGCCTTAGCCCTTACCACTCCCCTGAAACCTCTAAACTTGGTAATCACTATCTATGTGCAAATCCAAGGGATATTTTCCTTCAGGTTTCCCTCCTAAACCATGCTTGGTACCATCAGCCCATCCGCACATCCAAGGATATCCTTCAGTTCTTTCCACTGAGTCATGAATTCACCTTGTGAAAATGATAATTCTCAGTACTGAGCCTTTCTATATTATGGGAGGCTGTTGACCTTGGAAAAGCATTGTGCTCCTTCTCAGAAACTTTCTCATGTCTTGTCTGACACTATTTTCTCTTGGCTCTCCTTCTTCTACCTCCTCTCTGCCTACTCCTTCCAAGTCTCTCCCAAGGCTTCCTCTGTGTCTACCCCATAAATGCTGTGATCAGGGTCTTGCTCAGCACTTGTGTGTTTCACAACCAGTCCCACCCAGATGCTGATGATTCTGTGTCTCCTCACCAGCCAAGAACTCTCCCCTGAGGCACTTAAAACACATTTTGGGTTACTTGCTGGACATGACAGCCTTACAACCTCAAAAGCAATTTGAACTCAACATACCCAAAACTGAATTATTCACTTCCCCTTCTTTGCAAATTCTTCCCCATGTCTTCCGTCACCATGCAGATGCTACTGTGGGTTGAACCGTGCTCCTCCAAAAATGTGCTGAACTACTAAGGACCTATGAATGTAACCTTATTTGGAATTAGGGTCTTTGCATGTAATCAAGATGAGGCTACACTTCATTAGGATGGACCCTAATCCAATATGACTAGCATCCTGATAAAAAGAGAAAACACACACACAAACAGACACACAGGAAGAATGCCTACAATGACAGAGGTGGAGTTTGGAGTGATATGTTTACACCTATGCCCATTCCCAGAACTGTCCTATCCTCCTGGACCCTCATCAGCTTGTTCAATGGAAAGCTCCATTTTCTAACACTCACAGCTGTCTAGCCACCCAGGATGAGGCCTTGCCTCCATCCTGGATCCCCTCATGGCAGCCTTGGTGAGAGCTACAGGCATTTCTGCACCAAGGCCCCTGCCAACTGCTCTATGGGAGACTGGCAGCATACCACTGATCCCACAACACTTCCAATAGGGTTGAATAACACAACCCAGAAGTATGGAGAAATTATGGCCTATAGGATAGACATCTTTGACTAACGAGAGATAAGAGATTAACTCATCTTCCTTCTTTCTCCATTGGACTTCTTTAATGTACAGAGGTTTCTCAAGATCTGTCCAGAGACATCCCACAAGACCAAGTAACTGGCTGCTTCCTAGTGAAGCTCTAACCAGCTTGGTGACATACCACACTGCATTTACTGTCCTTCTTTCGTTGTTTTTTGATTTTCCTTACTCTCGATGCCCTGGAATTACCACTCCCATTCTTAAAAAAAAAAAAAAAATGTTTCCCATCTAAAAGTAGAGATAATGATGATCCTTCTCATAAGACCACTGAAAGTATTACATGAGACAATGCCCGAAACAGTAAGTGCTCAAAAAAGTGTTACTTATTCTTTTTTTTATTCTTATTAATAATACATACAAGAAGATCCATCACCATTTTTGCATTCCTCTCCCACTTTTGGGGGGAGAAGAGGGAATTGGAGAAGTGTGCATCTGATATCCCCTCTTTCCTTTAATCTTTACTGTACTCATTAAAAAACATTAGCACTACCCCTGTGCCACAGAGGCACTACAGCTCACTTATGCAGAGAAGGCACTTATTAAAGGCCATGAAGAGGCTGATAGAGTCTCTGGGAGGACGCCACGGTAAGGAACAATAGCCCTGGCACAGTTAATATCACTGACACACGGCAACAGACATCAGGATCCCAACATCACAATATTCCACGACCACTTCTGCCCTCACTCCAAGCTGGACTCTGCCCAGCATGTGCCCTCTCTCATTTTCACTTTCAGATCCAACTCTTGCTGAAGTTATGTGAATGATGGCATCTGAGCCACATGGTAGCCACTTACTACAGCTTCAAGGAAGGTGAAGAAAACACATTTTTCTGGTGACTTGCTTAAGGAGAGGATACTCATCAAGTAGGAAATTCCCCAAATGTAGAATGTGTTCCAAAGTCATCTGGACAGTCAGAAAATATGACAAATATCCAGTTTACATGTGTTTGAGGAATTATCCCAAACCAAATAAAATATAACTCCAAATAAAAAAGAAAAAGAAAGAGGAACTGGGGAAACAATTTACCTATTGAGGGAATTCTTGTAAAGTATCTCTATCATGTATCCAATAGCCTGTGATGCTCAGGCCTGGGGGTGAGCACTAGCCATTTTGTGAGTTGACCTAACAAGCTCCGGGGGTCACAGGAACACTTTGGGATACCTCAGGTGAAGTGGGCTAAATGCTTTGACTCTGGGTGACCCCTTGCCAGCTCTTAGCCAATTCCATAGAGTGATTAAAACTCAAAGTGAACAGAAGCAAATTCCATTTCAGTTCAATGTGAGTTATCAACCATGAGTTAGAAATGTTAGAAGAGAATATTACTTGGTAAACCAGTATCTGTAACACTAAGATGATAGGGGTTTTATTCTTATTTAAAAAGATGTACAAAAAAATGGAAATGAAAATATTGAAACAAGAATACGAATCACTTCTATCAAGTATATCCATCCATTGTACCACTAATTAATCTTATTATCATACACAAAGTCCTAAAATTATGTTCTATTTTTCTCTCTGTTATATATACATAAAATAAATCACCAAGGACTTTAAGTTTTTCCTTTGAAATTTATATACTATCTCCTCTTAAAAAAAAAAAAAAAGACTTTATTTTTTTTTAGAGCACCTTAGGTTCACAACAAAATTGGAAGGAAGGTATGGAGAATTCCCATGAACACCATTTCCAAACACCTTCTTTATCTTTTATTCCCATTAATAGCAGGTCCAAATCAGCCCTCACCTGGATTATCACAAAGCCTTACTCCGTTAAGTTCATTCATTCATTCATTCATTCACTGAACACAAGTATTTACTGAGCACCTACTATATGCCAAGTCCTCTCTCAGAGTTTTGCTGTAAAAGAAAAGAGGGAAGTGGGTCAGTAGCTGAAGAGAAAGAGAACCATTTGTTTTTAAGGTGGGAAAAATGACAGTATGCTAGCAAATTGGTAGGACTGAGTCAGTGGAAGCAGAGAAATTAATACAGCAGAACTGAGAGTGGAGCATTCTGGAGTGATGCCCTGTAGGAAATGGAGATGCGGGAGAAGGACTGGCCTTTGCTAAAACCACAGAAACAGAGTCCCATGAGAGCAGGACCATTATAGGGACACAAAGCCAGGTAGGTGGGAAGACATGGAAACAGAGCTGGAGGAGTTCTCTTCTGATCGCTCCTACTTTCTCAGCAAAATAGGGATCGGGGCACCAGTAGTTAAAGTAGAAAGTCCTCCCTCTTGCCCTTGATCGGTATCTTTCTCAAATACCTCCTCAGACCCTCCAGCACACACTCACTTTCCATTTCCCCAGTCTCCTGCAGCCCCTTCAACTACCTGTGTCCTTCTCCAAGCTTGTTCTGCTGCTCACCATTGATGTGGAAGCAGAGGGGTTCATGATAAACACTTGATTCCATCAAAACACAGGTTATTTGTCCTTAATTCCTTAGTACAAAACTTGAAAATATATGTTACTAGGTAGGTGATACCCATAAGCAAGGAAACACAATTTTATTCATATGACCAGAGCAAAAACACAAAATAATGAAAATCTTTTCTTAATTATATATGAACAGATTAGGAGGAAAGAGCCTGTTAATCAGAGAAGGTGCCATAAACATGCTAACTTGCCAGTGGCCAACAATTTGGTTAAAAACTACTCAGTCAAAAAGTAGTCTATTAAGACTGATCTAGTTTAAATTCTGATTTTGTTCTTTTTTTTTTTTAAGATTTTTATTTATTTATTTGACAGAGAGAGATCACAAGTAGGCAGAGAGAGAGTGGGGGAAGCAAGCTACTTGCCAAGCAGAGAGCCCGATGCGGGGCTCGATCCCAGGACCCTGAGATCATGACCCGAGCCGAAGGCAGCAGAGGCTTTAACCCACTGAGCCACCCAGGCACCCCTAAATTCTGATTTTGATACATATAAAAGCTTAAGATTGATACATACAAAGGCCTAAGAACTTCTAGCTAGCTATTCTTATCTCAATGGCCATAAAAAAACTCTGGTAAAAATGAAAATTTCTTTTAGAAAATGAGAAATTAATCACCGATGAATATTCCCAGCTACTGGATTTTCCAGGTATTAATAATTATTTTGCTGTAAAAACTTCTTTGTCTTCTTATTTCTAATTGATTTTCAGCCAATTATACATGCCCAGTGTCATATGAATTAGGGAGAAGCTGGAAATAATTTTTAATGTCTTAAAAGAGGAGATGGTTGACTAATTTATGATTAGTCAACAGAACACAATATGGATATAAAACTAAGGTACAAAAAGAGCATTCACTTATATCAGCGCATGTGTGTATGTGTGTGTGTGCCTGTGTATGTGCACAGAGAAGGATTTGAAATTGAGACACAAAGTGGTTTTTTGAGATTTGTCCCACCTCTGGGTTAGTAGGATTATGAGTATTCCTAATAGGAATTTTTTCCATTATTTTCTGCAGTAAAAATATACTGCTTTTCTAATAACAAAGCAATAGAAGAAATTTTAATCAACAAGTTTTGAACTTTTGGGGGACTTAGGGGTTTTGTTGTTCTTTGTTTTATTTCTGATTATCATCCTTTAGCTTTTAATTCACTTTAGTTCATGATGCCGGATTTGGCAGTATTTTCAGGTATTTCTGTTTTTATGATCATAATATACATATACTATTGGTAACCTGTCTTTCCACTTCACAATATACTGTGCATACGCTTTTAGGTCAACAAATACATTACTATAATACCACTTACCATTGTTTACCTAGTCAACTGAACCAGCCCCCCATTTCATTGTACAATAGCTATAATAGTTGAAAATAATCTCAAAATAAAATATCAAATACACAGGGGAAAAAGAAGAAAAAAGTTAAAAATAAGTAAAAATGTTTATGTATCTAAAAAAATTCTGAAAATTACAGTTTTCAGATTACTGATATTAAAAATCAGTGATGAGAAATATTCATTTATAGTAATTTCATTACTTGTTTACATTGGCACCACAACCAATTTGTTTTCAATCAAATTCTTTGCAAATCACCTGAAACCCAACTAATGTGGAAAGCTCCAGAATTTATAGTGAGGGTAACTGTGGGGAAGGAGGAAGAAAAGAAAAAGCAGACTGGAAAATCTTCTAGGGACATTTACAATTTTAATTTGCTCCATCAGTAAATGAAGTCAGTAAATGAAATGAAGTAAAATCAGCCCTTATGTGGAACAAATGCATATATTTGCGCTAAAAATTCAGCACTAAAATTGCACTTTAAAAAAGGAACTTGGATTCCTCCTCATCAGATGAATTCATGTGGCTTTCCGAACGCATTAGAGAAGGTTTAGTATGGACAGTTTTTTGTGGAATATCTAAAATCCTGAATTGCAGGTTTAGAACTATGAAGAAAGAAGGAAGAAATTTAGAAGGAAAGACTTAGAATCTTTCACTATATGAAGAACTATTAAATGATAGGTAGTGATCCGCTGCTTTGCACAGTTATTGAAGTCCAAAAAGAATTTCAAGTCATAAGAAAATGACTTCAATTAGACATACGAACACTTTTGCGTTTCTGGCTTTCTGGTTATAGAAATTTTCAAAGGCAAAGGCCCAAAACAATGAAAAGAATTTATAAATCACCTCCCTTGGAGATTTTTCCCCCTTAACCTGTCATGAAGATGGTGATAAACGAACCGGATAAACACTTGTTAAGTTTTGCTTCAAGAAAGAATATAAATTAAATGTTCTTTTTCAGGTTTCTCTAATCCTCCTGCTTTATGGTATCTATTAGAAGGACCATAATGAGAACCAATTAACTGTAAATACAGTGAGGAGTCTGGGCAATTAAACAAATGGATTACATTCACCCAGCGATTACACTCCAGCCATCAAATTATCAAGCACTGCCTACTTCGAGTCACAAACAGAAATTAAATTCAGATCCAACAGCCTTGAAATTTCTCATTGTACATCGACTGCCATTTGCTTGTCTCTAATGAAGTTTAAAAAAAATAGCTAGCATATCGGTTGACATCACACATTTTGTATTTGTATTCACGCCAAATATCACCAGCTTTTAAAATTCAAGTACATAACTAAATAAAGTAATTATGGTAATTTTGCAAAGAAGGATAATACAATCTCTCGATTCTAGTATATAATTATACAAATGCCTTCCTCTAAATATAAAATCACATAAAAATGTATAGTCTTGATCCTTAACAAAAGACTGATTTTTAAAAAGCAGTCAAGCAACTTCCAAGTAAACTTCAGACAGCCTTTATACAAGATAGTAGACACAGTCATAGAGAGAAGATCTCTATCTGCTTCTGATTTTTAGTTATTACTTTCACAGCTATTTTCAAATGATCGTTACATCATCTGCATCACATTACCATCTTCTTTACGAGTCCAGAACCATAGGGAGGCAGAAAGTCTCTCAGGATGAGACTGTCGGAAAAAAAATTCTCACCTCCATCTAACTAGGAGGAAAATCTAAAACAAGTTGTTAGGAACTTCTTTAATGACTTCTCACTATCGACATAGAAGACTATAGTCCAGAAAGAGTTGGGAAAACTTTATGTTTGCTCAAAGAACAGAAGAGGATCAGATACATTTCTGCCTGGCTTCCACAAAGAATTTGAGGCCACACCACAAGTGCATTTCTCATGCACTAGTCAGAGTCCTTTCCTTATAATTCAAAGCAGGTACTGTAGGTGTCTTCCCTACTCCCCTTCATGCCTACATTCACTTCTTCAGAGCATACTGGCCTGAGTTCCAACCATTTGCATGTTTGTCTGAGGGTTTTTCTTAACCTGTTGAACCTTCTCCGCCTGCAGCACAACAGGCCGAAGTGTCAGTCAGCGTGTGTACCCCAGGAACCGACCTTAACCAATGGTGGGTATGACCTGATGTATTCATCCTACTCTCTCCTTTTGGGTGCGATCATTGAGTTATACATTTAAACTGGATCCAACAGGTTTAAGGTCCAGTCGCCCATAGTGGTGAATTGCCCAAGAAATTCTTTATTTGTTGTCTTCCCTTCCTTGTCTCTCTTCCCCACCCCTCTATCTTTGTTACCTAGGATCCCCTCTGGAACAAACCACTTGCACGTGAACGCTTGTCTCAGAGTGTGCCCTGAGGACAACCTGAACTAAGAGTCAAGTGAAAGATATACAGCAAGGTTAGGCAACCAGAGGAATTCATTGATAGGCTTCTGTACATACAAGAAGAGCAAAGTTGCAGCTGGGTCTTAAGGAAAATGGAATCTAGAGTCTGGACACTGCCAGAACTTTTCCTCTATTCCTCTTTATCTGTCCAAGTACTGGCCTCCTTCTCAGATGGACCTTCACTACGGCTACAAATATGGCCACCAAACATTCCTGGGCCTTTCACATTTCAGTTTCACCTCTTCACTGAGTCCCAGCTAAACACATTCTCAGGAAAGAATTCCAGTTGGATCAGCTTCAATGAAGAGAACACTCCCACTCCTGCCATTTTCCCAACAGGGGCAGGAATGCTAGGACTGGCCTACTTTGGGAGGAACACCAAGTCTGGGCAGCCCAAACAAGCCGGAGAGGCAAGATCTCTAAAGCAATGGGACTTACTAAACCGTCTGGAATAGTACCTGGAGTGAAGCGGGGAGAAGAAATAATATCCTAAAGAATAAAGCTGTTCCTCCCAGCTAATATTTATTGAATCCCTGCTATACTCCAAATGCTAGTGCAATCTACTTATCTCTATCTATTTTTCTAGCTACCTACATATCTATCATCTATCTTTTCAATCCTCACAACAACCTTAGGCAGTAGGAACTATCACTATCACCACCAGCTCTGCCATTTCAGATAAGGAAATTGAGACCCAGAAATAGCCAGCTACTTGCCCAAATTCAAACAGGAAGGTATAGGGCCAGGAGGAAACACAGGCTGTCCGGCCTAGAGTCTGCACTACATAATATTGGCTCCTAAAGGAGGACAGCCCTGCCGGCAAACCCAGTGACATCTCATTACTATTCTCACTGCTGTGATTTGGAGCACAGTTTCATAAAGTTTATGGATGAAGTAGGCTTTGTTATACAAATTGGGGATAAATTGAGGTAAATAAGGTAAGGGGATCTGGGTAGACTAAGAGGCAAATGCTTAATGGGGACTAGATAAGGTTCTCTTGAAACCCTGGAAATGAGATTAGGGAATATATAAATAAAATCTTCAGAATTTACCCACCAAATGTGTGGATCCTGCAAGTTTCCCTTTCTGTGAAAACGAGGTTTTGAGATGTTACTCAAAACGAGGTTTTGAGTGTTACCAGTATGTATCGAAGTTACATACAGTTCACATTTTCAAATCTTTATTTTGTCATTTTATTATAGACCATAATATTGTCCCAGATTAACAGTTTATTGTTTTGTTGTTATGTGTGTATTTTTGAAAATTCCTTCCCTAAAGGGCAGCTTGAATTTCAAAATATTGGACTTATAACTATCATTCTACTTTTTGGGAGAAAACAATATCTGCCATTTTAAAAGAAGTTTTCTTTTATTGGCATTGTGCTATAGCCTCTCCAAGGATTGTTAAGGGCATTCTGAAATGCCAAGATTAAAAATCAATAACTAAAATTAAGCTTAAAATGTAATAATAGTGCAAAGCATTAATAGTTGCTAAATAAGTTATGTAATAAATTGATATAAAGGGATTTATGATTGGTAATGTCATTGAGTAATATATTCATAAGAGTAAGACAGGCTGAATGCAGCACTGCGAAATAGCTAAAATGTTTCTTTAATTCTCTACCTCTGATATGATAATTTGACCTTCATATTTCTCCATTGTTTAAATCCTCTGCTTCCCCCAGTTTCCTTTCTCTGTTTACCCTCATCACTATTCTCTTTGCTCTTCTTTCCTTCTGACCATTTGATCAGTCAGCCAGACTCGCTTCCAAACAAGTCCTGTCATAGTGTCTTAATGAGAGGAAACTATAAGTCACTTTGTATGACCCCGCATAGTGCACAGACCATGGCACAACCATCATACAGAATAGTATAGTGCCCACGCCACCCCCGCTGGCCTGTCCCTTAACTTCTGTAGCACTGGCAGCTCCCCGATCTACCCAGAGCTTTCTGTATCATTCCTAGGGGCTTTCTCTGTGCACCTGCCAGAGGCTCATGTAAGCACTGTGTGGCTTACTAATCCTTGATCATTCTACTCATGTGCATATGTATGTGTGTGTGTGTGTCTCCCCAAATTATATTGAATTCCCCCCATGGCAAAGAACTAAGTTATCTGTTCCTGACAATTGCTGAGGTATTTACATAAGAAACAGGTGAAGTGATGAACAGTTTCATTCTGCAAATCTTCTGAAAAGTAGTATTCCCATTAAGGGACTGCCAGGCTGAGAGATACCCGCTGGCTCTATAATGCCAAGAGGAAAATTGCAGGTCTCCCACTATTCCAACATAAATCCCAACCCAGCCCAACCGCAGCTCCTGCTTTCCCTAAATATGTTGAGTCTGTTAAGAATTGAACTGAAGGAGAATTTCACTTTCACACTCTGGAGATGTACCAATTCTTGAAGTACAGAGAAATAAGTTGTATTGTATTGTATGGAAATAAGGCACTGACCATGCCATGGCAGTAGTGTGGACCTATTCTACTAATGCCCCATCCTCAGGTGTGTTGGGCCAAACCTTGGACGTGTCTTAGTTATTTATTTAATGCCTCCTAGCTCCTAATGCACCCTTCAACAAACATTGGCATTCCTTTAAGTATTTTTCCGATAAAGTGAGCACCATGTTAAGTTCTCTCTGCAGATAGTGCTAGGACACTGCAGGATGAGAGGGTTCCTGCAATTCCCAGCATGGGCCAGGGGTTACCAGTATAGGCATGAGATGATCCAGGGGGACCCTCTTGGAATGCTACTCTATCACAGTCTCATAAACAAAAAACTACCTGGGGGGAAAAAAAAGGCTACCTGGAACAGATTTGAGGCGTCCTCACCAAGAATCAACACTCACTGTCAGATCTGTGAGGCTATCTCGGACCTTCTGGACAAGACAATACTTCAGTTGGATGCATCCATGTAAGTGAGCCCAATGGAACCAAGAGAGGGACTGCATGCACAACACACCCGTACAAACTGTTGTTAAGTAATTAAATTTTGGGATGATTTAGTAGTAGATGATTTAGTAGATAACCAAAACATATATTTTCTCATCACCAAATAATTCATCTAAATTTTAAATTATTCAATAAATTGTGTTTAAGAATAGGACATTTCCTTTGGTCAAGCCAAAACATGTTAAAGTAAGACATCTGACCATCCTGTAATCCTTCTCGCACTTACTTCCTATAGGAAATGTGGAATATTTGTCATAATGACTTGAATATCAAATGTTTAAAATGGCAAACTAGACAAATAACTCAAGCAAATGTGGAAAAAGACATCCATTGCTTACAGACCCATGTTTACTTGTAAAAATAAAGACTTGAAAAAGGTAAAGAAAAGGAGATGCAGAAACTGAAGATATATGATTTGGAATTACCAACTGATAAAGAAACAAGGATTTCCACTGACAAAATCAATCATAAGAGAACTCCCTTTCTTGCTTTTTGTGATGCTGGAGAGTTCAGAACAAATTAGACTCTGAAAAATCCATAACGTACATCACATTATATATCTATATTCAAACTTCTAATCTAGGCTAGGCCAAGCGTTTCACATTGTTAGACACATACAAAATGAAAACTAACCATACCCTAACTGTCTTCTATAAAGTATTGTTCTCCATTCATACATTTCTTGTGATGTCAGCAGAATCAAAGATACTGTAGTTTTATAAAAAGCTATAAATGTTCTTAACTTGAATTATTTTTTCTTTTCTAGAAACTCCATAACTTTCCAGTTAGAATTTAGAATGCCTCTGGACATTAAGTCTATTATCAGTATTCAAAATTTATTTAAAATTGTTTAAATGATATATTGAATGATAACAAAATAACTGAAAGATAGAAAAATTGTAAAACAAGAATTTTGAATATTCAATTCAAAGTAAAACTTGGCAAACAATACATGTATGATGAGGGCTACCTGGAGGAATGCATTCCAGAGAACAAATCACAATGTTTCTAAAGCAGACATTAGTCAGAGCACCGTATTTCTTGTTCTTGACACGTGAGTTTGTTCTACCAATGACTGACCCATTAGTAGCAGCACAGGAGAAAAGTTAAGTACACACACTCCCGCAGTCATGCTTTCTGAATTTAAATCCAGGCTTTTCCACTTCCTAGCTGCGACACTGGGCAACATCATTTAACTTCCCCAAAGATTACTGAAGACAGTCATACCCATTTTCAAAAGAGCTTGGAAGATCAAATGACTTAATATTTGCAGAGCATTTAAAACAGTGTCTCCCACTTAGTAAACTCCATTCATGTGTTAGATAAATAAAAATGAGCACGAATATGAAGTTGGCAACACAATAGTAGACATTATGGGGCGGAACGCCATTAATAGATGCTCTCTAGTAGTTTCTATCTTGCAGCTTCCACTTAAATTCATGAGACCATGTGACCTATTCCACTGAGTCTTAAAATGTATTTAGAGTTCAATTTGTGTAAATAAATCCTGAGTTTGTTCAAAATTCACTTCTACGTCATCTAAGCATCTGTGTGTGTGTGTGTGTGTGTGTGTGTGTGTGTGTGTGTGTATGCGTGTGTGTATGTTTACCTGTGTATTTATAGAGCCTTGGAGGGCCTGTGGGCAGAAAGGGGTGATATTATATATTATTCAAGTATATCTTATCCTGCTGGACCACAGAGAAGCCATAAATAAATGCAAATATAGGTAAAAGCATCCCCACATCCCACCTGCTCAAAGACCCAGTATGGAAAGTTCTGTTCCTTCAGGTTCCCTGTCTTTGCATGCTAAACACATGCTCCCCTTTCACACTCCTCAGCTGCTAGAAAAATCCTGGTCCCTCCTAGCAACCAAAGAAGCCATTCAGGGAGCAAACATAGAGATAGGGAGGGAGAAGAAACTAAACAAACACAGCATAAGTAATTCTTCTGTATTGTAATTATTAAGAAATGAATCTGATTCTTAGACACAATACAATCTATATATTCAAATGAGCGCCATCCTTTCAAATTTTAGACTCCAATTAGCAGATACCAATCACTCTGATCTAATGAGCGCTTACCATATGCCAATCAGGTATTGTTCCAAGCACTCAATATATGCCACCTCACTTAATTTGACAACAATCCTAGAAGGTGGGCACTACTAATAATCTCAGATTACAGATGAGGAAACTGAGGCACAGAGAAATTCAATCATTTATAACTCTCAACAGTAGACCCAGGACTTAAACCAAAGCAGTCTGATTCCAGACCCTATGCTCTCAATAATGACCCTACCAATCTGCCTGTCAATATCACATCCTTTTTCCAATCATGTTCTCATTCTTTAAAATTCTTCTTTAGCAATTTCCCTCAGGACCAATTTATCAGCCATAGAAGAACACTTGTCTCAATAACTTCTAATCATCCCACATTTTATTTTTTTAAATGATAATATCATACATGATCCCATTATTCACTGTTCTGGTAACTATGAAAGACATAAACATTAAGTATATAAGTAGAAAAATACAGCAGACTCTGGCACCAAAGTACTTGCTGTTTCAAACTAAAAATGTTCCCTTTAAGCTTCATGAAGGCAAAAGTCAGAAAAATTAAAAAACTTATTAGTGATTTATTAGTGCTTTAGACTCTGATAAAAGCACACATAAATTTTTCATCATATTAAAATACAGAATGTGGAATATTTATACAATTGAATATTATTTAGCTATTAAGAAGAAGGAAATCCTGCCATTTGCAACAACATAAATGAACCTAGGGGATAGTATGCTAAATGAAATAAGCCAGACAGACAAAGACAAGAAAAAAAAAAAGCTGATTTCATAAAAACGGAGAGTAGAGTGATGGTTGCTCAGGGCTGCGGGAAGGGAGAAATGGAAAGATGTAGGTCAAAGTATACAAAATTTCAGTTATAAGAAGAAAGAGTTCTGAGGATCTAAAGTACAGTGTGGTATCTGTGATTAATAATACCATATTGTTTGTTGAAAAGTTGCTGAGAGTAAATCTTGAGCATTGTTGCAAGAACACAACAGAAAAAAAGTTAACTATGTGGATGGATGTGTTAATTATCCTGATCTTAATAATCATCCCACAATGTATATGTAAATCAAATCATTGTGTTGTATATTTTAAATATATACAACTACATGTGTCCATTTTTCCCAATTACTTAATAAAGTTTAAAAAAAGGCATTTTCAGACAAACAAAAAAAACAGAATGACTCATTTTCACTTTTTAAAAATTTTTTTTTTCATTTTAATAATTCAAAATATTTATTAAGATTCTGTCAATCTGTTCTTCAGGTCCCAGGGAAACAGCAGTGAACAAAGTCAACAACAGCCCTACCGTCATGGAGTTTGTGTTTTAGTGGGAGACATAAGATAAATCAACTAAAATAAGACATAATGTCAGATAGAGGAAGGTGCTATGAAAATATAAAGCAAGAGTAAGGGACAGTCTGAAGGAGACTGAAGTTTGGGGTAGGTGATCAGGAAAACCTCCCTCCAGAAGGGACATTAAAGTAGATACCAGAAGGAAGTAAGGAAGTAAACTCCGTATCTAGTTGGAGAAAGTGAAACCAGGTAGGAGCATTTTGAAGATCCCAAGGAATAGCACAGAGGGAGAGTAATAGAAGATTCAAATTTTGTTACAGTCCAAAGAAGTAATTTTCTTTATAGCCCATGTGTCAAGTACTGTTCATAACCATGCAAGTATTAGATCATTCATGTAGTAAATACTTCTCGTAAGCCTATAAAATACCAGACTCTGGGGTGGGGACAGTGGTGAACAAAATCATCCAGGCATATCACAAAATAAGTGAAAAGTTCAGCCATATGAAGGAAAAGTTCATGGAGCATGTAGACCAGGGGAAACATGCGTTGGCTGGAGGGTTTCTCCAGACAACTCTCCAGCAGAGAGGTGGACGATGAGAAAGATTTAACCAGATGGCCAGTGGGGAAAAGAGTATTCCAGGCAGAGGGAGCAGCTTGTGTCAAGGCCCCGTGGTCAGTGGGAACAAAGGTGCAGCAGCTAGAAGTCAATAGAGTGAGGGCGGGGCTAAAGTAAAGAGGATGACTTGGCAGGGACTAGAGCATGCAGGGTTGTGGGCTTGTAGTCACACTGAGGACTTGGCCTTTAAATAATGAGCAACTGGAAGCTACTGAAGTGTTCTCCACCATTTAAGAGTTCTGAGTTTATTACCACATTTTTAAGAATGCAAGAGGTACAGTCAATTGTTGGTGTGCTTCACTTTGTCTCTACTTGTCCAAGTTTATCTACGGGTTTATTTTGATCCACTCAATGGAAACTTCCCCAGCTTTCCTTTAAATTATTTAATGTCATAATGTGAATGGGATTACACTAAGCAATAAAGTCTCAAAGAATTCCCATTCCAGGATTAGTCAAAGTTTTCCATTCGTATTAGCTCATACTCTCTTATTATCCAGAAATCCCAAATAAGTATTCCATGAAGAATGCGCCTAAAATGTTTCTCAGAACTTCAAACTCTAAAATCTGCTCTGAAAATGCAGTTGAAGATAATGTACAGTCTTGGACTCTGGAATTGAAGTAAGACATACAGATAAAAAACGGAACCAAGGGCCATATTTGGAGATTATTTTCCATGAGAAGGATAACAATGACCTGCCTCATAATGAATCAAATCAGGGGAAGAAAAGGAGCTTTTATTGACCTTCCATTCTAGCACAATCAGTCCAGTGTCCACAAACCATTTTTCTAGCAGCTGGGCTATAGAATAAAGAATGCCCTGAGGCACTTCCTACAAAAGTAGATAAAGGGAACTTTCTTCCATTAAATAAGATAATATCTAAGGAAGCAAAGGCAGAATAAAGAACAAAGGACGTGGGAACATCAGACTCATCAAATGCTTGGGGCCCCGGAGGGCAGGGACAGGCATCCTATGTCCACATTAATAGTCTCAGAGAAGCTCGGGATTATACAAAGTTTATAGCATTTGGTGGGAAACACTTTGGGGATGGCTGAAAAGACAATTTAAGAAAAGACAGAAGGTATGAGACTCGGAGCAGGGAGGGAGCATGAAATGTACGTGTTTTATCTTTGTCCAATTCACAAACTCAGAAAATGAAGATACAGAAAATTCAAAAGGAACTGGATGTGTCACTCGGTTTATGAGGAGTAATTAAAACTTGAGAGAATAACTAGCCAATAGTGTCGGAATCCTGGTAGGAACCCTGACACTATTCTGAACATTCTTGTAGGAAAGGAATTTTTAAAATGAAACCGTTACTTACAGAGAATTTCCACCCTCCCTTGAGAAGATTTATTCTGAAACCTATCCCTGGGAATCAATTGCACAACAACAGAGTAGATTAAAAAAGAAGATGGAAATGTCTAGATGGCTTGACCTGCTGAATAAGATTTGAGAATATTTCCCTGAATCTGTTATGTCTACTGACGACTCCATCTGCTTGCTAATTTGAAAAGATTCAGACAAAGGATATGTGATCTGCAAAAGAAGATTCTCACTGCCTAATAATTAATGGATTGTAAAGGAACCCTCAGAGCATGTTAAATAAGTTATGAGTGTTTCTTTTTTTTTACAAGTGTTTCAATTCATCAAAATATAAACACTCATTTACCCAAGAAGCAAGCGACCAACTTTAAAAAACATAGGTCTAAGTATATATGTCACCATTTATTCACTCACTCAATAAAATGTATTCAGGACCTATTATTTCTCAGGATATGTATTAGTGCACAAAAAACCTTTCTCCTGCCCTTGAATGTTTACAGGCAGACAGAGAAAAACTGCCATTTTTCAAATTAGTACAATAAAATATTCCAAGAGTCATGGTGAGTAGCGAGTCTGCTAGTCCCTACACAGATTCTTCAACAACAATTGCACACCTACTATGTGCCAAGGATCGTTTCAATTTATAAGTAATAAAAGTAGTTTCCATGAAGGGCAGAGTTACCTTAAAGGAAGACAATTTCCTGTTGTTATATCAAACGCACATAATGATGTATACTTGTGTACATGTGTATTATCTGGGTAATTAAGGAAAACATTAAATAAGCTCCTTTCCCTAAAATCATCTTTCCTTTGCAAGCCAACACATGAAACTAAAGCCCCAATCAGTTAGGTATGCTGTTGGAGAACCATAAAATAATTGTCCTTACCAGGAATACAGGATTGTTCCAACAACAGACGTGAGTTTACTGTTTTCTTGTTTTTGCTTTGCCAGCCCAAAGTCAGCTATAATTCACAAAAAAAATGCAATGTTATTATTATTGTGGTTCCTTAGCTTTTGACATTCTGCACAGTAACTATTAAAGTTCACAGCAGAAAGCTTTATTTGAACTTTCTGTCAAAATGCACCATATGCCAATCTTCCACACTACTCACAGTCTTAATTAATCACATGCATACAATAGGCTGTTATGCTATATATTTTGAAATGATGAAATTTATCACTAAAAAACTAATCACTAAAAAAAAATAAGTCTTGCTGACTGAAAAGTAGGGCAAAGTACTTAATTGAACTTGTGATTCCACTTTTTAGGTTATCTTCGTAAGTTTCAAATAAATTAATGAATCTGATATTTTGGCATATGCCAGGTATCACCTCATCTGGACAGATTAAAAAAAAGAAATTAAAATAAGGTAAGCCTGAATAACCACCATAGAGGCCTGAAAATCTGATCTTAAATGGCATATAACTGTACTATCAAAGTAAATAATGATATTGAGAATCATCTCAAAATATATATCAACAAAGGATTTTGATTTTTAACTTAGAATGCCAAATATTTAAATTTAATATGAGCACTAGCTATACTTTTCAAAGCACCTTTAGATACTTCTCTTTTTTAAACCACTCAACAACTTAGGTCAAAGTGACAGAAACAGATATTCTTCATAGCCTCTAATACTTTAAGAGATTTAATTACCAGAATTACACAAAAAGACAATGCTGGGAGCACCTGGGTGGTTCAGTGGGTTAAAGCCTCTGCCTTCGACTCGGGTCATGATCTCAGGGATCTGGGATGGAGCCCCGCATCGGGCCCTCTGCTCAGTGGGGAACCTGCTTCCTCCCCTCTCTCTCTGCCTGCCTCTCTGCCTACTTGTGATCTCTCTCTCTCTGTCAAATAAATAAATAAAATATTTTTTTTAAAAAAAGACAATGCTGAACTAGGGTAAGAATTCAAGGTGCTATGTCTAGTAAGATTTGGTGTTCACAGTATCACTTTGTACAGTGCACCAAATGTTTATGATATTTCACTGCAGTGTCCTTTTTTTTTTTAAGATTTTATTTATTTATTTGACAGAAAAGAGAAAGAGAGAGAGAGCACGAGCAGGGGAAGCTACAGACAGACAGAGAAGCAGGCTCCCCACTGAGCAGGGAGCCCAACATGGGGGCTTTCAATCCCAGAACACTGGGATCATGACCTGAGCTGAAGGCAGATGCTTAACCGACTGAGCCACCCAGGCGTCCCTACAGTGAACTTTAATAAAGGTATTTGATAATGTATCTATACTAATATGTCTTTCAGGTTGAAAATATTCCAAAGTAGTTAGACTTCAAACTAACAGTAATTCACATTATTAATAACAACACTTATTTATTAAACAACTTTGAAATAACACAAATTGAGCTGCTTACATGAATTGCCTAATTGAATACTGCTAGCAATCCTGAAAGACAGGTGTTACTATGGTTAGTGCAGCTCAGCACTTAAAGCAAGAACTCAGGAACCAGCCTCAATTCAAATCTTGGCTCAATCATGTGCCACCAGAGTAACTCTGGGTAAATTATTTAATCTCCCTTTGCAGTAGTTTTCTTACCTCTAAAATAAGGATTATAACAGCATAAATAGTAGTAAATAGTATGGCTCAATAACAAAATCTGAGTAAGTTAACATATGTAAGCACAGGATAATACAGATTGAACAACTGATACTTATCATTATTCACAGGCTCCCATTTTGTAAATGAGAAAACTGAGGCTCAGTTTACTTAGAGATTGAGTGACTCGCCCAAGGTCTTACAAGGAGAAATTAACAGTCAGATGTGAATCTGGGGTTACTTAATTCTAAAGCCCTACATCCTTACCAAAACACAGTACTACCAACAAAGAAAAATCAGTCCCAGATCATTTCAATAATAACTTCTACCAAACCTTTAAGGAATAAATATCAATTCTCCACAAACTCTACCAGAAAATAGAAGGGAACACTTCCCAATGCATTTAATAAAGCCAAGATTACTCTGAGACCAAAGTCAAAGACATTAAATGAAAAGGAAAATATAGAAGAAAATCTCCCATGAAAATAGACACACAGACACACACACACACACGCGCGCGCACATACACACAATCAAATAAAATACAAGAAAGTAAAATCTAGACATAGATAAAAAGGATAATACATAGGGGCCCTTAGGCCAGAAATACAAGGGTGATTCAACATTTAAAAGTCAATCAGTATAGTTCACCAAATCAGCACATTAAAGAAGGAAAATCATATGATCATATGTATGAGAAGGATTTGGAAAAATTCAACAACTATTTTTTTCAGAAAAGTATAAATAGGTACGCATTTACTTAACCTGATAAAAGTCATCTATAAAAAGCCACAACTAATTTTCTACTTAATGTGAATATTTTTCTTTTAAATTCAAAAACAAGGGGCGCCTGGGTGGCTCAGTCATCAAGCCTCTGCCTGCCGCTCAGGTAATGATCTCAAGGTCCTGCGATCAAGCCCCACATCACCTTGCTGAGCAGGGAGCCTGCTTCTCCTTCTCCACCTTGCTCCTGCTCTCTCTCACTATCTCTGTCTCTCTCAAATAAGTAAATAAAAATTGTTAAAAACAAAACAAAACAAAAACAAGGGTAGAAGTCAACTAGATTTGTTATGGTGATCAGTTTACAATATATACAAACATCAAATTATGTTTTTCACCTGAAAGTAATAACATAGTATGTGTCAATTATATTTATTATAAAAAAGAAAACAAAAGAAGTGGCAATCTTGTTAATATATCGCTATAAACATTGATGAGATTGTCACATAAGCGAATTGTTCAATGTGTCTTTAATAACTGAATTTTTTAAATAACGCAAAAACATTTGTTTTCTTTTTCCTTCCGAAGAAGATAAAGACAAAGAGAAAGAAGATGGAGACAAAGAAGGAGGAGGAGAAGGGAACACACTAATACAATGGCAGAGAAACAAATATCCAGGAGTAATATGATAAAAGACATGAAAGATCTATGCAGGGAAAATTATAAAATTTTGTTAGAGTCATTAAAGAAGACTAAAATTAATGGTGAGAAACTCCAAGTTCATGGACTGGAATTCTCAATATTACATGGATGCCATTCTTCCTAAACTAACTTATGTAATTCCAATCAAATGCCTCCAAATATTTTGGGTCGAATTTCACAAATTAAGTGTAAAATTAACATACTTAATAGAAATAGGACCAAAAGGAGCCATGGATTTTGATTAAAAAAACAAAATTTCCTATAAGATACTAAAAATTAGTACAAGGCAGTATTAACTCAAGGATACAAAAAGAAAAGAGAAAAGCAAACAAGGCAAGAATGTCCACTCTCACCATTCTTACTCAAGATTGTACTAAAGGTCCAAGTTGAAGTAAGTAAGCAAGTACAATACTTCCATACAAATATTTGCAAACATAATTTTTAATTTATTTTTTAAAGAATTCGTTGGAGTGGGATTACTGGATAATACAATAAGTATATGCTTAAGTTTGTTAAAAACTATCAAACCAATATATTTTCCAGTGCTTTCTCACCAGAAATGTATGAGTTCTAGTTGCTTCTAAATCTTAACCAGCATTTGGTGTTGTCAGATTTACTTATTTTTTACTTATTTATTTATTTATTTTGGATTTTTTTTTTTCCTCAAGTAAGCTCCGGCTCAAGGTAGGGCTTGAACTCATGACTGTGAGATCAAGAGTCACATCATCTACCAACTGAGCCAGCAAGGTGCCCCTTCTGTCAGGTTTTCGTTTTTTGTTTTTTTTTTAATTAGCCATTCTAGTAAGTATGTAGTGATAGCTCAGTATAGCTTTAATTTGCACTTCCCTAATTCTAATAATGTAGAACATTTTTCAGGTACTTATTTGCCATTTTTGTGTATCTTCTTTAGTGACGTACCTGTTCAAAACGTGGCCCATTATTAGATTGGGTTGTTTGTTTTCTTATTATTGAGTGTTGGATACAAATTTGATTTGCAAATATTTTCTCCCAGTCTGAAGCTTGTCTTTTCACTCTCTTAATGTCTTCCATAGAACATAAATTTTAAGCTTTGATGAATTTCAATTAATTTTTTTTTCTTTTATGTATTGTGGTTTTGATGTTGTAGCTAAGAAATAGTTGCTTAAGTCATGTAAAATAGTTCAGGCTATTCCGATGAAAGGCCGGATAGAGAGCAGCAGCCTGGAGAATGGGAGGCCCAGCTCCAGCCAAACTCCAGAGGCTACCTGCCAGCCATGGGAGTGTCTGCCCTCCATCCTGAGTCAAGGCTTCAGATGCAGCCCTGGCTGACAGCTTCACTGAATTCTCTTAGGACACCCTGAGCCAGAACCACTCAGCTAAGCTGCTCCTGGATTCCTGGCCCTCAGAAATGGTGAGAAAATAAATGTCTTCAGCTGCTAAATTTCGCAGCAATTTGTTACATAGTAATGAGAAATTAATGCAAAGGCTATCACCCTCACGTAGACTCACGTATTCTCATGCACTCATGTAGACTACCGAACAAGACCTTCTAAACTTGGTCAAATAATCTTTGACAGAACAGGAAAAAATATCCAGTGGAAAAAAGACAGTCTCTTCAATAAATGGTGCTGGGAAAACTGGACAGCTATATATAGAAGAATGAAACTTGACCATTCTCTTACACCATACATGAAGATAAACTCAAAATGGATAAAAGACCTCAACGTGAGGCAGAAATCTATCAAAACTTTAGAGAAGAACATAGGCAGTAACCTCTTCGATATCAGCCACAGCAACTTCTTTCAGGACATGTCTCCAAAGGCAAAGGAAACAAAAGCAAAAATGAACTTTTGGGACTTCATCAAGATAAAAAGCTTCTGCACAGCGAAGGAAACAGTTAACAAAACAAACAGGCAACCCGCAGAATGGGAGAAGATATTCGCAAATGACACTACAGACAAAAGTCTGATATCTA
>CM052799.1:66971504-67014471 GCA_028533885.1 Nasua narica | reverse complement strand
AACAAGACAGTTAACAACAAATGTTGGAGAGGATGTGGAGAAAGTGGAACCCTCTTACACTGTTGGTGGGAATGCAAGTTGGTGCAGCCACTTTGGAAAACAGTGTGGAGATTCCTCAAGAAATTAAAAATAGAGCTACCCTATGACCCTGCAATTGCACTACTGGGTATTTACCCCAAAGAAGCAGATGCAGTACAAAGAAGGGCCTCATGTACCCCAATGTTCATAGCAGCAATGACCACAATTGCCAAATTGTGGAAAGGACCAAGATGCCTCTCAACATACGAATGGATAAAAAAGATATGGTACATATATACAATGGAATATTATGCCTCCATCAGAAAGGATGAATACCCAATTTTTGTATCAACATGGACAGGACTGGAAGAGATTATGCAGAGTGAAATAAGTCAAGAGGAGAGAGTCAATTATCTTATGATCTCACTTATGTGTGGAGCATAAGGAAAAACATGGAGGGCATTGTGAGAAGGAAAGGAAGGGTGAATGGGGGGAAATGGAGGGGGAGATGAACCATGAGAGACTATGGACTATGAGCAACAAACTGAGGGTTTTGGAGGGGTAGGGGTGGGGGGTTAGGCGAGCCTAGTGGTGAGTATTGAGGAGGGCACATATTGCATGGAGCACTGGGTGTGGTGCATGAACTGGGTGGGTTAATCTTGTAACACTGAAAAAATAAAAGTATTGGGGGGAAAAAAAAAGACCTCCTAAACAGGACTCGTGCCACTATCACTCCCTCCGAAACATAATTCTCCATCCTGGAGCCAAAATGATCTTGGGAAAACCTAGAGCACAGACCATCACTCACAGTTAAAGTTCAACAAAGACTTCTAATTAATACTAAGAATAAGACCCAAACTCCTACCAGGTATAGAAGACCATATATTCCCGGGTTTTCAGAAAGGTCTTTCTTGACCTTACTATCATCAATATTTGTCCCTTTCTTTAGTACTCTTCTGTTACATTTGGTTCATATCTTTCCTTATCTAATTTTTTACATTATACTGCCATTTAAAATCATTTAAAATCTTTAATCAAATTTCATCAAAGATTACCAGACATGTTACATGCCATGATCAGCTTTCTATAAACAACTTTGCTTTCTGTATACAAATCAGTGTCAATGAAATAAAAAATAAAACCATATATGAGGAAAAGAATTTTATTAATTTGTTTCAAACTTTATTCCCAGGCTTTGTCAGCTTCATTAGCAGCAAAGAATGAATTATGTCTAAGCAAACACTGAAAAGAGTTGCAGTGTCCAAGGGACTTGGCCTTAAAAATATTAGAGATCTAGATTTTACCCATGAACAAAATCTTGAAAAGCAGTCATAATATAAAATAGCTCCCAGTAACTTCCTCAAGTTTTATCTTCTTCAGAAATTGGCTCAATTCGTTGGTTTGCTTCATTCTTGGAAGCCTCATCAAAATTCTCCACAAGATCTGGAACTTCATCCTCCTCTTCCTCTCTGGTAACAAGTGGTGGTTTTCCATCCACACTCTGAGTGGGCAGAGTTTTAGCCTGTCTTCTTATACTGGTCAGGCTATCTGCACCAAGTTGGTTTAAGATACTGGGTAGCATTTCTGTCCACTGCTCTGTCTCAGCATGGCCTATAATGGAGAAAGTGTTCACCTCCAGGGCTTCCCAAACTTTCAGGTTGTGAAAGTGGATTTCTGTTCCTTGATTTGTGAACATATTCACTTCTTCAATACCAGAGATACTGTTTACCCCTAACTTCTTTAAGGAGAACTTAAGTTTTTTATCATCTGCTATAGCTGTTCTATGAACCACCTTTTGGGGAGCAGTTCCTTTCCCATCAATGCATACTTGTGCTTGCAGTGTGGTGAGTTTCTCCTGGTTCATGATAGTTTCTTTGATCTTGTTGGAGCAGAAATGGGACCATGAGGGGGATGAGGGCTCTATTTTTGTTTAATATTCATTTATATATTTAGCATCTATCATTCCTAACTAGTATGCAAGATCCATACTTTGTGTTATCACTGTATATTGACAGAGCTATATCTTTTGATAAATATATAAATACATAGTTGACCCTTGAACAATATGCGGGTTAGGGATGCTAACACCCAGCACAGTCAAAAATCCATATATAACTTTGATTCTCCCAAAAGTTAACTACTAATAGCCAATTGTGGACCAGAAGCTTTATAACATAAACTGCCAACTAACATACTTTGTACATTATATGTCTTATGTACCATATTCTTGCAATAAAGATAGACAAAGGTAAACAAAAAAATGTTATTAAGAAAATCATAAGGAAGAAAAAATACACTTACAACACTGAACTGTATTTACTGAAATAAATCCACGTATAAATGGACCAGTGCAGTTCAAATCCATGTTGTTTAAGAGTCAAATGTATATGCATATCTATCTATCTATCTATCTATCTATCTATCTATCTATCTATCTATCTATCTATCTATCTAAATATCTATCTATCCTCTCAATCCAGTAGTAGTAATGAGAAATAGTAGAGGGCTAAGTTTCACAAAGTGGTTTTAAGACTATTCACAAGTGAAGGGTACCTGGGTGGCTCAGTCAGTTAAGCATCCAACTCTTGACTTCAGCTCAGGTCATGATCTCAGAGTCCTGGGATTGTGCCCCACATGGGGTTCCACGATCGGTGGGAAGTCTACTTGAGATTATCTCTCTCCCCCTCCCTTTACACCTCCTCCTCTGCTCAGCCCCCACCTCAAATAAACAAATCTTAAAAAAAAAGGACTATTCATGAGTTAGATGGCTTGCTTTAATCTTCCCATTCCTCCATTGTGTGTATTGGAGAAAATTAGTAGAAATAGTATAGCATATCAATATTTTTAGGAGCTCATTATAATTTTAGCACACATAGACTTCATGTACTTACAATCTAAAATAATCCTTTGACTTTTAGTTTTAGTGCTACATAGAAATTATCTTGTTTTTATAAAAATACCATTGATTTTGAAAGGCAAAAACTAAGGAGTGGTTCTCACAAGGGTTCTACTCACTCTATGTAATGAAGATAATGGCAGAAACTCAGATGGATGTCTACAAAAACACAGATAGTTGAAAAGTAGTCATAAAGAGAACAAAAGCTAATATTGTTTGGCCATTTGGAAGATTTTGGTAGTAACGGTAATTTCTATTACTCTTTCTACATTTGTGATCATATCTGGAGCAGAGCGAAAGGATTTATTTCAGAAACTGTGGTCATAAAAGCATTCACGTGCTATTACAGAAATTCAAAATGACAACAGATGACATTTTACATATAGCACATTACGCCAAAAAAAATTGGTAAAAAAAAACTCTCCTTTGATAGAATGAACAATACAGAAAATGCTAAAACTGTAGCCAGTTTGTGCTACAGTCTATAGCTGTCAACCTTCAGATGGAAAATGTGTATGGTCTCTGGTTGAGTGCCTATATTCTTGCTCTGTCATTTACTATCTATGTGACATTGGATCCATAACTCAACTACTCTGTTTTCTCAAAAAGAGCCTATGAAACTTATCTTTTGCAAGGAGTTGTAAGGTATTTCCATCCCTCTCCATAGCACACTTTCACCCACCACCAGTGTCAGTAGCTCCCAAATTCAAAGCCATGCCAATTCATTCCTAGCTGCAGGTAGTACCTGGCCCTTCGCACCCCAGACTGAGTTCATCATTCACAGTCATCCAGGATACCCCAAGCAGCAGACAGCATCTCATCTTCCCCATTTTCTGGGCTTGAAATCTCTGCCTCTTCTATGTGCCTCCTATGTTCATTAACTCCTCAGTTCTTGTATCTGACTCTTTCTTTTGATTCTGTGACCATAGTTTAAATATACCAGGAGTCCAGGCTCTCCCTTTTCCTGCAAGAACCTAGGTGCATCTCATCAGAAAACTTTTCCTTCAAATTCATTCCACAAGGTATTTAACAATGGAATTACCTACCAACCCCTGTCTTCATCACAGCAAGCCTCCATATAAGTGCCAGAATGTCTCCTGACTGCTATTGTTTATAAAGTTTCCAGCTGCCCTATGCCATCAATACTGTCCCCTTATTCACTGATTCACCCATTTCTCCAATAACCAGATCAGAAACTATCCATATTGACATAGCACATAGGGACCAATGGTAGAGATACACATTAAACAAAGCATCACATATATAAATTTATAATTGGGATAAGATCACTAAAAATCAGGTAGATCTATGATACTATGAGAGAGTAACATAGCAAACACAACACAGCAGATCAGAAAAATCTGTGACAAAATGGTGATTAAGGGAATATACAACAGAGGACAGGAGTTAATTAGGTAGGAGGAGAAAGTGGAAAAGAGATATCCAGCAAAGGAACCTGCATGTGCAAAGGTCCTGTGATCAAGGAAACATGATCCATTAAGGAACTGAGGGAAGGTCCTATGATCAAGGGAGCATAGTCAATTGAAGAACTGAAAAAAGGCCTGGTTGTTGGAGGGTAGACAATCAGGGGCATGGCCAGATGATGCAAGACTCTGCAGGCCACGTTCAGAAGACAGATCCCTGTCAATATTGCCCAACTTAAAATGTCCACCTCAACAAAACTATTGGATTCCTCCAATTCATTCAACACAGTACTTGATTATGAGCACCCCATGCCCTCAGGATGCCTTGTCCTTTACCCGAATTGATCTTTCTGGGGGAATACTATAAAGAGAGTTGGTGAAGAGATGAAGACTAGACCCCGATGTAGTTCATCCCGGGCACTGTCAATCTATGAGCTGGGTGATTTAAGTGAGTTTTCTAACCTCTCTAACTCTCTTCATTATCTTTGAGAATGGGAATGTGCCTCCAATCTTGGATGAGGTAATGAACATACAACTTAACACCCTCTCCAGGCAGGGATCTGTGGGGAATAAGGGGTTCTTGGAAAGATGCTCAACAAACCTCTGCCTCATTGGCACTTCGTCCTCTGAAAGCCACTCAAATTCCTAATGCAAGCTCTTCCACTGTGCCACCCACTCTTCCAAAGCTTCCTTCTCCAGTGAAGGTCCTTTCTTGGATGAAAGAGAGTAAAAATATTTCTTTTTCTCAACAGCATCATTATTTGATTGATTTTTATTGATGGAATTATTATCAAAAAGAGTTATAGGATGAAAAATTCAACACCTGATTTAAAAGTACTTTCTGAACTCTAGGCAACTCCATATCTTTGGTAGACAAACATCATTTCACCCTAGGACATCTATTGGTAGACTAGATTCTTGGGGAAACCAGTGTCCTTACTAAATATGGGTTCTTCTAAAACCACTTTCCAATGTGGGCTTTGTTCTGGTTACTATTACTTGGAATAATGAATGAAACTTTTAAACATGTGGTTCTAATATTAAATAGGAGTACTAAGGGTCAGATTCTTATAAAAATAGGAAGTCAGGCTCTTGCTCTTTCTCTTTCTCTCTCTCTTTTTTTCTCTCTCTCTCTTTTTCTCTCTCTCTTTCTCTCTCTCCCTCTCTCTCTCTCTCTCAGACACCCACACACAGACACACACACGCACTGTTTGTGGCACAATTATAGAGACCAAAGGCTCCAATGGTTTCAGTACACTTGAGAGGCTGGGCAGACTGATCAGATGTGTAGTACCATGCACTGTTGAATTAGTCTGTGTAAAAATAGGCACTCCCACCCACTCACCATGCTGTTTCAGAGAACACACTTTGGGAAAACTCACAAAATGAAAATAACATGTCCAGAACACATCAGATTCTACCCTTTACATTAAAAATTTCTCAGAGAACTAAATCATAACCCAATATGTCCATATGAAAACACACACTAAAATAAATTTCATTATCCTTATCTTTTGGTGCTTTTATAGGCCTTATAAGCCCAACATTGGGAATATTTTAGTTCCAATTTTTTCTTAAGATGGTAAACATTCAAGCCCTCCTTATTCACTTATGCAGTCAATTACCGTGAGTCTGTCCCACCAAGAGAGCATAACAATCATTTGGTCAAGATCATCACTTTCAGGATCTTGCTTGGACTTTCTTGGGACTGCCATTCTCATCTTTTCCAGGAAGCCAACTGCTATTCAAATCTCAGAATTGCAGAATGACCCACTGGCGGTGTGAGAATTTTAGATAATTTTTTATAAATGAGATTTGACTGAATTTATTTCAATATTTCCCTATTTCACATGATCTAATAGCAACATAAGGAAACTGATAGACTTGACAGAAAATATTCTTGCTTTCCTAGTGACGTGAAGGTAAGTTGTTGACAGAGAAATTCTAGAAATTGCGTGGTCTACCCTTACTACACAGATGTTATATGAGGGTATGCAACACAAGTGACTCAGTAGTCTGTAGTCTTTTAAGAACACTCAAAATTCTGTGTTGGCTTAGACTCAAATAGATACTATATCTGGTTAATGAGAAGTAAACCACACAACAGGTTCAAAGAAAGACAGATCAAGAGACCTACAAAAACTACAGACTCATTATGTGCCTATTTAGCCAGGAGATTTTAGAGGCATATGAGATAATATGCATAGAAGGACTTTGACTTTCCTATCAGAAGTGTAACACTAATTCATTTTTCCTGCAATGACATAGATTTCTCAGCAGCAGTTGAGCCAACCAATAACAATTAAAATCCACTAATCCTCTAGAAAACAATTAAAATGCCAAGACTCTAATAATACAAGAGAGGTCTAATTTGATTTCTCAAACTTTGTTGGCACTCAAGAAGTAAACTCTTTCATACTTTGTGTTCAATTATTTGCTGCAATGCCAATGGGAATTGCTTGTAACTTTCCCCATTTACACACCTGATTTCACTTTAATCCTCAATTCCTCTTATATTAAACACTCTTCCCACAAAATCTTAGCTGTCAGGTCAAGATCTCAACCCCAATTATATTCCCTAATCATTATTTTTTATTTGTAACTGCTTTCTAAATATTTCTACCTGGGTATGTTTTAGTTCATTTGCTCATACATTCATTCGTCTACCCATTTAGTCAATAAATATTATAAAGTGCTTTCTGAGAAAAAAAAGTCAAGAGAAGCAGTTTCCTTTACCTCAAGGAGGGAATAAATAGCAATAAATCACTGCCCTATGTGCTGAGAAAGGCAAGCCTGGTATATGAAAGGAGCCTAGAAATAGCACCTATCAGATGTGGCCATCAAAGATGCCACCTGGAGGAATGGCATTTGAATCGAATAGCAGAGGGCATTCCAACAGAGGGCATTCCAGGCACAATGTTGGAAGTCACAGAGGTATAGGACCATAGCCTGGTCTGTTCAGGAAGGAGCAATTTGTTCTATGATGCTAGAGCAAAAAGCAAAGGTAGGATCATGAAGAAAGGACTTTGGGCACACTGAGGAATGTCATAGGGAGCTACCTAAAAGACTCTAACCAGGAAAGGATATGATCAGATTTCTAAAGCAGTATGTACAAAACCCTACAGCTTAAATCCCCTCCCCCAATTCTCTGGTGTCACAAGCTTCACGAACTCAGTCTCTTTCTCACTGTTCTCACACCGCATTGACTAGGCACAAAAATCTTTTAAATTCTGGGTCCCAAATAACTGCTGAATCTAATCCTTCTGCTATATCCTCTTCTGCTGCTGCTATAGGTAAAGCCCACATTACATCTTCCCTGGACAATTGTAAGAGTTTTTGGCAGCAAATACTGGGACTAGTTCTCAAAAAGCCATTAGCCACCCCTTTTTCCCTTTCTTAGCCCCAACTATAGAGGCTGAAAGCTCACCTAGACAGTCTCCCTTATATCTGGGGATGGTAACATGACTCGGCTTTGGTCAACACAAAGTAAGACATATAATGGGACCGAAAGATTTTCTTTAATAATAAAAGGAAACAGCCATTTGAAGAACAGGATTGGTTTTTTTTTAACTTAGCTGCCATCCTACTTCCTGTCCGAATTTCGTACTGATGCCTGGAGCTCTGGCCAATCTGCTGAGAATAATGGAGGGAAAAGACAGATATGCCAAGATCATGGTTGACCTCCTTGAATTGTTAAACCAGCACTAGAACTGTCCACCTCCAGACCCCTTGTTATGAGATCATTACATGTCCTTACAGCATAAGCCATCGTTAGTCTGGCTTTTTGCATCGAAATAGATCTTAACTGACACATCTTCTACATTGGGGATCTGTCTCCAGTCTTTCCCTATGGTACCCCTCACCTGCCATTACAATTATTCTCCACATCCCAACATTATTTCCAGTCTGAAAATTTCTAAAGATAAGTCTCTGACCAAACATCAACACCCAAGCTCCTCACCCAACAAAGTCTCTATTGTCTTGACACATTGAACATCACTCTAGGGCCTAGGCACACTGTACCGCTTCGGGTCTCTAAACTTTTGCTGTACTCCATGCCTGGAATTCTCTCCTGCTCAACTCCTCACCTGAAGGCCCTACAGAGTCAATCACATTTTCTCCTGTGCCTGGGAGTTGTGATAGACTATATGCTCTGAGGAGGAAAAACAAACACATCTTCACGCTTTTAAACTTGACTTGCTTTGACTCATCAAGTCTGGGCAGAAGTTTTAAGATTGGAGGTATGGTTGCCATGCTCTTGCTTTCCTGCCCCTGCAGTGTTGAAGCAGGTGTATAGGAGCTTCAGCCAGCCTGGGTCTCTGAGCACGGCTCCCTTAGTGACCGACACTGCACACACAGTATGAGCTAAGATAGAAACCTTGCTGTTTTAAGCCAGTGTGGGCAAATGTTTTCTTTTCTTTTTAAAAATACCTAGTGGGTTATAACTTTCCGTTTATTTATTTACTTATTTTAAGTACTCTCTACGCCCAACATGGAGCTGAAACTTAGCACCTGGAGATCAAGAGCCAGCTAGGAGCCCCAAGGACAAGCTTCTTCTGTAAAGGGCCAGATAATAAATAGTTAAGGCTTCAAGAGCCACATGGGATCTTTGTTACATATTCTTCTTCTTTTTTTTTTTTTTTTAACAACCATCTAAAAAGATAAAAGCCATCATTAGCTAACAGGACATTAAAAAAAAAAAAAAACGGGCCACAGCTGGATTTGTCACACAGGTTATGGTCTGCCACTGTCTTAAGCTGCTGAAACTTTCAGGTCACTTGTTACTGCAGTATAACCTGACCTATCCCAACTAATATAATAGCATTTTGCATAGACAACTTTCTAGTCTTTTTATTACCCTAAAATACAACTAGAAGTTCCATGAAGATAGTGACCACATCTGTCATACTCATCTTGTTCACTGCTGGATATCACAGCTCAGGAGTTAACTGCTGAGTGAAGTACTCAAAGTCTTCCCCATAAGACTGAGATTTCAAGGGACGGAGGACATGGCTTTCATCTAATAGCCACCCCTACATGCCTGGCACATGATGGCATTCAATAAGCACTTGAGTCCCGGATAAATGTTCCCCTGAACCAAGTATTTTTCTGTTGTTATGACCAGTAGCCACAGCCAAATATCATTTAAGAAACATGCAGAAATGTACGCAGCCTATTTGGTTGCAGGACGAACATGTGACCTCTTGAGTCATGCACTAAAGCCCATGGCTGAAATCTATTACTATAGTTGATTGAGTTTTGTTTTTTGCTTTTTTCTTCTCTTTTCTTTTCTCTTCTTTTCTTTTCTCTTCTTTTTTCTTTTCTTTTCATTTCTTTTGTTTTAATTTGGGATCAGGGGAGAAAATCAGAGCATGAGAGGCTTATATTAAAATGTGGGTATTCGAAAAGGTCAAGAAATGTGAAATGGTGGGTCTGTGAGCAAGTCCATTTCCAGCAGATCCCCCCCTTCAGAGCCATTCTATATTGGGATGGCACAGTGTAGGTCTTACTTGACAGGCTGAAGCACTTAGAGCTGACCTTGACTCTACTTTGCTTAGTGTGCCACTGAGTCAGGTCTGTTCCCTTGTGTGGTATCCAAGGTTGTAAATAAGTGCAGAGGCAAGACCTGCACATGTTTCTCAGAACAAGTCATTAAAATATACAGTCTTTTAAATGGAAATATATTTGGACATTAAAATTAAATACCATTTGTAAAACCACACAAACCTAAATATTAGTATATTAATATAAAGTTAGCACTTTCTACTCTGCTGCCTCATGAAGGCAAAGTCCCAGCTACTGTGCTTACTATAAATAATTGCACACCAACCTCAATTTTAAAACACCTAATTCATCTACATTAAGAAAAAGAGAAGAGGGAAATTTTGATTTTTCTAAAGCTTTTTTGTCTGGTTACATTTTCAGTATATTTTGTCTCATGCATCTTAAATATCACTTGTCAATTCTGTGTTTCTTTCCTGAAAGTAAATAAGCCTTCTAGCACAAGAAAATGAAAAAATAAAATATGACAAGGCTGCCCCTTTGTGGTGACATGATTTCATACACACTGCAGCCTATTTTTATAGGTTCTATGAATGGCAGTTTTATCTCAACCTCCCAAAATATGGGCATCTTCTATATTTGGTTTCAAATTAATGGTATGAGATTTTAATTTAACCATACCCATCATAAAAATAAGAGTCTCTAAAGTCCACATTTATACCAATAGTGATAAATACTGAAAAATATCTTCATCGCTATTACATTTAAAACATCTTTAAAATAGTGATATTAAGTCTCTTTGGATTGTCTTTTTAGTCATAAAATCATTTTATACTCATTGAAAATGACAATAACACATCAACCCTGTCCATGTAATTGCTTTAATGGAAAGAAACTAGATTATTTAATATATTTGTAATTTAAGAATTACTTATAATTTAAGAATTATACCTATTCTGAGGTATATCACTGATTCTTTATTTGAATCTAGAAAAGTATTGCCTTATTTAATGCTAAAAAGTTTTGAAAGTTGAATATAATTTTTAAGTTAGTAACTTATATTATTATAAGTTATATAATATATATAATATATATATAATATATTATAGTAATATATATAATATATATTACTATATAATATATAGTAATATATATAATATATATAATATATATTATAGTAACTTATAACTTATTTTAAGTTAGTAACTTAACTTAAGTTAAGTTAGTAACTTAACTTAAGTTAGGAACTTATACTTACGTATAAGTCTAATAAATATTAACAAGGAAAAGGTTGGGCAGAATGATGATGGGGGGCAGGACAGAGAAAAACAAAATAAAAGTTTATTTATCCTTGTAAACAAAGTAACTTTTTTCTGGGAGTCCTTCACAATTTGAGTGCAAGCAAAAATGTATATTTTTAAAGCTAGAGAGTAAAAATGGAAGTGGTATATTTTATCTAATGTATAGACTTAATAATGTAACTGGCCTGCCTATTAGGTTTTAAAAGGTAGATTGATCAGGACACATGGGTGGCTCAGTCAGTTAAGTGTCTGCCTTTGGGCCCAGGTCAGGATCTCAGGGTCCTGGAACTGAATCCCGCATTGAGCTTCTTGCTCAGCAGGGACCCTGCTTCTCCCTTTGCCCACCGTACCCCCTGCTTGTGTGCTCTCTCTCTCTCTGACAAATAAATAAAATCTTTAAAAAAAAAAAAAAGGTACCTGGATCATATGTGTATATGTCTTCTAGCTCTCAAAATCTTGCTAAAATGAAAGGAAATAAATTTTCTTCAATAAATTACTAACTCACAAGGACAATGAGAATGGGCTTGGTCACAACAGAGATAAGATATTTCAATGAATTTTTGTAAGATGGAAAATAGATGGAGAATGTACCGAGCACAAGTCCCAAACCACATGTCTTAGAATAAGAGGGCCAAAAGGGAGCCCATTTACTCTGTAGAGCCCAGTGTGCCACACAAGGAGAAATGAAGTTAAGAAGAGCTCAAAAAACAGAGTTAAGATCAGGTTCACAGGTCCCTCCCCACATTCACACATGACACTCCCCAGTAATTGAGTTCCCTCTGCCACTAGCAGAAAAAGGGAGATTTATTTTCCAAAGACACTGACTGACCAGAAAGAAACAAAGCAGAGTGTAGATGAACCCATGGGAATTCAGGGAAAATATATCAACTAAACATAATTCCCCGAGGCCTTTCTGTCCACACCACTCCCTAAATGACAGCAAAAGATAGACATTGCCTCAGTCAAGATACTGGAGATGCATTCCCTGGAAAAAGTTTCGATAATAACTTTGGGGGTTTCCAAAGGAAAAATGTCATTGTGCTCTAATGGAGTCCACAGATGGCAGGCTTAGCTGGAACTCACAGAGCTTCCCACAGCTTATTTAGTGTCTTTGTCAGCCCAGGATCAAAGATATTTGAGAAAAGTCTCCATTGGGAAAGAGAGATCAGGGGTAGGGGTGGAGAGGGACCAAGAAGATATAGAAACAATGCAGGGTGCTGAAAAGAAAAGTCTACATTACCCTGAGAGAGAAAAAAATCAGGATTCCATGAAAATGAAATAAAGAACAAGATAAAAGGGAAAATTAAAAATGTGAAAATCAAAATGAAATATTTAATAGAAGCACTAGAAAATTAAGTTGAAGAAATAACTGAAGTAGAACAAAGAGAGCTGAAAACTAAGAGAATAATTATTTTCAAATTACAAGATTATTTAGCATATAGATCCAAAACTAATAGGAATTCTAGAAAGTAAAGGAGAAGGGAGAAAAATAATGAAGAAATAAGGAAAATTTCACACGACTGAAGTTTTAAGCCTCCAATATTAAAGTACACACTGAACGAAGAGAAACCCACCCAAAGCTGTGGATGAAGAGAATAACCTAAAATTTTCTAGATAAATAAAGAGCTCAGATATCAAGTAATGGGAATCAAAATAGCATTAGCTTTCCAAACAGCAAAACTGGATACCAGAAGACTGAAGTAATGCCTTCAAATTTGAAAGGATAATGACTTTCATCTGAGAATACTACACCCAGTCAATAGAGTACAAATATCCCCTAAAAATACTTTGTGACACACAAGCATTCAAAATTATAAGATCCAGAACATTCTTTTTAAGGAAAGTACTGTAAGATACACTTCAGCACAACAGGAGAGTTAAAGAAGAGTGTCTAAAGTGATGAATCACTAAATTCTACATCTGAAACTAATATTACATTCTATGTTAACTAACTGGAATTTAAATGAAAACAAGAAAGAAGAGAAGAAAAGAGAAGAGAAGAAAGAGAGAGAGGGAGAGAGGGAGAGAGAGAGAAAGACAGGAAGAAAGAAAGGAGGGAAAAGGAAAAAAAGGAAAAAAGAAAGAAAAAAGAAAGGGAAAATCACAGGACATAAGAGAGACTCCAATTAGAAAAGAAGCAAATATAAGTTCCAGGACAATGGCCATGCAGCAGGCTACAGCTACCGGAACCAGGTATCCAGGAAAAAAAAAAAAATGAGAGCAACTGCCATGCTTAACCACATGGAAATAGTACAGAGATGGCTTTTATAATCTCTTTGGAAGACTTGGGAAGAAGAAATAAGACATACATAGAAAATTAAGAAAACAAACAAAAGAGAATGCAATTATTAACTCCAAGAAAAACAAAGAGGTCCATGAGAAAGGAAAGGTGATCAACATTGAACAATAAATATATAGTAATAATAATGTAAACACTAAATATTGATTTATTTCCAAATTGTGCAATAACTAAATCAGCAGGATGGTAGATGGGGAAGAAGAAGAAATAAGAAAACTAAATTCTCAACTATCACAATGGAAAATCAAATGCCAGAAGAAACTAAAGAGAATTAAATTTTTCAGAAAATAGAGAACTGGGGATTACAAAGACGTAAGTGTTTCTTTATAAGATTTTTAGCACTATTTTATTTTGAAAACTATTTTGATGTGCAGTACTGATTACAGAAAATAAATATAAAATTTAATAAGCTTAGCTAGAAAAGAAATCAAGCTACAACCAAGCTATAATCTTTTAATAATAAAAGATTAATCTCAAGGTATTAAATGTAACCAAGGAAATGATTATGGGTGATCTTAGTAAGAAAATAAAATGCAGAGTTGGCTATTACCCAGAAACATGGCCTGAATAGCCATCAAAAGCATCATATACCAACACAAAACAAACTAAATCTGTTCAATCCTGTTTAATAATATATAGGTATAATAAATTCGATTTCTATTAATTCTCATTAACTTATAAATCAAAGTATCTATAGGTATATAGATGGAAAAAATTCTTAAGGAAACACAAGTCTAATTTATAAAAAGAAAAAACCTGAAAGCTTATGGCAAACAAAATTATAATTAATTTCAAATGATTAAGCAAATTTGTGTCCAAGGTGAAGATTCACAATTACTTGGTCTCATTTTATATTTCTGCACTGGCCTGGAAATATTTCCAAGTAACTTTGCATTGGAAGTTATCTAGAGTTCTTGTTTGGGTTGTTTTTTATATTTTAAACTAACATAGGATGCTCTTAAAAAAATCTGGACAGTAAATGTAATTGTTGTTACTGAAGACGCATGGTGATGGTAAAGTTGCACATTTGGAATTGCCTTTATGAAGCACTAGATTCTATTAAAACTAAGAGAATCAGCTTTAAAATGTTACCATGTGTCTCTCACATCAATAACATTCAGGGAAGTGGTCTCCAAAGCCAAATGCCTAAGGCAATCCACTGGAAGGCAGGAAAAAATATTGAAACCTTTATTTTGATTTTTTGTGTACCCCTTTATATTTTATTTGCAGACTTTATGTACTTTATATTGAATAACTATATAGTGATACAGGTATAGAATTTATAAGTAAGCATATATACATTGGCAGTATATTACAAAAATTGTTTTACTGATGGAATGTCATGAGCAAAAAATATTTAGAGATCACTGATTTAGATATGTATATCCCTACTTATAGTTGGTGAATGATTAATAGTCCATGAGAGTAACCCAAGTGTTCATGAGTGAAGAACAGGAGAATGCAAATTATCAATCTAGGCTAAAAAGTTAATTTTAAGTTATGATTGAGAATTATACAATTGTGAGGAAAAAATTAACCTCCTCACTTGCAAAATTTTAGCCAACATTAGGCCTACCTGCATCCATTGATTTGATAAAAACTGATACTGAAATAAACAAATACCTAGATTTTTCATGGCCCTTGATATGTATACTTGTCACCTATACGGTACAGACTATATTAAAATAGTTCAAAACAATGTGCTCACATGATGGTCATAAAAGCTTTTGCTGATGAAGTAGCGTTGTATATAGAGAAAAAAAACCTAGCAACCATTCGATCGGGAATTAAATATTTAAACATCCAAACAGTACTTTATTTTCTCATATGGTAAAATACAACTCAATCAAGAACTACATTAGGGACTGTCCAATACAGTAGCTGCTAGTCACGTAGGGATGTTCACTTAATTAAAATTGATAGAATTTAGGATTCACATCCTTAGTCACACAAGCCACAATTCAAATGCCCAGTAGCCATATATTGGATAATGCAGATAGAGAACATTCCCTTAAGTACAGAAACTTCTTGAACAAATCTGCTCTTGAATAATATTCAGCAATTCCTAACTTAAAAATTTTAAGATTCTTATACTTACTAACTGTGACTTTGTCCTTATCCCCCAACATAATGTTGTTTGGTGTCAGATCTCTATGCACAATCCTCTTCTCCTTGTGTAAGTACCGAAGAGCTAAGCACAGCTTGAAACAGCAAATAAAAAACAAATTTTATTTTCCCCAATATACATATCACCACTGATGACTATTATACACATGGCTAAGAAATCAGCTCAGAAATTTACTGTTTGGTAAAACAAAATTAATGAAAACAAAAGTGTACCTGTATAAATATTTTCCAGAGTCTGTCTTCAACAAAATGATGTTGTTTTTCCCTCAAAGAACTGAAATGCTCTCCAAGAGGGACCCCTTCTATAAGCTCCATAACTATATACAACCTATCATCTATAGGAAAACAAGGAAGAGATCATAGAAATTTAAATTTAATAGATTTAGAAAAAAACTTATGAATTAGAATCTGAGCTTCCCAACGTGTGTGCAGCGCACAGCCCTGAAGAGTTAGCGATGTGCTATGATACAGAGCCAGTCAGTCCTGGAGGCAGTGGAGGTGAGGGGCTCTTGGGGCTCCTGGGGCCCAGCAACAGTCTCTTTCGGCTATGGACTACCTCCTAGCTTAAGTTTACGCTAGCAAATATTCTCATTTTCTATGTACACCAAGCTGTGGAACAGTTGGGAGGTGCCAAAGAGAACAAGTAAATGATGCCAAGTAATGGAGCCATTTCCTGAAGAACATGTAAAGCCACCTTTCCTTTCAGTACTTTAAAATTTACCCTTAAATCATGTCAGAAATTCAGAGAGCTGCATTTTAAACTATTGTTTGATAGTCTCAAAGATGTACCTCACAGAATTTTACAAAAAAATCATGCCATGGTCTTGCAATGACACAGGTGAAAACATAATCCGCCACAGAAATTTGTCATGCCCCTCTAGAACAGAGAAAGCTGGACTTCCACTGGTTTTATCTTATGGATAGTGGGAATTTCATAACTGATTGCATTCATCTCTTTGCTTTGGATGTCAAGAAACAAAGTAAATGCTACTTTCTCCTCCCAAACCAATATGAAACTATTAACAGTGGTATGTGATATGTATCCTTTATGATATTCTGGATGTATATAAAATATGTACATACACAATATTTACAAAAATGAAATATTTACTAAATATGTTCTGCCACTTATCCTTTTTCATTCAGCAGCCTGACCTAAGAGTACACACAGATCCATGCCATTCTTTCTGCTGGCTAAATAGTATTCTTCAACACAGATGGATCATTATTTATTCTCCTAAAGATAGACATTTACATTGTTTTCAATTGTTCATTATCCCAAGAAATCCTCAGTGTATGTACTAATCTTACTCCTAGCTTAATTTTTTCCTTTCTTACATTAATTGATTTTTTTCTCTTTTGATTGAAGTATAATTAACATACTGTATTATATTAGTTTCAGGTGTTCAATATAGTGATTTAACAGTTCTATACCTTGCTCAGTGCTCATCACAATAAGAGTACTCTTAATCCCATAATTCCCTAATTCAATTTCACATAATTCCCTAATCTATTTTATCATTTATTATTTATCATTTTATGTATTTTTAAGTCACTTTCAATTCTTTTTGGAAGATGTCAGGGTTGTAAAATTTTTATTTTGTTTTTAAATTAGCCTAAGTTGAGTCACTTCAGTAGTGCAAGTCAGAAGCCAATCTCGATCTTTAATGGGATATGCACTAAATTATAACAACTTATTCTAATATCAAGAATTCTAATATCAAGGGAGTAGGATTTACTGGACAGTTTCAGCACTGGGTTCCTCTGAGTCACCTAGGGGAAGGGAGATGGGTAAAATCTTAAAATGCCACAGTACACAATAGGTTTGCATAGCAACAGCACTTATAGAGGCAATGAGGAATTTCCAGCCATTGCCTTGTACTTCCTTAAATCTTCCTCCAAATGAAATTTCATATATGATGCCATCATTAAAGTTTCTCAATGCTTTTATTGTTTTAGTCAAAGGTCTTCAGCATGTGACTGAGTTTGGCTTTATCTCAACCTTTTGATCCTGGCACCTAAGAGGGCCGGCCTGCAGAATCAGTCAGGACTCCATTGCCACCTTGTGGTAATTACCTGAACTTCAAGTAAAATAAATCTCAAAGACCTAGCCACTCCCAGTTATTATTAGAGGGCTGAAAAATATCATCCAAATCAACGAAAACAATTTTTCATTTTGTCTTAAATAAGCCATTATCCTTTAGTTTGCTGCTTTCCTGATCCTACCACGGTTTTGTGTGTGTGTAAAAAAAGAGCCATAAGAACTATTTTGCTTTGTTCATGCAGTGTCTTTCATATAGGAGTCTAAGTGCTTTATAACTACCTGTAGGTCATTGATTATTATATCACTGTTTCACTGATCAAAAAGTAATGCACAAGAATTCCACAAATAAAGAAAATACTTGGAAAAAAAGAAAAGAATTGATTAATTTTATTTTGTGACATTCTAATATAGAAAGATATAGATAGATACTTTTCCTTAGTTAGAAAGATCATGAAAACTCATACTTACTTTCCAGAAATGTTTTGTAATAGCGTACAACATTGGGATGATAGAGCTATAAGAAAATATATAACAAACATCAATTACTTGAAAATATAATTGGACTATAATTGAATATAATTGAAAACACAGAAATTATTATACTCATACTTATCTATAAAATTAAGCATTTCAAGATGTCATCTAATTGAGATTTGAGATTTTTATCATTATTCTTATTTTTTGTTACCTACAAAACTAATCTGAAAATAGCAATCTCCCATATAGCCTTATCAATTAGAATTAAAAACTGATTGTACTTTATCATCTAATTTCACCAAAACAGAGAACTGTAGAACTCAAAGTAACCTGAAGAATTCATTTAGCACTCCCCATCCCAACACTACACACACATTGCAAAGAGAAGAAAACTGTGGTGAAGCAATTTATGTAGAATATGTACATCATTGCCTCCCCTTGCCTACTACTTAAATATTCATTTATATTGTTTATATCTATTCATACTTTGTGTCTTTCTATGTTCTCCAAAATGGTTAGTAAGAAACTGAAATAATCTAAGAGTTACTAACTCCATTTATATTATAATAATAGTTGGCAAGGACTCCCCTCTTGGCCAAACTTTAGTCAGGCTTCTCTGAGCTTTCCTCTTGACTAGCTTCATTCTTGGCCTGCCTAGGTTTATCAAGAATCCTGCCAAGCCAGTTTAGCAAGAATCTCCCCACTCTCGATATCCCAATCAAGTTCCTCATCACCCCATCTTTGATAGCTAATGAAGTCTTTCCGAGTAATTTTCCATCCAGGCACCCTTTCACCCAGCCTCTTGGTTGTAAATTGCTAGCTGTAAATTGTCTTTAGAGTTGAATTCAATCTCTCTCCCTTGTTGTAATAGTTTGACTCCTATTGCAATAGTCTTGAATGAAGTCTTCCTTGCCATGTTTAAGAAGTGTTCAGTTATTTAACCTAAGTATACCTTAGGAGATGACATAGAAATTCTTTTTCAAAACTTTACTTTTCTATAAGAATACAAAAATTTTTATAGTTGTTTATTTATAATTTAAGTTTCTAGGCAAACTGAAATTTCTTCTCTATCAGAATAGTTGACATTACATTTATAAATGGCTTGCATTTCTTTCTGGTCTCTTTTCTTGACTTTTGAAGGGGAGTCTGGTAACTGCCCATCAAAAACCTCCCCTCCCATTCCTCCACTGTGATTGAGTTTGGGTGGAACATGGTTTCCCAGTCAGAGATTACATCTCTCAGCCCCTCTTGCAGCCCTGAGAAGGACTGTCACTAAGTTCTCACCAAGGAAATGTAAGGGTAAACACATGTGCTCCTGCGTCTGAGTCCTAAATACTGGGGAACCTCTCCCCTCCACCATGCTCTATCTCTTTGACCTTGGATGTGAACATGCCTGTGGCAGTTTCAACCATGTGGATGAAAACAATGGCCCAGGAGGTAGCAGAGCAGTAAGGGAGAAAGAATCTGCATTCCCAAATGATCACCTGGAGCAGAGAACACCACCAGCTTGGTCCACTCACTCTAGGATTGTTACAGGAAGAGAAACAGCTCACTGCATTGCGAGGCCTCTCGTTTAGGCCAATGTATTTGGAGCCTCTTTCCTACTGCAGCTTAGTCTTATTCTTAACAAACACATTCTCCTTTTCTAGTTCCATTTCTGCCATTTCTGTCTGCCATTACCTCCTCCTTTTAGACCTCTCAATGTTATAACCCTTTCCATTGGTTCAGTCCTCTCGTAAGAGTGCAACTGTACAATTTTGAGTTATCTCAAAGCCCAAACATAAGTCTCTTACATGTCCTCACCTGATACTTTCTTTTCTTGGAAAATGTGCTAAAACAAGCTCTATGTCATCAACTATCAAGTGGCCAGCAGATTTGAAACAATATGGGACAAGGTAAGCAACAGAATCAATCATATTCTAAGCCTAGCTCACTGGCCAGGACTACATCCAGATCAGGGTTCAAATGAAAATACTCGAGCAGCTTGAAGCAAAGGCCATGCTCTCGCCTTGTGCTATAATGAAACAGCACACTGCTGAAGATCAGAGTATCCCACGCTGGAGCAGCACTAACTTCTTCAAGTCCACTCTATTGGTATATATGAAAGTCAACTATATATGAAAGTCACCTATAAGCTATTAATGATAGTATATACTACAATTTATGAATTGGGCTAGAACTATATATTTTGATGAAAAAAGATCATCATATTTATGTGGTGGTCTTTATGTCCCAGCACAGATGCTATGCAAATTTAACTCGTGGAGAACAAAGAGCAGGGAAGCTGAGCGCTCTCCACAGGAGTTACAAATGAACAGTATCCATAATGAATGTATAAACAAAGAAAGCTGAAAAAGAAACCCATGTATTCTTGGATCACAAAACCCAATCTCACTTCTCTTCTGACATGTTTATTCTTTCTCCCCAAACAAATCTTCATAATGATAGTTAATTAAGTTGTTACATTATGTCTGAATATTCCACTCATGCCAATAAATAATAACCCATCTCGAAAATCTACTTTTAGATTTAATAAGCTGTATTTGAGGAATGTTAACAGCTTGGTTTCACTTGACAAAAGTCAGGGAACTCTTAGTCATATGCTTATGCATGTAACTAAGTAACCAAATATTCCACAATATAATGAGAAGGAAATGGATAGCTTACAATGAAAAAAGGAGGATGTTTCATATATGTGGCACTCTGCTGTAAACCCAATCATTCTGTACCCCAAACACAGATATCAACCCCAGAAAGTCTTTCTATGGTTCAATGTCAAGCCTTCAGGAACAAAATGAAAATATTACCACCTCAATATCAGCCATTATAAACGGAACCAGTTCTGAAACAGCGTGGACAAGAATAGCACAAGAACTCTACTGTCTTTTGATGACACTCACTTAAGGAACATATCTTCATAAACAATAAAAACATTTACCTGCTCTTTAATTATTGTTAATTCAGAAACAATATTCTTTACACTGCTGTCTCGATCTTTTTTATCCTTTCCAAATGCTGGGTTATGTAAATTGACCTCTTTCATTGCTAAAAGATTTTGGCCACTACGCTTTCTAACCTAAAATAAGACCAAAAAATAAAATAATAATAATAAATAATAATAATAGGGTGGGGGTAGAAAGAAGGAAAAAAAGAGATCGATTAATAAGTCACATGATTAAAACAAGTAATCTAAATAATCTACATAAATAACAGAACTTTTAAAATTTTGTCTGTATGTACACTAAGCTCAGCTCAAAAAACTGGTATCTCCTGGGTCAGTCTGCACTATTCGGTAGGATTTTCCTGGGTAAATATGGAAAACTCCGGTATGAATTTAGAGGAAGTCTCGTGCACTGAGCCAAGCCATTTTGGCTATTTTTTTGTGAGACATTAGCAACGGTTTTTGTCTTCAAGGATCAGTGACCAATATCTAGAGCTGAGAGCTGAGATAAGATAACATCAGTACAGCTATTTGATGGGCAAACACAATCATTCTAATTCGTATCTGTTTTTCAATAACGAGGGCTCTAATCCAGTTGCGGGAGTGTGCCATTAGGATAGCTGGCTTGCTTCAAAATGTCAGAAGTATTGTTCCCAAAGGGCAAAGTCACCTTGTAGACACAGCCAAAAGCTCCACTTCCAAGATGATCCAAAATCGCATAGTTGCCTATATATTTCGAAGGAGCTTTATTCTGATTAATGCTTTCAAGATTTTCAGCAATTTGCTTCAGTTCATCCTCCTAAACAAAAAAAATAAAAAGGAAATGGGCACTATGATAATTTTCACTCCTGACCACATATCAGCCTGCCCAAATATTTAAAACTCGGGACTTACCACTAACAAATTCAACTTTGATACCAATTCTTCATAAGCACTGATATCACGAACATAATGTCCTATATCGATGAAGATCTCAAACAGGTCGGTGGGGAAAAGCCTACAGGGAAAACATACACACAGACATTTCATGTAGGACTTGGTAACCGTTGCTCATTCCTTCCCTTTGGGATTTAGCTCACTCACAGATTAATTACATTAAACAAACTTAACTTACTTAGGCTGTCAACAAAGTGGGGCAAATAGTACTCACCAGCTTCTCTCACAAAAACGAACTACAGGGGCGCCTGGGTGGCTCAGTGGGTTAGGGCCTCTGCCTTCAGCTCAGGTCATGATCTCAGGGTCCTGGGATCAAGCCCCGCATCGGGCTCTGCTCAGCAGCGAGCCTGCTTCCCCCCTTCTCTCTGCCTGCCTCTCTGCCTACTTGTGATCCCTCTCTCTGTCAAATAAATAAATAAAACCTTTAAAAAAAAAAAAAAAAACGAACTACAACTACAGTTGTTAAAGGATAATGAAAAGCAATCAGAGAGGAAAATTTCTAGAGATGTGGTGTATAACATTGTGCTTAGAGTTAACAATACTGTGCCGTACACTTAAAACTTTGGTAAGAGGGCAGATCTCATGTTATGATACAAATTATACAAAGCACTTGTTTGTAAAATTTTTGGAGGTACGGGCATTAAACATTTTGGAAAGGAATGTTTACGGGGTGTTTATGGAGTGCTGAACACTTTCATAAACGCCATTTGATTCAGTTCTCATATCAACCCTAGGAGGAAAATACTAACCCCATTTTTAAATGTTTTATGAAAATAAAAGAAAAATACAGGTAAATGAAAAAAAAAGGAGAAATTTATGAATCATTTGCAAGGTACTGGTTTCAGGGGCTTAGTAAAATCATTAAGTCCATAAAAATGGATGGTGTAGGGCCTTGAAGTAAAAGGTTATAGTAACTTTACTTCTTTTTTTTCCCCCAAACTCAAGCATCATTTGTAAATAAAGTAGCAACATAAAATGCACCAATGCTTCTGAACAAAACACATTATATTAATTCAAGTTCTTATTTCTAGTCCAACTTATCAATAGATTTCTAGTAATAATTTGGGCCAATGAATTATTGGGCCCAAATGTGTGGGCCCCAACCCAGGGGCATACAGACCACACATGAAGGTAACTAATGATCGCTTCCCAAGGGGCTGATTTTTCTGTCACACTCACCAGCATGGCCTCCTGACCCAAGAACATCTAGCCTCCTCCCTTTCAAATGAGCTCCTGCCCTCTGAAGGATACCCTGACAAATACTTCTTTTTCCATTGATTCAGAGGAAATGACTAGACCAACTTTGGAATTTCTAAATGAGTAAGAACATGCACGTATTTTGACATCATCCATTTAAATGTTAACATCCAAAAAAAAAAAAAGGAAAAATAAAAACCATAACAGTCACAGTAATTAAGAATTGTATTGATAGAGTGATTTATTCCCTTTCTTCGTCATTTAGTTCACTTTCAGGGTGAGTCAGTGTTACTATCTGTGGATTCTAAGAAATCCGAAAACACATGCTTTGCTTATTGATTCATTCTCCTCTCACCGTTTACATCTAAATCAGATATGTGAAAACCATTCACTCTCATGATCGCTGGTCACTTAAATTTCTCTAGGTTCATACCTTTTAAAGAGTGGTCTGTTTCTTTCCATACTGAAGAGAAACCTCAGGGCTCTGAATGCGTAACACTGGAAAATAAAAGGGTGTGTGATTCTCGAATGGTAGCTCAGCAAATTAAAACATTCCCAGGATAAAATTATCATGAACTAAACATTAAAGTGACCTTATTGTGAGTGGCTGGCCTCCGCGGGAGCTTATGACCTATGACTAAAAACAAAATCCATCAATACCTGGGGTAGGTCTCATATTTTTAAAAAGTGTTTATGTTGTAGAATGCTAGGATGTTAGCCTTGTTCCACTCAGTACTTGTCATTAATTCCTTTCTAGAAAGACCAAAATGAACACAGAGACCAGAAATAAAATTCCTACTCTGAGAAAACCAAACGTCCAGAGATTTTTCAGGAGCTCAAGGTTTATTTTCTTTCTAACCTGCTATGTATGCCTCAATGTTTATATGGCTTCTGTGAGAAAATAAACACTCAAAATGATGACATATAAAAATAGCCACAGGCACATTGGACTCAAACTTGACAAATTGGTCTCTTGAGTAAAGAGTTTTAAGCGTTCCCCAAATAGAACAATCTACAGTAACTCCCGAGAACACTCAGAAAGGGGCCTGTGAGACTTTACCGAAGAAAAATAAACGTCTAAATGTCAGACGGTTTGCAGTGCCAAGAAAAAAAACAGAGAGCCCCGGGCCTGCAGTCAGGCCTGGACACAGGCCACCACGGGGGTGATGGGGGTCTGCTGAACTCGGATCTGGAATCATTCCATAAAATTAGTGGTCTGAATACAGAAGGCTCCCAAATAAAATTGCCCAGAGAAGCAGGCAGATGACACAATGACATAACCAAGCCCGGGGGAGGGTGGTGGAGGCAGTTGGAAAGTACAGGACACAAATGCTACTCGAAAACCATTTCAATGTGAATTTTTAGGAACCCAAAAAAGGCTTAACGAAGTGCATCTGCAGGGCGGATTTGCCCAACTCTGGTCCAGCATCACATCATGTGTCTGTGATGCACCAAAGGAATGAAGTCCCACGCCGTAAGTTGTCATGGGTAGCTGTCTAAAACCTCTGCCTGCCAGTCCTCGGATACCACCAGAACCTCTCTGCTCGTTTTCACTCTCGTTCTGGGTGACAGCCCTTCAATCGGATTGGAGGTAAACATGGTTTCTTACTTCCTCTTCTAAATGACTTGGGGGAGGGGGGGATGAGTGGCAAGTACTGCAAAGGCTTACTTTTAAACTGATTTTATCTTTCCAATATCTTCGGGGACACTGGCCCCCTGACGCCCACTCTTCAAAACAGCATGCAGGACCCTGAAATAACGTGCACCCCTCTTACCTGCGAGGCCTCATCTCCCTCCCCTGACCACACACCCCAGCTCCACCGGGCAGCCTAAGCACACTCAAAGCTGCCTGGCTCTTGCACTTCACACAAGGTGTTTCCTCTGTGCGGAGTGACCTTCCACCCTTGTAGCAGATGCCACGGCTGCCCCACACATACCCCTTCATCGACTTGGCAAGTCTCTTCTCATCCACTCGGAGCCATTTTACAGGCTTTCCTTTGTAAAGATGAAATGTTACCAACTGCAGTCCACACTTAAAGATGGAATAAATTTTCCTCTTACAGTTTTCTGATACATAAGCATTGTTTTGATAAAATAGAACTTACTGATCAGCCAAGAAATACAAATAAAATCATCTGATCCCCCCCACCCAGAGAAACCACTGTTAAGCCCTTTATATTGTTTTAACAGCATTTGTTTTCATGTCAGCCTCCTGCACCCGATATTTTTCCCTCTCAGACTGACTGGGAGGGAATGTATATTATCAGTTTCCCCAGATTTCAGTAACTCAATACTGAAGAACAATGGACATGCTTATTACCTGTAATAGATTAGTTTTTGCTGCATTCTTTTGTTTGTTTGGTAAAATTAACTTTGCTATTGTATATACACCATTTTCCTGGAAGAAAAAAGAACACATGTTATCTGTGACCAGTGCCAATGCCATAGAGACACACAGCACAAAGAAGCAACTACACAACCTCAAAAACTAATATTAGACAAGAAATATTCATAGAATTTTAGAACTTTGTGTAAGTTTACAGAACAGTAAATATATCAATGTAATGCTTGTAAGTACCAAAACCTACAACCACAATCTTAAAATTTCAACTGTCTTTAAAGATATATAAAGCATATCAATTTAAAGTCATTTAAATACTTTAAAAACAAAGTGTAGGGGATAAAGCTAAGGGAAATAAGTCAGTCAGTAAAAGACAATTATCATATGATCTCTCTGATGTGAAGAATTTGAGAGGAGAGACAAGGTGGGGGGTCGTGGAGGGGGTGAGGGAGGGAAATGAAACAAGATGGGATCTGGAAGGAGACAAACCATAAGAGACTCTTAAACTCACAAAACAAACTGAGGGTGGCTGGGGGGTAGGCGGGTAGGGATAGGGTGACTGAGTTATGGACATTGGGGAGGGTATGTGCTATGGTGAGGGCTGTGAAATGTGTAAGCCTGACAATTCACAGACATGTACCCTGGGGCAAATAATACACTATATGTTAATAAAAAAAAAAAAGTGTAGGGGATAAAAAGGGACCAAGTAAAGGGATCCAAATATCTTTATACTTTGGATTTTAAATGTCTAACTATGAAATAAAAGTTCTCCCTTTATAGTTTTGTAATTCAACAATACACATAAATAAATTACTGTAGAGAACATAGAAAAAAATAAAGAGTAATAGATTAAAAAAATGAAGGTCATCCATGGAAAGTATAGAAAGTTATCCTTCTGGACTTACTCTAATATATACACGGCAGAATGAACAAAAAGTGCTAACTTATTGCTACTTTTCTATTATCTATTAAATATTTGATTTACTGAACTCTACTATACATGGGCTTTTATATTAAAATTGTGAAGAACTTTACCTGCCTTTCTGCATTTAGTCTTTATAGCTATTCTGTGAATCAGTCTATAACTTCCCTGCTTTATATATGACAAAACCAAAAACCAAATTTTAGACAGACTAAGTCATTTTTCCAATGGCCGAACCACCAGGAAATGATCGTAGGAACTGATCCTCAACCTGGCCAAGTCCAAATGCCCTGCTCCACCACTACCCCCTGATTTGCTGAGATTCCCCTCAGGCCTCTAATCATCTGTGATCTGATCTCTTATGATTTTACGTATTTATTATTTTGAAGTTGAAGTTGGATATATTGTATGCTACTTCCATATACTGCTGGATATGTAGTAGACTGATTAATGAATTATGCTTTCTGAAACTGATTTCTTGGCAACAAATATATTGGCCTGTGTTTCAGTTACCTCTAGCCGAAGAACCTGATATACTCTTAATTCAAATGACTACCATCCTCAACTCATGGTATCCTATATGTCCAGAATTAAAGCAATTCAAAATTTCTTTGAAAAAAAGTTAAAATGAAAAAGACTGCACATAATATAGGGAAGAAACACCATAGATTAACGATAGGGCAGGTAACTTTCTAAGCCAACTGAGGTAAAGGAAGGACAAGACTGTAAAATGGAATTCTAGGGACACCTGGCTGACTCAGTCGGTACAGCATGTAACTTCTAATCTCGGGGTTTTGAGTTTGAACCCCATGTTGGGTATAGAGATTACTTAAAAATAAAAGGTTAAAAAAGTTTAAAAAGTTAGGGACACCTGGGGGGCTCAGTCAGTTAAGCATCTGCCTTTGGCTCAGGTCATGATCCCAGGGTCCTGGGATCAAGTCCCATATCCCCTTGCCCAGCAAGGAGCCTGCTTCTCCCTCAGCCTGCAGCTCCCCCTGCTTGTGCTCTTTCTCTCTCTCTCTCTTACTAAAAAAAATGAATAAAATCTTAATTTAAAAAAAGTTTTAAAAATTAAAAAATAGAAGAGAATATAAAATGGAATTCTAGAACTGAAATTCTAGAATTTAAGAATTCTAGAATTAAATAAAATGGAAATCTAGAACTTAAATAGGACATATTAAAACATCTTAAAACCGCAGCGTGGGATCCCAAAAGCTGTGTTCTGGGATACAGAGTTTGCCCGAGGCGGGGTCTGTGAGCGCCGCAGTGGTCTGCAGCCGGCGCCTGGAGAGCCGAGTTCTCACCTGGACCACCTGGTGGGCGTTGGTGTCGTTGAGCACCAGCTCGGTGAGGGCGGCACAGCAGGCTGGAAGGAAAACCACCAAATGATCGAGTCCGTCTGATCACAGTCATCACGGACTGCGGTACACTGTTCCCGTCAATACTCTAGCTCCGCAGGGAACCCTGTGAGCACAGTCACTCCTCCAAACACAGTACCCTTCCCTGTGACATAGCTCTGGGGGAAGGGAAACTGACTTGCAGTGGTGTCTGCCTCTGCTCGTCATGTAATTCGAGTGCATCTACACCCGCTGGCAGTCTTCTATTGAGCACTTACTGTATACTGGGAAGCAGCTTCGTCATAATCCCCAGTGGCAGACAGGTGCCTGGCACCCAGCAAGTGCTCATAAATACATCTACAATGGTTGGATACATGAGTACTTCAAGTATACAATCCAAATTATCCCTTGTAATCAGAGAATGTACCGTGACTATCAGCTTTACCGTGAGAAGACTGAGATTCACGGCGACTGACAGACTAGGCCACAGAACTTACTAGATGGAAGAGGCCAGAAGTCCAAGTGCAGTCTGCCAGATGTTAAATCCCACCCCCTGACCACCACTCTCCCTGCCTGCTCACGGCCACCGGCGGCAGCCTCCGGTGACGTTCTGTACTGAGCTGCTTCTTGTCCAACCAGAAATGGGCTGGATCCTACAGCACAGAGCACCTGTAAAGGGTGCTACCATTTTATGGGGCCCTTGTGCTGGCCCTGCACTGTGCCTCAGGCATTCCACATACCCTCAAATACTTCCACCTGCCTGCCCTCCTGCTGCCCCACCCCTCCAGTGCCTCTCTGCCCCCTCCCCTGGCTGCTGCAGGGCGCCCAGCTCAGTCAGCAGCACCAAAGTCCCACTCATCCCAAAGGCCAGGGACCCCTGTGAGAACCTCGTTCGGAGTTGTGCCCAACTGCCAAAAGTGTGGGCTTACATCCCTGCTCCCGCTTTTGTGCGGCAAGAGAGGCTCTGTCCGCTCTTCAGATGCTCACGTGGAGTAAGGAAGGTGCTCCCTGGTTTCCAGGGGAATGGGTGTGTGCATTATAGAATCTCCGTGAAGGAGGGTGCCCTGAGATCTAGAAAACATAGGAGCCAGGATTCTGGCCACAAAGCAAGCTGAATTCTCTAATCCAGCTTTACCAGTAATGAAGCTACCACTCTGCTCTCTTTATGTCTGACTTCTACGCTGATTTCTCAATGTGTTCGGAATGTGAAAGGGAGAGAAAAGTCTGTGGTATCACTAACCTGCACGCCCAACACCAGTCCCGGGAGGTTTCAGACATCTACATGGATTTAAGTTCACAGTTTTTAAACTAACAAATTGTGCCTACTTCATATTACCATACATAACAGAGAATAGTAAATTATTATCACCATCACAGAGCATAGTAAAACAATATGCTAAACAGTTCGAATAGTAAAACATAATAATATGATATAAATACCTGCTTGAAGAGAAAAAGTATTTTCTTGTATTTCCCGAGGGCTTAAATCTTCTGACAAATGAAGCTGCTGGATTCTGCCCGCTGCATTTGCACTGGACAGGCTGCCGATGGAAGAACGATCGGAAACAAAATTTCTGTCTCTGAAAAAGAAAAGTGAATGTACAATTTATCACTTTTCCCTCATGGTCAGTGCTTTCTGGGTCCTGTTTACGAAATGTTTGCCTCCCCCAGGCCATGAAGTTTTCTCCTGTGTTAACCTTATTGTTTCACCTTCCAATCCACCTAGAATGGATTTCTGTGTGTGGCATCAGGCAGGGGTCCCTTCTTTCCTTCCTTTTTCTCTTCCTCCCTTCCTCCCTCCCACCGACAACCCTAAGACCAAGAGTTGCATGCTCTACTGATTGAGCCAGCCAGGACTGCCCTCTGCTCCTCCCCCACCTCTGATTTTGAACTCTATTCTTTTTTTTTTTTTAAGATTTTATTTATTTATTTGACAGAAAGAGAGAGATCACAAGTAGGCAGAGAGACAGGCAGAGGGAGAGGAGGAAGCAGGCTCACTGCTGAGCAGAGAGTCCAATGTGGGGCTCGATCCCAGGACCCTGAGATCCTGACCTGAGCCAAAGGCAGAGGCTTTAAACCACTGAGCCACCCAGGTGCCCCTTGAACTCTATTCTGCTGCTATCAATTCACCTGACTAAATGTCAGTCTTCTTCATTCTGAGTTTTCTTTTTCCACGCAATTCCAGTCTTTCCTTATTTTGCTAAAGGTCTCTTATACTTTTGAATTTTTTTTTTAAGATTTTATTGATTTATTTGCGAGAGAGCATGCACATACATATGCATAAGTTAGGGGTGGGGAGGAGCAGAGAGAGAGGGAGAAGCAGACTCCCCACTGAGTGGGGAGCCAGATTTGGGGCTCCATGCAGTGCTGGATCTCAGGACCCTGAGGTCATGACCTGAGCTGAAGGGCAGCTGAGCCACCCAGGAGCCTCTATCTTTGATTTTTTCATTCCTTTTGCTTTATTCTCTTACCTAGGGTATTAGTTATCCACAGGTTGAAAACTCATCTTCTACAAGCCATATACTTCATTTTCTAATGGTTCTCATTCCTTTGTCTTTTTTCTCCACATTATGTACAATTTTTTCAAGTGTGCCCTTCCTTGTACTAATTCCAGTTTCTGTCTGGTACTCTGATGAATGTCTCAGTTCCATGGATTACTCAGTCTTTGCCTTTTTTCCTAGATCTGCAATCTCTCTCCTCCCCTTTTTATTGTCCCAGCATCTCATCTTTAATCTCAGGTCATAAATGTCACATTCTGATTAATATCTGATAAAATAAAGCACAGGTTTTGTTTACTTAAGGTAACATCTTCCATGATAGCTTCTTCGTGTCTTTAATCTGTTTTTTTTTTTTGTTTAATGTGGCTACTCTATTTTTTCGTTTATTTTTTATGGCAGCAGCTCTATCTTGATTTCTTTGTGCCTAAGTATTACATAGATGGATTCTCCTTGGCTTCATTCCCATGTCATCTGGGCCCACTCGTGTCCTTCCTTCAGGTAGCATTGAGGGTAATGGAGCTAGGTCTAGGGCTAGTCACAACTGGTGATCTTATCTGTCAACCAAATCTGTTAAACTCAAATTTTAGAGATCGCTCCCCCTCCTTGAGTCTATAGCCCCTCAGGAACCGATCTGCAGCTTAGGATTGTAGGTGAATGGGCATGAACAGACTTCCTGGAAACTGCCTTGACAATAATCCCTGTTCCTACTCATGCCAGCAGACAGCCTGGCCATCTCCGCCCCTTGTGCCAGCTCCAGGCAGCCCAGGGGCAGGCGCAAGCTCTGAAAGGATACTGTTTACCCAGCTGGGGTAATAAATTCTCCCAGAGCACTGAGACGTATTTAACACAGAATACGTGTTGACATATATCATTTTCTCAGGAAAGAGTTTTCTAACATTGCAGCATAGAAATGGACTGGCCGATTGACTCTTCAGATGTGAAAAAATTTGTTTCTCCCAAAGATGGTTACATCTTGAGCAAAGACGAAAACTGGTGCCTTGTATCAAACTTAATCTACGTGGTAAAACAGTTTTATCTCTGAAGTGCTGCTTAACCATCGTAGAACTTAATTTTATCATCAAGAAAATAACTGCTCTCCAAAAGGGCAATCCATAGGTGTTGGAATAGGTGTATCGACCACCAGTAATACCCATCACCATCATTAGCATCACCATTAGCATCCGACAAAAGCAAGCAAAAAACAAAAACAAAAAAACAACTTTGCTAAATGTTCAAGGAGCTAGCTTATTATTATGCCACAGTACTAATGAAAGATTTATCATTTATACTTTAAAGTATTTGAGATTTTTACATGATACTCATAAAAGCAAGTAGGGGCACCTGGGTGGCTCAGTCACATAAGCGTCTGCCTTTGGCTTAGGTCATAAGCTCAGGGTCCTGAGATCGAGTCCTGCATCCAGCTCCCTGCTCAGCAGGGAGTCTGCTTCTCCCTCTCTCTGCAGCTCCCCCTGCTCATCCTCTCTCTCTCTCTCTCAAATAAATAAATAAATATCTTTTTTAAAAAAAGCAAATAGATTATCAATAGCTTATACTTTTTCCTTTGTTTTGGTAATAACAGGAATAATTAATAAAGCTATTGTCCATATCTCTATAGTCTATTCTTATGCTTTCAAACATTCCCTCAGAAAATGAAGTTGATAACATACAGTTCCATAATATACACAGAGGTACAACAAGTACAAAGTCTGAATAACACTGATTTGATAACATCTGGTCATATTAAGAATGATAAGTCATTCTGCTTTTATTAGAGAGCTTTATTTATGTACTGCACATTACAAGGGTGATTCCTTTCAGGCAGACATATTCCTTTTCAACTTTGATTCAGTACCTACTGGGCTAAATTATGCTTTATAATAATTTTAGGTCTCATCGATGGTACCAAAAGATGTCATTATCCATGGCTTCAATATATCTAATACATACTTATTGAAACATACTTTAAGAAAGTTTCAATTTGAAACTGTTTTAATAACCATTCCTTTTCCATACTCAAGGCTTTGAATGTCATTAGAATTCTACTTTTAAGAGAGAGACGATTAGGTGTTCACTCACCTTAAGAGCAACTGGGCCAGGGTCAGTAACATGGCAATTGTTTGATCAACAATATTTTCTCCCATTTTAACTAAGGATTATACATATGTTCTTTAATTGAGGGTTTTGCTTTCTCTTTGTAGATGAGTGACATACATGCAAATGCAGACTTTTAGCAAAAAAGTAAATTTAAAGTAAAATTGCAAGAAAAATTATTATGCTTGTTGGGATTACAATATGCATTGACTATGTCAAGAAGAAGGTGGTAAGCTAAATGTTTTCTTGAGGTTGTGGGGTCTCGTTCAATCTACGTTTGCAGACTGACGGCCTTCTCTATTCCCAGCACTGTCATGGAAGCTGGTGATGCAAAGATAAATATTTCAGGGCTCCCAGGAAAATGCCCCTGCTACTGATTTCAAGTACGTTTGCGACAAGTATCAATGATTCTCCACAACAGGAGGAAGGAAGCTGATCTGCCATTGTATGGCCGAGTCCCCAGCCTTCAGTGACTAAGGCAAAGCTGGCCACAGCTCCCTTTGACTCACCCTCGTAAAATATGAAGAAGCTGCTTGATGCCTCCCCAAATGCGAATTTCCACACTGGTCTCAGGGTCCTCACAAACCTGAACCAGGATCCAGACAACACTCCAGAGTAGCTTCAGGTGGTCAGAGTGGAGCAGACTGAGGAGAACAGGTACCCCCTCATAGAGCTTCACCTGCTCTTTCACTTGGGGCTCCGCACAAAGCAGGCGCAGTAACTCCGCAGTTAGTCTGCAAGGGGATGGAGGGGGACGTGAGGATGAGAAGCACAGAGCAGCGGATTACTGGGCACTCTAACATTTGCTAAGTCACAGGTCAACATATATTTTCTGTAAAGGATTGGCTGGATCACAGCAGATTGTTTCAGGCGTTGCTATTCATATAGCTTCAGTCGCAGCTACCCAACCCAGCCAGCATATGCAAAAGCAGCCATAAATAACATAAAAACAAATGGGCATGGCTATGTTCCAATAAATCTTTATTTACAAAAACAGGTAGGGAGCCAAATTTAGCCTGTGGCTCATAGTTTGCTGACCACCGTTCTAAGTCATAGCCTCCCTGTAAGCCCACTGGTCTGGCTAAAAACTGACTAACTGCTCCACAGTTCCTTCCCCTTGAGCCAGTTTTCCACAGCTCCAATCCCTCCCAAACTGTTGTGCTCTGACATTCAGAACATATGTCCTTCGGCAAAGAGTGTTCTTCATCTCCTTGAACGTTCCACACCAAACATCCCCTTCCTTATTCTAAATGGATCTCCTTGTGTGGCTATATTCCCCATGCCACACGCCCTACACACTGCTATCAGAGTAATCTCCCTGCAAAATAAATCTGATCATGCTTAAAATCTTTCTATAAGTCCCCATAATGTGCATAGATAAAAACCACACTCTTATTTGGCACAAAGAGCCCATTGTGACCTGGCTAAAAGCATCTTGCTGCCCCCTCTATAAAGTATGGAAATTGATGGGGTATTGCGCAGATCAAATGAATTAACACACAAAAGTGCTTAAAGCTGGGCCTAGCATATAAAGAAAGGGAGACCAAAATTTGCTATATTTTTATCATTAGCTGTCTAATCTAGTTTTCTGGCACTTTCCCTCCTGCACTCTGTTCCAGCTGTGCCCAACCATGCAGTACTTCTAACACAGACCATTTCAAGCCTCCGAACAGCACATTCTGTTTCCACTTGTTCTCCCCCTTTGCCTAGATAACTCCCTCTTCCTGCAGGAAACTTGGCGTGGCCCCAGGCTCTGACTGGGAGCTTCTGCTCTATGTTCCCAGACTGTCTTGGGCATCCATCAACCACACGGCTCACATTGACCTGTACGCCCGTCCCCTCTCCGACACCACTCACTCTGTCTCACTCATCCTTGGTGCTCAAACACCTGCAGCGGTTGTTTTCCTAGGAATGAGTTCAGGTGAGCAGGTCTATAAGTATAGTTGTGAAAGAGGATAAAATTGACTTTGAAGAAAGACTCACAGGAACTTACTATGGATAAGTGTCTGGGTTTCATTACTTGATATTTCTGTTATCTGTTTTACCTCTTCAGAAAATCATGACTTACTTAACTAGATATCAAATGATGTAGGTTACAACTCTACTTAAAAACAACCTAATAACTAATTGGATCCAGTAATTCTTTAGAGCAATATATGGTTCAACTGAAAATGAAAACATTTTAGATTCTGTTTAGAGTTATAATAACAGGTGGTCATGAAACACGTCAGTAGCTATCCTCATTTATTTTACTTGCCTTAAGTGAAATAGATTTTAACAATCTAATAATTTATTCAATGTACAATCTCAAATTACTAAAGATAGAGCCACCTCAGAGTTTCTTTCCTTAAAAAGATAGATGTAAAAGAAATTCAATAAACAAAAATATTAAAGATGTGATGATAAGATTTATTTAAGTTGATTCTATGCCCAGATTTAGAAGTGATGCAAGACCAAAGATAAATCAATATACATCTTTGTTCTAGTTTCTTTATAAAAACTTAAATAGAAAATAAATGTCAAGATGACTCATGACATTCAGTTAGTAATATAAATAGCATGACATAACAAAAATAACAATTATCATTTTCATCAAATATGACATTGTCTTTTTCCCCTGTTAGCAATCCTACCTTTTGGAAAGCAAGTCATATTCATGCAAAATCATCAGCAGATTTTCTACAATGTTGAGTTCACTTATCTTCTCCCTACATTCTGGACTACAAATTGAAAACTATTAGTAAGTACTAGAAACATACTTTACCATACCCATTCATTTAATACTCTCGTTTTCATATTATCTCGGGAGGAGAAACAAAAAGCAATATTGCTCCATGGGTCCAGGCTACATCAAATTCCAACATTCAACAAAGGTAATATGTCATCAATTTAAATTTGTTTAATACTAGTATGATGACAACATAATCCCCTTTCTCCAAAAAGAATTATATGCTTTTCATTAAAAAAGTAATAATCGGCATTATTCACAACAGCCAAGATATAAAAATGACCTATATGGGCCTACATAAATATAATTGAATATTATTATTCATCATCCATAAAAAAGAAAGACTCTGCCATTTGTGACAACATGGAGGAACCTGAAAGTAACTGTGCTAAGGTAAATACTGTATGATATCAGTTATATGTGGAATCTAAAACAAAAACAAAAGAACTGACTACATAGAAATAGAAATTAGCATGGTGAGTGACTGCTAGGGGCTAGACAGGAAGGAAATACAGATTAAAGGGCACGAACTTACAGTTATAAGAAGAATGGTATTAAAAAAAAAAAAAAAAGAAGAAGAATGGTACTGCAGATCTATGTACAGCAAGGAGACTGCAGTTAGTGTGGTATTTTACACTTGAAAGTTGATGAGAGCACATCTGAAGTGTTCTTATTGCACACACACAAAAAGACTTAAGTATGTGATATGATGAGTATATTAATTCTCTTGAGCTTGATAATCATTCCATACATATAATGTATATCAAGTCATCATATACGCTTTAAACATATGCAATGATATGTCAATTATTCCATATAAAGTTAAAAATAAAAACAAAAAAAGCATTGGTTCACTTACTGGCATAAAAATATATTTAAAGCACTTTTATTTAAAGTAATCATGATATCTATAAGGGAACACGTTATCCGGAATTATTTTAAGAGTAAAATTGTTTGAAAATGTTTTATATGTTAGAATGAATGTACAGGAGAGAACTTTTTTTTAAGGTCAGAGAGATATAGTTGTCAAATACTGCTGTAATTTTAAAAGTGCAAGTATCCGAGCATTGGCTGAAAGACTAGGTAAGCATTTCTGGTCAGGAAAAAGAGAAGAACTGATTTTCCTTTCCAACTTAAGTTTTAAAATGATGCTTCTTCATTCAGGATCATCTTCAATATATTAATGTTACTTCATGCTTATTTTTCACAAATTATAACTATGTAGATAAGTAACTAGAGAAACATCTATTTTTTGTCTCTCCCACCCAAACCGCTATGGCAGTGGAACTGGAAAGATATTAAAATACACTTACCTCTCAGCTAAACTAGCCAGAGCCAGAAGGGCACCCAACAAAACATTAGTATCTCGGGCACCAAGTAAATTTACTAATGTCTGAAAAATGAAGTAAAAGAAAGTTTCATTGTATCAGTACTACAAGCTTCTTGAGTGATATAATGCTTCTTTCAAAGATCATTGAAGCTTAACCTCAAGAGGAGTTTTTTTAGCAAACATTCACCACACCCAGCTCTTTCAAGGGGTATAGGACCTCTTCCTGCTTTGAAACTCAAGGCTAGTTCCTTGTGGCCATTCCTTACTCAGGGCAGAAGCAAAAGGGACTAAGGTACATGGCCAAAGTTCTCACTCTTCCCTCTATTTTCACGTGCCCAGGAGGGCCCCTCTGCCTCTTCCGACCTCTCCCCAAGGAGAAGTAGGGAGACTAAGGATAGGAACTACGATACTGGGAGTAACCAGTCATTGTTTTTGAGTTCATGTTTTGAACTCATTATGAACCAGGCATTGTGGAAGGCCCTTTCCCAATTGTGGAACTACTTTTCACCAAAGTGTTGAAAACTGTCTTTTTCCCCCAAAACTAAGCAAGATATGTCAACATTACCAAGTACTTCATTTGCCTCTCAGATTTCTAATTGATGTTGAAAGAGCATGAATCGATGCTTCCAGACATCATGCTAAGTAACATGACTTAACTGGAAGCTGTACCTTGTCAGTTGCCTTCTCTGAATTCCCATTAATGCAAATTCATCCCTCTTCTCTCTAGGCTTTTAGAACTTAGAGTCCTCCAAGAGTGCACACCCAGATACATTTTAGGCCAGAGCTGGAAGCCATGTAACAACTGCTTGCTGACTTTTGGTTTCTGTTATGTCAATTTTCCCCTTTATGATTTCATTCATTTTTTTTATAAAGCTATCATTATCTTTATTTCTCTGATCCCCTCTTCTTATTCTTCTCTCACTCTTTTCTCTGATCTCCTGACACATTCCCCAAACTTCAGTCACTGAAATAACATTCTCGCAATTTTTGCCATATCCACTTAACTCCTTAATGCTACTCAAAAATGTTCCTCAAATTCTAAGTGAAATATATATAGCTATTGAAATGAAAAGCACTGATTTGTACATGACCTAGAATCATCTCCTATACAATGAACAGCACATGTGAATACATTTTAGGCAACCTTGCTCTAATATATACTCAAAAGTGGCCTCTTGGGATATGAGAAATCAACAGATTATTGAAACTTGGCTGTAGGCAGCTACCACCTAAACAGTTTTGCTATAGATACAAATTTAGTCTGTTTTGACTAAACCTGCATCCATTCATCTTGAAATGCATATTTGATCCATATGCCTGTAATACTATACCATCTGATTATAGGGTTGAACCATATGAAATTCCCCAATGGACATGACAATTTCATATGGTTCAAACATATACAACTCCATGAGCCATATGGATGTATTGATATGTATACACACACTTTATTTGTTCATTTGTAAAAACACACACTGAGGGGGAATTTATATATAGTAAGGACTTCTCAAGTAACATTTAAATAAAGCAACAAACTTGGTTGTTAATAAGTGGCATGGGAAAAAAGAGCAAAAAAAGAGTTTCAGAAAACCTGTTTGCTATTCTATATTTACTCCTTAGGCTGATGAAGAATACTAAAGGGTTGGAAGAGATTTACAATTCTGGGCTAGGTTAACAGGTTTGTGAACTATAATTATAAGAAACCTGATCACGGGACTCTGAACCCCAGCATGTGAACCACTGCCATAGGAGATGAAGTGTTCACTCCTTCTGGGGCCACTCACCTTGTGGGCTCCGCTTGCGGTGACCCATTCTCTTTGGTCTTTGACAGCAGCAAGTTTTTGAAAAATATCTACAAAGGAAGGAAATAACTCAAAGAGCGATTCAGCACTTAATTAAGGGCAGCAGTATTCATAGAACCACAGGTCTAAAGTACTGATAGGCAAGCAGAGAAAGGGCAGATGAGAAGACAAATTAACACAAAAGGAACAATGGAGGGAGGAGGACAGGGTCATTTTTTTTTTAACTCTAAGAATTACTTCTTAAGTTCAACTAATAATTATTATATATTTCCATTATAATAATACAATATGGAGACAACAAAAAAGGCAAACATCTTCTTCTGCTTAAAGTTGAATGAGTTCCTCAACATGATTACAAGTTCAAAGAGAAACCTACTCTTCAAAGATCCTCCTTACAAAGATTTCAGATATAAAGAGGAGAGGAAGGCCACTGAAGGTGATGGACCTAGCAAGGCTCCTCAGCTGAGGGGACCAGTTGTTCTCAAAGAAACTTCCTGGTGCCCAGCGATCACCAGGGATCACCACAATCAGTGTGCTGTCCTGGAAACAAATACGGGAAACCCAACCATTCAAAGAAAATGGGCCAGCATCCCACAGCGACAGGGGACCTATAGCTCATCAAAGCTGGAGAGGCTGCAAGGTGGGGCTGGAAAGAGCCTCCAGAGAGAGAAGATTGAGTTCATACACACAGACCAATGTTTTCACATTCTCATCATCACATCAGGGACTTCTTTTTTTCTTTTTTATGTTCACAAAGTTTTAAATCTTATGAGGCAGGTCTTATTATGAACCCAACTGTATAGATGAAAAGTGAATAACTTCTGACATTTTAATAGAAATCAAAGGAAGCAAAAAACATTTTTACCAAAATCTGCCATTATGGAAGTCCCTCTTGCATTAACATGAACTCGTGCTCAGTGACAATCTGCAACATGAAATTGGGCTTTTCAAGGTAAGGGTCGTGATCTGAAGTTTTCCTTCTGGGTGTATTTTGCCACTGACTATAACAATTGCCATGGACTCCCAATACCAGAACTGCGGATGGGTATACTCATAAATATTCAAAAGATCCTTTTTCCTGTTGAAAATGTCATCCTGCTCATTTGGCAAGTGGGAAAAGTTGCCGTGTCCCCACAACACTTACACGTCATGTTGACCAGCTTGTCCACACTGTGTGGCTCCTCTCCATAGCCGAGGTACTCATTGGCCACAATCTCCATGTACTGCAGGAGGGACCAAGCCAACAAGAGTCAGAAGGAAGCTTAGTAAAAGCACAGGAGCAGGTAAGGGACAAGATGTGTACTTCTGAAAATGAGCTGTAGATGGCACAACGGATACACAAAATAATACTCAGGCCCTCTGGGCCAGGTTCACACAAGTGCAAAAGGTAGCTGGAGTTTCTAGATTCTTTGTCTTCTCTTGCATGCCCTGAAGTTGAGGGAGGGACCATGGAAAGAATGTATAAACTCTCAAAAAAATGACTTGTAACTAAATAAGTTTGTGGTGTAATTTGGCTCCAAATACAAAAAAAAAAAATTATATCTAACCAGCATACACACCAACAGCAGTAATCAGAATAAAATGGGCATGGGGTAGTCTGATAATCACTCACTGTAGATAACTGATTATAATAAGAAATAGGCTCAGAGAAACACACATAAAATTCTAACAGAACAAAGGAAGTTAAAGTAGATAAAAGGATCCCTTACAATATAATTTTATGAAAGACAGTCATTTCATTAAATGAGGTAAACCTCCAGCCAATTAAAAAAAAATCTTAAAAACAAAAGTGAGACATGTTGCAGCAATTTCCTATGAATGAAAATATAATAAAATATAATAGATTTAGCATTAACCTGCCATTAACCTTATTCTTCCATTAATAATACAGACTGACTTTGTAGGGCTAAAGGTTCGTCATGAAAATCATTCTTTCTCCACGTGGTAGGAAAGTGGGCTGTTCCCACCCAGTGCCATGCCTAGAAATTTTGCTTTATCATACTAATAAATCCAAACATTTGACTGGCTCAACCTGCTTATCTTCTCTCAGTAGTTACAAAAGCAGAAAAAATAAATGGAGTTAAGATCATTCCTTACATTGTCATGTATTTGGAAATATTTTAGTGAGCATAATTCTTTCTTTGTGCAACAATTGTGAACATCTTTATAACCAATATTTTCTCCCATCATTTGGTTTGTGCAATGCTGAGGATCTGGGCCTGCCTGCCAACACCTATTTCTTTTCATTACTAACTAAAGACATGTGACCTTTTATAGAACTCTCTTGTTTCGGCAGGCTGGGTAAAATTAGTTGGAACAAAATGTCATGGGTCCCTTCCTGCTCTGTGAGTCTCCTGCCTCACGCACACTTACCCACCCTGCCTGCTCCCCCCCTGGGCAGGCAGCCTAAGGTTAGAAAGCCATCTGCCGTCACACACCTATGTAATCCTTGCCCAGAGCCATGGCACCAAATGGAAAGGCAAAACCAGCCACCGCAAAGGAATCTTACCTGAGCTAGGTTTTCAATTCCACCCAAGCTATGGAGTATCTCCTAATAAAACAAAAACAACAGAATATACACGAAAGATGAGGGTGGAGGAGGAAGTAATTTTACGTGTCAGTCTTTATTAAATCATGAGATCGATAATTATTTTTTGAAGTCCACGTTCTAACATAAATATGCAGCTCTTTAATGTTTGCTATTCATACCACATTTAAGATAAACTGTTAATAAATATGAAAGTTGGGTTGAAATTAAAAGAATGAAAATATGCTCAGACCTGCAGCCTGACTCCTCATTCTCTCTACTTCCCTTCATGTCATCATAAAATGTTAGAGCTGGAAAGAGCTGTTAAGATATTGTTCCCTCACATTGCAGATTAGGACAACTGAGACCCAGGATGGTAAGCCACTTTGCCTCAGTGACCAGCCCAGAAAGGAGTGGAATCCAGCCTCACCAACTCCCAGGACCTTCCTGTAGGCCCCGCCTTGTGTGGTACACGGAGCGCAGCATTAGCCTCGTGGAGAAGCTGGTTAGAAGTGCAGCATCTCCTCCTCACCCCCAAACCTGCTGGATCACAGTCCGAACTGCCAAAAAATTCCCAGGTAATTCACAGACAGTAAATTTGACTAGGATTGCTCTAGATTATAGGGCTCCTCCTTAAAATGAAGAGGCTAATGTTCTTATTAAACCCATACTTTAAGGTAAGAATAATCATTACAAAATGTCTCCTGATGCAGGCTTTTAAATCCAATTCCCAGCAAGAAGGCATTTATCGAGACTTCTGAAATTCCTCTAAAAGTGGTAATTAGGGAAGACAGGGGTGGGAAGTTGCAGTCATGAGAGGGACCAACTTGGAGCTCTATTAATAGCAAGTGCTCTCAGATTATCCACATTGACATTTATCTTGAGGCAAACGTGTTTCAAGTGACCCTAACCTGTTTAATTAAAGTTGTACTCTCCTTAACACACACACAAGGAAGTCATTTGAAAAATAAATATTAGCCATCATTCCAATGCTGGGAAATGCATGGTGATGAGTACTCGAGTGTGAGGGAGAAGAATCTAGTTCCACCTTGAAGCCAACTGAGTGGGTGGGTTGAAAAAAAGGTTCAAGTTTCTTAAGGCCTCCCGGTCAAGGTTTCCTTATTGTATGTGCAGTGAATTTGGTAACACTAAACATACCCATGTTTAAATTAAGTATGAAGAGACACTGACAACTCAATTAAAAATAGTTCTGTGGCTACCCACTAATTTGAATTTTCACCATTGCTATTCACTCTAGGAGAGCTATAATTAAAGCACAGAAGAATATTGTATACATTATTCCTAGTTATGGCAAAATATTTTATACATATAAAAATAACATTATAAAGGTACTAATGTTTTGGGCACCTGGGTGGCTCAGTTGGTTGGGCGACTGCCTTCGGCTCAGGTCATGATCCCGGAGTCCCGGGATCGAGTCCCATATCGGACTCCGGGTTCTTTGGAAAGTCTGCTTCTCCCTCTGACCTTCTCCCCTCTCATTCTCAGTCTCTCTCTCTCTAATAAATAAATAAATAAAATCTTTAAAGGTACTAATGTTTATTCAACAGCTTTTTTTTTTCATTCTTATTATGTAAAAGCCCAGTGTCAGGCTCTGGAGAGGACACAAATATGCAGATGACCATGGCCGACCTCACTGAGCTTTGGGCAAGCATAACATAGATATACAAACAACTAGCATTTAAGACAGAATTTGGTAAGTGTTGTAAGAAAGTTATACATGGGGGCGCCTGGGTAGCTCAGTGGGTTGGAGCCTCTGCCTTCGGCTCAGGTCATGATCTCAGGGTCCTGGGATTGAGTCCCACATCAGGCTCTCTGCTCAGTAGGGAGCCTGCTTCTCCTTCTCTCTCTCTCTGCCTGCCTCTCTGCCTACTTGTGATCTCTCTATGTCAAATATATAAATAAAATCTTAAAAAAAAAAAGAAAGTTATACATGAAGTGTTATGATGTCCCAGGAGGGACACATAATATCCTGCTGAGATCACTACAGCAAATGTCATAAGGGTGGTGGCCGTGGAAAAGGAAGATATAGGTGAAAATCAGGGATATTCCAAGATAAGAGAACAGTAGGTCCAAAGGTGCACAGAAGTAGTGCAGAGTGAACATCAAGGTGTTCCATAACTCCAAGAAGCACTTCTGTAACTCCATGAATGGCATTTCTGGGAATAATGTCAGAAAAGTGAGTTGGGACCAAACTGTGGGAAGGCTTAG
>CM052799.1:66937982-66971004 GCA_028533885.1 Nasua narica | reverse complement strand
TGAGCATTCATTTGTGTTTCTCCTGCGTGGGCCTCCTGCTATACTTGAACTCTCAGAACATATGTCTCTCTTTAATTATGACAAGCTCTATGCATGTATACCTTCAAAATGGCTACTCTTCCATTCCTTCCAGGTTTTTCTCCATTAAGCAATGTACTGAAGTCTCTGGCAGGCAAGAGCCAATCTACGAGCCACGAGTTTGCAATCTCTGGATCAAGGAATGCTGACTGAAGTACACAGAATTCAGCATGCAAGTTACGCAGCCCATCAGTCCTGACAGAAAGGAAGTAGGTTCAAGAGATATGCCTGACCTTTCAAGAAACGGCGTAATGAAGGTAAGGTGAAGATCTGAAGGGATACCTGAGTCAAGGAAAGGACATTTTTATGACAGTGGAAAATAGGAAGGGAGCTGCTGACAAAGTAAGAAAGAGAATAGGAAGAGGGAAGGGCCTTGGCAAGGAGGAGGGATATTTCTTCTGAGACAAGAAAAACATAAAGTTTCAAGATAATCTAAATATTTCAAGCAACAAAGAAGAGATAATAAGAGAGCTCCCACTGAGATGGCTTTGGTTTTCTCCATAAAACAGATGATCTGTGATTCGATGAGAATGATGGGTATAGGAGGGGTCGGGGTATGAGAAGTGGACCTGGTCTGGACCAAGCACTGTGGATCCTGTAGCACGGACTCAAGAAGAGAGGAAAGGAACACCCAGCAAGGGTGAAGACTTGATGAGATTCACCAGCATAAATTATAGTAAATCCCAGCAAAGCTTTGTGACTTCGGCCAACAATTCTTGGCAATTCAAGAAGTTAAACAACTGCCCGAGCACATGCTCTTCTTTGTGGAAAGAGAGCCGGGGGGGCGGGGGGGGGGGAGGGGTTCAGAGAGAGAGAGAGAATCCCCTTCTATGGAAAGGCTAAAATCAGGGGAAGACTTCCTTTAATATGTGTTTAGCCACAAAATGCTATAAACAAAGAGGTCACTGAATTCTTTTCCTGCAGAGAGCAGGGCAATCAACCCTGTCCCAATCCATCAAGAACTAGACCAAGAAAGGCAATACTTTAGATGGAGATCAGCAGAGTGTGAAACAACTGTCATCAATTCTCTGAACAAAGAGAACAGCTCAGAGTACATCTATTTTGCTAACTTCTATAAGTCAAAAAACTAGATTTTCTGCTAATAATCCATCTTCATGAGAGTCAAAGAGGGCGTTACTAATATTTAAGTGGGAAAAACGAGCACATTCTGGGACTGATCTGGGCAAAATGGAACACATGGTCCACCCTTAGTAGATATGCCCCACACAGACTTGCAAATGGCAGCTCAGAATACATGGAACACACAGTTCTGTAAAGTTGGTCCTGGGGGAAAGGATGCTATCTTCCCAGAAAACTTCGAGCAACCAGGACAGAAGGCCAATTGGAGTATGTCCTGAGGCCCATGGTCAAAGGGCTAGCTAAATGATAATAGCACAAAGCCCACTCAGAATACCAAAGAGGAAGTGTCAATTCTTCTAAAAGGAAAGATGTGGAACCACCATGAATCCCAGAAGTCTCAAATCAGAACAGGATCTGTAGCTGATTAGTACCAAAATACTTTTTTTTTATTAAAGATTTTTATTTATTTATGTGACAGAGAGATCACAAGTAGGCAGAGAGGCAGCCAGAGAGAGAGAGAGGAGGAAGCAGGCCCCCCGCTTGAGCAGAGAGCCCGACACGGGGCTCGATCCCAGGACCCTGAGACCATGACCCGAGTGGAAGGCAGAGACTTAACCCACTGCGCCACCCAGGCGCCCCAAAATACTTTTTTTTTAAGTGCCAGGTTTGGAAAAGACGGTTACTGGGGTGATGAAAAGAGCCACATTCCGACTCTAACAATTCATCAATAAAATCAAACCCAAAATAAAAGATCTTCTGAGTGGTCTGCGCTTCCTAGTAGCTTATCAGGACAGGGTGTAAAAGGAGCTGCTTCTTAGGGGGAAAAAAATCTGTGAAAATTGCTGAAGCATGTATGAATACTAAGAACACTCTAGATATTTAACACTGCAAGCAGAAACAACAATGACTAAAAAAGCAATCTTGAGGCTTTGGAGCAGTGGTTCTCAAATTGTGGTCCCCTGACAAGCAGCATCATCATTACCTGGGAACTAACTGGAAAGTTCTTCAGACCCACCCAAACCTACAGAATCAGAAGCTGCGGTGATGGGCCCTCGTCACCATGAAGTCCTCCATGTGCTTCTGATGCACACAGAAGTGTGAGAGCTGCTGCTTGACAGAAGCGCCTACCTACCAGCCAGTACTGGAAAAGCGGCCTTTCAAGGTTCAGGTGAAATGTTAGGTAAGCTTTTCTTTAGAGCCTCACTGCAAAAGCACCAAGTCCTAGCTATGCAGTGTGTGGGCCATGGACCAGGGCATGGGCATACTCTGGAAGCTTGTTAGAAATGCGGAGTCTTGGGCCTCGCTATAAACCTGCCAAATCAGAATCTGCAATTTACAAGATTCCCAGGGGCTTCTTAGGTGCATTCAAATTTAAGAAGCACTAAACAAGGGGCGCCTGGGTGGCTCAGTGGGTTAAAAACCTCTGCCTTCGGCTCAGGTCATGATCTCAGGGTCCTGGGATCGAGCCCTGCATCGGGCTCTCTGCTCGGCGGGGAGCCGGCTTCCCCCCTCTCTCTGCCTGCTTCTCTGCCTACTTGTGATCCCTCTCTCTGTCAGATAAATAAATAAATAAATAAATCTTTAAAAAAAAAAAAAAGAAGCACTAAATGAGAGGCAGTACACTCCACTAACTAGTGAGAGGAGGGAAAGGTTCTTGACCTCGCAACCCTCATTTGAGACAAGAGCTCACCTCTAACTCTGGGTCTGAGGCTGGATGTGGGGAAGGGCATGGCCTGTGGAGCAGCAGCCCAAACTGAGGCCCTGTCTCTCCCTCTGGTGGCTCTGGAGCTCCCTGGGAAGGCCCCCGCTGGTCACGGCTGACATTGACCCTGAGCTGCTGAGCCTGGTGTGGCCAAGTGTACACCTCTCTGAATTGGCCGTGCGTTAAGACATACACCGAAAGTTCCATCCACTTACTCCCACAGCTCATAGAGCAGAAACATACAGATTGTTTTGTCTCTATTAAATCATGTCTCTCATATCTTTTTAGGTAGCACGTGAGATACCTCCTAAATTTGAAAGCTATTGAGTTGTGAGAGAGGAAAAAGGTTAACATGGCCCCTGTTTTTTAATCTCACCTTCATAAAAAGTAAGAATTATTTTTAGTTTTTCCAACCAACCTGATAACACGGATCCCTCATTAGTAGTCTCAGACAGATTAACACTCTCAGAAAATGAATAGATGGGGCTCGATGAACCCACTCTCTGAAAGAAGAAAAGAGAAAGCATGTTTGTCCATGTTTAAAAGGCCAATGTGACAGAACAACACAAGACAATGAAGGAGAGTAAGGAACATACAAAGGAACAGCATTAGTTTATTTTAAGCTTAATCTGCAATAAGGACTATTAGTCGGTACCTGAAACACTCAAACCACTGCAAGGCAAAATACATAAAAGCCGTCATTATCATCATGAAGCAGAGGCCCCAAAATTACTTGGCTCCCAAGGCCCTTATTGGCTGAGGGCAGCACCAGACCAAAAGACATCGCTAAACTTTCCAATAATTAAGTTCGACTTAATAAGAATTTATGCTCTGATAATCCATTTGAAAAAATAATACACATAATTATAAACAAATGCTTTTCTTTTATTCTTGACCACATGTACTTATGAATGGGGTGTGTGCACCTGCAAGCTCTAAACAAATCCTCCAGCCTCGTGACCAGATTGCATACTATCATCTTCATCTCCTCTTCCAGCTGATTTTCATGTCATACTTGCTTGTATCTTGACGGAAAACCCCGCTTCAGAAAGATATGCCATCATCTAAAGGAAGGCAGCACAAGCTTCATATGGAAACCATAAAGTATTTGGATCTGATAGATACCACGTAGCTCTGTTTTCCTCGCAAATTTAAAAGACCCATGACACCCCTGAGGGTCTCTGTAGCCTCCAGAGCCCTTCGGTGAGCAGTCTAGGAAACAAAGTGACAAAGTGACACTTTGTGTTTTCTTAGTGTTTTCTTAGATCAGTTTCCCCAGAAGCAGAGCCTGAGACAAAGGTTGGTGTGCAGGTGAATGATTAAGGAAGGACATGTCCTCGGGGGAGACCATTCAGGGTGGGGAGCACCAAGGAGAAGCAGGAAAGCAAGCACGGACACCATCTCAAGCACCACTTGTCTCCCACTGCCCTCTAAGTTCCTCCGACGGTGGCACTTAGTGCAAATGTCAACAAAACCCTAGAACAAAAATTGTCTGTTATTCCATAGTTAGCCAAGAAAAACTGAGGAAGATGATGAAAGCTATTCCAGACTAGAATCCACATAATTTCTCCCACCCTCTCCCACCTCCACAGCTGAGCTAGTTATGCATCCAGCAAGGTTAAAAGACTTTAAAGATCTGCCCTTCCATCAAGTGGAACTTTTGCTTAAGCTGAGGTCCCAAGCCAACCCTTGCCTGGCCTGCCTCCTATTAATCCTTAGCCTTTGGTGGTAGAATTCAGCTTCGTCTCCTGCACGGTCCTAAGAAATTCGGCTCTGCCCCCAAACCTGTACATCTTGAAACTGAGAGCACTACACCCACCCTCCTTAAAAGCAGGATGAACTTGGACGGTCACTGCCCCTGGGGGTGTCGACCCCTCCACCCCATTCTATTCTATCCCAAATCCCATCCACTAAGACTTAGTTCATGGGAAGGAGGTTGGTAAATATGCTTTTCCCATGGTCGTATATTCCCAGGGACGCTTGAGTGTTCCTGATAGATGAGGGGCCCCATCGGAGGCCTTGCTCTGCAGAGGGAGGCTGAGCAAGATGTCCCAGAAGCATCACTGGCTGAGAACTGCTCTTCCTGCTATCACCAGGGCTCCTGGCAGCAGCCGCCCACCATCGCTGCCATCAACCGCGGCCCTCTTCCGCCCCAGGCACCATGGCAGTAACACCCTTGCTATGGAGGCAAAGCTCAGTTTCTCCTGAGAAAAAAGGCAGGACGCAACCCATCCCAGGGCTGCCAGCCAGGCAGAATTAACCAAGGCCACACTGGGAAGCCGCACGATATAGTTCATGTGGACTTCCTTGCATGGGGAAAAATAATGCAAATTTGAAAAACACTGTGAATTAAAAACAATCCCCTATCGGAATACTTGTAAGGATGTGGCTATTCTGAGGCTCCTATTACAGACAGAATACCTTTAATCTTTATAAATAGGGAGATGGCACATGACTGCTTTCCCTTTCAGGTGCTGGGGTTAGCTAAAGATAGCACGTAGCCTGAACTGTGGTGCAAAGATATGACATCCCAAAGATCTAACAGAAATAATGATCAAGTTGCAACAGCTGCTAAAAACCTAATGAGGTTTAATGCTGATTACTTTTCATTATTTAAGAGGAAAAGCCATGGGACATATTAAGAGGTGATTCATGCTACAAATATGTGTGCACTGGTATTTTTCCTGTTAACTATACACACTCTTCATGAGGAAAGTTCATAACCTTTGCAATGTTTTTAATATTAAAATAAATATGAAAAGTTTTCTTCTATTTCCTCCCCCCTCTAAGAAAGAAAAGGAAAAAAAAATTCCAGAATAAGCTTCTTAAAATTATTATTATTAAGGAGTATAAATAAATGAGTTCTAGAAAAATCTCAGAGTTAAAAGTTCTGTTCCAAGCAAATGGCATTTTTTGTTTTGCAATTTTGGGACTGAAGCCCAAAGCTATTAATATTTCTACGTGATTCTGGCCTCTGCTGTTGTAAATGTAAATAGAATTCCTGGTGTCTGAGTCCTCTGGCTTCTCCTCTCTGAGCACTGACCTCTGAAGGAGCAGTTGTTCCTGTTCCTTCCTTGGCTCCCAGCCCTGAACCCCCCACAAGGACGCAGCACATGGGTTGGAGCTCTGGCATTCAAGAGGAATGAAGTGCTCTGTAAGACGATATAGATCTCTGTTTGCCAAGAGTTGGGGGACTAGGAAACACACAACTTAGTGCAACCAGAGAATTACAGAGAATAATAGCGAGCAATTGTAAAGACAGGTGCCCTCATTCTACTGAGGCAGCAACTGGAGTCCCAAGGAGCCAAGCGGTTGGCTCAAGGCTGTGCGTGAGAGCAGAACTGGGGGCTGACTCCTGGGCCAGTGCTCCTGCTGTCCCTCCCATTCCCACCCTAGGTCCCCTAGGCCGGGGTAACTAGGGAGCCAGTGACTCTCCAAAACACATCTACGTGGGAGCAGGAATGTTGCGCACAGCAGCCGGGGGGGTCCTCTGAGGCAGCTCTGAAGAAAATGTCTGTCTGCAAAGATAGTGTTTCCCTGGAGGGTATGTCCCAATATAGCCGCCACACAGCAGCGGATTCATGAGCGGGCAAATATTTCTCCCCTCTTGTGACTGAACTTTTGCCACTTCTTTCACAGGACTATTAATACATGGCAGCGGGATCAGCTCCCACGGCCTTTGTCCATGACCACCTGCCACGTTGCTTTTAGCATCACACACCACTTTCTGCTATCGATACGAAAAAGGGAAGGAAAAATGGCACTGGCCACAGAGTCGTTGAAAAGAGGATAGTCGGGGTTTCACCTTCTTGCGTGGTCAAAGAGACAAATATACGATGTGAGAGCTCTATGTAAAAACCAGCCAGGAGGCTGTGGTGTTGGATCATCAAGCTGCAAGTACCAAGATCTAAAAGACAGCCAAATGGTTCTGAGGTTAGCTGACTCCAGGGGCAGATGCACCAGCCAGATGTTCACCCCTGACCCCATTTGTACCATGCTTTGCTCTGGTTCTTCCTTAAAATAGGCAGCACCTTCATGGTGGGGTGTAATTTAAATTTCCCTTCTCATTAACACACAAAACAACACCAACAAAACTTCCACCTTCAACTCAAAATTTTAGAGTGGAGAAATTCAAGCCTGTTTCAAAATAAATATTATCCCAAATTCATAAAATCATAAAGAATGATAAATATACAAATAAATAAATCATAAAAAATAATATGTACTATCCCAAATTCATAAAACCCCTGTGGGAGTTTTTTTGTGTATGGGGGGAGATCCGAGAAGAGTAAAATTCACACCAAAATAGACATGGTAAAACTTAGATGAAAAAAGAATATGTGTGAAGAAGTTAATCCAAGGAACCTTTACTGACTTGTTCTACTATTCTTAATGGGTCTTTATTCTTCCTCTAGCCCCAAATAGGTTCCCAACCAAAAGTCCATCTAATGGGTCTTTGCTGGTCCCTACAGTCAAGGGGATACTGAACGGAAAAGGCTGTCTACATGTGTTTCTTCTACATAGTTGATGGAAGTTTCAGAGGTAGAATGCTTTCAAATATTTACTTATCACCTGTTGGTAGGTAGGTCTGTTACACACGCAGAGGTACAGCAAAGGACAAAACCATGCACTTGTGTTCATGGAGCTTACCTTCTAAAGGGAGAAGATCAATGATAAACACAAACTAATAAAAATTGATATGAGGTGGTATACAATGCAGGATAACAAAGGTTAAAGTTTAGGAGTCCAGGGGATACTATTTTAGGGCAATCAGAGAAAGATTCTCTGATAAAATTAGCATCCAAATGAATTGAGGAATGAGTCTAGGTCCGAAGAGTGAAAGAGTTAAGTACGTAGTCCCTGAGCAGAAGTGTGGTTGATTGTGCAAGGAACAGCAAGGAAGCCCGCGGGGCTGGAGCAAAGTGAGCAAAGACAAATAATAGGAGTTGAAGTCAGAGAGATGGCAAGGGCCGGACCTATAGGGCTTTGTGGAGTAAGAACAGGGACTTTGGACTTTTTATTCTGGAAAGCCACTAGAAGGCTCTAAGCAAATAACTAACACAATCTAACAGAGATTTTGAAAGGATCCTTTTGGAAGTAGTGGTGAGAAGAGTATAGGGAGCCAGAGATCAAAGAAGGGAGCCCAGTTAGCCTACAGCAATTCTCTAATGAAAACACTGATGGCAGCTTGAACCAGGTCAATAGATGGAGAAGAGTATAAAGCTCAGGGAGGGCAAGTTAAGCAGGAAAAATCAAAAAGTCCTGTTTTCAGTATGTCAACCTCAAGATCTCCAAAGAAGAAAAAGTCCACTAAGCCATGTGTAAAACAAAAGATGAATCAACAGCAGTTACATACAACTTACAAGGTACAATTTGCCAGGGCGATGTTGATAAAGGGATGGGTAGACTTACATAAGTGCAAGTGTTTGGGGATTGGCTGATTTTTATTTTATTTTATTTTTTAAAGATTTTATTTATTTATTTGACAGAGAGAGAGAGATCACAAGTAGGCAGAGAGGCAGGCAGAGAGAGGGGGGGAAGCAGGCTCCCCACGGAGCAGAGAGACCGATGCGGGGGCTTGATCCCAGGACCCTGAGATCATGACCTGAGCCAAAGGCAGACACTTAACCATCTGAGCCACCCAGGTGCCCGGATTGGCTGATTTTAGCCATGGAAATGTGCTTCCTAGAAAGTGTCTGGAACTCAGTGCCTGGCTCTCAGAATCTCACGAACTGACGGGAAGCTGTCATTTGGCCACGTTCAAATTGTTCCGGTGGTTACATGTGGCCCAAAAACAAGCATTGCTTTCCTGGGAAAGTGAGGACATTTTAATTTCATGCCTGTTAGACATCCAAGTGAAGGATTTTTGCAAGAAGCAATAGTAGAGAGCAGAAAAGAGAGAACACGATTACTGAAGTGATATTTTTCTGGTGCAAAACTGAAAGTAAGTTTTAAATATACTTTGATTTATAAAGAACCTGGGAACCAGGCATAGGAGAAAAGAGTAACATTTAAGTCTTGCCTGAGAACCCCAGGCTTGGCCTTAACCTCTCAGCGACTTCATCTATCAATGAGATTGGACTGGATTTTTTTCTTCAGAGTCTACTTCAGCTCTATAATTGGATGATGTCTTTTGTATGTGCGTGTGGATATATATATATTTATTCTCTTCAAATATATATATATACCATATATAGAGAGATATATATATTTGAGGAGAATAACATTTCAGGAGAAATAAAAATGTAAGAGCTGCATATTTGCTCCAAATTAGGTGATGGGAAGAAGCAGAATGCTTGTTTTTGTTTGAGAATTACATGAGGTCCTAGGTTCTTGAAGGTTATTTTCTTCCTTTCTACATTTAAGCTTCTGAAACTTAGAGCAAAAAAGAGACAAAAAGACAAGATCCTAAAGGCGTCTCAGCCAATGAGACAGTCCTTTTAAAAACTTTACTCTGGATAACAGCATAATATAGTTTTGTGTACATAATAATTTCTCATATAAGTGAAGAAAAAAGCATAGAATTTTTAAAAGATTAGAAGGAAATACAGCAAGGATTAATTAAACTATTTCTAAGAGCAGTACAAAGGGTAATTTTTCATTTTCTATCATTTTCTGTATCCTTACACTTTTTCTATGGTGCTCAAAATAATTTAATGCAGAGAAATCCCACTACAGGAAGACTCTCTCAGAACCCATGCTCTCCAACAAAACTGGTGTTAACGGTTTGAGATAAAACACCGAAGCCCTGTTCCTTGGGAGCTCAGTGTACGGGGGAGAGGAACAGGGGCCCAAGGCCACAAGAGGGGAGGACAGCTGAGGGGCCAGAAGAACCAGGAAGGCAAAGAGGTGGGGGCAGCAGGCTTACGGTGAGCATTAGCATGGGCGGAGGCTCAGAGGAGAGAGAAAATCACTCTCCAAGGAATAATGAGGGACTTGCTCTAACCTTGGTGAGCCCCATGGATGTACCAGGCAGGAGCAAGAGATGAGGCCAAGCAGGAACAAGATCGCAAAGGACTTTGTGAACCACTAGGGAACTGGAGTTTTACCCTGGTCCTTAGAGGATGGCCAGACTTTACCAAAGTAATCAGGCTTCCCTTTTCCTAGGCAAGGAGGAAACCTTTAAAGGCCCCTATTGGCCTATCTGCTGTTAGGTCTGCTTGGACTTGGACAACTTGGACGGCTGAAAGAAAATCACAGAAAAAGCATCTCTCCATCAACTTTGTACATTTCAAAAACTAAATCAAGATACTAAAGAGATTGCTTCTGGTCCTTTCATCCTGCCTCCCAGACAGGATCTGGAGAGCCAGTGCTGAGGACCAGGTATAGGTCAGAGAAGAGTCACTTTCATCATGACCTAGGCCTAGTTCGGAAATGGACAGCAAAGGTCTGTCTGCTAAACAAGTAACTACATAGGTCCTGTTGGTTAGAAGTTCCTATGAAGGCCCCAGGATACTTTGAATAGATTTCTAAATTGTGAAGGCTCTGCCAGATGTTTTCCCTGTCTCAAGGGGTTCTTTTTTTTTTTTTTTTTTTTTTTTAATTTTAGAGAGGAGGGGCAGAGAGAGAGGGAGAGAGAAACCTAAGCAGATTCTATGTTGAGCCCAATGCAGGGCTCTATCTCACAACCCTGAGATGAGACCTGAGCCAAAATCAAGAGTCAGATGCCTAAGTGTGCCACCCAGGCACCCACAACTCAAGTTCTTAAGCTCTTGTGTGGAGTATAAATAAATATCTTCCCAATCTAGACTTCTTACAGACTCATTTCCAAAATATGTCAATTTATAGTAGATATTTCCAAACACGGGATATAAAATAGTAAGGACACCAACTTGTTCTTATTAGAAAAGTGACTGCATTTTTAGACCAAAAAGGTCATGCTAAATAGATCAGGTGGTTCTCTTTTAACTGAAATTTGAAAACTTTATATATACTTATCTCTACAAAAGTTACAGGCAGGGGAAGAGAGGATATCCTGGCAATTGTAGGATAATCGTACCAGGAAGAGACCAGTTAAGTGAACTCACTTTAAATAATACCAAATTTCATATTAAATAGGAGGGGACAAGATTTAATGAAAACATGATCTTAAAACATAAACTATGAAACTAAGATCTATTTTATCTTACATTTAGCAAAATTTCAGTTATAATTGCAACTCTGCCCTAATAACTAGAACAGAGCAAGAACGGATTCTGCTGACATTTGGGGGCACACTTCTTCTGACCAATCATGTAACATGATCCAACTATCTTATCTTCTTCAGCTGTCAGTGGTCTCATTCTGCCAGTGCCTCATTTGTTGGATTTCAACAGTTCACCACCATCACTGTTAGTATCTTCAGTCAGATTTTCAAGTTCATTTCCTAAATAGATTATGTTATATTTGTACTGTGATACAGGATCTGCACATTGTCTGGCAATCAGCAAGGAATGGACCAACAGAGAGGGACCTCAGAGGAACAGATACACAGAAGAGATATCTGAGTGGAGGTCAATTTTATAAGGAGTTAATTAGAGGATATGTCAATTTTGTAACAAGTTTTACTTTCCTATACAACCTCGTAACAACCTTGTCTTGGATACCAAGCACTCTTTGTACTTCCCTGGACAGGCAGATGAAATGGAAGGGGGCAGGATTTATTTTCTAACAGTAGACTCTCCTACACACAAAATGACCTTATGGCAGAAAGGAAAGTTGAAAGATCAAAATTTGCTTCCACTTTCTGCCACACATCAAGATTCATCACCATGAGTAACCAGGAGTAACCTCAGCTTCAGATACGATACTTTCACTTGTCCTTTGAGATCAGCCATGATGTGTTTGCAGCTTACAGCGTTACCTTATCTGACCCTGGATTAACAAGTCCTGTCTCATTTCAGATGCCACCTGGTGATTTCATTTCTGAGAACAAGGGAGTAATCACAGGTCAATCTTAGGAAATGCACCCAGAAAGGAGGTATCCAGAAGTGTGGTTTAGGGAAAGATTACAGTTGGGGAGAATGAAATAGATCAAGAACGAGAACAGCATCACTCGGCCATAAACTGACTGAGGACCTCGAAGGGCTCACACTCTACACATGAGACAAAATTCCCAAACACTATATCCTCAGGGTAAAACTGAATGGCATAGCATCCTGAATATGCCCAATCTTGTCTACAGCCTGAACCAGACCAGAGACCAAAGTCCACAGTCCTTCAACCTCCCCAGTATTTAGTTGTCATAATATAAATAGTTTATATCCATCATATTTTCCCTTGTATTGGGATAATGGGTAACTGTTTTGCTGACCAGAGTAGATGCTGAGTCCCTAGAAGAGAGGGGATCATGTGTCCTATTCATCTTTGTATTTTCACCCTCTTTTCCTTTCCCACTGTTTATTCTCTCCCTTCTATACACACAGTAGATATTCAAAAATTTATTTACTGAATTGAAACCAAGCTTTCCAGCCAACATTAAATCTGATGTTTGCAAAGAAGAGGACAGCAATCTATACCAGAAAAGGCCCCGAGATATAATTCTTCTATAAGTCTAAATTTAGATGGAAAAGGAGGAGAAAAGGTAATTTTGGCTATGTTAGCAAGGTCATACAGGGTGAGAAACAAAGGAAGACCTTTACACTTAAGCCATCTCTGACCTAACCCTACTTTTAGAATAGAACTGAACGTAACAATCTGTCAGCAGCCCGAGGATGACATAAAAGGATGCCCTTGATGTTCAACATTCCTAAATTCCTTCTCCTACTATGAAAGCAAAGAGATCTATAATCATCTCTTCCTAGCTTGAAGATTTCCAGGGACTACTCATGTTGCAAGCCTGTAATTCCATCCAATCTAAGATGCCTCATTAATCACTAAGAATTTGAAAAGGTTCTGACAAGAGATCTCTTAACTTCAGAATTGTTAAGATCTTTTCAACTGTTGGATGCCAACCCTTGCCTGATTAGTTTCCCTAACAATTTCTGTCTCTAATGCCCTCAGACTGGGGACACAGTGACATCTCTCACACCTTATTATAGGAAAAGTTCTGCCTTCCTCAAAATACTGACCTGATAAATGGTCTATTGGACATCCCCTGAAGAGCCCACGATAGTGTCTTCAAAACAAATTAAAGAACGTCATTTCCTAATACCACTTCAGGCATAATTATTCTGCTACTAACCATTGTTCTACTCTGTTCAAGCTCAAGAAAAAAAGAGTCTGAGACAACTTCATGTCCTTTGTAGTAGTGTTCATTAATCTTTCAATAATCTTTGAGTATATTGTCAAGAACTGAGCAGGGACCCAATTCCATAACCTGATAAAGATTTTAGGCTTTTTGAATCATCTGAACCAGTCTAATAATCCTCTGCCTAAATCAAGTACGAAGGCATAACCGATGCAGTCCCAATCCTTCATCACTTTAAACTAAACCAATGTATTCAGCAGCCACTGTCCAATACTTACACACATAACACTAAATAATCCCCTTCAAAAGGTCAAATCATAAGACCACCATTTAGGCATATTTAGTAGCTGATTCATCATGGAGAACCCACCAAGATACTGTTCTACTTAAAGTCAGCTATTGCACTGAACCGAGTCACATGGTCAGGCATTAAATTATTAATATTTATCCTATCTTCCAGAATAGGAGTAATATTTTCCCATCTCACTGGGGAAGAATTTAGATATCTCAATCAAGTCCCAAAGCAATGGGGAAGTTTCAAGGTTCTTTATAGGCATCTTTTCAGCTGATGCTTGAGGAGAGAGCCTGGGCCTCCAGGGAAGAGTAGAAGGCCAGGTCCCACCATGACATAATGCTAGGGGCCACCTTCATATCTAGCAGTAGTGTAACCAACTCTTACTTCAAGAAGCCCAAATGGATAGAAAATTCAGTCCTGACAGCAACCCAGCACTAGTCAATGGTTCACTGAAGATCCCTGTTTGTGAGACAGAGTCTAGAGGTCTTGCAAATCCTTCTCTAAAGTCCCAACACTGCACTGTGTTAAGACAAAGAAGAGCAATGGAAAGAACATTCCACTTGGTCCTGAAAGGAAACACTGTCATTGGGCCATGACTGGAGATTACACATTCATCCTTTCCCCAGGGTCAAGGCTAGGGCAGCCCATTTAATCAGTCCTTGTATCAACCATAGAAGTGTACCAGGAGGATGTTGGCCATTGGGTTACCCAATGTCTGTTTCCTAAGGACCCTGGCAATAAACTCCTCCTGAGTATCCAAATTCAAAGTAAGAATAATAAGAAAAACAGTATAACATGGGTTATACCATTTTACCTTAATGCCATAAAATTTGGCTAAATGTAGCACTTAACCAGAATAATTTTAATGAGATCTCCTGCAATGCCTATTCATTCACCTCCTCCTAAGTGATATTTACTCTATTTTATCTTTTAAGTATGATGCATTCAATTTCACAAACTGCTTCAAACCATATACTAGAAATAAGATGTATAAGATATGCCATTCTTGGGTAAATTGTTGGTCTTTTCTGGGAAAATCTTACCTGCAGATGAGTCTATTTTTCACCAAGGCTGTAAAGATCTCCTGAAATAGTTTATGCTGGGGATGTTTGCTGAAGTTTCTCTCATTCTTGTAGTTTATACTGATATGAAACAAATAGAAAAGCATTTTGTAACAGAAATTTTTTAGGCTGCCTCAAAGTTCCCAATGCAGGCACAGACCATCTATATTCATGCAGATATTGAAAAATTCTTGGGTTTTAACATATTGCTAAAGGCATATATCAACTATTAAAAAAGGAACTAAAAGTCAATTATAATAATAATAAAGATTATAATTGAGCATAATTACTTCATTTCATCATCTAACTAAATTATAAATACTCATAAATACTTTATAACTAAACTTGTTCAGGGGGAAGGGGATATGAAGAGAAAGAATGATGAGGACATATTATCTAGACATTGTGCATGAGGCAGTAAACAATTCTTCCCTTCATTTTTCCACCCACAATCCCATTGGCTGCTATAGCTATTTTAACACCAATGCTTACCATACATATTTCCTTGTAAGTAATATGGACTTATCAAACACAGCCTAAACCCCTTCAACCGTGAAAATTTCTGTGGTTACTGACTGGTTGCTATGTACGTGTATGTCTCTGTGTGTGTATGTGTGTGTTTAACCAAGTCTGGAGGTATCCTATCTTCAGCTTCTTTCTTCTGATATAGCCAATTAAAGAGGTTATAAATACTCCAAAACATTCCACTTTAAAACTGGGAGATGATAAGAGATAATGCACAAAATGGTGACATCGCTATAAAATATATGATTATACTATTTTTGTGGATATTAAAATAGACCAGGTTTAAGATCCAGGCCAAATAAGTTGGAATTACATGAACGTATCACCTCAAAGGCAAGTTCTATGGTCTTATATCATCATTTGTACGGTTCTGCCGTGGCAGTCTTTCAGGTGTCACTGGACAGCATGCCCCTACCTTAGCCAGGTGAGGACTGTAATGCATTCTTAGTACATGGATACCAGTAGATGGAATATGTAAGAATTTTTAAAGAATTTGGTGTTCCTCACTAAATCAAAACTGTGTAATATCATGTGATTTTGTGGGATATTAAATTTATTGTCATAAAATGACAGGGAGACAAAATGTAGGCCAGATAAATAAATGATCATTCTAGAATGCTCATCTTGATATTTCATGCCATTCATTATTTACACGGCACTTAGTGCCAAATGATGTCAGCACATTGTAAAACTGAGAGAACCAGCTCCTGGAAGGGGAGTGGCCCACAGAATGTGCAACTTCTAGGAGCTCTAAAAGGTGACAGGTGACAGGATTGACGGCTTCCATGTTAAAGGTGAGGTGCAATCCCTTCAACTGAAAAACTCAGTTGCTTTGACAACCACAGTCCTTAGCCACCACATCTCTTCACAGCAACGGCTTCTTTTATGCCTCCTCACTGCTGGCAGCGTATGGGCAGACCAAAAGCTGAAGACAAAGCCTGGAATCAGCCAGGCCAGGTCAACAACCCGGAACCGCTTTCTCACAGAACAAGAGCCAAAGGTATTGCCGCGAGGTGTCCTGAAACACCCGGGTTGGCTCCAGCTGCAGCCATGGAGCTGTATTTACACACTTACTTCTGGAAGTGACTTCAGCATGAATGAAAATTATTATTCAAGAATCCTCAGGGTATTTTTGAAACAGCTTTAAAGTTTAGCTCCTGTGACAAAGTTTTGAGCTAATTAGAATAGGTTGCTGAAAACAAGGGAGATAGTTCATTCTTACCTGAAATTTTCAAGTTCGACAGCTTCTGTGGACTCATGCCACTGACCTCGGGCTCTGTGTCCACCCACCTTGATGATGTGCTCAGTCTTTGTCATGCTATTTTGGGCACTATCGAAGTTAATGGCTGGAAGCTATAGAAATAGAAGCACAAAACCCATGAGGATAACAATAAAGAAAGTAACAAAATGGGGCCAAGGGGTAGATGGAGGTCAAATAAAGGGAATGAGTTTTTTTCCCCAAACAAATAATTAACATGATAGCCAAGCCAAATGTAGTTTCCCAAGATTTAAACATCTTTTACTTAAAACATTTATTCTTGCTACCTTATGCTACTTAATTTTTCTTCATAGCTTGTGACACCAACTGCCGTATCTTACAGTTTTCTATGTATTTTCAGTCTCCCTTGATTATAGTGGCAGCTCAACATGGCAAGCACTTTGAACACAGTCAGGCCTGGGCCTTGGGAGTTTTTGAAGCTTCTTGGGTGATTCATATGTGCTAACAGAATAGTTTCCAGATCCAGCGAGAACTCTCTGGTAGAGTGTGAAACCCCAGACTGAGAATAAGTCATCATTCATTCTTCACCACTTGCCAGCCACACAGAGTTCTTGCCAGGTGTCAGGGACATAAAGGTAAAGAGGATTCTATCCCTGGGGCACCTGGGTGGCTCAGTGGGTTGAAGCCTCTGTCTTCAGCTCAGGTCATGATCTCAGGGTCCCGGGATCGAGCCCCACATCAGGCCCTCTGCTCAGCAGGGAGCCTGCTTCCCCCTCTCCCTTAGCCTGCCCCTCTGCCTCTTGTGCTCTCTCTCTCTCTCTCTGTCAAATAAATAAATAAAATTAGAAAAATAAAAAGAGGATTCTATCCCTTTTAATGAGTCTGAACATCCTGATTAGTCAATCATATTTATAAAAGTCAAGAATTCACCAAAAGTAAAATTTTGTTTAAAAAAAAAAAAGAACAAGAAAAAATTTGCTTAAATTAACTATAAGAACTCAAGTATGCCCCCCATTTACAATATGAACTTGTAATTATTTATACAATAAATTATAAGTTATCAGTATTAAAATAGTTTCACTTACCATTATGTACCTATAATTGGGAAAACCCTGAGGATTGTTTTTTGTACCATGGTAAAGCTGAGCGTAGTGCAAACAAATACCTTATTCTTTCCAAAGTACAAATGAAGGATATTCTATAGTTAGTGAAATTATTTCAGAGGAGGCAAGTAGAGCATAATATAAGAAAATAAAAGATCCACTTTTCCATTCTATTATAATTATCAAATAAAGCTACTATATGTTGTATCTTATTCCACCAAAATATTTGACACAATTCCACATAAAGACATCATCTCCCTATCCAAAAAGAGTATGTCTGACTTCCCATTAGACAGTCAGCTTATAGAAAGATGCATTATAATAGGACATTATTGGGCACCTGGGCGGCTCATTTGGTTAAAATTTGGTTCGGCTCAGGTCATGATCCTGGAGTCCTGGGATTGAGTCCCACATAGGACTCCCAGCTCCGTGGGGAGTCTGCTTTTCCCTGTGACCTTCTGCCCTCTTATCCTCTCTCTCACTCTCTGTCTCTCAAATAAATAAATAAAAACTCTAAAGAAAATAAAAATAAAAAAATAAGGACATTGTTTAATAGCTAGCAAAAAAAAAATCCTTCATCATATGCCAGTACAGTTGCATTTTCAAAACATTAATAATAAATCTTTCATCCTGTTAAATTACCTTTCTATCTCAGCACAGTGGGCCAATCAATCCACAAAGACCACAAAATAACAGGCCACGGGCACTCAAGAGAGTAAGACTTGTTGGCTAGAGAACAAACCCTAGGCCAGACGCCCTGGGTTTAAAACTACGAGTAGATAGCTGCATGATTTTGGAAATGTTACTACTTTCCCTGTGTATTAGTTTCCACATCATCGAAATGGAAATAATACTAATAATTATGTGCAGAGTTATTATGAAAACTAAGTGAGTTAGTATTTATAAAGCACTCGCTATGCACGTGGCATATTTTCCAAGAGCTTTATAAATACTCGAATAATCCTCATGATTATTCCCACCATACAGATGAATTTACTAACCAAATAAAATGTGTCCTTACAAATTAGATGACCCCTGGATGTGATAACCCAAATGATACTGGCCATGAAGTCATGGCAATGAGTGAATGTTCCTGTGTTACACAGGAAACATCACTATGTAGCAAACAGGAAGTGGATTTTCCGGGTCCAAGGTTTTTCAAACCCCCTGCCATTCCCACAACTCCCAGAATACTGATCACAAGAGGGAAGGTAGCCAGCACAGAGAAAAATAGTCCAGTCCACTCAGGGAGTAGGGGTGGAAAGCTGCCACAGCTTGCAGCCATTCTCTTTGCTGGCAGAATAGGCAGCCAGAATTGGGAATCAACTCACAGAGATGCAGTTGATAAGATGGACTTGGCAGCTATATTTGCAAAGACCATGAACTTAATAGAAGGAAACTTGAAGCAACCAGCCGTTTTCAGACAAAAACAACATGAGTTCAGAGTCCAGTCCAAAACCCACAGCCTTTTCCCTTGCCTCCCCAATTACTCGGGCTCTCCATATTCTCCATCATCTACTGCAGAAGGAGGTCCAGCGAAATCTGTATGAGACCGTTCACCACCTGATGTCATCACAATCAGGGTATCCACATGAGCTGCCCCTTACAGATTTCTTCATGTTAAGATATTAGTTCTTTTAAAACATACTACATTTGACAGATTATTCTGGGCAACCCAACATCTGAAACTTCGAACATAATAAATATACCATAACACAAACTGACATAGATCATTCTAGAGTACGTCCTGTCCTTTCCCACAAGTGATGGACTTACAGGCACTTGGATTTGAAAACTGTTCAAAAGGCACAGGGCCCAATCATTCATCCTCATCACCGCCATCATCATGGATGATACTTACATGGTACTCACCGCATACCAGGCACTGTTCTAAGTGCTTTGCAAGTATTAAATATATTTAATGCTCATAACAACCCTATGAGATAAATGCCATTTTATAGATGAGAAAAACTAAGGCACAGAGGGGCTAAGTGACTTGCCTACTGGTCACAGAGCTTGCAAGGGGCAAAGCTCGTATTCAAATCCAAGCAACCTGCCTCCCTCTCCAACATTATCAGTCCTCCACCATCTGTGTATGTATCTTTATGATGAGAAACACTATCCTGAGTCAGCCCTCTTGCTTTTCACAGTTTCACTGTTGCCCAAGGTTTTCTTCACACTGAGATTCTGAAAATCTCTCCCTATGCTCTGTTCCTATCTTCCAGTCCAGTGTCATCTCTTTGCACAATATTTGAAAGGACTAACTTGTGTCTTTAAACATGTAGAAGAGTTGTCTTGGGGGAATCCCCAGGCTCCACGCTGTGAGGACAAACAACCCTGTGGAGAGGCCTCTCACCCACAAACAGCGCCTACTTGCCAGTCCTGGTAAGCCCATCAGCAACCCCATCAGAGACCTGAACCAGAACCATCCAGGAAAACTGTTCTCAATTCATGACCCACAAAATGGGTGAGAGACTAAATGATCATTGTTGCTTTAAACCACTACGTTTTAGAATGATTTGCTATGCAGTATTTGATACTAAATCCACCACATACTAAAATAAGAAGTCTGTCAAGTCCATATAACATAAATAAATACCTGACTAAGCCAAACAGGTGGGGCAAATATAAAACTGTGCCCCGAGTTCTGACTGCAATGAATCAGTCACTTGTCCCAGAAACCACTGTAGTGTTTCACCACTCCACACCTGGGCGTGTGTTGCACTGATCGCGTCTCAGGACTCAACTCAGACAGCGTCCTGGTGAGCACCTGCCCCTTCCTGGCAGAGCGGTTCACTCTCTCCCTGGTGGCACTTCTCCAGACCTCTCTTATAGCACTTACCACACCTGGTATAACATCAAGTTTACAAATCAGCCTCTTCCCTTTGAATACGGCCACCCTGAGGGCAGCATGCTATCTGTGTCCTTAAGCACCTCTCAGAGCCTAGCACACAGTATGTACTCAAAGGTGAAACTGTTGAATGAACGCTTACTTTAGCCCCTGTCTCTGCTAAATGGATTAATTGTTCGACACTTCTAGAAGTGTCCATCCGTTCCGCACTTTTGTTGCAGACACATCATTTGTCAGAAGTGTGATGATGCACTGGACATATAGGAAGCAGGACAGCCACGGCTTCTGCCTTCGAGGACTTCAGAGTCCCATGGGGTGGGGGAGGGGTAAACCAGCATGAGCACAGGCTGCAAGACGAGTGAACAAGGGTTGGTTAACATAGAAAGTAAAGGAGAGATAGGGAGGGCCACGGACCAGGATGCCAAGAGTATTCCAGACAGACTTTTATGGGTGGGAAGACAGAGGACAGCTATGTGTGCTCTAGAAAATGAGAGGTACCTGAGCAGCTGGAAGAGTAAGAGTGGAAAGTGAAGAGACTGCAGATTGAAGCGAAGGACTTTCCTAAAAATGTGTTTGTGTCACTTCTGACGGAGATGTCAACACTCCCTATTGGTTACAGAATCAAATACAAAATGGGTAGACGGGCCTTCAGACACTGTACAATGTCATCTAGCTCTGGGTATGACTACTTCCAATAGAAACGTCTAGTCACCATTTTTCTTAAATGCTTGTGACTTTCCTTTCTTCAGATATCTGTGTACCTTACTCCCTTCACTGATAATGCCTTTCCACCAATTCCACTGATGGAAAACTGACCCAATTTCCAAGGACCATCTCCTTCCTGTGATTTGAGCCAAAAGTGGGGTCCTTATGCCTGTCAAAATCCATACGCCCACTGTCTGTACCATTCCTTCAGGACTCATGTCTTTCCTTGTCAAGTGCTACAACTGCCTTTCCTAGACCTCCATCCTTCAGAACACAGAACTGTGCCTTATGCCTTTTCTTTCCATAGTATTTATCAAAACCTCTTTTATTTTAAGGTAATTGGTCTATAATGAATTCATTTGTTCTTTCTGCTACTTTTTTTACTTGTTGCAAACCAATTCCTCAGCTTCCTGTGGCTTTGAATGTAGGGGAAAAAAAATCTGAATTCCAGCTCCTGGCAGATGACGTCAAGATTTGTGGAAACCTCTGGTGAAATCTCCAACCAACTTTGTAATTTCACTTTGCTTCAACAGTCCTGGGGCAATTATTTTCCTTGAATTATCTGTCTTTACTGGGTTATGGATATTCTAACCCTGCCCTCTCAATGTTGTGTCCCACTGTTGGACTGTCCCACAGAACGGCAAGCTCTAATGTGGTTAATCAAGGCACACAGAGGTAGAGCAGTCAAGACAAAGAACGAAAGTAGAACACTGGAACACAAGGAAACAATAGAGAAGTGCCTTGGCTCATTAGAAATTCAGATAAAGGACATTCAGTTCTGACCAATTTTCTGCCCAAACCACAAAGTAAATTTCCTCTGCAACCGATTAATAGGCCATTTTGGTCCATTTGCAAGTAACAGGCCAGATCTTGTTAGATCAGAAATTCAGGTAAGTGAGCCTTACTCCCAAATTTCCCTTTTCAAATTGACTGCTAAAAATCTCAGAGCCAAATGTATGACTCACTTGCACATTTCAACAGGCATCGCTGTGTGCCTCACTCTACTTTGTCCTCAACCCTTGTTCTTCTTTCTTCTTTTGCCCTGGTTTTAAGTTATGATAAACTGTCATACTTTGTGTATCTTTGTAAAAACCTCCTTACATTCTTTCTGGAACAAGCAAGATATAAATAAATGCTTGACTTATTCTTTCCAATATTTTTCTTCTCCATACTATTTTACTAAAAGGAGAATAGGGTGTTCAGAATAACATTTATTATTCCAAAATTAAAAATGAATTAAGGTCTGATAAACAGAATTAGGAATGAATTCTGTGAGCCTCACAAAATTAATTTTATGAGCTTCATATCATCGAGGACATTTTCTTTTCTTCTTAGAACCACCTACTTTCTGAATAATTCAAGCATTACAAATACGCATTTTTATACATGTGAAAGACTTAACAAAAAGCTATCCCATGTGAATTTGTCAGACAACAAACTGCAAATTCTAAAATTGGTTAAAGAAGGAGAAATTATTAAGACTATTAAATTAAAACTATTAAAGATTAACTATTAATTATTAAAACTATAAATTAAAACTAAAAATTAAACCATTAAATTCACTTTGGCTAACCCCACTTGTTGAAAGTGATGTTGAAAGGAGACACAATAGATCTAGTCAGCTTGAGCTTCAAAGTTGGAAAATTAGAGGCAAAAACCACCATTAGCGGGGCACCTGGGTGGCTCAGTTGGTTGAGCTTCTGACTCTTGATTTCAGCTGAGGTTGTGATCTCAGGGTCATGCAATGGAGCCCCCCATCTGCCTACCTGCTCAGCCCAGAGTCTGCTTGGGATCTCTCCCTCTCCCTCTGCCCCCACCTCTACTCATGCTTGCGCCCACTCATGTGCTCTCTCTTTCTCTCAAATAAATAAATAAATAAATAAATCTTTAAAACAAAGATTGTGTTTTCTGTTACTCTGGCCATGAAGTTATACATGCTCATGACAGAATCCAATTCTTAAACTGCAATTCAATTGACAAAAACCGACCAAGAACTCACCAAATTGAGGATACAGTAAACTAGAGGCCAAGTTAAAGTTGCTGGTATTGGGAAATACATAATCTCATCTGGAAATAAGACATGCAGGTAAACGTTTCCAAAACAAGGAAGAACATAGTGCTATGTCCGTGAAAGAAAGTGCTTTGGGAAGAGAAAGATTGCTTCCAGAATGTAAAATAAAGGAAAGCTCTTTTGCAGAAGCGGTGTCACTCGATTTGGGTCTTAGAAATAGATGAGATTTTTATAGGGAAGAAATTTGGGAGAAGGGAATAGTAAAAGCAAAAAGTAGAAGTCTTTGACATCACGGTTACATCTTAGGATGTATAGTGAAAAAGAATGGGAACTACAACCAAAACCGTACGCTTACCTTCTAAGAAAGAATGGATGTGATTTGGGGTAATTGTCCATGAAGGCTTGTGAGCAGTAAGCCAGGGAGATGCTTTTAGCAAGGTAAAGACAGACAAAGAGCAAGGGTGACGGCTGACGTGGCTGGATGGGAAGAAATTGCTTCTGAGGGCCGTAGCATGAATAACAGAGAAGAAGGACTGACAGGTGAAAAGATATTTTACGACCATGTTTACTCTGAAGCAAGGATTATCCAATTATTTTTTGAACTGAAATTTAATTTCCCAGGTCATTTAAAAGGTATCTCAGTGGCTAGAGACATATACTATAAAGAGGCAGTGTTTGGGTTCAGGTCTATATTCCAACCATTCGCTGGCTGTGTGCTCTTGACAAAGTCACTTAATTCCCTATGCTCACTTTCCTAATCTATAAAGGTGGGAGATGTGGGCACTAAACAGCGTGATGCACCAGACACATAGTAAATGTTCCCTAAATAAGAACTACAGTATTTGGCTTTTATGTGCCATCAAATCATTAGAAAGTCATCCTCGACTATAAATAAATAGACAAAAATGTAGTTCTCAGTTCGATGGATATAGCCAAATCCATCAGAATTCCCACCATTTGAGTTCTTAAACAAATTCAGTTAAACAAGTATAGCATAGTAGACTTTGGTGCCAGGTCACTGCGGTTCAAGAAGCATCCCTTTCATTTACCAGTTAATGGCGCTGAGTGTCTACTGTTAACATTAGTATTAGCACTGCCATGCTATTCCCCAAATCCTCATGGATGGCCTCGAATCTCCCAAGTCCTACAGAAGTCAAACCAAAAAGAAAGTCTAACGATAAATTCAAGCAGAGGTGCCATTCTTTCTCCACGTAATAAAAATGTTAAAAATGCTATTATAAAAATAGCCAAATTCACTCATTTCCAGTCTAGTTAGTGAGATAAAATGTGCAGCAAGAGCAGTACTGTAGGCACAGGGCAGCATGAGGAGGAGTGGACGGGAGAAGAAAGGAAACTCAGTTATCAGTTTTTTTGGGAAAAAAATCAAATTCCCTAAAGCTCCAAAGAGTCAAACACTGGGCATTCAATAGAACAGTACACTGTTTCTAGACTGAAGGGCTTTGGTAATTAGGACACATAGCAATAAGCAGAAAATAAAGCAGGGCCCAGCCATGGAAGAGAATAAAAACGCTATTGACGCTGAGTCTTGGCAGGACCTAAACCAGGTATGATAGAAACAGCCACATGAAGAGAAATAAGACATACTTAAGAACTAAGAAAAGCTGATATATTATTGTTCATAAAAATGTTAAATCAAAACCTTTGGGAACATGTGAGTTCTCTTTTATTAACGCATACATAGTCTTTGAAAACACTACCTGTTGTTTGCTTGACTGGACGTTCAAAAGGCAACGAAGTCTTTTAAGATCTGAATAGTCCCTAGGAGAAAGAAGAACACAATGTCAACCAACTGAAGACTCCTGGCAAACTGGCTGTACCCACTGACGGCATTGCCCCTCCGAGGCCTATTTCACAGATAGAAACCTACATGCACTAACCATTTCCTTTAGAACTCTAGAAATAATCAAACATTTCAGCAAACACCATAACCTGGAGTAGCCATTGATAAGGGTCTAGTCTGTTTCTTAAAAAGCCATTAAATCTTGTTGCTGGCCACTGTCTGAGTTACTAATTAGCAAAGACTCGGGAAGGGGTTACCTGGTGGTGATTCCTTGTTGCTTTTTATCAGTTGATTTTTCTGTGGTCTTCACCTTTTTATCTTGATCAGGCATTGTAAAACATCAATGCCCCAGAATTAACATTGCATGCCTTTCAAAATAAACCAGAGGGGAAAACTTTAGTTGGGTTCTGTGCTCCAAAATATTCTCAGGCAAAAGTCACTTTATAATACTTATTTAAATATGCAAAAGCTAACATTCATTTTTAATATAACAATAAAAATGTCAATATGAATAGCATTTCGTGGTGTCTGGGTGTTTTAGTTGGTTGAACGTCTGACTAGGTTTCGGCTCAGGTCTTGGGATTGAGCCCCGAGTCAGCCTCTCTGCTCAGTGGGGAGTCTGTTTGAGAAACTCTCTCTCTTTTTCCTTCTGTCCCTTCACCCCCTTTCTAAAATAAAGAAGTATATCTCTAAAAAAAAGTATGTGAGTAGGATTTATGATTTATCATTCAAAGGCCTTCAAATACATTTAAGGCATAGTTTATAGGTATAGTAGCCCATGAGTTTCTGTTCTCTGAGTCATCCTTGATTACAAATATTCTGACCCATTGTCCCAATAAATATACTATTCTCCTTGTCAGGAAAAGTGCCCCCGTTGGGGGTTTCCAAAATATATATCTATAAGCAAATACCTGGAGCCCAATTAATGCTTTTATGCCCTCTTACTTGTCTTCTCGACAAGTATCCTTAACTGTATGCTTCTAATTCAAGGAGTTCCTCCCTCATCATGGGTCATCCCCTTAAGAGCCCAGAGAAAGCCCTCACCCACGTGCCAATAAGCATTACAGTGTGAAAGGTAAACAAAAAATTTCACTGGATTTCCAGAATTCCTAAAGCTTTCAAACTGCCACCGGAATCCCCAGGTGGGTCAAGGGCAGTCACAAGTTCTTCAGCAAGAACTGGGCCAATCTTGCACAGCCCCTGCACTCATTCAACCATCCCGTTGAAAACAAGCCAACAGGCCCCAAAGGGAGTCACTTCTGCTAAGCCCCAGGTCACCAAACTTAAATACATTTTCAGCCCTCCCAGATATGAAAACTTAAACTAGCCAATCAGGAATCACCAGATCGGCGTTAGTTAAATAATCTGCCTGACAAACCCATGTTACCCTTTAGGGAAAAGTAACCTTGCAATAATCTACTTTTTTAACTAGTATAACTTCCTTGTTCCTGCTCCTTTCTGCCTGCAAAGCTCCTCGGAGTTCCTTCCCACCTGCTAGAATGGATGTTGTCTAATTCATGAATCACTGAATAAAGTCAATAAGGTCTTTAAAATTTACTCAGTTGAAGTTTGTTTTCAAACAACGTAGACAGTCAGGCTGGCCAGCCTGGGAATACAACCCAATAGTCATTTCAATCTTCTGGATAAGCTTTGTACTCTTCCTAGGGTACATTTTAATACTATTTCCCACTCCCACTCAAAAGGTAAGTAAGAGAAAAGACAGATTACTTAACCATTGAACAGAAAACAATTTATCTGTTTGCCCTTTTTTCCTTAATCAATTTCTGATTCAATTGTTTTAATTTCCAGACTAGAAACCAACAAAAAAAAAGCTGAAGACACCCCTACTTTCAATTACGTAGCAAATAACAAAATTACCTATACTATTGGTTTAATTCGATTGGATGTAAAATTTTCCAACTGTGCTTTAATGTCACAGCTTGACCTCAGAGTTATTTTCAGGCATGAGAAAGCATGTGTTATTGTCTTATAATTGCATGCCTCAATGTATTGTGAAATCGAAGGTCAATTCCAAGTGTTTCAGAGATATTTAAAGGCAAAAGGAATGTGCCAACGGGTGTTTCATTGCAACAGAATGGAGCGAAACTTTATTTTGTGAAATGAACAAAGACAGTTTATCTAAGGATTAAAAAAATGATTTTTCCAGTAGAGTTGTCATACTTATGACAAAGAATTGAGCTGGAATTATGAGTTGAGGACGAAGGCTCTCTTCACAGATGAACACCAAGAAAAGCGCAGTAATAATATTTTAGGATTGTGTTTAGGACATAACACCAGGGACTCATACAATCAAGAAATATTTACTGAACATTTACTATGTCCAATCTCAGACTGAAAACTGTTAAAGGTAAAAGAGGCTATCACAGACATATGATTCTCCCACAAGCAAATAAAAACCCACTTAATGGCTTCAAAATATGTTTTGTGATGTATTCAGATAGAGATTGATTTCACTTTCGCTTTTCTATAAAAGAAAGAAGGTAGAAGAAAGGAAGAAGGGATGACAGGTGATCTGCAAATAATTTTTAAAAGCAAAAGATCCAGGTACTTTTTATATATGGATATTAAAATGCCCCAAAAGTTCTAAAATAAATGGAAACTCAGTCAAAATTAATAGAATCTGATTTTACTTTTCCCTCAAGGACAGAGGGAAAATTCCACATGACACATTGGCCTGCTGGCTTCCAATTCATGTGCAAACCATAGCTACAGACTGTGTTAGAAGTAGGAAATGAAAGCCACAGGGATTAGCACATGAAAATGTGTAGAAAAGCTTCTGCCAGAAGGAGAGCATATCTAGCCAGATCATACCCTGCTAAACACCCCGTCTTATTTCCCTGTTTAATCTCCATAATTTGATTGACCCGGTGTGTGAACAGGAAATAATCATCTAATAGTTTTATCAGTTTAAGAATAATGTCTACTCTGTGAGCTGGAAGAATGAGAACAGATAACTCTCTGAGAATGTTTCACTTAATTAAACAGTAAACAAATCCAATGGAATCAGTAGAAACAGACAATTGCCTTCAGATAAAAAACAAAATCCTTTCCACTCGATGGCTGTTAAAATGGAAACTATTCGGAAGAAAACTTTGAGAAGTTGGGAATGTTCTGAAATATGTCATCTAATCCCATTTTAAATCAGTAACAATCATGTTATACTAATGGTTATAATCCAAAACTGGGGGTGAGGGGAAGGCAGCTGACATCTTAAGTTGCCCAGAGGCAGACTACTTACTGAGGAGGTGTTCTCCAGGGAAGTCTAGCAAGGATGCTACCGAAAGCAAGAGCTCTCCGGGGGCAGCCTCGGTGTGATTCCACGGGGAGCTCCAGAGTGTAGATTATGTCTCAGGACTGTCTAAACTTGAGGGAAGGGAGCAGACTTTCATGTTCCTGTACAGCCTTAATGACTATTCCATGACTGTATAGTCATTGGTTAAGGGTCCTCAAGGGAGGTCATAACCCCCCCGACACTCCTGTCTGGGGGGAAAGGGACTCCACAAGTTTGGGGGGAATCCTCCAAAAAAGAGACACAGGAACTGGCTGTAAGAAGCAAAGGACTATTGAAGCCAACACCTAGACACACAAATAGTCCTAAGGGATGGGAGAGGCCCTTGGCAGGACACCCATGTCATTCACTGGGATCACCAACCCTAGGGGAAGAGCTGTGGATGATGATGGTACAAGAATCTTGCTAGGGATACAGACTGAGCACAGCCTCAAATTTCCCTTCTTTGCTTGACCTCTCCAGGACTTTCACTTCTCTGATCCCTCTATGTTCCCCTCTCACTCGCTTCACTTCAGCTCTACTGGCCTTCTCCCTGGCTCGTGAACATGGCAACCGCATTCCTGCCCGTCAGCCTTGGCGCTTGCCACTTGCTGTTCCTCTCTCATTCCCAGGCTGGCTCCTTCTTGTCACTGAGGTATCTGTTCTGATGTCCCCTCCTTGGTGCGGGCTCTTCTGATGAACCTACACAACCTATTTACCCCCACCAACTCAGCCTTCCCACATTGCCCTGTTTCATCTCCTTCTGAAGCTCATCAACATCAGAAATATTCTCATCCATTATTGGTTTTCTTGCACTAGATCCTCAGGCCCATGCAAACAGAAACTATATCTGCTTTACACACAAATATATCCCCCGCACGCCAAATAGCGCATGACACAATACAGGCACAGTATAAAAGCTCAAAAAATATATGTGTCATAAGCTACAAGGAGTAACTAAGGTATCTTTACCAATGTTCATGAATTATTTGCTTTTTAACAATTATTTTAGGATTTTAGGATTAGAACCTCCTTTAACCACCCCCCCTCCCCGCCACCTGATGTTCCTCCTCAGTGCCCCATGGCACCTTGTACTCCCCACTTTGCGAACATGTGCACAAAATACTGCAATTGCATGATTATCTCATTAGTTCAGGAACTGGACCTCCCTGATTCACTTTTTTTTTTTTTTTTGGCTATAACTTAAAGCTTAGTTGGCTGGTTTGGGTTTTTTTTTTTCTTTATTTTAATTCAATTAATTAACATATAATGTGTTATTGCTTTTAAAGGCACAGGTCTGTGATTCATCAGTCTTATATAAAACCCAGTGCTCATTATATCACGGGCCCTCCTTAATGTCCATCACTCAGTTACCCCATCCCCCACCCTCCAGCAACCCTCAGTTTGTTTCCTATGTTTAAGAGTCTCTTATAGTTAGCCTCCCTCTCTGATTTCATCGTTTTATTTTTCCTCTCTTCCCCTCTAATCCTCTGTTTTGTTTCTTAAATTCCACATACCAGGTGAGATCATATGATAATTGTCTTTCTCTGATTGACTCATTTCACTTAGCATAATACTCTCTAGTTCCAAGGCGGGCAAACAACAAATATTTACTGTATAAAAAAAAATTAATGGACCAATTGATAAAAGAACTATTTAAAAAAACAAACCTGTGTCACTACTCTTTTAATTCAAAAACCTATCATAAAGCTTCCTTATAAATCAAATCAACTGATGACTGTCATGTTATAATAATCTTGAATGCACTCAAGAATTATCTCGATTACTCAGTCATGAGGAGGGAAATTAGAGTTCTATATAATATAATATAATATGCACGAACAGTGCTTTTCAAGTGACCTATGACGTTTCTTTTTCTTTTTAATTTGTAATCTATCACAGGTCAGTACTTTTGGTCCATATCCTGGTCGACAAGGTAAGTAGCGCGGATCATGTGCTTGGATGTCACAGCAATGCTGAATTGCTGCCAACATTTCGAAACACTTTCAATTTTGTACTGATCTCCTCACGGGCAATAACATGCCAGTCTGAAGACCACCCGAATAGCCTAGAAAACAGAAGTCTCTCCCTTCAAATAGCAATATCGTTCGAACAGCAACCCCAGATGGTTCTCTGAGAACCACTGCCCCAAGTTCAGAGCCTGAGAAGGCTGAGTAGTTGTGAATTCCAGGACAACCAGGAGAGGGCGAAAGGGAGCCCAGAAAAGGAGAATCATGACTGAGAAGTTAGGGCTGAACATGGGCTCCCCACTTAAGCCAGAGCAGTCCCACTTCGCGGGGGTTCTGTGTACAGCTTCATTTGAGAAACAAAATGCTAAAAACAAAAATAGAAAGCCACTCATTTTTCCAACATTTATTTTACAGATGAGATGAAGCCAAAGAAATTACAATACTAGGTTCATAAATAATCATGCTCAGTGGATTTTCCTTTGAAATTCTGTGGGAAAGCTGAAATTTAGTAATTTTTTCTTTTCAAAAAGGGAGAGGGCACAGAAGTGAAAGATTATACATAAAATCCTCGTGCATATTACTTTAAGAACAGAAACTTTCAGTATCTTTCCTTGGCACATTTCAGCCATGGGACCCAGATACTATCACAGAAGGGAGAGAAAGGATCTTTCCATGCCTCACGGGATAGCCAGATGGGTTTGGTGTTTAAAGCCCTGGTCAAGCACAGACAAAATCACGGTACTGACTCCCTGTTGGATTTTTTTAATCCGTTTTAAAGAGACTCTCCAAAAGTAATTCTTATCTTTTATTGTCGTTTGAAATGTGGGTTAATGCTAAAAGAAGTCCCCAGAGACACACGCCTCATTTGCTCATGATCTCTTGGTGATTTCAGGGTAAACACCTATGACAGAGAAAGAAATCCATGCTATGGTAATATTAACTAATTGGAATTAATCTAAATTGTACACTTTAAACTCACTAACTAAATAACACGGTATTTGTGATATGGTTTTCAGATTCTCTACCCAGAAATTCTTATTCCACAGTTGCCTTAACTGTTCAGAAGATCCTTAAACGGCTCCATCTTTACTGAAGATGAAACAGAAAGTCATTTCATTCATGATGGGAAATAGTTCCAAATCCCACTAATATCTTTTTCTTATTAATCACTTCGGTTGCATCTTTGTAAATACCGCACTTTATTTACTACCTTTACTAATGGTTGAGAAAAAAAACAGCACTTAGAAAGTAAAAACAGTAAGAGGGTTTAACATGACTCCAGTTAATTACCACTTTGGCTATATCAGGCTATTATTTTGAAAAAGCACTAAAATAAACTGTTATAAAGCTTACCACAAAAGGAAGTTCTAACTTCCTTGTACCGACAAAAGGGAGTCCTTATTTCCTTTGATGAATGACAGTTAACCTCCATATCAGATTACAAGTTACAGATCTGTCTGTGCTCAAGTACACATTAAAGAAACGGAGAGAACTTTCAGCTCTATAATAACTGACAACGCAAAACGAAAAATCATTTCTCTAAGTCCTTTCCTGTAGATTTTTTTCTCAATATCCCCTTAATAGCGGTCCTTTGAAAACAAAGTGTGTTAAAATGCATTTGTTAGGTGTTAATTTCTTAATCCTGATAATTGTGCCGTGGTCACGCAAGATTCTTTTTTTTTTTTTTTTGTCACGCAAGATTCTAACATGGGGGAGCCGAGTGAAGGGTAGATGCGAACTCACTGTGCTATTTTTGCACCTTTTATGTAAGTCCAAAATTATTTCAGAATAAACAAAATACATTGGCCACTCGAACAGTCTATTTAATTAAAGTGCCATGAGAATAGAGAAAGTGTTTCCTTTTTACAAAGAATAAGTGCACTTAATCTCACAGAGATATAGTGCTTGGTCTTTTCAAACTTGTTGTGTTTTAGAAAACCACATAACCCTACACAAAGTATCAAGTTAGATGGGTCAAATAACTGGAAAATAAAACACGCACAACATACACACACACACTTTGAAACTAAAGCGATCTAAAAGTCAAGGTACTCCTGTAAGAAACATGACTTGCTTCTACCTGTACCTGTTACAGCTCAAAAAGGGAGTCGGCTTCTCTAAACTGTAGACTTCATTTTATCCCTTACGTTACACTGTAATTGCTCTTCAGTGGGAAGTAGCTGTGGGGCTAGCCGAACAGAAAGAGTTGTTATATGAAACAACCATAGAGAATATCTGATGTGAGGGTGTCTAACACCTTCCAGGCCAGGAACTGAATGTAAATGAGTGACAGGCATAGAGCAGATCTAGTCAGAGCTTCAGTCAAACCTGAGGAGGCATACTCTTCCTAAAAGGATTTAAACTCACATTAAAAAGGAAGCAAATCAAAACTCCTGAACAGGACAAATAAAATAGATCTACAGGCCATGGGTTGAAGATCATGATTCAGTGCCCTTCATTTAGCACAAGAGGAGACTGAGGCCCAGAGAGATAAAAGGTATCCATGGCCACAAAGCACCTTTAAAAGAAGGAGAAGAACAGAGCCCACTTTCACCTTCGGGGTCTAAATCCTGATGGCAAGCTCTGGGTAAATGGGAAAGGGAAGACTTGTTGACTTTGGCCCTTAGCCAAGGGCAAAGGGTGATCTAATACCAATTGATGCTTGCATAACTTCACCTCCTGGACCCCAGGGTGCTTGCAAACATCCATTCATTCATCCGGGCTCACTCATGTGAAATAGGTAGGCGGTGTATTTTCATATCACCATGCAGAGGAAAACAAAGACACAGTTGCTACAGAACCTCCATTGGCAGGAATATGTCGCCAGCTAAAGGGCAAGTATTATCATGGCCTTGCTTCTGAGTCAGTAGATTTAACACCTTCCTTGCGCAAATCGCTTATACTTTAAACAATTTTCTATCTTATATTTAAACGAGCACTTGAAGATACAAAGAATAAAAAATTCCAATTGTATTCTGTCTCCCACTTACTCCCCCAAGCATTAATTGACCATCTGCTGTATGTTAGACACTTCTTTAAGAGTTTGCCCTCAGGGCACCTGGGTGGTTCAGTTGGTTCAGTGACTGTCTTCAGCTCAGGTCATAATCCTGGAGTCCCAGGATCAAGTCCTAGGATAGAGTCCCACATCGGGGGGGGGGGGGGGG
>CM052799.1:66789211-66937882 GCA_028533885.1 Nasua narica | reverse complement strand
TTCTTCTTTTGAAACTTTATTCCCATTCAAACTTACACCTTTCTTGGTAAAAGGAAATAGCTGCAGATATGAATATAGTTTCTATGGATCCCTCTACTGCCACTACATAATGATATTTGTGATACGTCTGTGTTCATGCCTTGTGTGGCTGCTGACCCAAACTTACTCAAAACACAGTTTGTCATATCTGTGTTAAAACAAATGAAATCTGAGGCCCATATATTAAGTAGTGAAATGGAAAAGAAAAGAAAGGTCCAGATGATATGAGAGGAAAATTTATATTAATCAATCAATGAAAGTAACTTAAGTAGCACACCAAGTTTCTCTCTTCTCATTGACTGCAAACACAGCAAGCTTACATTCTATTCTCTGTTTTTGTGTGTGAGAGAAAGGTGACAATGATATTCACTCATTCCTTCCTTCAAAAAGTAATTATTGATCCCCTCATATATGCCAAGCACTGAGGATACTGCACTGAATAAGATATGGTCAAAAATGTCTTACCCCCGAAGTTAACCATCATGGTAATAAATCACAATAACAAATGCATCATGGTAATAATAAATAAGTATGGACTGAGCCCAATGCCCTAGACCTTCTAAGGGTGAAGAGAACACCAAGTAAACACATCAATGTTCATAACAATTGGAGGCACTACAAGAAACTAGAAGTACTTTTAAGTCATAAAATTCAATTAAGTTTCATCTAGTAACACTTTGTTTTGGTGCATTTTATTATTTACTATGGTCTGAGTGTAGACAAGACACTTCTGCGAACTGCAAAAGGAATCTGCAATTCTCTGTGTGTGTGAAATCATAACTACATAGCTTAAACAATACGAAACTACTGCTATTGGGCCTTAAAAGGGGGACGCAGTTTCCTATAGTACAGGCTAATACAAGGGACTAAATAAGAATACTAGAAATGTCAAAAAGCAGAGGAAATTAACTTCCAAAGGAGATTATAAATCGGATGAATTTGGGGGAAAGGAAGATCACTGTGGGCTGAAAAGTCGTGGGAAGACTTGTGAACCGGGGACATGAAGAAGGTCCAGAAAAATGGGTAGGGCTTGTGAAGAACTTTTCAGGAGAGTGAATGAAGAAGGGGATGGAAGCACAATCCCGGGAGTGGTTTGGGGAGACAGCAAGTAGATTAGTTGAACTGGAGCTGAGGAATGTGGGGAGAGGTGGATGATGGTACATGAATGAGTGGCAGCCTCTAAGTCCACAGCCAGCTTACGGAACATAGTCACAGATAGCCTCGAAATACAGCCTTTTGGCATGAACATCAGAACAAATGGCACCTTTTTCTTACTCACTCCCTTAGTTGTTTGGCCATTAAATCCTGACTATTTTTCTACCATTTCTAATATGGTCCCTAACTATTCACTTCTTTCCACCCTCATAGCCAACACCCTCCTCTCCCTCATGACTCACCTAAACTACAGCAATCCATTCCTAAGCGGTCCCTCAACTTCCATTTATTCTCTCTGCCCAAAGACATGGAATCCGTTCTCCACACAGCAGCAAAAGCACCCTTCTTATGGTACAATTCTGACCAGTTAAGCCTCTGTGGGCTTCCCATTTCTCTTAGGATAACAACAAAAATTAACAAGGCCTATGAGGTGTTCCATGGGATGATGCCTCTGCCGCCCTTGCCAGTTCCACTCATACCTGGCCCCCGAGTCCCTGTCCTAGAGCGAGTTCTGCTGGACACTCCGGGATCTCTATTCCTGGACTCAAGGAACAAACTGGTATGGGAAGGCCTGAAAGACTCATCTGTCACGTCTCAACTTACGTGTCCATTCTTTAAAATAATTTCCACTGGTCTCCTCGATGGGGCCACAGCTTCACCAGGCACTACCTTGCAGCTCTTAATAAAAGGGGCAGACTCAGGCAACAATTCAATAAAAACACGTGTCTGTCTCCTCTAGCTACTGTAAACTAGTCAGGGATAGGGATGACAGCCAGTTTACTCATCCCCAGCATCCAGCACAGCATTGTTAGTTCATAACAAAAGAAGTAGTCAACAAATGATTGCTGAATGAATGAGTGAGTGAATGAATGAATGAAAAAAATCCCAAGTGAAACATGATTGGGAAGCTCCATGTATAACTGGAGTATCACTAAGTATGGGGAATAAAGATAAGGGGGAAAAAACTATCAGCAAATGATACGTTTGCCCCAGCTGACCAGGATCCAGTTGTTACAGAATGTTGGTTTGACAAAAATCTCATAAACACAAGGAAGCCACAAAGTAAATAAGATATTCATATTAGATATGGACTACCTCAAGTACACAGGAACAGGACAACACCATTTCCCAAGGATGAGTATTCACATTTATGTCAAGTGTAGCACATACACGGACATTCTAAGAATTTGTGGTCTCCACTGATGAGACGTCACAGGTTTGAGAAGATGAATTCTGGTTACACCAGAGAGGTAGTCCCAAGGAGCAATGTCGGTGGACGAGACCTGGTTTCCACGTGTGCCTGCCACATGACCTCAGATAGTCCCAGGATCTAATTAGTAGCTTCTTCATTTACCACAAAATAGAAATAACAATGTACCCATCATAAAGTGGTAGTTGGAATTACATAAAGCAAAACCCTTTCAGCACTGTCAATAGCTATAGAAATGTAAATAGTTATTATGGTAGCTGTTTGTAAATATTGTCATGGGTAATATTGCTTATTACCTCAATTTGAAGAACCTGTCATACTCATTTTTAATCATTTGTCTATATACACTGGCTTTGATTCATTAATAACATAGTAGACACAAAATGAGAAAAAAAGCTTTATTTTCAAAATCAAAAATAGTCTTGATTTTTAATTTTTTTTAAATATAATGTTATTCAAGGTTTACTATCATAAGCATTTTGGTATATTCATTTAATCCTCAAAACAATCCTATGTGGTGGGTAGTGTTAGATCTCCAACTTACAGAAGAAGGAACTGAGACACTTGAGAAGCTAAGTAACTTGGCCAAGATCTCCTATCTAGAAATAAAACAACAATAATAATAGCAAACGGTGCTTAGCCCATGCCAGTGCCATGCTCCGTGCTTTCCATACCTTAACTAATACAAGTCTCCTAACAAATCTGGAAGGCAGCTACTATTATTGTCCCCTTTCACAGATGAGTAAACTGAGGCCCATCAGGTTAAGCAATGTGTCCCAGGTCATACAGCTGGTTAAGTCCCAGAACAGGAATTTAAAACCAAGGAGAGTGGGGGGCCTGGGTGGCTCAGTCGTTAAGCGTCTGCCTTCGCTGCCTTCGGCTCAGGTCATGATCCCAGGATCCTGGGATTGAGACCTGCATAGGGCTCCCTGCTCCGTAGGAAGTCGGCTTCTCCCTCTCCCATTCTCCCTGCTTGTGTTCCCTCTCTCACTCCCTCTCTCTCTCTCTCTGTCAAATAAATAAATAATCTTAAAAATAAAATAAAGCCAAGGAGAGCCTTCTGTTAATCTAATGCTTTACTAACTCTCATTTATTGGTGGAATTTTTCCAGCTTTGTTAGGCTAAGTGAATTTTCTAGACAAATGTTTACCACTTTAATCATCAAATATTACTTCATACACACTTTTCTGAAATTAACTTTCAGTATCAATACACTAAATACCGTGTAACTTTTTCCTGATGGCCCAGGGTCAATATTATGGCTGCTTTGTTTTCTCCATTCTGCCTCCAGTTTTTATTTTAACTTTCATTAGGAAGGTTTTTTAGTTTCTTTTCCAGCTGTGAGCCAGTCCATTGTCATTTTGTCCCTGTGATTTTGCTAAGGGCTGTGAAGCTAGAACCCAGGCCAATTATAATTATCCCCAATGGAAGATTTAATAAACTCCAAGTTGGACTTGGGTATATGACCTTTATTATGACTACTGAAATTTCAGCTGAGATGAGGGTAAGTCTGACCTCTACATAAGCACGAGTAATGATGAGAAATCATCTATTTTAGGCAATGCTCATTTTCATGGATTTTAAAAATCTTCACACATGTCACCAGTATACGAGTGTATAAGAGTATACGAGTATGTTTAATGTTCACTTTCCTATGGAAATAGACCAAGACTTTCAAAAAGGTAAGACTCATTTCCAAAGCCAAGCCACACAATGTGTCCCCAGGCAGACACTTTCTATCCCCTTACTCTGGTTTATTTTTACCTGTTTACTCGTCTCTCTCTCCCAAGAAGTACAAATAACTACATTTACATGGTACATCCCATGTACCCGTCACAGTTCTAAGAAATTTGTCAATATGGATTCATGACATAAAACAACTCCATTTTACAAGAAAACTGAGGGCAGAAAATGAAGTAACTTGCCAGAGGTCCCATATCTGGCAGTGGGGGAGCTGGCATTTGAAGCCAGACAATCTGGCCTGAGATTCTGTGTCCTATGGACCCTGCTCTACTATCTCTGAGAATATAAGTTCTAAAGGATCAGTGACTTTGTTTTGTTCACTGCCAAACACTCAGGTGCTCGATAAATATTTATTAACTGTCTGAATGACCCTTTAGGTCCTCTCCACCTATCCAAGTGCTTAAACTCAGTTCACTCTAACTCTGGCCTCAAAGATGAGCTGGCTCTGAGTAACATTTCTGGCCCTTTCTTTCACCTACTCAGGACTTTACTGGGTATAGTTTCTTTTGACCCGCCTTACCTGGCACCGTGCCCTGGACCAATCAGATGGTCAACAAATACTCATTGAGTGAATGAGTGTCTTACCTGTCTGGGAGCTGTTGACAATACACAAAAGATTGTGATCAAGCAGGATAGTGTGAACAAGTAGGAGGAGGAGGTCCTAGAAATTGCACTTGAATGAATTAAAAAGATTGATTTGTACCTTCTGTGGGCTGACCATGGAAATTTCACAGTTCTCACCCTCGGGGTTACTTTTTCTTTTTTGTTAAGACATTTGTTAGGGCAGCTCTGGGTTTACAACAAATCTGAGAGGAAGGTACGGAGGTTTCTCATCTACCTCCCGCTCCCACACCTGCATAGTCTCCCCTGTTAACAGTACCACTCACTAGAATGGTATATTTTATTCCAAGAATGAACTAGATTGGTACATCGTGATCACCCAAAGTGCACAGTTTGCCTTAGGGTTCACTCTTGGTATTGTACATTCTACGGGTTTGGACAAATGCATAATGAGATGTATCCATCACTATAATATCATACGGTATTTCCACTGTCCTAAAAATCCTCTGTTCTCTATCCATTTCTCCCCAACTCCCAACCCCTGGCAACCACTGATCTTTTTACTGTCTCCAAAATTTTACCCTTTCCAGAATGTCATATTGTTGAATTCATACAATACGTAGCCTTTTCAGATTGGCTTCTTTCACTTAATGATATGCATTTAAGTTTCTTCCATGTCTTTCCATGGCCTGATAGATCATTTCTTCTTAGCACTGAATAATGTTCCATTGTCTGGTTGTATCACAGTTTATCCATTCACCCACTAAAAAGACATCTTAGTTATTTGCAAATATTGGCAATTGTGAATAAAACTGCTACAAACATCCATGTGAATATTTCAATTTTTTAAACGTGAAAATTTACTAAGTATAAGGCACCGTGAACCTGATATGAATTGTGCACATTTAGTCTTTAAGACAATCATGTGAGATAGGTGCTATCATCAGTACACTGTACAGATAAAGAAGCTTATCAGAGGCTAAGTTAATTTGCCGTGGGCCACTGAACTAAAATGCTGAAGCCAGGGTTCGAATCCATGTATCTCTGACTCCAAAGCTTTTCTCTTGCAACCTATGCTGCACTCTCTGTTTCCCACTTGAAACTCATGCCATGTACTAACGACTATCAGCATACTGATTATGAAAGATAGACTCTGAGGTGAAATAGTTTGCAATTACCAAGGGTCTTGAAATCTAAGTAAAACTTATAAATTCAACATTCATATTTTATAAGCAAAAGCTTCACTGGCCAGAGATTATTTTGGACTTTTTTGGAACCAAAAAGGACATCATGAAAAGTAATGGCTTCTCATTTGAGAGATTCATTCGCTTAACCAGTATTTGTTGAGCTCCTGCTAGGGGCATGGCACTGTGAGGGACACAGCAAATGCTGAGTAACACAAACCCAGCCCCTGCCTTCACAAAGAATGTCTAGAGAAGGGAAAAGTCATGGGGCAGAGAGAAAGATGGGAGAGTGGGAGCAGAGTTGGGGAGGGTGCAAAAAGTAGAGTCCATTGTGGGCAGTGTGAACCACAGGTGCAATTACTGCACAGGGGAGAGAAGGTGGCATGTTCTGGAAATGAACAAGACGGAGACACTGAGAGGAGGCCTAACTAAAGAGTTTGGAGTAAGATAATGCAGAATCTTTGCAGGAAATGAAATGCCCGGGGTGTGTGTGTGTGTGTGTGTGTATAAATATATATATACACATATATATGTATATCTACATAATCGTTGTTGTTGTTGTTGTTGTTGTTTAGAGAGATCAGTCTAACTCTCCTGGGGAAAATGGTTCCAGACTGGAACCAGGGAAGCTGGAGGGGTGCCGAATTTAACCAAGGAACTGATGGAAATTTTAATATAGTGAGAATGGAGATGGTGATGTGGAATTTGGTTTGACAGCTATTAAGAAGGTACAGGCTTGATAACTGATGGAAATGCAGGAGGGGCGGTGTCAAAGATACTGCCCAGAATGTGATTTTGGTAACTGAATGGATAGGTCTGCCCAAGATAGGGCACCCAAGGGTGAGGCAGTCTGGTGGGAGTGGAGGGAGATAGCTTCTAGGGTTCCACACATGTGGAGTTAACGGGCAGTTGGATTTGGGGGTCTGGCGCTTCGTGGAGCGGCCTAGGCGGGAGGTGGACGCTTTCCAGTCATGGGCAGACGTGTGATGCGTGAAGGCATGGAAGTGGACAGCCTCACCCACGTGGTGCAGAAAAGCAAAGGGAGCAATCAAAGCAGCATCACAGAAAGGGAAAGCAGAAAAGCGACGCCTGTAAAGCCTTTCATGAATGAGGCTGCAGAGGTATCGGAGAAGACTGGAAGAGACACACTCACGCTCCATGTAACCAAAATAATTCCTTCATCGAACTGAAAGGGCCATCAAACATCGTTGATGGCACCTGCCCACCATGCAGCCGCACGACACCAACCCTTCTGCTAAGAGACAGGCTCTGGGCAACTCGCCTACCCGCGACAGCCCGCACTCTCTGCCCTCGCCCCAGGGCGAGAGAAGCTGAGTCCCGGAGGCTTCGGGCTGCTCCACAAGGACCTGTGGGCATCTCCTTGGAGACCCTGCCTCAAACCGCGCGCCGGCGCAGGGGAACGCCCGCTCCTGCCCCACTCACCGCGCCAGAGGGAGGGTCCCTCCTTCAGGCCAATTTCTGAATCTTCCTCATCCTTTCTGCTGCTGCCACCCGCGGCTCTGGATCGGGAGACCCGTCCCGCCCACCCCCCCCAGCCCACTCCCTGTCCCCTCCACCTCGGGGACACCACTGCCTGCTGCACCGTTGGTACAATCAAATCCTGCTTTAGGCCACCAACCGGCGCTGGCTGAACCAATGCCAACACCTCTTCTTCTGCTTCGCCGGGGCGCCACGGCCAATCAGGAACAGCCGTGCTGCGGCGTACCGAGCGCCATAGCGACGGGTGACACCCGCCTCGGGGTTGCCGTAGCAACCACAGAACGCGCAGGTTCTAGCCGCAGGGCTGCAAGGGGGAGAGGGAAGAGGTGGTACTTCGTTCTGTGCTGCGGCCAGTTCACCCTGACCTAGAGCTACTAGCCTGCGGACAGATTTCTTAAACCCTGTGGATTTTTCTGGACTTGGTGTGCGCAACTTTTAGCGTATGAAACAAAACGGATGGAATGGAGCTGCTGCTTCTTAGGGTGCTTAGTTTCAAGAACTGCTATGGACTAAAAATCAATTCTCTTCCAAAGCAAATGGTTTGAAAGGAACAACGTCACACGCTACATAGCTTTCATATAGTGCGAACACACTTTCAGTTAGTCAAGGGCACTGCATAACTCAGGCAATGACAATAGTGCGTTGTGAAAATAAAAGCGACCGGGTATTCAAGAAATCTGTATGGTTCACCTAGCATAGGCAAGTCTCTTCACCTTTTATGAAGCTCTGAAGCTTCTTGAAAAAAAGTTGGAATTGCATTAAGTCTTAAAAAGATGAGTCACATTATGAAGCTTTAAAAAACGAAAAATACTCATGCTCATTTTATGCCAGACACTGTTCCACAACATCAACTGGTAGTTATTATTTTTCATCCTAGTTTAGAATTGGAAATGGAGGTACAAGAAGTTTCCTAAGTTTCCCAGTGAGTTACTGGAGGGAGCACCTAATAAGTGCTAGAGGCAGGGAAGAACCTACACAGTTCTACACAGTTCTGTGTAGGTAGTACTTACACAGTTTGAAACTAGAGCCCAGTCTTAACCACACTGATGCTCCAGATTTCTTCAAGCATAGGGCCTACTTGATCTCATCTTAATATTGCTCAAAATGACCACTGTGTGTCAATTAGTACAGTGACTACATCTCCCAAAACTTGATTTAAAATGTATACAATGAACCTTTCCCTGATGTTTCTCTGCTTTGAATAATAATGAAAAGCAGGCCTAATGGGTTAACAATTAAAAATATGTGTTCTAACGTACAAAAACAAAGTCCCATTTTGGAAATGTAGAAAGGGCAAATGAAAGCGACTCAGGTAAATATAACAGAACTAATTAAACTTCAGAGAACATAAAGCCAGCAGGGTTAATAATGTTGCCAATTGGAAAACAAAAGTTGAATGATGCAAGAGTTCAAAAAATATTCTCTTAAAAACATTTTAAATATTTAGCATTGAGACAAATGATTCTCATTAACTTCTTTTCTTCATCAGAATATTGAACGTGCTTTCCATCTTTCTCTTTCTCAACAAAATGGTAAACTAATGTTTTGGTCTTTCCTGAATAGAAGTGAAAGTTACATAGAAGATTAAGGATGAAGGGCACTTGCCTCTCAAGGAGAGGAGTGGTGAAGATCCATGCCCCGGAAGGACCATGTTTGCCTTAAGTTTATGGCTTATGTGGTAGGACCCAAACTTGAAAGACCTAACATTCATCCCCTTTTTATGTTTTCTAATACCCCTTTTACTATGCTGAAATAATTTCACAGACAATGTAAATTACATAATTCAAAAGCAAAACAGAATGTCTTAACTGTAACATAAAGAACAAATAAAAGTAATTTAAACAGGTACCAAAATAGGTGTCACTTTTCAGGATTAACAAGAGCACACAATCATTTCCCCAAATTTCTAAGATACTCAGGACTAAACACATATGCACACACACTTTCACTAGAGGAATGAGAATGATCGATCATGTAGATTGGCAGAAGGTTGAGTACAATTTGAAGGAAAAGCAGAACTGAAAATGAGTCCAAAACTACAGCAAAGAAACCAAAAGAAAGGTTTTCTAGGCAGGAATGTTCTCATTCAAAGCCTAAAGGTAGAAACGTAAAGGTTACCCATTAGAAAGAATTGACTGATACTCAAGAGATCAGATATTCCTTAATGAACAAGATAAAACAAAATGAGTAAGATTTCCTTTCCTCTCAACTTCTTAAAAAAAAAAAAAAAAAAAACCCTCAAAGTTCTATAGATGGGAATAATAAATTGACAAAAAACTTTTTCTTAAAATAAATGTAAGAAAACTTTCAGATGAAATTTCTAAACCTCTAGGTACCTTTCTCACTCACTCCCGAAGGTTATCAAGTTCATGTTGGGATATCAGAAGCTCTTTCTTATTAAAGGGAAAATAATAGACTAGCCTACTCTTAAAGGGGTTTAACTTCGATATTTCTTAAGTATTAAAAAGTCATTGTAAACCACACAATACTTTGTTTCACCTTCTTTTCTGTTTCCTTACTGAAGCATATGAATATTAGGAAGCAGGAAACAGAAATCACTTATTTTCCTTCACCCCCCCACCCGGCCCCTCTGCATGAGAAAGATATGCAGCAATTCTAGCAATCAAAGTAGAAAATAAAGACAATATCCAACAACTAATTCAGTAGACTTTTATTGCTCTTTCAACTTCAATAACATCTCTAAAAAATAGTTTTCTTCTAACAATTATGAAACAAATTTGAAAGGCAGGATCGTTCACATTATAGACTTGGTAGAGACTTGTACTTCATATAAATGAAAAGTACCAGTTCTACATTTTAAATGTTTAATTTACCTTGGATTTTATTACAAAAGAAAATATTATTATTGTAATTATAAAAGTCATAAAAATTAGAACTGTACTGTGAAATTATACCAAGCTATCAAATGCTATATAAATGAACAATAAAATTCAATTTCTATTTATTCAAACATAGTAAACATTGGAAAATAACCCCCCTACAAAACAAACAAAAATCCCCCAGATTTTTAATATTAAAGCAACAAAGGAAAAGCCACAACACAAAAATCAATCAATGCACAAAATCTGATTAAAAAACCAACTGGGGTTTAACAATTACTATAAGTCAACTGTAGAAGTCAGTATGTGCTAATTAAATTAAAGTTTAAAAATGATCTCTAGATGATTCCATTTCCAACTATATGTTTTCCTATTATTGATACTTATATTACTTTTTGATGTTAGAAAAGAACCAACTTTACATTAAAATGGCCAAATTTTGAATTTTGAACACTATTTTAAATTTTCAATGTCCTTAAAATCTTTAAGCTTACTTTCTAAAAAATAAATAATTGTCGGACTAAACCAAAAACATTTCACACATTTGTATTATATATGATTAACAATGATGTAATCTACATAAATAAATTTAAAACATTAAGTTATTTAATTTAAACATTTTTGAATTACAATGTTGTATCAATGGCTTACACATCCAAAATCTGAGCACTTTAAAACAGGATTCACATGTTGAGCACATTTAAAGAACTGATGCACATGATATGATCCTTGAAAAACAGCAAGCTCTGGTGTAATATCTCAGTTTCAGAAACCATTTTACATTTTACAGAATTTTAAACCTGTCTTTGTGAAAGGAAAAACTTAGAAAGCTATTATATACACACATAAACTTGAAGTATGAGGAAGAAACAAATGCTTTTTGGATGGAGAAAACAAAAATTAGTAATTTTGAGTGGTAAAGAAACCTGCTTCATAAATACATGCATTAGCACATCATGTTTTACAAAGACTTGGCAAATATGAACATTGATACGCCACAGCTTTTTTCAACAACTGAAGAGATTTAAGATTTTAAACATCATTCCCTCTCTCTCTTTCACACGCACGCGCGCGCACACACACACACACACACACACACACACACACACTAGAAAGACTGTGTGCTTCATTTCAGCATATCTAATATTGTAAGAGAATATACAGAATCATCCTTTTATCATAAGGAAGTTCGTTCATTGTTTTCTCAAAAGCTGCTATTTTAGAGTGAAATAGCATTCAAAAGAAAGTAAATTTCAGATGGTCAACATCAGGATTTATTATAGTCTCTGTAAACAGACATCTATAAATAAATAAAATAGGGTGGAGAGAAGAGTATCCTGAGGTGGCTCTGTAGCCAGGGTATTCAGTAGCACTAAGCTCCATCCTGGAAACCAAGGCATCTAAGAAAGTGCAGGGCTGTTTATATTAATTTATTTTGTAAATGGAATATGTACAGGTTTAATTATTTTGCACCTTGAGGTAAATCAGTACATTGCAATTACTACTGCTCATTTACACCTACTTAAGGCAACATTTAAAAATTAATATATGTAGTAAATTATGTTTTTCACTGTCTTGCAATGAACACTATCCATGATTGTTATTTTTCAAAAATAGTGGAAAAATACTATAACCATGTAGAACAAGCAGTTAGTTACTTAATAAACATGAGTTACCTTTGCTCTTCAATGGAGTAGTCGTATCAGATCATTTTGTAAGTCAAGTAGTCAAAAGAAAGCAGAAACCATTAACAATTAGAAACAGTAAAAACATTTTGAGTGCAAAGTATTTTGCAAGTCATGGTTTTTCTGGCACTGGACAATTACTATACATAATTAAATAAAATCACAGAAACACTATGATCCCAGGTAGTTTTCAGTTTAAATTTTAAAATCCCTTCCTGTAAAATAAGCACGTTTGTTAACCCTATGATGTGTCTTTCCAGACACAAAGAAATGATATGAGGAAATCCCCTTGTTCAGGTACATCAGGGGAGTTTACAAAATATAGCAGCAAATACTGGGGTCTTTGGAAATGATTATGCTGCTATGGATAATAGGAATCATTTCAATGGAAGCTCATAAAGAATAATAAGCACCATGGGTAATACTCGATTATCAATTGCCAATAGAGTCTAACTCTTTTTTCAGGCAGTACCAAATGATGCCAGCTCTATTTTGTAAAGAAAAGCGGCTACATTTCCAACTTCTCATTTGAGGCAGAAGTCAAATCCTTTAACTCGACTCTGACAAAATAGAAAATATGGTCTCAGATGGGGAAATTATATCAGCTACTAAGTAGTTTACAATGGTTTCAAAACACTTCAGAATTGCTAAAATATCAGCTTTTGGCATCCCTCATGATCCTCTATTAAGATCAATTGTTCATACTTTTGTACTTTAATGATTAAAGGGAGCATTGGTATTTAATTAAAATTTTCATCCTAATAGTCATGTCACAATTTCTGTATTTCTGTGGCTTCTCAATACTCATTTGGTTTTTGTAAATTATCCTCTTGCCAAATCACTTTCACAACCCCATTCATCCAGTCCTACAGGCTTAACAAGAATAGCATTTATTTATTTCATGTAGAGCTAAGAGTTTATAAAAGATGACTAAAAAGACTTGTTAGAAGTTAAAGATAGCTCAGAAAAGCAGAAACTAATTAACAAATACTAACACAAACTAGAAAGAATGCCATCAATCTGAGCTATACATAAAATATCTAAATTCCTTTTAAAATACAAATATGGCAGTGCTTTATATCAAAGATGTAAAATCTGTCAACTGCTTTCAAAGATAATAAACCATAAATGCAAGTGAGCACCAACTATTTACATTAACAATTTAAATTATTCTGTATTTGTTACCTTTTCAAATGTTTATATAATATCTAAGTATCATATCAATGAAAATAAATAAAATAGTTTATAATGAGATCAGATAACAATCTATTAAATATTATCTATACCATAGAAAGAATAACAAAGTAAACCAGAAAACGAACGGTAATTCTTTAGAATAAAGTAATACTGATCATAAACCCATTAAGAGAATTGTGATTCCTGATTATTTAATCATATTACTTGTAATAGAAAAATAATCAAGAATTTGAACCTGATATAAATGTAACCATATTTTCAGTAAAAGACAGCAAAGGCAGAGAACAGAGTGAGCATTCTGGGCTCTTATAAAGCATTAGGATTCAGAAAAAAATTCTACAAAGGCAAAAATATTTAACTATTATCACTTGGTATTTTACAGCTTCCAAAATCCATAAAGTTATGACTGGTATGGGGTTAAATTATAAAATCACCTGCAATTTCACTTGCCTATTCAAATGGAAACCTAGATGTGGAGGTTTTTTAAGATTTAAAATAAATTTAAAAAACATAAAGGTCAAACTATCTAGACAGTTTCTATTGTTCTTATCTAGACAGTTTCTATTGTTCTACCTTTAGAGCCAAAAACTCTCCACTGCTTGTGAAACATGATGGACATCTGCATAAATGAAACACATATACAGAGAAGCCATGACATGTTACCATTTGTCCCACAACAATGGCATAAAGACTCCCTGTTCTTCCCATAAAGAACTAACAAAAGTGAAATAATATGTAAAAATTTTTAGTAACAAGTAAAAATTATAAATATATGGACAAAGTACATCATGTAAGGTAGATAGGAATTACCACTGATGAACAAACAGATTTAAAGGAAAAATAGATTGAATGCATTTCCCCACATCTTTCTACTGCAGAACAAAAAAATTTTTTTCCAATAGAATAAATATTTGAATAGTAAGAACCATGTACCTCATTTCTAAGAGACCACTTCCTTATATACACAGTCTCCATGGTGTTCCTAACACAAATTTCAGACACTACTTCAAAAACCCAGGAGTCACGCATAAATAGCATGACTTACAATGTTATATATAGTGACATGAAATACACACATTATATATATATATATATGCATATATATATATAAATAAGATATATATCTGTATAGCTATATATATAATTCCTCTTGGTTCAATTCTATAACGAAGTTTCAGCATCCATGTATTTCTTTCTTGGTTCATCTTCAAAATTTATTTTCACACTCACAGGTTTTTCAGGGCTATTTAAAACAAAGAATGAGAATAAATGATTTTTGAAATGGACAAATATTACATTCAAAAAATGGCCAACAGTAAGTATCCACAATAAGCCTTTTGAAATGACTATTAATACTATAAACACATGACTCACTATTATTATTTTACTGCTTTCATTTCCTATTAGTAAATTTGATTGGAAAGACAAATATTAAAAATTCTTAGTCTTTTTTTAATGATATGCTTGCCACTGAAATTCATGTTTTTCTTACAACTGAAGAGGAGTTTCTTAAAATTAGTCATTATATGACTGTTTGATTTATTAGTTTTACTTTATAAATAAACAGTTGTAGCATGTGCCATTTCACTGACAAATCCACTAAAAAAGCAACCTTTGTTAATCTATATTAACAAATATAGCATCAAATTAAGCATCAAATAATTTTCTGCCAAATGTAACAGATTTACAAACTTTCTCTCCCCAAATTTGGTTCACAAATACAAAGTCAAAACACATATATTCTATATTTTCAAATTAATATCAAATACAATGATTCTATGTCCGTGGATTTAAGTGACTGATTTAATTGTAACATATGAATATCTGTGTTTTGAAAAAACTTTTCAAATGTATAATAATAACACGCTGTGGTTTGCTACCCTCTCCAGACAAGATTGAGGGAAGGACCTCCAAACATTTCTTCTGTCAAATGACATAACCCAAACATTTTCTTCCCCTGTGATTTGGAATTGAGGGGCAACCTCAATGAAAGGCAGAAGTATAAAAGATGTTTTTATATTATTGTATAACATACAATAATATTATTATACAGTCTTTATATTTGTAACTATACTAATAATCAGCCACAAGTGCTGACAAGGTGTGAAAAATTATTAAGAGTAAAAAGAGCATCAAGCTAAATTCTAGCAGCATGGAATAATCAAAATGACAAAGAGTTCAATTTAAAATGCTTTTAAATTCAAAGATAGAAAAAGGGAAATAGCCCAGCTTAGAAAAATCACAAGGCAAGAAATGATTAAAAAAAAAAAAAAAAAGGTCAGTGGGATAATAGAGATTAAGTAGGAGCAAAGCTCTAAAAAGAGGTGGGGAAAGAATGAATAAAACCTGACTAATTACTATGAAAAGACCGTGGCCAGAAAGACAGTAACGAATCAGTCAGAAGCAGCTAGTGACTGTTTGCCCAGAGAAGTTTCGATCTGATGTCCAAGCAGAGTATATGGACACCCAACAGTGGCACAAAGTGCACACAGAGTATTTGTGGAACATGAATGATGGAATGCACTACAGGGAATACCTTATTTCTCCACAGAACCAAGGATTAAAGTATTAATAGTTATCAAACTAGAATCCCTTAGATTCAGGCCTTAAAAAAGTGAGGGTAAAAGAAAAAATGGATTCCTAACAAGAAATCTAAGAAAGGAGTTATGAAAATTATTATAGAATACGTGGTCCATTATAAAACCAAATGGCATTTGTATCCATGGATTAAAAATTTCTTCCAACTATCTTCTAGGAAAATGTTTACCTCATCTGAAGAAATGCCAGGCTAAAGCAAAACAATGATAGACAATTATATCTATCATTTTTCTTGGACCATCAGAAAGCATGATTGAGATAGTGTTCACTTAGAGTATGTAGTAACCCCTATTAATTATCTTTCTTTATATGGTTTTGATCTTTCATATACATATTCCATAATGCCATATGTATATATTCATTTTTATTATAAAATGGCTCAAATTCTTTTTGGAAATAGACAATTACGAATTTAAAAAGTAACCTACTGGCACTTATATCTGATTTCCAGTATTCAGTAAAATGATGGATAGACAGATAAAAGGAAGAGGGCAAGAAGAGAAGAAGGCTGGCTTTGTTAAGAGAATATAACTTATGCAAATTGAGTTACATTTAATGGTTTTATGAAACAGCTATCTATCCATAAGTCAACTGAAAATTGGCTACAGTCAGTAAATGCGTAAAGAGTTACAGCTACCTCGTGCTAGATCTGGTTACTTTGGCATTCTCAGTATTCATGGAAAGTGCCTTCCACTGTGCAGTTTTGGCCATTTCATCTGATATGTTAACAACTGAGGGATCAACACTGAAGAACAAATACACTTTTTGGTTAGTATTCAGTACTTGCAAAAGCATTAATATTGTCACTCTTAACTATATTAATATTTGTCTTCATCAATTTAAAATTAAGGAAACTCTCTGTCATGCATTTAAACCAAGGTCTAGCAAAATATCAGAATTTTGGAGTTCTGTTATAAAGGTTTCATAGGAAATTACACCTTACAAGCAAAACTAGGAGTTAAGATTAATTAAATTGGCAATGAAGTCCAATCTTGGCTATAAGCATATTATTGAAATAACAAAAGAATACATTACATATAAAAAATACAGTCTTGAGTCAATTTAGAAAACTTTTGTAACTGGGACAAATTTCAGTTTCATCAACTAGAGATCCAAAGTATGTAAGAAAAACTTAAGATTATGATTTTTTTAAAAAAAAACTAGTTTTTAATAGCTTTCAGAAAAATCATTAAGATGAATGATGGAAAAGGCGACACTTTAAAAGTAAAAACAGAGTTCTGAAAATATTTGAACAGATAACACAAAAACAGGCTTATAGATATATCACTTTTAGCTGACATTCACATTTTTAGTTTCAAAGTGTTATTCTATCAAATTTATCAAAATCAAAATCAAAAGAACAAAATACTGCCCTTTCATTGTAAGGGATAAATGTAATCATTCCCCTCTCTATAAAATATATATATTTTTTTAATTTGACAGGGAGATCACAAGTAGGCAGAGAGGCAGGCAGAGAGAGAGGAGGAAGCAGGCTCCCCACTGAGCAGAGAGCCCGATGCGAAGCTCAATCCCAGGACCCTGAGATCAGGACCCGAGCCGAAGGCAGAGGCTTTAACCCACTGAGCCACCCAGGCGCCTCGTTGTCTCTATAAAATATTGCAAAATTCCTTTGAGACCCCAAATCCAACAATGATGATACCCATAAATAATTCTGGGCTCAAGGTGGTCAGTCACAAATAATATGAAAGTACTATGAAGTTAACAGAAATATATTTGCAAGTCCTTTTTCCTCACCAAAAGAGTAATATTTCATGCATAAAAGTGACAAATACAAATGTCAAATTTGATGTAAGGCACAAATGTCAAATGTGCCTTAAGTTCACAATGTGACGGCAGCTACATGATAAATAACTAAATGGCAGTCATTTTAGACAGTGCTAGCTTTGTTCACATTTTAAACCCAAATGTCTTTTAAATTAAAGACTGCAGAGAAATGTGACATGGTCCCTGCAGAATCTCTAGAAATGGTGCTTTACCAGGTCAATTTTTTTAAAGCGTACAAAATTTGAATCCTCAAATTGACAAGGGCAGAGCCAACCAACAGGAAACTACCTATTCTGAGTAAATGTTTCTGTGGCTGGTTGCCAACTTCAAATAACTGAAGGGAGACATTCCTGAAGCACTTTCTAGCTTCAGATGTTCCCCCTCTAAGAACTCTCCCATTAGTAGAAATTAAGACCTTTTTAAAAAGACGGTACATGTTTTGTTTTTTCCCAAAATAAAACAAGATGGGGGGAAAAAAAATCCGTCTACATCAAATCAATCACTTCCGGGGCGCCTGGGTGGCTCAGTGGGTTAAAGCCTCTGCCTTCGGCTCAGGTCATGATCTCAGGGTCCTGGGATTGAGCCTCGCATCGGGCTCTCTGCTCAGCGGGGAGCCTGCTTCCCCCTCTCTCTGCCTGCCTCTCTGCCTACTTGTGCTCTCTCTGTCAAATAAACAAAATCTTTTAAAAAATCAATTACTTTCATATTTTACGGAGTTTTACAGTTTCCCAAAGTTTTTCTTTATTATCTCATTTGATTTTCATGGCAAGTAATCCAAAACCACTTAAGATTTTAAATTAGGACAGATAAACAGGTCAGTCAATTGCTGGAATTCTTTAATGTTCAAATTTTAAGCAAAGCAGCCTTTATCTTAGCCTATGTCATCACTTAAAAAGACAAAAGTAAATATACAGATAATCATTCTTTTTGTTAAACATCAGACAGTGTAAGTATACATTCCACTTAAATTTGTCAAAGCCCGTGTATAATCATACTGAGAAAGCGATAATGCAGGACTTACAGAAACTAAGTGGCTAATAATCTCAACAAATTGATGAGTCACTAAGAACCATCATGGCAGTTCCTATACTCTTTTATAAGTACAACAAAGTTAATATATTAATTTATTTAGTAAACATTTATAGAATCCAGCAAAGCAGAGCATTATAGCTGGGTATATTAAGATGTCTATACCTGGCATTTTAGTTTAAAGTATATTATATAAGAAAGATTTGAGGGAAAATCATGAAAGGTGACACAGAGTAACATCAATGATGAAAATTAATAGTAAAAAGTATAAAGAAACATTACTTGATGAATTCATTTATGAAAACCAATTAACATGTACAAGTCTAAATAAGACCTCTGTAAAAACTATAAAATTCGTTAAAAATGAAAACAAACCCAAAGTTAATAAATACCAACAAACCTTTTCCATTAACTGGTCAGAGAAGGAACCTATATACGTTCTAAAACTGACTTTTCTACTATCAGTAGCTAATCAGAAATAGAATAAATGTGGAAATAGGAATCAGATACGTACATAAATAATACAGGTTTTTAATCTTTTAAAACTACAAAAAAGTAAACAGAAGAATTTACCACTGTCTTTAGTTCTTAAATTTACATGTAAATCACCAAAGTCATACATAATAAGCTATATATGGAACTCAATTTTTTCCTAATATGAGGACTCACTGCCAATAGTCAAGTCACATCTTTGAGTTCCAGGGCCTCTAAACATAGTCACAATTTGGAAGGTTATCAGAAAATGGGTCACAAAGGTTAACTTTCCAGCACACTCTGATGCAGGCCTAATAAAGGACAGAGAGGGAAAAGCTACACTGATTTTAAACTTCATTAAAACAGAAGGAGTGATGCAAGACAAGTACTCTTGTCTGCTTGGCACGGAAGTTGGTTTAAGGCTCTGGTCCAAGTTCAGCTTTTTCTTCCCTCCTGCCTACAAACCTGTGAGGGGAAGGACCATGACACTTCCTTTTCAAATTCCTAGAGAGCCCCTTTAGTTGCTGACTTAGGCCAGATACCAGTTTTGTCATCTTTTTAAAAATAGAGATCACTACTTTAACAAGGCATTACACAGCTTATTCATGTACTGGACGTGTACATAAAAGACATTTTACAAGATAAAGTTTCATCTCACCTATATTTCAGGGCCTTAACTGGAATCTGTAAGAGACTTCCCCCTTCAAATGGAAGGTGCACAGTGTCGTCATCAGCTTGAAGCATTCGTTCAGCTTCCTTCAGAGCACATACACACAAAAAAATCACTTTACGTGGAATATTTCCGGGAGGACCAATTAATACATAACATCTTCAAAAATGAGAAACCCAAACTGACAATATATTTAAACATATTTGCCACGACTGAAAAATTCCTTTTACTATTATAAACACATACTGGTACCATAAAAGAAAACAACCACTTGTAAAGGCTAAATTTTAATTGATTATAACTTTCATTGCTTTAAGTTATCACGAATACTATGTTAAAATCTAACTAAATTTTATTATCAATTATTAGCATATAATAAGATAAAATTTTGTAAAATCTGATGGCTTTCATTACAATACAATATAAGCAAAACTTCATTTGGATGAGGCAGGGTTTCTCAATCACAGCAATATTGACATTTAGGGCCAAACGATTCTTTGCAGTAAGGGGCAGTCCTGTATATGTAGGATGTTTGGGAGCACTCTAGACCTCCACCCACTGGATGCCGTCCAGTTCTGACCATCAAAAATTTCTCAAACACAGAAATATGAACCCCGAGGAGAAATGTCACCCCAGGTGGAGAACAATGTATACTGGAGACATGACCCAAAATCACGATATCATAATTACTGGGGACACAGCAGGATGTGTCAGGGAGAACATCTACATTCTTCTTTCTTACCACTAGAATTCTAGTCTCACTACTTGTAGGTGGCATTAAATCATTAAAAAAAAAAAAAAAAAGCAGAGCTAAATTTCCCAGCATTCGTTGTAATTCCACGTGGCCATCTTGAGATGCAAGTGGAACTTACTGGACGACATTTCTGGAAAGACTTCTTAAAAAACCAGGATAGCAAGAGAGAGCCCATTTTGCTTTCTCACCCCAACCCTTTCATTCCTGCCATCTCTAATGCTAACATGAGAGCTCAAGCTCAGCATTCATTTTAACCAAGGAAGCTATTCTGAGACTGGAAACTGTGTGCGTAGGCTAGGAGGACAGCAGCACGGGCTCTCAAGACAACTCTGGGGAGCCATCACACTAGATCACTCATTCTTCTCAAGACTTCTACCGGAGAGCATAAACGCTTGTGTTGAAGCCTCCTTTATTTTGTCTTCTACTATATACACTCAACTTTACTCAAACTTACTACAGAAAATAATAAACAGGTAATTTTAACCTAAGTATATTATAAATGAATTGCATCCTCTTTGAAAATTCACCAAAAGCTCATAAACATTTACATATATATTTTTAAAGAAAACAAAAATCTTTCCAAATTTTTGGAGGCTCAATTCGAACTAGTATTTCAGTTAGTATCCTAAATAAAGAGTCATAATTTTTGTTAAAAACTAAAAACCAGTAATTTGGCCATAAATTAGCATCGGATAATCAATCCAAACTATGAAAAAAATATATGAAGGCTTAAACCTAGTTGTCTGTAAAGCTTTAACAAATCCATTTCCATAAATACTATGCAATATAATAAGGTATAAATTATGTTTTGTTTTCTCTCAAAAATTAGGGGAAAAAAGTAATGTTGAGATCTCTATTTAAACAAGCCCACAATATTTAAAATATATATCTTTCTTCTTATCTTTGATTTTCAAGCAATATTCTTTGAATTTCAAGCAGTATTTCCATTCTAATGGGAAAATGGAGTAGGGTGTTAAAAATCAATACAATCATCTATGCTACATGTTCAGTGTTTACTTTTCCTTCTTACCAAGTAATAGCATTGAGCTGGTTATTTAAAAAAAATCAAATTCACAATAAAATATTCATGTAAGTCTCTGTATATAAATTAACTAATGGTACATAATACTGCATAATAAGACTACAGTTTAACAGTACTTTCTATAAAAAGATTAAATTTAAAGTCCTTTTTGTCATTATGTATATGTCAAATTACTCAACTGTTAAAATTAAAATGTACACTAAAATGTGCTTATGTATTTAATGTGCTTGTGTTATCTGTGGTTTACCTATGTTTTAAATACTGCTAAATTCTCTCATTATTAAAATTAAGTACACATGTGATATGTAATTTTTAAAAGGTTTTTTTTTTTGGGTCAGGGCTTTGAAGGGGCAACTTAAGTTGATAAAATGGGTAAGAGTTGATGTTTGAAACAAGTTACCTACTAACCTCTGCCTCAGTTTCCTTATTTGTAAATTGGGAATAACAGAAGTACCTACGCTTCATAATAATAAGGTTCTTAGGAGGATCAAAGGAGCAGGTTCCTGTAAAGTGACCACGAGAGTACCGGCTACTTGGTACAAAATATTAAACAACAAGTGAATTGTATAAATTTAAAATTCTGGTCTTTTTACCTCTTTCTCTTTTTTCTTTTTGTCATCTTCTTTCTTTTTCTTACTTTCTGGCATGAGATCATCAAGCCAACTAAGTTCCCTCTTTGTGAAACACAGATCCATGAGTTTGCGTACAAAGACTAATGCAAGAACCTTAAAAAAGTGGGGGAGAAACTATTAAGTAACAACTAAAAATATACAAATTATATCATTTAAAGAGAGAAAAAGTATCAAATCATAAATAACAAAAAAGTACTTCATGTATTTTATTTAAAAATGACTTCAGGGGCCCCTGGGTGGTGTAGCTGACTAAGAGTCAGGACTCTTGGTTTTGGCTCAGGGTCATGAGATCGAATCCCAACTGGGGCTCGACACTCAGCAAGGAGTCTGTTAAGGTCTCTCTCTGCCTCTCCCTGACTCCTCTCCTCTCTCTCAAAATAAATAAATAAATTTTTTAAAAAATCACTTCATATACCATCTTATTTCAAAGGAACTGAGTCACCTATTTATCTTTCAAGCTTCCTGCTCAAAGAAATCATATAAAAGAAATGGCATTTTTAACCTCTTCCTGTATAAATCCTGTGCATTCTGCATAAAATTATAAAGCAGATTACGCACGGTATCTTCACAGTACAAGATCATTAATTTTTTTTTCTTTTTTTTTTAAAGATTTTTATTTATTTATTAGAGAGTGAGAGACTGAGAATGAGAGGGGAGAAAGTCAGAGGGAGAAGCAGACTTCCCGCAGAGCCGGGAGTCCGATATGGGACTCGATCCCAGGACTCCGGGATCATGACCTGAGCCAAAGGCAGTTGCTCAACCAACTGAGCCACCCAGGCGCCCAAGATCATTAATTTTTATGATGACCTTAAACTATATACGTTATATAGCAGACAGATAGATAGATAATTTTTTTTTAAGACAGTGCGTCAGGGGGAAGGGGGACAGACAGAGAATCTTAAGCAGGATCCATCCATGCCCGGCACAGAGCCCGATGCAGGGCTGGATCTCATGACCTGAGCCAAAATCAAGAATAGGACGCTTAAACCGACTAAGATACCCAGGGGCCCCTAAATTGACAGAAATTTAAAAATCTCTTAAGCAATTCATTAGAGAACCCATTTGCCAATACCAGGTTTAGACTTTACAATTACCTATGTGATAAAGATGTACTATTACTTTAATTTGTTTTCTTTTAACTGCTACTAAGGTTCAAGATGTTTTCAAATGTCCACTGGCCATTTGGGTTTCTTCTTTTCTTGCCATTTTCCTTATTACTAACTTTTGCCTGGTTTTCAATTGCTTTTTATGTCTTTTATTCATGAATTCATAAGAGCTCTGTGTAGTTCGGATAGAAGCATTTTATCTGCTTTGTATGTTAAATGCTTTCTCCCAATTCGCAATCTGATTTTACTATGTTCATATAAAACATTTAATTGTCATGTGGTCAAATATATCTTTCCTTTACAGTTGCGTTTCCCTATCCCTCTTTGAAAAGTTACTCTCAATCACCAGGCTACATAAATATTTTTCTAAAGTTTCTAATACATTTTAACATTTAGATCTTCAATTCATTTATGGTTTCTTTCTGAATATGGTATGGGTTACAGAAGCAACCTTAGCTCCCATACATAGTCAAATCTTCTAAGACTATATACTAAATTTTCCCACATAGATGAATTATCACCTTTAATGAAATAACCTGCTTATGGTATTCAAGTGGTAAGTTCTCAGATATTCTGATAAATTTCTGGACTCATTAGTCTAGTGCTGATTTATTTGTCTATTCCCATGCTGATTCCATACTGTGTTATCTGGACTGACTTTACAGCAATTTTCAAACATTTAGTTATCAACAACAGCATGGTATCAGCACAGGAACAATCAAATCCCTCACCCCAGACCCAGCCAGGAATTCTTAATTAGCTGTTTTGTTATTCCTCTGGTATTTATTATATCCTTATTTTTTCATTAATATACAATTTACACATAATAAAATAGAAAAATATCATATGTACAGTTTGATGTTTTTGACAAACACACATATTTGTGGTGCTCGCTTCGGCAGCACACATACATACATATTTGTGGGCCCCACACCCAAACACAGAACATTTCTACCATCCATTTGGTTATCTATGACTCTGGCATTTATTTTCCTCTATAAGCTTTAAAATGATCCGGTTCACAATGACAACAACCTCCCTGAATACATACAAACACACATGTAAATAAAACTCATAAAATTCATCCTTGGAAGTGACATCTTTACAATAGTAAGTACGCAAAACAAAGAACATGATATATCTTCCTCTTTGTTTAGGTCTTTTTTTTTTTTAAGATTTTATTTATTTATTAGAGAGAGAGAGAGACTAAGAATGAGAGGGGAGAAGGTCAGAGGGAGAAGCAGACTCCCCGCAGAGCCGGGAGTCTGATATGGGACTCGATCCCTGGACTCCGGGATCATGACCTGAGCTGAAGGCAGTCGCTTAACCAACTGAGCCATCCAGGCGCCCTCTTTGTTTAGGTCTTAATTTTATGTACTTCAACATTATTATGGACTGAATCGTGTCCCCCCATGAAAGATACCCCAGTATCTAACCCCCAGTACTTCAGAATATGACTTTATGGTGGCAGTTTGGAATCACACAGTCACAACACAATGCCAGACTTTGGGCAAACCACCAGAAGCTAGAAAGAGGCAAAAAAGGGTTCCCTTACAGGTTACAAAGGGAGCATGGCCCCAACCACACCTTTATCACACCTTCAAGCTTCCACCATCCAAATCTATCATATAATAAATTTCTTTTGGTAAGCCAATGGGTTTTCTTATAACCACCCATTCTAACAAAATTCTTACTAATTCTATTAGGGCTTTTAGTCTTTTTTCATTTGAGTCATTTGAGTTAACAGGCAAACATATTATCTACAAATAATGTTATCTCTTCCTTATAACAAATATTATTCTTTTATCACAGAACATTCAGTTCATATCAAATAACAACAGTAATAGTGTGCTTCCCTATATTAGAGTTCATTTACCAATTTTTATGCATAATGACTGCAATTTTATAAGACTTTCTATCTTAAAAAAAAAAAAAAGACTTTCTATCTTTAATTATGTTAGTATTTCTTCCCTGCTGCTAAAGTATCAAACTCTATTTAGTCATGATATATTAACTTATATGAACACTGAAAATTTATTTGTTAATCTTAAGATTTTTTTGGACTTATATTAGTAAGTGAGAAGTCACTATCGTTCTTTTTACAACTTTACTAGGCTTAAGATCTTGCTAGTGTTTCATGAGAAAAAAAATTGCAGACGTTTCCATCTTTTCTTTTCCTTTGGTCTAGAATAATTCAAGAAGTACTGGAATTAACTGTTCTTTAAAACTCAACTGGGCCTGTGATCCAAGAGCAGATCTTTGCCCATTTTTCCAATCTCCTGTATGCAACTAAGTTACACAGATCCATCCATAAATTTTCTATTTCTCTTTGGGCTAATTCTTGGAAATGTGTGTATAGAATGGAAGTAATCCATCTCCTCTATATCAGTGGCAAGCAAACCACAGCCCTTGGGTTAAATCTTGCCCTACCTGTTTGTATGGCCTGTGGCCTAAAATAGCTTTTAAAGATGCACATTTGGAATTGATATGATGATAGGGAACACTAACTTTGAAACTCAGTACAGTGAAATATTGGCCCAAATGAAAAAGAATTCCATTCTTCTCATTAGTAGCCTTTCATTGTAAAAAACTGTATAATTACTTTTTAGATTTTACCAATAAGAAATGGTGAAAATTTCTCTCCTGTTATAGAAGTGTCTATATATCTTGTGACATACAAAGCTGAAAATACTTACTATTTGACACTTTACAAAAATAAAGTTTGTCAACCTCCACTCTAGATGTACAAATTTATTCCTATATATTCATTTAGTATTTTCTTAAAGCCCCTCAAATCTCTTCCACAACTGTGATTACATTTCTTTTCTCTTTCTTAATCTTGTATATTTTGCTCTCTCCTTTTCTTCTTTACTCAAGTTGAAAGGAGTTTATTCATTATTGAGTTTTACAAATAAAAAATTTGGTTGCATTTTTTTAAGTCTTCTGGAATAATATATGTAGTGAAGGGTATACATTTTCCTTATGAACTTTAGGTGTTTCTCACGAACTTTGTTAAAAATTCTCTGCTGCAGTACCTATAATGTTTTTTTAACTCAGTTTTCAACCCAAGGATTATTTCAGCATTTAATGTCTAAATACTTTACAAGTTTTTAGTGCTTTTCATTGTTCATTTGTAATTTATATGTGATCAAGAAATATAATTACTGGCATAATTTTTATAGCTTTATAAATTTTTAAGACTTTCTTTGTGGCCAAGTACATACCAGTTTTTACCTGGAATTTACAGAAGGATGAATACTCTCTGCAAAATTCAGTACTCTGTGATAATTTAGTGAACTATATTGTCTTCTTAATACCATCTAAAATCTTTATTATTTTCTAACTTCTGGATCTGTTAATTTCTAAGAAAGATGTATTGAAACATTCTATTAAGAACTATGCTGTTCTAGGGCGCCTGGGTGGCTCAGTGGGTTAAAGCCTCAGGTCCTTTGGCTCAGGTCATGATCTCAGGGTCCTGGGATCCAGCCCCTCATCGGGCTCTCTGCTCAGCAGCGAGCCTGCTTCTCCCTCTATCTCTGCCTGCCTCTCTGCCTGCCTGTGATCTCTCTCTGTCAAATAAATAAATAAAATCTTAAAAAAAATATTTAAGAACTATGCTGTTCTAATTGCTTTGCTTTTTTTATATCTGGTTATTATCTTTGTTCCAAAAATGTCCAAACACTAAAGTTGTTTAAATACAAAACAGCATTCTATAGCCCAAGGACTAAAAAAACAAACAAAAATGTAGAAAATAACAAGTGAATTCAGTTTCTAAAGCAACTGGTTTAATAGCTATGAAAGGGCCAATTCATATTTTGAGACACTAAGGTACTTAAGATGGATTATTCCCTTTCTCAAATATAAATATATTACTAATATATTATTATATTACTGAGATAATAGTAAAATACTGTTAAAACACACAGGAGTGTTATTAATTAGTGACAAAGTCTGAATGAATGAATGAATGAATAAATAAATAAATAAATAAATAAATAAAGCAAGCCTTACCATCATCGGAAAAACTACCGCAGCAGCTGAAGCTTTTATCACCCACAAAAGAACCAGACAAGTGAGCTGAATGACTGTGAAAATATGGACTTTCCAGAGAGGCACGTAACGAAGGTATATCAGATCGGGTTGATGCTTAGCAGGCATTCCAAATAATTTTATACGGTCAAAAAACTAAGTATTGAATGGAAAACAAAACAAAGCAAGAAAAAGTTTTCAACAAAAGTATCATTTCTGCTACTTAGGAAATTATATACAACCTTAAGAGCTTTGTGATTTAAACTGTAACTTCTTTGATATGTTCTGATAGTACAGGAGAATACCTCAATACAGAACATCTGGACCTGAGGAGTGGGGCAAAAATCAAGGCAATCATTCTAAATTCATGCAATTAATTTAATCAGAAAACTCAAACCAAAATGTCTTAATTTGGGGGATTAAAATATTTGATAAGCTTATAGGCTATAATCAATTGCCATTTACTTTCTTTGACCTTGTTTTCTAATATGTACAATAAAAGAGCAACTATTTCCAAGGTTCTTTCCAACTCTAACATTATCAATGCTATAAAATAGCCTGAAGTCACAATTACTAAACTTCCACCCAACGAAAGGAAACTATGAGCAAATTCCTTGGTCTTTTGGCACTTTAGTTTCCTTGTTTACATACCAGGAGTAAGATCTCACAAAACTGTAAAAGCAAGTTGTAAAAGAAAAAATTTTAAAAAATCAAGTGAGTTAATGAGATCATTTCTTGACCAGTGGAGGGGAAATCCAGGACTACTGAGGAAAAAAAAAAAAAAAGATGTGAAGTCTTGCCAGCCCTAGCTGACAACATTAGACAAATGCTTTCCATGATCGGTGGTGGCCATGTGGTGCTAACAGTGCTTTTGGAACCAAGTGTTTTACACGAAGAACTGAATAAATTTTATCAGGTTGTTTTCCAGGAATTATTATAAACAAGACAAGCAGAGTAGGGGTTCTAACCTTGGCTCCACTGGTTACTTGATTAAGAACAGTCCGTAAGTCCCTCTGTTTGTTAGCTGACAAAATTAGTATTTCTTCCTCTCCTGCCTAACAATGTTGTTTTGTGAATCACAGAAAATAACTTGTGTACGAGGCTTTATAACTGTATTACACCACACAAACGGCACATATTAACCACTCCAGCCCTCAACATCCCCCCTCTTACCATACTAGTCTTTATCAATAGTTACAAGGCCTTTCATGGGTTTCTATTAAAAATAAGTAAGGATGATCTCCTTCATGATCTCATTCTTGAGGGAAAAATGTGTAGGAAAAATGTGTAGGGAAAAATGAGGGAAAAATGTGTAGGAAATCCAAATGAGGGGAAAATGTGTAGGAAATCCAAATGAGGGAAAAATGTGTAGGAAATCCACATTGGAAAATGTGGATTTGAAGTCATCAGCTAACCTGCCTCCCAAAATATCTGAGTTGAGAATACATCACTTCCATCATAAAAACAATCTTTGCAAATGTAAAATACGTTTTAAGCTTTTCTACAAAATCATTAACTACTTAAGACTTGCCTGGATTCCTTTTAATGAGGAAACTCCCATATAAAGGAAAACACCATACAGGACAGGCATTGGAATAAACTGTAAGTAAAAGGACCACAGTTAGAACCCATGCTACTAAAACAATTTCGTAGCAATAAAATACACAAAAACACAGTGAGTACCTATGGGGGTAGAATTAAAAGATCTTTCAGTGATGAGACCTAACTTTTCTATAAATAAGAAAAATGCTATTAAAGACAGCCTCCTTGAAAAGCTATCTTCTACATGTTTGTTTTTGTTTTGTTTTGTTTTGTTTTGTTTTTACTTTATTTGAGAGACAGAGAAAGCGAGAGAGAGCATGAGAGGAGAGAAGGTTAGAGGAAGAAGCAGACTCCCCATGGAGCTGGGAGCCCGATGTGGGACTCGATCCTGGAACCCAAGGATCATGACCTGAGCCAAATGCAGTTGCTCAACCAACTGAGCCACCCAGGCGCCCTACATGTTTCTTTCTGAAACAGGAGAATGTCCAGTGGTAAAAATTGTGAGCACTACAATCAAGACTGTTGGTTTAAAAAGCCAGTTAACCTCTTCTTGAGCCTTAACCTCTCTAGGCTATAATTTCTGTAACAGATTGCATGAAGATTAAAGGATTTCAAACACTAAAATACTCAGAAAAGCACATGGTGCATATCAATCATTCATAAGGCTTTAACCAGGAATTAAAATAAGAACTTAATTTAAGAATTCTTTAAAGGCATTAGCCATTATTATTGCTACCACTACCATATAGTAACTATTATACAGTAGTACCATTTACTGATATAATAATTGAACTCCACTCCAAAAGAAAGTTCTTATTACTTTGGGAGTTAGAGGAACCCCAACTACCTATCTACCATGCTTAGGCATCGTACAGGAAAGCCATTAACAGGCTCCATCCGCCTGCTCAAAAACGAGAAACAAGACCTAACAGCTATAAAGGAAAACCACATTCACTCTCTACGGACAACTGAGTATGTCCTTCCTAAGAAACCCAGGAGGAAAAGGTACTACAGGAATAGAAGAAAACAAGTTAAAAATCTAATAAATATCCTCAGGAAATTTCAGGAGAATATTTTACCCATAAAGCAACTTCAGAATACTAGGAAAAATAATCAGAATGGAAAAGGCTTCCAGAAATTTAAAGATATAATCATCAAAATAATTAATTTTGTAATAATGATTCTGATGAGACCAAAGAGATCTAAAAAAAAAAAAAAACCAGGTAATTTTCATTAACAGTGAAGGCAGGGATAGAAATGTGAGAACATATCCAGAAGGTCTAGTATCTGTAGTAGGTAATAGGTGCTAAGAAAACTTATTGGGTCCTAAGGCTTGCGCAGTTACCCTTCAAGCAGCAACAGGAGCTTCGTGAAAGAGGGTGTATTTCTCCTCCAAGCAGGCAGATCAGACTGCTTAGTCCTCAGTGAACACATATGTATCATCATAACACTGATTATGTGTTCCCAGAGGGCTTACATTTTTACAATTTAACTTATAATAAAAGCATGGGCAGTTTAATTATAATTACAGCACAGAATGCAAATGTTGGTAACCGTTACAATAAAACTAAAAACACAGTCAACCAAAGACAGGCGACGGAAGGAAGACTGGCTAGTGGACACGTAAGGGTGCTAAATCCTCACAAAACATCTGACCTCACACGACAGGCTCCCAAACTTTTTGGTCTCAGGCTCCTTCTACGTTCTTCAAAGGTATACTGAGGACATGCTCCCCAAACACTTTTGCTTCTGTGGACTCCCAGAGGTCACCCTTAGACTAAACTTTGAGAATCACTGTCTTAGGTAAAGAGACTCAGTGTAAAAATAATAAAGCAAAAAATAAAATTATAAAAGTATGTAAAACTATAATGGTTGTAACTACCAATATAACTTTAAAAACCCAAGAAGTTAAAAAGAATTTACCTCTGGAGAGTGGTTTCTGGAAAGTAAGGGAAAATAGGAAGACTAACTTTTCATTTTAGGGTTTTCCTGATGTTCTATTTGAATTTTTCTGCCTACATACAGTCAATACTTAAAATATTGTAAAGGCAACCCTCCTTAGCAGGGGACAATATCCCCATAAGAGTGCACTAAATCTTTCTCCTCTTTTTCCAAGTACTTCTAACAATACACTCACTACAAAGCAGTAAATGACCCTTTACCTATCTGCTTCACCAACTAAACTGCCAAGTTTCGAAAAGCAGACAATAATATATCCTATTTATTATTATTTCCCCAGTACTAATAGCAGAGTGAGTACTCAACAAATATCTGGTGAATTAGTCTCTTGATAGAAAGTTCATGAGATGAAGGCCAAAGAATTCTAGTATATAACTTCAATTTTTTTAGTTAATATAGTAACATATATACACTCCAAGTTTTTTTCCCTAATATATAAATGTACACAGCTCTTTACTTAATAGTTTTCTTTACAATAACTAAAACACCAAGGGGAAAAAAATGGAGTTGAGCTCTTCCCACAATGAACAGAAAATTTCAATTATATACTTAGCTACATTTGCTATTGTTATTTTTTTAATCACTAGATTTATTAGGATATGTATAGTAAATATCAGATGTAACTAAAAGATATTTAACATAAAGTTTAATTTCGTGCATAATTCATTTATATCAGCTGTTTTCATTTTCTAATATGCGCTACTGCCTTTATTTAATTTAGCTGATCAGAGAGAATACATTTAATTAATAGCAATTACTTTCACACTTTGGTCAAATGATTATGTCAACCATATTTCACTATTACTTTCTCTAAGATGCCTGTAAAATCCTCTGGGTATATTCTTCTTTTAGATCATAACTAAGCCATGGACTAACTTCTTCCAAAACTCTAGTCTTCAACAGTATCCTTTTACAGTATTTCTAAAATGGACACATCTAACACTGAAATGCCTCCTATACTAAACACCACATATCAGAATATTATTTTCCAAGTAAATTCCAGGAAATGAAACTAATTTTAGATATTTTCATACAACCAAGTATAATTTTATGACAAAAAGATTTTAAAATACTGCAATGAAGAGAATTTACCTTTAGTACTGAAGTCATGAACACAGACAGGCCCATTAGGACAAAAATCACTAGCCCTGTAACTCGCTGTTCACGAATTCCCAAAAACTTGGGTTGTTCCCCTGGAGCAGAACATTCAGATTCAACTTTCAAGCTGTTGACATGACTTATTGACAACACTGTTGCAGCCACAAACCATGGAAGTCCCATGACAGAGCAAACTCCCAACATAACACCAACCATGAGCAAATCAAGGTGATAGCCAGCTCCCTTCTGAAAAGTGAAATGAACATGAATATTTGTAAGTCAAAACTGTTCTTTTAGGTTAAAATACTACATTACTTTTTAAACAGGGAAGAAATTAATTTTCATCTCATACCTTTTAATGTTCTAATCATTATGAAAATGCCTCAAACTCTTGAAGAAATTACAAAACCTGATGCAAAATTTTAAAATTACCTTCAATTTGTGCTCCTTTCTGTTTATGATTACAGCTGTAATTTGTTGATCCATAAAGATGAGAATGGTACAAAGCAGAGCTGGAATAGCAGCTATTAATAAAGTCCACCAAGGATTTTCTCCCAATGGGCTTATGATCCAGCCCCTACTTGGATCAGTAGGCTGTTAAAAAAAAAATTAAAGATAAAAAAGAAAGAAGTGTCTTCCTATTGCACAAAATTTCTGCAACATGGGTTATGTCTATTCCAAGAAATTCCAAGGGGTTAGAAAGAACTAGATTAAATCTTGGAATGTATGGTGAATTATCTGCACAGATAGCCACAAGAATGCTTCCCTCGATGCAGGTCCCTTGGCCATGTAGCCAAGCTTCCCATCTACAGGTGGAATCCATTTCCTCCCCTTGGACCTAGGGTGTCCTTATGGTTTACTTCAGCCAACAGAATAAAGCCAAAGTGACACTGTGTGACTTCTGAGTCCTGATCTCAAGGGACCTTGCAGTTTTTCTAAACCTCTTGGAACCCTGAGAGTAAGCTGTTGAGTAAGCCTGGATAAGCCTTCTTGAGGATAAGATACAATGTGGTGAGGAAAAAAGGGAGCCAATTACCCCTGCTGTTTAAGCCACCTGATCTGAGCTCCTGAACATGGGAATGAAGACATACTGACACCATCAAAGCAATGGAAGACTGCAGCCACATGACAGCTCCTAAACCAAGAGACCAGACCACTACCCAGCTAAGCTTAGTACCAACTGCCACCGATTTATGAACAAATAAGGTGTTGCTGTTTTACAGGCTTTATGTTTGGGGAGGTTTGTTATAGACAAATAGGTAAATGAAGCAGAGTGTCATTTCAACATGCTCCCAACCTACTTTCAAATAAAGTAAGGTCAATCTACCTACTAGATCAACTCCTAAAGTAAACTGCTTTGAAGATCCTACAGACTAGTGATCTTGGCAGGGTCAGTACTAAATCAGAACTGGGGCCTCAGGAGATATTTTTCCAAAGCATCTACTGACAAAAATCTGGCACTGTATCAGACCCAAATACATTCCAATGCTGTAATATAAAATTTGTTATATAACAAAACATTTTAAAAGATCCTAAGAGTTTAATATTCTTGGAAGGCACGGAATATATTGAAATCTAAGCATGTTTTCATTACCTAAACTTCATTTTAAGCCTGTTTTTTCTTCACAAAAACATTTGTCAATACAAAAGGAACAGTAAATATTTCCAAATGCAGGTATTCCAATTTTCCCACACCAAATACACATTAAGCTGCTTGATACTCAAAACTGCACATGAATAAAAATATTTTATCTACACAATGCACAAGTTCTTAAGTGTTCCTTGATTTATTTCTCCAAATCTATCTTATGCCCTTTGAAATCAAAGGGCATTTTCATAATTTCAAAATTTATTTTCATAAATCCTTATGAAAATAAGGAACAGGGCCCAGGATTAAAGGAAATTACATCAATATCTTGAACTAGTATTAACTTATAGTTTCATTTGGTAAAAGACTTGGTTAAAAAAAAAAAAAAAAAGACTTTCATATAGTCATCTCTTAATGGCCAAAATTTAGAGGCTCAATATCTGTGCTTTTAAGCAAAGGTATCCAAATTTTATTATATACTTCCAGCAACAAAACAATAAAAAAAATTTTTTTAATGAAATTGAGTCTACCCAATGGCTCTATACACATTTATGTGTTAGGTTACTAATGATTTTCCATTTAGTAAAATTCATATAGCATAAAATTCATATAGTATAGGTAAAATTCATATAGTATTACAAAGCTAAATTTTTCTTATTTTTAAATAAAAATGTAAGTAGACCTTCTATATAATTTTAGTGGATCATTTTCCACCCATGCACTCTACTTTGGAGACCACTGGTTTTAAAAATAATTTTTCCCCAGTGAGAAATAAAACAGACTAAAATTATACTCATTTTATTCCTTATTTCTAATCCCCTTTAAACCTTCTGTTTTTAAAATAAGTCATATAATTTGCTATAAAGATAAACATACAGTGACACAAATACTCAACTATAGGAAATTCCAGAAACTATTCAAAAGCTACTAACTCCTATTTAAAAAGGGAAAACAATTTTTGAATGTATATTATGCTTATGCTGTATTATGTACAACATAGCTACAGGCTGCTGATGAATGCAAAGGGTTCATGGATGGTCAGATAGGTACCATTCTTCTTGTGGAAGAATACATTTGATTCTCTCCTGATTCTGCTGGAAAATGAGACATGGAGCATTCCAATTATTGGCAGATACACCACCCTACCAATACCTAGGATCTTTTTGTTACAATTTTAAATTCAAGTTTGAGTCACTTCCTTATTAAGGAATAAAGAATGTTTCTTTTGCCTGGAAAATACATCATAATAAACTCCAGCTACAACAGCAGGGTCAAATTTTTTAAATGACTTCCAAGTACTTACCATGGGTATTTTCATTCATTCTCCATGATGGGACTAACTTTGATACCTTCCTGCTTACTTCCTAAATAGGTTCACTTGTCTCTTCACATCTTGTCATCTTTTATGTATGTGAGAAATATGTATATATTTCTATAAAGTGTCTAATTTTAAAATAGTTTGGTATTTCCAAGTAACAAATAACCAAGTATTTTAATTCTTACCTCGAATTTTTCAGGAACATGAAGTTTAGGAGATGGAACTCCTACAAGGTAGTCAATTGCAACCATTATTACTATTGTGAGAAATACAGCAAAGTCACTGATTGTCGATCGCACCTATATTAAAGGGATTATGTTAAAATAAACACAGAAAAACTATCTGTCCTTTATAAATAATTCTCACCTTTCAGATTAAAATATGCCACTAGAAAGTGTGAATCAGGTTTTTAATTAGTGATATGTCCATGAAATACATTTATGTGTTTTATTTTTATGTTTCCAAAAAGAGACTAAACACATTTCATAACTAATGTACTACTACCATCCCATTCCTCATGGTACTATTATCTTCCTACTGTTAGTTCAGAAATGTAATATACATTTTTCACTATAAATAAGTTGTTTACCACTATTTGATATCAAGTATTAACCCCAAACAATGTATTACTGTTCTGAAAAAAACCAAGGTAACAAAAACTAAAAACAGGAATACTATCAGGACTCCAAAATCATACCCAATTACCTTGGTAGGAAAATACCGCTTGGTCTTAAATTGCTTGAGGAATGAAGACAGAAAAAATGTTGTGAAAAATAAGATAACACACCAAAAGAGCACATCTGGAATATAAGGTCCATGAAGACTACAAGCTGATCCTATAAATACACCACGAAAGGATTTACATTCCTGGAGAACAAAGGAGAGAAAAAAAACAGAAAAAGAAGAGAATGAATAAGATCCTCAGGTACCTCATAAATTACCAATGAACTCCATTACTCCAAGTTCCTAGTGATCGAAGACATGCCATTATTATATATATATTTCACTTGGAAAGAAAAAACACTGCCAAGTCAACTTTAACACATCATTAACTATAAGACAGACCCTGAGTTCAGAGATGTTAGTTTGAAAAATCCGTGTATCTTAAGTCACTGAACTGAAATAGTGTTTTGCCAAGTTATACCACACAGTCCTTTCAATTCCATATTCCCTTTAGTGAATGCCTCAGAGTGAACAGTAATTCCCACATATTCTGTATACATTCTTGCTGATCTACAATTTCACTATCTTTGTTTACTTCTAAACAAGTTGCTTAAAACAAAAGCAACTGACAGAAAATTGCTACTGCGTCTATTTACAATGCTGAATAAGAAATGGCTACAGTGCTAAATTCAAATCAGGAATAAAATCTGGTTGGCTTTTCTGATTTAACTGAAAACCATGGGATTAAAGCATGGGATTAGGAGCAGCAGAGCAACCATTTAAATAGTAATTCTATTTAAAAAAAAATCTTCATCAGTTATATGGCATAATATAATGCAATTACAGAAATCTATTGACCAATTTTCCTTGTGGGGAAAAAGTACTGAAAGGCAACCAGAGATTAACAATGATATATGTCACTAGTATTACTTAAATGCTAAGGAGACTCATTTTAACAAACACAACTAGGTTTAGCAAGAGAGAAAGAGTCAGAGGTTCCATTAATCTCAATTTCTAAATGCTGAGATTAGTACAGTTACAGATTTACATCATGGATCACAAAAATAAAAGCTGTAAGTATAAAAGACAAAAACAAAAACCATGGGCCTTTTGAATATCAAGAAAACACAGGCAGAAGACCTGTATCTGTAGTATCAAGACCTCCTCTTCACCATGGAATGAGGTCTTCTTTAACAGATCACTTTCATTTGAGCACCTCTATTAACTTTACCTCTTTCATAGCAAAACTGACTTTTCAAATATAAAACAGTGAAGCATTAATCGAAGTTGGTTACTGATATAGAAATATGCTTTAAGTCAGCAGTGTTCCAACAGAACTTTCTGTGCTGACAGAAATGTTCTGTATCTCCACTGTCCAACGCAGCAGCCACACGAACTGACTGAGCTCTTGAAACATGGCTAGTGCAATTGAGAACCGAACTTCTAAATAAGTGTATTTAACTTAAATTTAAATAGACACATGTGGCCAATGGCTACTGTAGTGGACCATACAGACTTAAATTATCAGTGAGATAAAATTGCAGATGGTATCCTTCCAATTATACATCAATATCCTTCCAATAACATAACTATTATCTTTAGTGAGAAAACATTGACCTACAATCGCTCATATGACATAAAAAGCACCAGAGAAGCTCAAGAGCTCTTGGTTTTAATTGATATTGCTAGAATCACTTTATACTTTAATCCCAAAGCCCAATCTGGGAAGTGCTCTGAACAGATATTCTAGGGCCAGGACAACATTACAAGAATATGTGGTAGTATTCAGTACCCAGTAGGTGCTCATTACATGTCTTAGTCCTGTTTCCCTTCTTAGGTGCTTAAGTTACACTAGTCTCTATAAACTAGACTACAGAGGAGACTACTAGACCACAGTTAAACCAAGTTCAGTTTGATATCGAGGACATTAGGAAAGCACTCGTGATCTTCTAAATAAGCTGCTCATGGAGCAGATAAACTGATACATGGAGAGCAGGACAAATGGATGTGCACTATTCTGTCAAATCCAGTATACGCAACCACAGTCCTAGCAAACACTTTCTTTGAGTTTATCAATCTACAACCTCCATGGAATTAGAAACCAGAAGTGTATTCACACTTTTTCAATAATTAAATCTTGGAAGTCACATTGAGTTCATTTTTATCCCTCTTACCAGATTCATTTTTTCCAGCCTATACTTTTTACTACATGATCCATAAACATGTGGTAACTCCTGTCTGCTCAACACAACACTATATTCTGAAAACACATCATACCTACTGATCAAGAGGAAAACATAGGTCTACTCATAAAAAGCTAAAGAATTAGGTTAATATTTGCAAAATCCTTTATCTCATCATATACTCACAGAAACAGTGAGATTCCCCCAGAAAATATCATCTGCTGTTAAATTCTTTTCCTTCCATATTTTTAGAGTTTCATTGCTAGGGTTAGGAGGTTCAACACATACACATCTGAGAAATGAGAACAGGATAACATTTTAAGGGTCCTGCATTTCATGCTTACATTTTATTACATCAATCACACAATGTGGCAGCTTTTCGTTGTTGTCGTTAGACCTTATTTGAGAGAGAGAGAGAGAGAGAGAGAGAGAGCACATGCATGCACGTGTTGGGGGGAGGGGCAAAGGGAGAGAAAGAAGCAGACTCCCAGCCGAGCAGGGAGCCCAGTCATGGGGTTCGATCCAGGACCCTGAGATTAGGACCTGAGCCAAAGGCAGACGCTTAACAGACTGAGCCACCTAGGTGCCCCAGTGGTAGCTTTTAATTAAACTTTTTTCCCATGCTGCAATGCATGGAGACTAGAAAGTAAAAACACATCAGAAACAATGGAATGGAACAAGATTTGGCTTATGTAAATAAAACATAACTAATATTCAAACATCAACAGAATGATATTTTACAGAATATCTTAATGAAACCTGTTAGATATATCCCTTGGGGAGGGATACTATTTTCTTTAAAAATATGACAAGATACCACCATGTTTAGCAAGGTCACTCTCCGCTAAATCTTACCTACTTAGCCCCCAGGGGAGCTGTTCTGCCTCCCTACTCACACATACACAAAACACACAGATTCCCAATAAAGCGATACTCCTTTTAATGCTTTGTACTCTGACAAGCCCTACCTAATCATGCTCATCTTTTACTGATCTTAAGATTCATTCTTAAAGAAATAAATGAAACATGGTTTTTCATCAGGACAGGACTAAGATCATAAGGAGATCAGGGTTCAGTTTATATCCAGAACTATCTTAGCTAAAGAAAAGCTAGAAGCATACACAAAGAAATCTCGAAATGTGAATTTAAAAAAGAAAATAATAATAATAATAATAAATAAAAAGAAGAAACACACAGGAATATTCCCAATTAGATTATGAGCTGTTTTGAGAACAGGCAAGAGGCTGGACTTTGGATTCATTCCATGCTCTATCATTTACTAGCTGTTTGACTCAAGGCAGGTTTTAACCTCCATGAGGTTCAGTTTCTTTGTACACAAAAGGGGCTATGATACGAATAATTAAGTCACACATGATATGAATTATGCAGCACCCCTAACACAGTACCTACAGGATATCAGCTGAACGAATCATGATCACGTGTAAGTACTCAGTTCACCAGAAGCAAACTGTTCTGATTGGCGGGCACCACCTATAAAAGCCATGCTTCATAAAGGTCAAAGGAACAGGAAAGAGAAAAAAACCAAGAATAACACTTAAAAAATTAGTTTAAGAGCAAAGATGATGGCACAAAACAGAGTTGGCATCAGAGTGTCTCTAATCTCCTCAAATAGGTTAATGTCTCATAGAAATTTTCATATCCCTCCCTACTCTGTCCGTCAGAGTCGAGTGTGCAAGGAAGGGATGGACAGGAAGGGGAGAGCACAGGGATTTGGGACTTGGGTGGGCAGAAGGAGGGGATTGTACCTTCGTTTTTTGGTGACCACTTTCTCCATGTAAGTCAATCAAATGCAGGATCACATTTACACATTTGAGCATGACTGCTCAAAACAGCAAATACAGGCCTCTACCTACCTAGACACATTTAATTTTAATAACCTATTTGACTTTACTGAATATATATGCCAACCTTTTGTCACTATTATAATTACTTTTCAAATCTTATTGTATTCTAGAGTCTTTAAATATTTAATTCATGATTTTCTTATCATAAAGAAAATATTGCACCAAATAGCACATGAGAGTGTACTGAAATTATACTTTAAAAATAACTTCAAATAAAAATTACCAGACTTCAAAAATGTTAATGAAAATGCAAAGTATGAAAAATGTAAGAAATAGGAGTGCCTGGGTGGCTCAGTTGGTTAAGCGTCTACCTTAAGCTCAGGTCATGAGGGACTGAGCCCCACATCGGGCTCCATGCTCTCCATGCTCAGCAGGGAACCTGCTTCTCCCTCTCCTTCCCACCTGTGCTCTTTCTCTTTCTCTCTCTCTCATTCTCTCAAAATAAATAAATAAATAAAATCTTAATATACATAAAAAAGAAAAAGAAAAATATAAGAAATATTACATCCTACATTCAGGTTTTGGCTACAGAATACAAGATCTAATATAATTGCCTGATTCAAATACATGGTGGTTAGTTAACAAACAATTAAATTTAAATTGACTGATTCAATTCAAACAGAAGACCAAAAATACACACACTTGAAATAGTTGTTGCAGGGAATAAAAATGACTGCATTTGTTCAACTGTATTTATGTTCATGGAGTGCTCTGGTAAAACCTCATCTGTACCAAACAAGTCAACCCTCCATATGGCTAGTTGGGTAGTTACAGCTAGATATACAATGAGCATCACAATCCAAAAAAATTCATTTTTTTGGCACAGATCTCTCTGCAAAAATACTTTTTAATACTGGGGAAAACAGAAACACTTACGAGTAGTGGGTCAGTTCATCTAAATTGTTGTGCATATTAAATGCATATATTTCTCCTAAATGAAAGAGCTTCTCCAAAGCCTCATAGATGAATATGATGCAAATTAGAGCCGCAAAAGCCTCCTCTGTGAATCGAGTAATATAACACACAAGGCTGCTCGCATCTGTTGCAACCAAAACAATGCACAAGAAAGAAGTCCACAGACCAATACTGGTTCTTAATGACAGATAGGAAAGCTGATAATCTCTGTTTAGGGAAAAAACATGGACACGATCAACATACACACATGGCAACGTATATCTTTAATTAAAATTTCATAATAGGCAATAAAAAGAGTATGAAAATATAAGATCCCTAAAAAAAGAGCAAATTACAGGATTAAAAGTAACGACTAAAGAAAGCTGCTTGTATGTTTCTGTTGTAACTGAAGATTACAGAATTATAATGGTTATATTTTACCTATATAAAAGAATTACAGTGAAAGTCTACCAGGCAATTAATATTTCAAAAACAAAGACCTCACTTTGAAATCAGTTCTGAGGAGTAAATGACAGATGTACATTCTATAGAACAACTAGACGTCACTCTCCGAAGACCAGAAGCTCTTTGCCAACATGGTCACCACACCCCTGTCCCCTTCACTACCATCACGAATACCATCCCTCCTGCCCCCAGTGTCACCACAGGAAGTGACTTCATTTTTTAAATTCAATGTCAAATAAGAAATGACTTTAAGACCACGGGGTCCCAAACACTTCAGGTCCCTGCATTCCCTCTTAGTCTATGTAGCAGGCATGCCACACTGGCATCAGAATCAGCTTGTTCGGTGAAGAAAGAATCAGAACAAGATGAGTTAAATGAGTCAAATATTTAATAGGATCAAGTTGTTTCAGGCTAAAATATTCAACTACATTTGTCTCACAAAAGGAACAGTACTGGCCATGTCAAATCCCATCTACCAGCACCGATCCCCACTGTGAACGACCCTGCCGGTGGAGACCGACGCCTCATCAGACAGCTGTCTGACTGATGAGGCCTGATGGATAAAGTCAGCTTGAGCGTCCAAGATCCACCTCTTTTTAAAATACTTTTGTAAGACCAACATACCAACTAATCAACAGTTAGTTTTTTGTTTTTTGTTTTTTTTTCAACAGTTAGTTTAACACCTTCTTGGTGGGTTGAAATTTGCAAGAAGAAAGGATTCTTAGTGCTCAAGTGATCCGTTGACCAGGACTCAAATCCACTGATTTTATACTCAGGGTGACTGGGGTAGGAATGACAGCAGGGACCAGAGCAGGGTCAACTACATGGTAGTTGGTAGTTGGGGTAGTTGACCCCAAATACTGAAAATATATATATGGATCAGATCCTCTTTTTCAGCTACTACATACATAATATACTTCTAACTAAAGTTAATAAACAATATAATTATACACACATGATGAGTAAATAACAATTACGTACCTGCAGAATTTAAATAAAATTTTTTCAAATACTAAAACTGGGCCTGTGCTCCCCAATATTGTTAGAGGTTGCCCAGCAAACAACGAATAGGCAATCCCAGTTAATGATGCTCCAAAAAGAGACTCTATTGCACTCTGTTTAAGGAAAAAAGAAATGAACAGAAGTAATACATCATAAACCTATCTCTAACCTACTAAAATACATGTAAGACATCTGGAAAATAAAAATACTAATCAAGCAGTTAAAAATATAAAGCAGACACAACTGTTAAGTCAAATTTAAATTTTAAATATGGGAAATTACAAATACATTTTAAATACATAGGGAAAATTGCTTTGTTTTCATATTGAAAGTAAACTTTTACAATCAACGTTTATTCAAAACATAGTACTGTGGGAGGCCAGGAGGGAGGAGTAAATGGAAAAGGGACAGGGATTTTTACTCTATCTACAGGTATTTCCTTTTTTAAGTTTGTGGGGAATATAAAGACGTTTGTTATTTTGGATGTTTCTGTTACATCTGAAATAGTTCACTTAAAAAAAATTGAAAACATTAACTATTCCATATGGTGTACACAAAAAAACCTTTCAAATAAATAAATCAGAAATTAACAAGTGATGCTATCATTCTCAAAATGATTTCTAAAGAGCAATTTTCTATACATTTTAAAGAAATTATATGATGGGCTTAACAGATAGCAAAAATACAATGGAAAATCTCTTTAAAAAACTCACAGCAACCATTCAATGAAGAGGTGATAAAAAGGATAAAATAAGAAAACGAAAGCCTCAGGACAGTTGAACTCAAAGCTAGTATGTCGATTCTGTACCACTACCAACATTACCTTCTAACTGATTAGGTTGTTAGACAGTAAGGGGTACAGCCTATGCCACTAGACAGAGGGGAGGGATCAGAAAGAGAATAGCAGTTTACCATTTATAAACATCAATGTCAACTGGAAGGCACTCTCAAGAGAGGAAAAGCCCATCGTTGGTAAAGGCAAAGAAAAGCAGCTGAGAAACACCCCTCCTGGACCTGGCAGGCAGCACAGCAGCAGGCAAGAGCGGGCTTCAGAGCCAGCCTGGAGCAGGAGACCCATTACTACGAGACTTTAAGCCGCAGCCGTATCTCAAACATTTCAAGCCCAACCTTTCTCATTTTTAAATAGGAGTGAGAAGAGCCAAGAGAACTTAATGAAGCCATGTTTGTGAGAACACCTAGCAAGCCTACAGGCTGCCATACAGAATGCACGCAATTAATGGCAGTAAATCTCATCGTCAGGAATAACAGCATCTTCCAAAATCAAAATCACAAAAATAGTATGCAGTAAAAGCATTACTCAACTCTTACTATAAAAATAGGATCAAACTCACATATTTTTGGCAAAACAAAGTGTCCATATTAACTGCTATTATAATATCCTTAGTTCAATTAGACTATGTATAATTTAGGAATAAATTTAAGCAGAGCTCAAGTCAAAGAAAAAATGTCTAAATAGTATCTACAAGAGAGAGAAAGCAAAAAATTCACAAGAGCAGCAAGGAGATGGCAAAGAAATGCTAAGGGAGGGGGGTGGGAGAGGGATAGGCACACAATTACAATTTCCCTTCCTAAGATCATGTTGAAAAGGCAGAACCTGCCAGATGAAGACCTTCCCTTCACCACTCCCCCACTGCTCTCTCAACCTCTTATTGGCACATTTCCTCGTTCCTTTACCCAGATCTATTCTTTTTCTAATTTCTCAACTGTTTTTATATTCATTCCCAAACTGAAAGCTCTCTCTCCCTAAAGAAATCACAGCCCCACCATCCCACCTTCTCCTCGCGACATTCACAAGTTCCCGTCAGAAGCTCCGCCACCCTCCCGTACACCTCTCCACTGCACGCCGATGACCACTGCATGCTCCTCTTTCCTCTTTCTTTCTCAAAGCCTCTAGTTTGGTTTTTGCAAAATTACATTGTCCCGATTGCTCTTTTGACGTTCTGATGGTGCCCATGTTGAATCTGCCATTTTCCTCCTCATTCTCATTCTTCCTCTAGTCCACAATTGTAACTTCCCACTTTTTCCCTCTCCAGTTACTATAAGTTCTCTCCCTTGTCAACTTCATCTGTTCTCAACCTTTATTTCTCCTCCTTGCCACTCTACAAACTCTGAAACTGTACCTCCTACTGGAGGTTCCAACAAGGCACCTAAAAGCAAATGCATCCTCTCTGCACCACTTTCCTCCGTAATACTCCTGATTTCTCTATTCCTGGTACTGCGGCTGCTACACCTCTTCCTTGATCTAACATGTGGCACAGCACACCGTGACGTATTACCTGCATATACACTATCTTATCTTTTGCTCTTAGGTTAGGATCCCTCTTACAGCTGTCTATATTCCTCCGATGCCTGAGGCGCTCCCACATGCACGTGGTACTGAACAGCAGGATAAGAAGGGCAGGCAGTGCTGGACAGTCGAAAAGCAAGCAGCACTATTTCCGTGATGGTAGCAGACAAGACACATCTCCAGCAGGACCAGCAGAGTTAACGTGTGCAGTTTGAGACAGCACATAAATGCAACTTACTAAAAATAGACTCCCTTGATAACAATGACTGCAGAATAAAGTAAAAGAATCTAAATAATCAAAAATAAATTGAGTTTCAAAGGAAATTTCAGTTGTCAAGTTTGTCTCATGTTCAGCTCATAAAGTATTTTAATTGAATAGTTATCATTACTTAGCTTTTGGCTGTTTTTTTAATCTTTTATCTGTAAAAAATGAATTTCCTCCTGAGTAAATACAATTACATAAAACACATTCAAGAATTACAAATAATCTCATTTAAATGCCATTAAAATGTATATAAACAAAAAAAGTCTTTCAAAAGATTTTACAAAGCACTGGATACTCTGTTATCATGCCTCCCACAGCCCCTTATACAGCATTATCAAGAACAAAAAAAAATCATAAAAACTGTCATTTTAGTCATAATATGGGTGTTTTCAGTTATACTTTCCAATTAAAATGTTATCTACCTTCACACGAATTTAATAAGAGCAAAATAAACAACACTAAAAATCCATCAGTTGTCTACAACTTCCAAAGACTAGTTGTCGAGTCAGGGCCTACCCACCAAGACTGATGAGTTAATATTAATCACATGGCTCTAACTAATCCTATGATGCCTTACAGGATATCAAGTAACTCGCTGATAAATTCCCCCACCCGTGACCCACCCAGCATCGGTTCAATTTGTCTCCCACCACCAACCCTTCCCCACTCCCCACAACAAAGACAATACAAGCCTTTTACTCAATTTATAAAACCATTCATCCAGCAAGCCAGGATAAACTTTTTAAATTTCTTTCGTCTTTTTTTCTTTATTTTATTTATTTGTTTAATTATTTATTTTTTTTACCTCGACTGTGCATCTTCTCCTGCTCAAATGGCTTCCCCAGGTTTTCCATAGCAATTACCTTTGGGGGAAGTCTGCTTTGGGACAGGTTAATCATGCTGTGGGTGGACTCTTCAAATAAAAGTATGAATGGTGAGACAAATGCATACACACACTTGCCTCTGAAGAGCTAAGAGCCTGGCCACTACCAATCTTTGTACTCACTATTCTGCCTTCTGTAGCTTCTCCAAGCAGCCCTCCAAAAGTGATTACAGGAGACATACAGGCACAGTATAGGAAAAGAATCGAGGCCAGGCACTGTAGACTTAATGCATCCTTGAAGTCACTCAAGAAAAAAGGTGTTTTCCTTTTGATGTCAAGTATCAAACCACCAAAAAGCCTAAATAGGTGAGATGAAACTCGTCAAACTGTACACTAGAGGATTCTAGCTAGTTCAGACTAAAACTATGGGCTACATAAAACTGCTGGTGCCTAGAGTTTCGTCAACAAAAATTAATATACTATTTAAATCATGATATAAATTATAGAAGACACACTCATTTAGTTTAATCCACTGATAGAGGAAAGGCAGATCTCATTAAGTTAAAAGACACATAAACATCTGTATTTTATGGACTATATATATATTAAGACTGCAGGCAAATGATTTTATATGAGTAAATGTAATTTCAGACACAAATGCACAAGAAAATATACAATAAAAATAAATAAGACCTAACACTCTATTCACTAAAATGAGCATAAGTAATTCTATCAATTATTATCTACATTATAAATCTTAAAGACAAGTGTAAGAAATATCAGGAAGGCAATTCAGTCAGTAGTGAATTAAATAATTCTAATGACTTTTAAAATTAGTATTTCAATAACATAAATATTTCCTATCTAGGAGAAAAGCCTACAAACTGCTTCAGTGCATTTAATTTACTGAATATATACTCAAGCTCATGTGCATATTAGAAAAACTAAGAGGTTTTAATCAAGAAATTTAAAATCTATATTTGCACATCAAAGCCATATTATTTTAATGTTTTTTGTTTTTTTTTTAATCAGACTCTTGAATACATCTCATATAAGCTCTGTGAGGGGTAGGGACTTTTTCTTGTTTCACTGTCTGTATCACCAATGTCTAGAACACTGCCTATGACATAGTAGGTACTCCATAAATACTAGAGACAAATCAGTAATTCAGAAAGGTTTTGTAACTCATAAAACATACACTCTGTAGAAAATACACCAAAAAATTAATCTTATGCTTTAAAATGCTTTAGATGTTTCAAGGTTTACCATTCTACTTTTTTTTTGAAGTTAATACTGAAGTAAATACTAAACACACATTGACAAGTGTTAAGTTACTCTATAAATAATCTGACAGCAAGGGAAATCAACTTGTAATAAAAAAGGTACCAATCTAGAAAATGAAACTGCCTAATTAAATCAACAACTCTTTAATATTTTATACGAGGCTCTTCTGTGACCATGAAATCAATGGTAGCCTGACTTGGTATTTCTCAGTCACCAACCCTACCTCAATCTGAGGTCTGAAGAAATAACACTAACAGCTAGTATTAGACCACCACTTTTCACACCAGGGCAGTCTTATTCTCTATGATAGAGACTATCATATATATATTCTACAGAAACTATTCTCTACGATAGAGATTATAATACATTAGGCAATAAATAAACTGTGAGTTTAAGTTTCTCTAAATTTTATATTCAGTATGCCAGTTGTTATTTTTCCTCTATACTATATTCTTTAGGCATGTCATCAATACCCCTAATAATGTGTCCGTATAAAATAATCTGATTTGCCAGACAAATATTTAAGATTCAAAATCTCTTCTCTTCACGGCAACCACCAGTAGATAACAGTATCAATATCCACATGCTTTGCTACACTATGGAAATACCGTAACATTTCTCTACTTCTACAAAATATTTTAAGACAATGTTTGCACCCAGCAATATTTCTGTATTTATTGCAAAAATTAACATCTTCAATAGTCTTTCTAACTAGGTTTCTAGAGCTCATTACCATGATTTAATTATGCTTCACTCTCTAATTTTACATTATCTCATGATATAATGCTCATTTAAGTTTTAAGTCTAGGCACACACACACACACAAAAAATATCAGTTACAATTCCTCTCTATTCCTATAATTCTCTACCTTCATATGGAGAATATTAATAGCATTCCACACCTTCTTCAAGAACCTTCTGTAGAAGTAGTGTAAATTACCCTATATACTATGTAATTGCTCAATATTCCTACTATATGATCCATAATATTTTCACTTTAAATTAAAACCTGATACACAAAATCCAGGTATACTAGTAAAATTATTTTAAAATGAATAATTTTCCTTAATATCATACATTTACAAAATAATGTACTTTTTTAAATATAAAAAATATGAGATTAACTTCCATATATTAAAAAAAAAAATTTTATGCCTCCTTCATCAAATCAACCCCTAGTCCCCCCAGAAGACTCCCACACTAAATCAGTATTTGTACCCACCGTCCAGTCCTCTGTAGCTCAGGCCCAGCATGGTGGTCGGCCTCTTTAGGAGTATCACCCGAACTGGGAGCAGATCCATTGGGAAACACAGGAATCTTTCTCTTTTCCTGCATTTCACAAAAAACACATTTTCAGAACTCTGTTTTTAAAAAGGTAAGACAGTACCCTTGAATTACAGGGAACAGAAGATCTTATATTGATTACATATCTAATCAGTGCTCCTAGAAAAAATGATACCTAATACAAACTTCCACTTTAAAGAAACTGCACTTTAGAACAGTGTCTAATATTCGTCTCTATTAGTATTTTACGCTTATGATTGACTTTTTATATTTTGTATTTTAATATCAAATACACTATAAAACACATTCATATACTCTATTTCCAATTATGAATCATCCATAGGAAAATAAATATCCAATAAAACATCTCTCCAACCAGAATATTTAAAATATTGCTCATGCTAATTAATGAAAAGTATACTTTACATTAATAAAAAAGTAAATGCCATTTTTCTTTTACCAGACTACTTCCCCAAAGACATAAGTAGTACAAGAGTTATCTGTTAAACACATTTTCATAAAAATAAATTTCCCATTAAATTTTATTACTAATTCAAGATTCTTATATAAAGAATGTCCCTGCCCCCCTCACCTGAAGATAAAGGAGCTAACTTCTAATTTGTTACTTCTAGGGGTCAAAGGTTGTATGTGACACAGGGAGCAAGAGGGAAGGAGACAAAAAGAGAAAGAGAGAAAAGAGAGAAAGGTTAAGGGAGGGGTGTTCATCCCTGGATATCCCCCGGGTCAAAAGCTCTGAGTGAATTACAAACTTATACTACTTGGTTTATATGTTCAATAGCAAAACTTATCTATAATCGTAACATTACCATTTGAAGATGTCAAAGTTAAAACTAACATATCTTAAAAAAAAAAACTAACATATCTTAGCTCAAAGGGGAAAGAGAGAACAAAATTATAGAATTCCTAAAAACCAAAAATAATGAAAAATACCATGTATCACAATCTATGGGATATAGCAAAAGCATGATTCAAGAAAATTAAGCACTTAATATTAAGAAAAACAAAAGGATAAAAATAAATGAATTAAATATCTAACTCAGGAAACGTGAAAACAAAATTCTTTCCTGAAGTGAATGAAATGACATAAAACAGCTAAAAGCAGAAACTGAACCACAAAATAAAATATTTTAAAAAGGAAAAATGAATTAAGTTGTAAAAGCTGCTCTATTTGAAAAAATATGAACCATTAGCTAAAACTCAGTGAAAGATATGACAAGGAGGCAACTTCAAACTGAGGGAAATTTTCTACACGCACACACACACACACACACAGACTAAACTGTACAACGTTACACAAAAAAATTAAAAAACCTTGATGAAATGGGTAATACACAAATAATACATAATTTCCCAAAACTGACACCAGAAAAACAGTAAATAGGTAGTTTATGCCTATTTAAATAGGTAAATAGGTAGTTTTCTAGGAAAACTTAAGACTAACTCCAGAAAAAATGGAAAGCTTACACAAGCAAATCACCACAGAATAAGCACATTGCCGAAGCCCACCATGCAACCAAAGACTCAGGCTCAGAACATTTTACAAAGGAATTCTTCCAAATTTTTAGAAACAAATCATTCCAAGCCATTTAAAGTTTTAAAAGCACAAGGAGAGGAAAATTTACAAATTCGCCTTTATGAAACAAATATAACAAAGACGTCAAAACGTGAAGACAGCACAAAACACTACAGACCAATCTACTTACAGTGATGCAAACAACTCAAAATATTAGAAAGAGAAAACCAGTACTCTGAAGCTGAATCTGGGCTTATTCTATCAACACAAGAGTGTTTTCATATTAAATAATCCATTAGTATGGTTCACCATAATAATCAATAAATAAAATTCACACAATCATCTCCAGAGATGCTAACAAGTCATTTGAAAAAATTTAACATCCACTTATATTAAAAATTTCAATGAAACAAAAATGAGGATACTTTCTTAGCATGATAAAAATGTGTATTTTGGCCCCCAAAGTTAGTGACTTAATGAGAGAAACATTAAAAACACAGATTACAGTTCAGAACAAATTAAGAAATGCCCATTTAGGGGCACCTCGATGGCTCAGTCAGTTAAGCTCTGAGTTCCAGTTTCAGGTCCCGGTTTCAGTGTCACAAGATCAAGCAGAGTCTGCTTGAGATTCTCTCTCTCCCTCTTCTGTCCCACCCCACTCTACGCACATGCACACACAAGTGTTCTCTCTACAATAAATAAATTAAAAAGAAAAGAAATGTCCATTTAAAGTCAACTACCACTTAACACTACTAGAGTTTCAGTTAGTACAATTAGACAACGGAAAATGTATTAGAGCTGAAAGAATGAGAAAAGGAGGGAAAAAAATATCTGACTGCAGATGATATGACTGAAAAACTATTACATACAATGAAAGAACTAAGAAAGGGAGGAGGATAAAAAGAAATATACAGCAACAAATAGCCTTCATATATAAAAGTAACTAATGATATAATGAAACAAAACCTTCATTTACAACAGGGACAATAAAGACAAAATGCTTATGAATACACTCACAAGAAGTGTGTAAAACGAAGATAAGGAGAACTTTATTGCATTCCTTAAGGACATAAGAACTGACTTGAAATAGGAAAACAAGTGGGGAAAAACATACCATATTCTTGAATGATTCAATGTTACAAAGATGTCAATTCTCCCTCAGTGCATTTACAAATTTCACTGCCATCACAATTTTTGAAAACTCGGGTTTTATTTCTGGAAATTAAAAGCTGATTTTAAAGCTTACATAGAAAAATAGACATGCAGAGAACAGTGAAGAAAATTCAGAAAAGAAGGGGTAATAGGTCAAGAGGGAATCTAGACCTACTGGATATTAATATATGCTAAAAAGCCTCAGAAATTAAAGTGTGGAATTGGTCCATGAATAGGTTATGGAAAAGAAATTCCAGAAACAGACCTGAATGCAAATGGAAATTTGGAAAATGTAAGGCAGCAACACTTAACACTTAACTTTTTAATAAATTGGAACAAAAAGACAGCAATTTAGATGGAAGATAAAGTTGGATGCATACTCCACATAATACACCATAATAAACTCCAAAGGATCAACAAATGATTTCAATGTTAAGAAAAGATGTTTTTTTTGAGGGTGGTTGGGGTGATGAACTACAAATGACCAGGAATATTCAACTTCACTAATTACATAAATGTAAATTAAAACCACTTTAAAATACCAACACAGTAGGATAAAGACAGCTACCTGACTGACAAATATCTGAAAGTCTGACAACACAGTTAGTGAAGCTGTAGGGAAAGAGGCACTCATCACTGTGGGAGTCCAGACCAGTGCAACCCAGGAAGAAGGGATTCAGGTAATATCGACTAAAATTATAAATAAGTTCCCATGTGAGCCAGCATCCTATTTCTGGGAATCTATCCTACTAATACACCTGCATAAGACTAAATTGGCATATCAATATTGCAATATGCTTTGTAAAAAGCAAAAGCCTGAGTCCAGGAATAGCACAACTATGGGATATCCATAAATGACACCTAACAAAGCTGTGAGAAAATAAGAAATATTTCTAGGATATCTTATGATCAAATTTCCAGGATATACTGTTATATGAAAAAAGCAAAGTGCAGAACAGTACATGTGGTATGTTAACTTTTGGTAAGAAAGAGGAAGAAATAGAACTATATTCATATTTCCTTGTACTGAATGAAAATTAGAAGGATAAACAAAAAACTAGTAGCAAATGGTCCTTTCACAGGAGGTGGGTATAGGGTTTTGTAAGAATGTAAATGGAACATGAGCATACCTTTATATATATATAGATATAGATATATATAGTTTTGATTTCTGAATCATAAAAATGTATAACCTATTCAAAAATATTTTAACTGAGAAAAAGTAATTCACAGAATTGTGTAGATTCTTACCTGAGAAGGAACACTTTTTGGTGGTTCTATGCGTATTGAAGGATCCCACTCTCCTGGCGGTAGGACAGTTACTTGGTCTAAAAACTCATCAATTCCAGATAGGAGGTCATTTCTGTCTTTTGCCTTGTAGGCTACATCATGAAAGATCTACCAAAAAAAATTGAGTAAAAGGATTTTAAAACTGCAAGAAAATTCTACACACAGGAAGTCCACTTTAGATAAGATAAATAAGTCTAACATCTAATTACAAATCTCTCCCCCAAAGAGAAACAGCAGTCTAGTCAATATAGGCCATGCTCAGTGAAAAGGTTCAAAATGGAAGACAGAAATTATGGAGAAAAAAAGCAGGAAGGAGGAAAAGACAAAATCCTGAGCAAACCCCAAAGAAATGATATCCTGAAATGCAGGATGGATAAAATTTGAAAATTTCAAGAAAGTGATCAATAATTTCAAATATAGGGTATGGTAGAAGGGAGAGAAAAAGACCAAAAAGCATATACTAATCTTGCCAGAAGGGTCTTAAAGACCTTACCAAAGGCAAATGGTTGAAGAGTTAATAAGATAAAATAGTACAGACAGTAAGGACAATTTTGTAAGCTTCACTGTGAAGAAAAAGAAAACTATACTATGTTTCGTAATCAGTGTTCACTTGAAAAGGATCTGCAATTCCACTTCTAAGAGATTTTATAATATGGTATCCTTCATAATGAGTATCTATCTCTTGGGGTATTTTAATTACCTCATCTGTCATGAGAGTGGCTATTGATCTTCCAATTTCATGGTACTGTGGTGCCTTGCCTGCTGGACCCAATAACAAAAACAAAAACCTAAAGAAACATTAAAATACACAGACTTAAATAATAGCAACATATACAAAAAGACCAAGGCAATCATAAAGAAATCATTCAAATGTAAACACAGAAACAACATTCAGGTCTCTCTTTCACTGCCTCCCCACCAACCACTGAGAAAAAAAATGACACTCTCCTCACAGTAAAGCAGACCACGAAACTAAGCAAGGCATTCATAATTAACTTGCTGTCAAGCTACTGCTCCCCATCTTCTTTAGGGTAAGAAGGTAAGTAAAGAATTGATGGTTTTATGCTAAAAGTTCCCAATTTCCTTACCCTTTTGAATCTGAATAAGCAATTTTATCTAATCTGTATTGGTCAAAAAGTAAACTAGCAAATAAAGGAAATGCCAATCCCACTAAATACTTCGAAGTAAGGTTTGCCTAATTAAATAGTGGAGAGTATACACAAAAAAGTCATAATCCCTCAAACTAGGGTCTGGATACAGACTCTACTGTGGTAAATAAGGGACTATGCAAGGAAAAAGAATTTTTATTTACAACTCCACAAATTTAACATCAAACTTCGTATTATTTTATTTTTCAAATTTATTTATAAATGACTAAATAAAAAGTTCTTAACTTCGTACTTAGTTATATCCTAATTAACACTACAGTAAGATATTAATATTCACACCCAAACTGGAAGTATTCATCTTCTTGTTTTATGAGAATGTGAATGTGAATCTATAGAATTATTTTTCTCATTTATCTTAATACTACACCATTAATGTAACCCAGGAAAGCATACTGAAAATAGGCACATATACTCTAATCAAGTTGCAATTAATTCTTCATCTTTACTATTATAAAAATGATTTTTTGAGTATTCTTAAAATTCTTATTTACAATTAAATTTATACAGTCAATAGCTAATAAACCGATTATCCTATAACACATCTTGCTAATTCTTATTTATACTGAACAGAAAATTTTGGTCAGGTCAGAACAAAGCATTTTATCTAATTCAGAGGCATCTTATTACATTAAGCAACCCTATGAAGTAATCACATCTTCATTTTATAAATGAAGCTCAGGAAACTTAAGTCAGGCCTCACTCTCCCTGAAAAAGTGGCTCAGCAAAGATTCAACTCCATTCTGACTCCAAAGAACATAACAGGTCTAAAATGATAAGCTGCCTTTTAAACTAAAGCTCCTAAAACACCAAATCTCTTATAAAGGCATAAATGCTAAGTGTTTCTTAAAAGGATGCTTTCTTTTTGTTTTTAATTCCAGAAAGAAAGATAACTCTTTTATGCCCTACTAGTCAAAGCACTCAGTGCAATGACAATATTAACAATTAAAATAAGCTTTTATTACATGAAGTGAAAATGCTCCTTTTAATCAATAGATAAAAATTTTTAAATGAGGCATGCTGAGAATGTTAATCAGAACTAACTCTTTACCTCGTAGGAACAGGGACCTCAGTCAACCCTGAGAGGAGAACAGCAGGAGCCAGTCTCACAAATGCAATTATAGGTCTTTCCAAAAAATCTACTTCTCCCACAAGAACATTGGATGCTTCGGCTCCCGAAGGAATTTTTCTCATGAAATTCATATCAACCTATTGACAAATAAATAATAATTAAAATCAAATTTGCATGGTATTTATAAGCCTATTTAGAGGGAAATAGGAAAGAAAAACTGCTTTTAAGGCTACTGTTTGCTAATTAAAACCAGTGATCTAATGGATATAAAAACACAAAAATTCTCACACATATAAAGAATGGAGTAGACAAATACCAAAAAAGCAAGCAAAACACATCTATCAAACTCTATGCTCCCAACTGTTTTTTCTTTACTATTTCAGAGATCTAAATTCTCAAACATACAAACTAGAGAAAATTTTCAGTGATTATAGCACTATTCATTAAAAACTATTAAGGACAAAAATATACTCACAAACTAACAATGGTTCATGAAATTATACACAGTGCTAAAAGTTATTCATTTCATGATTTTTGTTTAACCTTAGAAATGAACTAGCCCTTTTATATTTTACATATATTGTTATAAGTCCTTTTTATTTAAAAAAAAAAAAGCTCTGTGTATTCCCTGGTATTTTCATTAGGTGGCAAAAAATTGTTTTTATTTTTATTTAAAACTAAATATAGATATAGGATAGTGCTATATAAAATCAAATTTAGTAGTCTGTGTATAATTACAAAGAAAAGGTTATCAACATAATATCAAAGTATGGGAACTTCATTTCTATGCAGTTTCACACATGTCACTAAACGACCACTTACAGGGCTATCTATGAGAAATGAAACCAGCACTTACAGCGGGCCTCTGGAGTCCCACACCCAGTGTGCCACAACTACAGTGCCAGGAGGCAGACTCCTGCCCGACAGGAGACAAGGAGGGGTACACAAGGATAGGCCAAGTAAAAATAAGTAAAACTGTGACAGAAGAACAGAAAAAAACTGCATCCGCCATGTCTAGAGGAGATCTAGAGAGATCTATAATGTAAATTATATTTAACATTTAACAAGAATAAGCTGCAGTATGGTTACTGAACACTTTTCACTCATCTGAAATAACAGAAGCCCCAGTAAAAATACGGTCAAGTTAGAATAGAAGAATTAAAAATACTTTTATAATTTTAGAGCAAGAAGCTCAAGCAAAGCTATACTGCAAATCATTTATTTACACTCCTTTTCCGTAAAATGTGTTTTATAGATTTTATACCACAAAAAGCTTAAGAAAAATGCGTCTTACTTGAAATAGTCACATTTAATTTAAAAGTCTTAAATTGGATACAACAATGTTAAAATAGAGTGTCTTACAGCAAACTAATCAAAAAGTTTTAACAGCCACACAGAATCAATTATTCAGAAGGAGTACTCATAAAGTACACTAAATTCAACTGCCATTTGAACTTAGGGGTTTTTTGCCCAGTTCTTTTGAAATTTCGAGCTTTCTATTTTTATTTCACCTAAATACTCATCTACCAAAATAAAAAAATCACAGTTGAGATAGGTGAGTTGTGTTTAAATCCATGCCTTTACCTACCCATGGGGAAACACCGATATGTTTCCCAGGGACATTCCAGAAAATACTGACACCATAAGACAGTAATTCTGGGATCTTACTACAGCCAAGAAAAGGCTGAATCACCAGTGCTGTGACATCATTCCCAGAACTATTCCTTCTGGTGGTAGTAGCTCCAGAACAAATGACTAATTCAAAAAGTACTAAAGTTTCATGATATCTATGGGTAGGTATAAGACGGAAATACCATATTATTCACATATTCTTTTGTCAAAATTCATGAAACTAGTAATACATAAAGATATTCAAATGCTCATAGACTGTTACCTTTCTCATAATTTTTGACCTTAAGTTATATATCACAAGTATCACATGCAGGCTTATAAGCACCAATCTATTAAAAAATTATTATAATCAGTGCTAATAAAGTCACATTGCTAGTGATTTTCTCAGTAAGAATGACTATGGAAATTTACAGTGAATGACAGAATTACCTTGCTGAAGTCAACAGTACTATTTTCTCTGCTTCCTCCACCTCCATTACCTTTAATTTCTCCACTTTTACTATTGTCCAGGTTTCCAGGTGCAGACTGTGGAGAGGCCAAAATACCTGTATTTAAGAACCAAAATATTCCAAATTAGTAAGGAGGAAATTCACTTCGTAAACTGACTCTGCTCATATCCTGAAGGTGATAATTTATTAAAAGCAAATGTGCAAGGTTAAAAAAAAAAAAGTGCCAAGTGTTAGTGTCATACCAGCAAGACTAGAATAACATTTTAAGCAATAATGAAGCTGTATATTTTAACATTAAAAATAATATAATTGGAATTTACAAAACGGTGGCCTCTTGCAAAAGGAAGGAAAACAGTGAGCAGGTGAAGAACATAGAAGATGGAAGACCTGAGTCTGATCACACCACTGCCAACACTCAGGGAATGCACTCGCAATGTACCTAACGCACACGCCAACGACAGAGCTTAATGATGCCGAATTACACGTGGCATACTTATGTCAGTAACAATATTTATTTTCTGATAAACCCTAAAAGCAGCTCAGAAAATCCAAGAGCTCCATCAACTAAACGTAGGTTAAATTTACAAACTTCCATCATAATGATTTTCTCAAGAATTTCATTTCTCTTGGGTAGTATTTATGTGCTGCCTACTGCCATTATTCTTAAGTAGTACAACTTGAAAATATAACAGCAATGTCTTTACAATATAAATACACAGAGTGTTTTATAATCAAATACATCTGTGTTGAAAAAAGCACTCTCAAAAAAAAAAAAAAAAAGAAAAAGAAAAAAGCACTCTCTGCCACTTGGTAGCCATATGACTTTAACTCCCTCAACCTGGAAGCTCAGACAAACCTGTAAAATTAGCTTGTTTAGATTACAAATGATACCTATACATTCTATCATTAGTAAGCTCATTTCAAGCGACATTCAGCAGAAATATTTCACAACAATAAAGTAACCTAAAAATAACCTGTATCCTGTGACCAATTGTTATCACTATGAAGTTTGCAAAAAGTTCATGTCTCAATGTTTATAAAGTACATAACACAGATTTCTACCACTAAATGTATCTCATTTTTTCAGAAGACCCAGGATATTCTGGTTCAAGAATATAGCTTACTATTGCCCCAAACACTGAGCACAAGAGAAAGGGTGCTAGGCTGAACTACAACAGACCTGACTTTCAGATTTAACTCTAACACTCACAACAATCTAGCTACCCACAGCAATTCAATCAAGCAGTTTGTGCCTAAATCCTATGAACTTTCAAGTTAATATTGGTAAAGCTCCTGAATTTTAAGCATATCAGATATATCTGCTCCATCAGAGGGAATTTTCATTTTTCTAGAACACAATGTAACTAATAACTGAAACTAAGTCATTTGGGCTTACTAAACTCAGAAGACCTCTGTGAGAGCCCCTTCTCTTGTTAAATACCTAAAACAGGAGGTTACCATGACCCAAAAACCTAAGTATAAAAAGCATATGTACACTGCTGGGGTGGCGGACTGGCTTGGTCGGTGGAGCACACAGCACCTGATCTTGGGAGTTGTGGGTTCGAGCTCCACACTGGGTGCAGGATTAGTTAAAAATAAAATCTTAAAAAAAAGCACATGCAAACAATTTAGCAACATGCCCTGGAAGTCTATTTAAACAATTCTGAAATAAAAACTATGTGCTAAAACTTATCTCATTTCTACCACCTTAGCCTGGCAGAGCAGTTACTATGATTACTCTTCTTTGACTTTTGTCTCTAAACTTCCAGAATAGAGTCCGTTCCTTTATTAAAATACATGCCCAAATGGGGGGCGAGGGGATTAAAAAAAAAGGCTAACCAGTATTTTTCAGTGGCGTACCGTTAAGGCCTTGGTGTCAACTGCAAGTGGCGATCAATACATATACTTCTAACTACTAAATGTATTCAACCTGCAGATGTATAATCAAAAAAATATATCTGCAGGGTCGCCTGGGTGGCTCAGTGGGTTAAAGCCTCTGCCTTCGCCTCAGGTCATGATCTCAGTGTCCTGGGCTCGAGCCCCGATCAGGCTCTCTGCTCAGCAGGGAGCCTGCTTCCCCCTCTCTCTGCCTGCCTCTCTGCCTACTTGTGATCGCTCTCTGTCAAATAAATAAAATCTTAAAAAAAAAAAAAAAGAATACATATGCAATTTCCCAGAACAGCGTCAGCCACCAGATTTTGGAGAGAAGAGTAGAATAAAGACTATGGGGAGAATGTAAAGATATAGTGGGAGTGGGAAGAAGAAATGATGTGGAAATTCAATACTGATAAAGTTACAGTAGGATATGAAGTCATTCAGCTAACCTGGTCATCCTAAACCTATTAGAACTGGCAGAAGTATACGTTAGAGTTTTTCACCAGTATCTTCTCTGTGTAGTCCTTCCCAATCTCAGCTAAGTTAAAGCTGTTTCTTAACCAGTAAAGGAAGTCTCCCTGCTTGTACAATAAATTCCTGGTGCTCAGACTCAAATGAGTAAATTCCCCAAAATTAAAACTATCACTATCATAGATAACTCAGAAAGACTGTACTTCTTGGCTTTAGGAAAAAACAATGTCTATATATAAAAACAATACTGGGATTTAAAAATCATACTTTGGTAAATCTATTCTTTTGCCGTTACAATTTTTCTTACAATAGCATATCTAACTAAAGAAAGATAAATCAAAGATATCAGAGTCTTCTGCCACTAAAAGTTTAAAAATGAAAATAGTCGAAGCAGTGGTGCACAAAGAGAAGATTCTGTCCCCCAAGAAACAGCTGGCAATTTGGAGGGACATTTTTCGTCACCACAACTAGGGAGTGCTACTGGCAGCTAGTGCAGAGGCCAGGGATGCTGTCGAACATCCTACAATGCACAGGATAGCCCCTTATGACAAGATGAGTCAAGCCCAAAATGTCAACAGTGCCAAGTTTGAAAAACAGGGAGTCAGAAGACAGTTACAAATACTAAAAGTAAGCTTAATATTAACTCTTTTACATGTAATTACCCTCCAAAACATAATAGGAAACATCACTTTCTTTCTTACTATGCGTATGCACAAATCATGATCCCATGACACAAAATCTATGACATCAGTCTCTCCAAAATGATGCTAAGGCCACTTTCCTCCTGTAACACAACATCAGACTTCAAGAAAACTCAACCAGGTTTCTAGGTGTTTTAAGCACCACAAGTAATTAAAACAGGGAATAACATATAGCTGTTCCTATTATTTTAATTACATACCTTCTATACATGTCTTTTTAAACAGTAATTATGGGCTTTTTCTTGTCTTTAGAAATTGCCCTCTCTTCCCGCCATTCTAATTTCTTTTCTTTAAATTTCATGGCATACTTATGGCAGAGGAGAGGAAAAAAAAGCTTAATACTGTTCTTCAATTTTCAGTTAATTGCTACTTTTATCTCCTTAACGACATGGCCTAACAAGCTACTGTGAACCCATATGTCATCTCCTAGTTCCTATATAAAATTTATAATCCCTCATGAAGCTGGTAAAACAAGAAATGTTCAGTATTACTGCTAGATATAAGTAAAAACAAAAGCAAGGAATTAACTTTAAAATAACTTTTCTTCAAGGAAATATAGTAAGTCTTGCTGGTTCTTTCTTTTTTTTTTTTTTGCTGGTTCTTTCTAATTAAGACTGTTGATTACTTCTGAGTAAGTAATTACAGGTATTTCTTTCTTTTTGTTCAGTTACCTCATCACTATACTACATATTTTCCACAAGGTACTAAAATCTACAATGAAATATTATGCTGTAGATTTTGCTGTGGATAGATCTGAGTTCAGTGCCTTGCTCTGGTCTTTTATGGCATGTCCTTAGTAAGTCTTAGTTTTCTTCATTTGTAAAATAGGCATTAACAAAGAACCTCATCAAACTCTTAAGAGAATTATAAATATATTTGAAAAGTAATACCATTGCATGTATAACAAACTATAAAACAATGGGAGCTATAACTATGGTCCTAATTAATGGTACAATGATTTAGCCACCATATGTCCATTTTTTACTTCTAAAAGTATGTCTTTTTTTGGCAACTACAATGAGCCTTGATTAAATATACTTGCTATGTTTGAAGAAATTCAATACAGAGAAGGAGAAGTTCGTCATATAGTAGTAGGATCTCGAGGATTTTGTCAGAGGACTTAGGCTATCGCTTAGTAGTTCTATGATCAAGGGAGAGGTTATCTAACTTTTCTGAGTTTCTGAAAAATAGGTGTATCCACCTAACTCACACAAATTTTTATACACATCAAATAGGCTAATACAATAAACATAAGTTACCAATGAAGTGTTACATGTTATCAGTATTATGAAGAACTGTAATAATACTGATATGATAAAACCACTAGCTAGCATTTACATGTCACACTGACACTTAGCTGTCAGTAAAAAACAGTCACTAGATGAACCAGGAGAGGCTGTGGACTCTGAGCAACAAACTGAGGGTTTTGGAAGGGTGGGAGGTGAGGGGTTGGGTGAGCCTGGTGGTGGGTATTGAGGAGGCACGTACTGCATGGAGCACTGGGTGTGGTGCGTGAACAATGAATCTTGGAACACTGAAAAAATTAATTAAAAAAAAATCACTAAAGAATACTTTTTTATATGAATTGAGTGGAAAGATATACATGTTTAAATGTACATATAATGAGTATATTATATAGAAACAAAATTAGCATACTATATAACCCTTGGATGAATTATTAAATCTTTTATCCACCAGGAAATAATTTTTCTAATTCATAGACAAAAATATATCCTAGCCACTACTCTAGGATCTCTGGTCTTGAGAATGTCAAGATCAACTGATCAAATCAATTGATCATAATGTCATATCAGAAGATATGACATTAAACAGAGGACAGGGGCACCTGGGTGGCTCAGTGAGTTAAGCCTCTGCCTTTGGCTCAGGTCATGATCTCAGGGTCCTGGGATTTGAGTCCCGCATCGGGCTCTCTGCTCAGTAGGGAACCTGCTTCCCCCTCTCTCTCCCTGCCTGCCTCTCTGCCTACTTGTGATCTCTCTCTCTCTCTGTCAAATAAATAAATAAAATCGTAAATAAAGTAAAATAAAATAAACAGAGGACAAACTAAAGTCTATCCCAAAATATAATACTAGTCTTAAAGTAACGATGATTCCAGATAGCCATTAGAGAACTTGGATCTTCTCAGAGACAAAAGGAGGAAAAGAACATTCGATCCTACTTGTGTTAGGAAGATTAAAATATACTGCATTCTTTGGAAAAAAGCAACAAATAGCTGAAAGGCACATCACCTCAACTGTAATTTATGTCCAGTATGTGTTCATTCATACTATGAAGGAAATGCACAAGAAGAAAAGCCACCATTTTTTAAAAATTATGGAAAATTAAAAGATTACTTATAAAAATTTCTGGTTTTCTGAACCATTCAAATGCCCTGACCTGTAAAATCTCAGTGAAATTTTTTGAAAGAGGTTTGTTTTGTGTAGTCCTTTGCAGTCTTTTTATAATCTAAAAATGTTTAATACTTCTGTTCTTTTCTACAATACACTATAAAGGAAAAAAAAAACATGCAGAAGTCAAAATAAAGTATAAGCATTATCTACATATGCTGCTAAAGCTCTGTGCTGAAAGGCATTCCAAGTGCAAGTGATCCAGAGGCAGAAAGCACCACACATGGAGGATTTGAATAGTTGCCTGGAGTCATGTCAACATTTTCCTCATTCTTCTGCTCCTGGCCTTTCAGTGCTTCTAAGTCTTCCTCGGGCGGATGAATTACTACTGTGGGAATATCATCACTGGCAGGTGAAACCAGTAGTTCTGGGGCCTGAAGCTGACTCTGTTGGGAACTTCTGGAGGTCAGGCGACTGACGCTAGGGCTGGAAGGAGGGCTGTTTTGAGGGGTGGGTACTGGGGTTGTACACCTCGAGCCTGCAGGGCTTCCAGCTCTTGAAGAAGGAAGAAGATGACTGAGAAGAAGAGATAAAGGCGATTCTCCTCTCAATGAAAGGTTTGAGGCAGACAGACCTGTTCGCAAAGAGTGGCGGGAGGCTGAAAGGCCTTCCCCTGAGATAAAACAAATAAATGAAAAATGATGAAGTTCATTGCAAAAGGCAAATAGACGCACACACATAACATCAATTTACAATGTAAACTGCAAGCTTTAAAGCCCAAAATTTCAAATTCATGCTATCAGAATTAGCATGGCAATCAGATGTTTAAATGTTAGAAAGGCAATGAAAAGCTCCTCAAATTATACTTAGTTCCCTGAAGGTGTATCCAGAAAACAAAACAGAAAATAAAAAAACAATGCAAATGATAGATGGTGCGGGGGCAATATTCTGTTAGTAATTAGAATATCTAATAATGTGCCTTTTTAAAAAAACATTATCAATGAAATCGATAAACAATAAACAGCAAATGAGAATGTAATATAAAAATAATCTAAGAAATAAAACCCTAAACAAAACTTACAAGCACTGAAAGCTTAAATTTAGTGTATTTTTCTACACTGTACTACACTGTACCCAAGCCGCTATAGATAATTCCCTCTCACAAGGGAAGTCTGCATGATCTAACAATTCCTGTTAAAATTGATATCAAATCTTTATATTAGTCAGTAGAGCATCACCTACTGATAGTGCTCTCAAGTAAAATTTTAAAACATAAGGAAAGTTATAGGAATTTTTTTAAAAAAGAAAAACTGTCAATTTGAAAGGATATTCCTCAGCTCTCTAAAGATATTAATAAATGTCCTAAAATATGCATTCACTTCTAATATAGCAGATAAAATTAAACAAATACATACAATCTAATTTAGCTAGATAATAAAGTATTTCTCACCAAAAATGGCAATAATGAAGTAAGTCTAGCATATTTCAAAAAGTCGTATATATTTATATTTCAAACACCTGGTATTCTAAGAGGTGTAGCTGAGTGGACTAACACTGATTTTAGGAAAAACATGAGAACTATGACAATCAATCCCATATGATCTAAGTTATCAAAGCCACATGCTCAAGAGATCCCAGAAATATTAAAAAGATGAACCTTAGTTCATAAACAACCACCATTTAGTTAAAACTAAAGCTATATGCAGAAACTGTTAAATTATAACTATAATACAAAAAAATAACATGCACATGCTAAAATGGCATTTAAAAGAAAACAGCCATTGTCCTATGATTAAAAGGAAACAAATGACAATCAGGATATATCAGGAATCACTCCACATGAAGCATAAAGATTTAATAGGGTCTCTCTGAGTAAATGAGCTCATTTCAGGAAAGCTGAGAATATACAGTGCATAAAGATGAAAAAGACACAAAATGTGGCATCGATGGCTTAATTTTAAATTGAACTTAGGTCCATACGAGATTTCTTTATTCTTAAGGTTACTTAAATACATAAAGACATCATTTTAAAGAGATTAAAAAGAGGTTTAATGGTCAAATACTCAGAAGAAAATGACCTTAAGTATGTCATACTGAACTGCAAAATATGATTACTGTCCACTTCGGATATATTAAACCCCACCTCATCACCAATGGCTGTTTGTTTGTAGAATACTTAAAAGCCATACTCTTATTGCAGGGACAAAGAAGATAAGCAGAAAGACATTGTGGCCCATCATCCACTCCTCTTCACTCTAATCTTCAGGTAACAGTAGCAGCTAGAGGCAAGAAGGACCCTCATAAGCAACTCCAGCCCGCTGTACCTAGGTTTTGCAGAGTCACTATCATCAGAGCTCTCTTTGAAAGCCAAAACAGAACCCCAGTGAGGTATCCTCTGCCTCCAGATGTGCCAGCCTTAAAACAGTGATGGAGGTGAATGGCTACAAAAAAGACACTGTATCCCTACATAAGCAACCAGGTCCCATATAATCCACTGCCAGACCATGAGAGTGGAGAGCTGGAAAATGTGGATCTGTGCCATTCTCAATGGTTTGAAAGACATCAAGGAAGTCATCCCTAGCTTAAGGACAAAGCATCCATAAAAACCTTACATAAGGTGTATAAATAAAGGGCAGTCAAATCATCAGACCAATCCAAAAACACTTACTTATGCTCAGCAAATAAAGTATATTCAGGGAAACAAAAAATCACTATGAAAAATCTAATATAGATAATAAAGGTTCAAATCCAAGACTTAGAATTTTAAAAAAGATTAAACTTACAGATCATAATTTATGCCTCCTGAATCAAAACAAAAAAGCAAGAAGTAATTTAGGATTGGCTATAGTGGTAAATGTGCCATTACAACAAAATGAATACTTGGTTTTTTCATCTGAATGATTTCTACAGATTAACTGTCATGTTATAAAGACTATTTTAGAAGTGATATTTTTTAAATACAAAAATAACATTATTTTTTTAAAAGAATAAAAGAGATAATGAAATGACCTACAGAATTATCTGGGAAAAATATCTTTCTGCCCCCAAATGCTAACTGTACTATGCTGGAACGCTGTTAGAGTAGAAGTGTTAGTGAAATTGGATGCCACAACTTATCTCACCATTCCTTTCAAGCAAGTGAGGGTCAGAATGTTTCTTGCCTATATCTGCAAAAGATCGAACAAGGGGAATCCGACTGGTGAATCTTTTCTCATTCTGATGATGATGTCTCTTCAGAAGAGCTTCTCTGACATTCTCTCTTATGGACTCATCCAACTGGCCAGAGGCTATCATGTTGTCCAATACCATATCTATCGAAAGAAAAATAACAGCTGTTTTTATTAAATAAACAAATACTTGGATGACTATCATATAAACCATAAGCTGTACATGAAACCTTACTGAAAAATAAGATCTTTAAATAGTTCTCTAGAAAATATTCTCTTCTGATATTGAATAGTATATGCATAAAGATAAATTTGTGTTAAAGGGGAGACGGGTGAGGATGGGGTAACTGGGTGATGGGCATTGAGGGCACTTGATGTAATGAGCAATGGGTGTAATATGCAACTGATAAATCACTAAATTCTATCCCCGAAAGTAATAATACACTATATGTTAACTAACTTGAATTTAAATTGGGAAAAAAAGGAAAAAAAATAAATATGAACATTATCTAAGAAAAAGAAACAAGTTACCCAGAGACCCCTATTTTTTATAAGTACTGTTATTTATAAAGAGGTCACTGTTCTTACACTAATAGCCTTCCTATAGTTTAAAGTGCCTTCCTGATATGGACACAATAAATTCTATTAAACAATATTCAGTAATATTGGCTTACTAAGAAGTGAAGGTATTTTATTGCCTCATTTCATATTTTTGTCAAAACTATAGATGAGTATTGGACTCCATTCAATAATTAACTATTTACTGAGTACCCAATATGTTGGCAATACAGAATTTAACTAAGGAGATCCTGTTTCCGCTCTCACTCTTCCAGAGGTAGAAAAACCAATGAGCAAATGAAAGGATAAAATATCATAAAGTAATTAATTCTAGGAAGATAAATATTATCAGGCTGTGAAGGAGGTATGGGGAATGGAGAGATTGATATACTGCCATATGACACACTATTGTAGTGATTGGACTATTTTTAAACTATAAAATATATATAAATATTTTAAAACAGTGTCACTAATTTGAGATAAAACAGTCAAGCTTTCAAACCTAAGAGATTCCTCTGAGAGAAAACTGGACACAACCTAACAGGTAAACTATAACATTAACACAAATACAGACTACCATACATAGGGACCTTGGATTAGAAGACATTACATTGTAAATAATTAAAACATTACACTGTGTTATGTGATAACTGCAAAGCCAAAGTAATGTCTCCTAATACTACTCAAGAAATCTGGATACACACAGGGAACTGACTTCCATGTGAGATCCATACCTGTCTACACTTTCTAGACCTTTCTTCCTCCTCCTCAGAATACTTTCTTTTTTCCTGTACCACCTGCCCCTTGTTCTCACGTGTTCAAAGTCTATAAATAAGTAGTAAATAAGTAGTACATTTAATGTCCTTGTGGATTTTCCCTAGATACCTTGGTCCAAAAACTGAAGAAACAAAAAGCTCTTTTTTCTACATTTCCAGAAACAGACTGCATATCTTGCTTATGGCACTAGTCACTTTCTTTTTGGTACTGTAGTTGTGCCTAACTTACTAATCTTCTAGGCTCTAAATTTATTGAATTTAATAAAATAAAAAATAAAAAGGGTTATTTATATGTGTACTCCTCATGTTGTCCTACAGCGGATGGAAATTCAACAAAGAGCAGTTAAATCAGTGGTCTAAAATCCCACCTCATTTTCCTTACTTAATTATCTCTAATTTCAGTACAAAATAAGTATTTAAAAAGTCAAACTGCTTAACCTGCTATTTCATCTAGAGTACTGGCTCTCATGTCCAGCATCACTGTTCCATTTAGGATGCAACTTCTTAGTTCAAAAAGACTGTGCAAAGAGAGAGTTGCCACATAAGGTTTACTCCATCGGTCACCGCCATCTTCAACATCCTCTTCAAATTTCAGCCATCTGAAATATATCAACACATAAAATGTGTTGTAAATAATGAAGACTTCATTTGCTTCTTTTAATATGAGAAACATACACTTGTTCTTTTAAAGAGAAACAAAGATTACCACTACCAACACAAAATTTGGCTTCAAACTCATTTTTATAAATCAAGCTAATTGTCCACTCTATTCACAAGTTACAACCTCTGCAGTTCCTCATTCTCTTCTAGCTATCACAATAATAAGTCTACAAAGATACACTATGGAACCTCATGGTTTCCACTGCTAATCCTCTTTTAAACAAAATATGCAGCAAGACCTTGATTTTTGAAATTTATTTCTCTAATTAAAGACATTAAAATGTATAATTAACATAATTTCTTCTATGCTATATTAAAGTGGTAAGGATTACTTAAGAAAATGAATTTTGAGAATAAAGAGATAAACTAAAGCTGTAGTTTCCAAACAAGAGGAAATTCTCTCCCCATTATTTTAAAGCACCCAGTAACTCATAAATTCATTATATTTACAACACAAGAAAAAAATCAAGAAAAGCCGACTAAATACTGAGACTAAGGATATAGGTATTATTACCTGGCAGTTTCTTTCCATTCATACTCTTCTCCATCTCTGTAACACAGTTCATCCATTTCCGTAAAGAGATCATGCGGAATGTGCTCTTCATCATCATCTTCAGTACCAAGAATGAACTGAACTCTTTGGGATGGTGTGTCTTGACAAAAGAATTTAAATACACTCAAAAATTGCCTCAATTCATTCAAAGATAAATTCAGTTTGAAAATGAGATGCTCTTGTTATAAATAAATACATTCCATTAAAACTCTTTTATTAAAATACTACAAATCCGGAAGAAAACAAGGACCAACAATCCAGAAACAAAGAGTATGACAGAGAGACCACCTCCACAGATAAAAAAGAAAAATTCTATCTTAAAAGTAAACAAGTGAGGGGCACCTGGCTGGCTCAGTCAGTAGAGCATGTGACTCTTGATCTCAGGGTTATTAAGTTTGAGCCCCATACTGGGTGTAGACATTACTTAAAAATAAAATCTTTAAAAAAAATTAAAAATAAAAATAAATAAATGAAACTAATATAACTAACTGATGTAAAAACAAAAATATGCAATATCCAAAAACATGGAACACTATACTCAAAAATAGGACTTTTTTCTCACTAAAAATATCAGAAAATGTTGGACAAAACAGAACTTTTAAAAATATGTAATTAATATATAGCTAAGTTCAAAATTGAAAAAGGAAAATCTCCAAGTTCCAAAAAATGATGAGAAAAAGCAAAGCAAAAGGTATACAGAAACTAGCTTTTTGTACTATCACAGAGAAGCAAAACTCTGGCAGCTAAGGTTAGGGAAACAGGACAAATCACTGATATGAAACAGAATCCCCACTCATGGCCTCTGACTTTAAACTACCTACACAGTCAGTACAGGGTCGCTAGAAAAATTAGTATAAAATCTAGTCCAGGAGAGTTGATAGCCCTAGGACAAGCAAACAACCACAAGTATCAACTGAAAACAAAATCAAATCCTGCTGAATGTGAAATATGAAGTCAGACTCAAGATCTACACCAAAGTAAACAAACTTGCATGCACTTACAGATGCAATAAACAGGTTAAAGAATAGATTAGAACGATTAATAAAGAAAAAAGACAGGGACACCTGAGTGGCCTAGTTGGTTAAGTGACTGCCTTTGGCTCAGATCAAGATCCCAGGATCTTGGGATCGAGTCCCACATCGGGTTCCTTGCTCAGCAGGGAGCCTGCTTCTCCTTCTGCTTTTGCCCCTCACCCTTGCTTGTGCTCACTTGCTCTTTCTCTCTCTCTCTCTCTCTGACAAATAAAATCTTTTAAAATAAATGTTTTAAAAGAATTTTTAAAAATAATAGTAATAAAATAAATAAAGGAAAAGACAGATCTGAAGAAATCTGACTGTATCAATAACAAATAAGAAGATGGAAAACTAAAGGTTCAGAAATGTAGAGAACAAAGTGAAAAATCAAACAGGAAAAACTCCAGAAAGAAGAAGATACAGAATAGGGGCAGAAGTAATAAAAAGTGAATTTGAAAATTTTCCAGTATATGTATCACATAGGTCTTCATATTAAAGGACTACCCTGAGACCTATGCAGGACAAACTAAAACATACTGTGACTGAACTTCCTGATGTTTTGAACCTTTCAACATTTAGGTCTTGCAGTTCTTTTGTCAGATTTACTTCCAAGCAGTATTTTCGGTGCTACTGTAAGTGGTATTTTTTATTTCAATTTCTGATTGTTCATTGCTACTAGAGAAATATATATAAATAAAATTGTGTATCTTGCAACCTTTCTAAACTCACTTAGTTCTGTAATTTCACAGATTGCTTAGAATTTACTAGATACATGATCTTGCATCGGTAAATACAGTTTTACTTCTTTCTTCACAATCTGTATGCCTTTAATTTTTCTTGCCTTATCACACAAGCTAGATGCTTCAATACCATGTTCTATAGAAGTGGCAGAGGACAACCCTGCCTTTCTCCAAATCATAAGGAGAAAGCATTCCATCTTTCAGCACCAAGTGTGAGGTTGACAAAGTGTTTTTGTAGATGCTGTGTATTAGGAGGAGGAAATTTTCTTTTATTTCTTATTTGCTGAGAATTTTATCATGAATGGCCATGGAATTTTGTCAAAGGCTTTTTCTGAACCTACTGAGATAACTATATGGGTTTTCTCCTTTATAGTGTTAATGTGGTTATTTATAGTTAAATTTTATACCAACCCTGCTTTTCCACAGGGTTATTATATTAATATCTTATTGCTGCTCTAACAAATTACCACAAAGTTGGTGGCCTAAACACAGATTTATTCTCTTACATAGTTCTGGAGACCAGAAGTCCAAAATGAGTCTTATAGTGCTAAAATCATTGGCTGGTTCCTTCTGCAAGATCCAGGGGAAAAATCCATTTCCTTACCTTTTCTAGCTTCTGGAAGATGCCTACATTGTTTGGGTCTCAATCATTCCCACTTACTACAACTATTTGCTTCTGTTGTCACAATTACTTCCTCTCTGATCTTCTGACTCTCTCTTACTAAGGATCCCTGTGATTACAACTGGTCCAGTGGCATACTCCACTCTAACTTCCCCATCTCAAAATCCTTAACTTAATCACATCGATAAATTCAAGTTTGCTATAAAGTTAACATTCACAGTTTCTGGGCACTGGGAAGACAGACATCATGGGAACCATTATTCTGCTTACCACAGTAATGATATAGTATCCTTTTCGGATATTGCAGGATAAAATATGTTTTTAGTTTGCTAAGAATTTCTGAATTTACATTCATGAGAAATATTTAGTCTATGGTTTTATTTTCTTGTAACAACTGTTATTTAGTTTTGGTATCGAGGTAATGTTGGATTCATAACAATGAAATGGGAAGTGTTCCTTCATCTTCAATTTTCTGGCAGTCTAATTTCTTCCTTATATGTTTGACCAAATTCGTCCATGATGCCATTTGGGAGTAAATTTTCATTGTGGGAATGTTTTAGACTACAAATTTAATTTCTTTATACACACAGAGTAAGTAAGATTATCCATTTTTTTTTGGTAGTTTGTATTCTTAAGGAATTTCCCCATTTCATCTAAAATACCAATTTTGTTGGCATAAAACCATTCATAATATTCTCTCATCAATCTTTTAATATCTGTACGATCTATAGTGAAATTTTCTGATGCTAGTAATTTATATCTTTTTTTTTCTCCCTCATCACTCTAGCTATATATAAGTTTATCAATTTTACTGATCTTTTCAAAGAATCAGATTTCAGTCTAACTGATTTTGCTCTTGTTTTTCTGGTTTTTACTTATTCATTTTCTGCAACAGTTTTTATTTTTCTTTTCTTTTCCTTACTTTCGTTTAATCTGTTCTAGGTTTTCTCCTAGTTTCTTAAGTTAGAAATTTAGGTCATTGATTTCAGATCTTCCTTCTTTTCCAATATAAGGATTAAATGGTACAAATACTCCTCTATGCACTGCTTTAACTGCATCTAACAAATTTCGATTCATACACAGTCCTAACTTTGCACAGTACCACGCTAACGGAACTTGCACACCAGAAGCATGCCTTCACTTTGCAAGATTTTATCTCAATCGTTGCCAATACTGTGTTTTTACTTTTATGAGTTTACAATATTTCCTAATTTCTGTTCTGATTGCTTTTTTAACCCAGACATTATTGAGAGGCATCTTGTTTAACTTCCAACTACCTGGGGATTTTTCTTGGTATCTTAGTTTAATTCCATTGTGGTCAGAGAATATACTTTTAATCTTTTCAATGTAGTAAGACTTGTTTAGTGACTAGAGTATAATCTATATTGGGAAACATTCCATTTACACTTGTAAAAAAAAATGTATTCTGCTATTGTTGGGTGGAGGACTCAATGAATATGAATATCAACCTAACTGATAATGTTATTCAGGTCTCCTATATCCTTACGGATTTTTTTCTTGTTTTATCCATAACTAAGAAAAGAGAGTTGAAATCTATAACTTTTATAAATTTATCCAACAACTGTCAATTTATCTCTCTTCTCAATTTTATCACTTCTGCTTCATGTATTTGGAAGCTGTTCTTATATGCATATTCATATAGAATTGTTATATCCTGGTTTCAGCAATTTAATTTTGTATGTGCCTTTGTGTGATTATCTTCATGTTTCTTCTTGGGTTTTGCTGAGCTCCCTGAACCTGTTCAGAGTTTTCATTAAATTTAGAAATTTTATAACTATTATTTATTCAAATATTTTTTTCTGCCACCTTCCTTGCTGTCACTACAAATACACATAGGTTAGACTAACTGATATTGTTCTACAAATTATTGATGCTCTATTTACTCATTTCGGTCTTTTCTATTTCACTTTGAGTAGTTCCTATCACTATGTCTTCAAAATCATTAACTTTTTTTTTTTTCCCTATAAAGTCAAACCCTCTATTAATCTTACTTAGATTTTTTCACTTCAGAGACTGTATTTTTCATCTCTGGAAGTTCCTTTTGGGTTTTCTTACATTTTCAATTTTTCTACTCATCAGTCACATTCTCCTCTATCTTCTTGAACATACAAAGCAGATATGTTATAGTTGCTTTAACATATTTGCTTTTGAATTCCATCAACTCTGCCATTTCTGGATCTAATTCAACTGGTTTATTTTTCTTTTAGTTATGGCTCCTATCTTCCTATTTTCCATATTTCAAGTAATTTGTAGGTATCAGATATTCTGAATTTTATATGCTAAGTGCTAGATTTTACTGTATTTCTTTTAGTAGTATTATACTTTGTTCTGAAAAAATTTTTAATTCTTTTAAGATCTGCTTTAAAAATTTTTAGAACAGATCCACTGCAGCTTTTAGTGTAAAATTAAGATCCACTATTAAGGCAATACCCTTCTGAGAACTCTCCATAATGCCACAATGTCAAGATCTTTCCTCTCTGCCTAATGGGAACACATCCTATTCCCAGTAGTCTTATACGGTATCTGAGAACTGTTTAGCCTACTGTTTTCTGATGGTCATTTCCCAGGCCTCAAGTAGTTTCCTTTAGCTCAGACCAATACTCAACCAAAGATTCACAAGTCTCCTTCTTCAAACCTTTGGAAGCCTCTCTGTGTATAGCTCTCTACTCTCAGGCACTCCATACCTGACTGGCCTCTTGGCCTTCCCAAATTCCAATCTCTGTCTCAACTCATATCTTTGCAAGGTTCTGTTGCAGATTCCCCTCCCTGTGCTGTGGCCTGGAAACTGTCTCTAGGTAATATGCTCAGACAATCGTAAGGCTCATCTCACTTGCCTACCCTCTCTGAGGTCAGAATGGTACCATGTTTTGTCCAATGTCTGAAAATTAATGTTTTATGTATTTTAGTATTCTAATTGTTTAAAATAAGGGGGGAAATTCATGTTATTTCATCATGTCCAGAAGCAAAAAGTTCTATGTAATCTACATTTAGAGTGGACACCAGAAAAATAGACCTCATTCATAACAATTTCTTGGATACATATTGGCAGTTAAAACCAAAAGAAACCTACTTCAGTGGCATAAAACTTTTCTAAGGATAGTTATTCCATTAAAAAGTCACAAATATTTCCTTCCCTAAATTCTTCAAACCACTATATTTAGACTTCACTTGTCATACCTTAGCTTGAAACATCAAACCACCTATCCTAGTGACCATACTTACAGTTTGATAGCATTCTATAAAAATATTATGTACTCTTTTATTCACATCAATTAGAGAAGCATAATGATCTACTCAAAATAGCAGAAGATATCCTAAACTGGATGGATGCATCACACAGAACAGCAAAATAGTTCTAAATTACTTAATATCATCAAAGTCCACCAGTGGTCCTTTCTGAAATTGGTACTGGTTTTTCCTTTGCTACCTACAGGACCTTTGTTAACTATGTGACCACTTAGTATTGTACTAGGCCATCATGTCCTAGACCATGTACTATCTCTTAGTAGAAAAGCTTTTAAGAGATTCCCATCACATTTAGTCTCTCTAAGCTGAAGTGTCTCCATCTACAAAATGAAAACAATACCCATCTTTTAAAAAGGCAGAGAGGGATAAAGAAGATGTGGTATATATACAATGGAATACTGTTCAGCCACAAAAAAAGAATGAAACCTTGCAATTGGCAATGACATGGATGGAGCTACAGTATAATGCTAAGCAAAGTTAAGTGAGTCAGAGAAAAATAAATACCATATAATTTCACTCATATGTGGAATTTAATAAACAAAACAAATAACGAGAGAGAAAAAAAGAAAAACCAAGAAACAAACTCATAACTACAGAGAACAAATCAATGGTTACCAAAAGGGAGGCGGATAGGGGATGGGTGATAAAGGTGGTGGGGATTAAGGACTGCATCGGTGTGGTGAGCACCAGGTATTGTATGGAATTGCTGAATCACTACATCATACACCTAAACTAATATAACACTGTATGTTAAGTAACTGGAATCAAAATTAAAATTAAATAAATAAAGTAAAAAGTACAGAGAGAATTAAATCAAAGAGCATATGTCAAGGGCTTGGTGGAATGCTTAGCACAGAACTGGCACTTAATATATTACATTTTCTTATGTTCACATTGTAGCTATACGACCCATAGGATTCTTTCCCTCTTCCTTACAAAAACATTCCTTTAGCAAGCATACAAGTATAGCTCATGTAACTTTGCTAGAATGCACACCACTAGAACCCACTGTGTAGACAGAGATGGCCATCTAGGCCCATGATGTCCTAAAAAAATACTGATGTTTTATATATCCACTAACAGCAATGTTCTAGGAGTCCTCCTCAAGCTGTACAGGTTTTTTTTTTTTTTTTGGCTCTCACCATTCCCACATGTCGGGGCCACTGAAATCAGTACTTACCAGTATTTTTTATGAGATAACATTCTCTTTCCTCTACAACATTCCCTTTTTCTTTCTGATTTCCTCTATTGGCATTTCTCTTGTTTCAAACAAAACTCTGTCCTTTCACAGACAATACTATCAAATCAAAGCACTTTTTTTTTTATTGCACAGATAATCAAATAGTTTAATTTAGTGGATACATTTTTCTAGCCAAAAAATGTGTTTAGAAATGGAAAAAAAATTAACCTTATCCAGGAGCCTGAAGATTCCAGAAATTTGTTCATTGCACATATAAATAATGAAATATATAATAGAGAAAAATATTATTACTTCTATTAGTATATTCCTTGGAGAAAAAATATTACTTCAATTAGTATATTCTTCAAGGTTTATACTGTGTCGGAATAACAGCAGATATAAAATTTAAGAAAGAAAATATTCTACTTTTCAAACAAAGTTTTTCAGGAAAGAATTTTAAAGTGTTAACAAAGAACTACTGTTACCACTTACCATAAGAAGGAGACTCCCGTCCATCTTCTCTATCTGATTCTTTATCTTTTCTTCTCCTGTGGTGATGTTTGTGTCCACGATGCCTATGACGCCGACGACTCTCTTTACTAAATGGGACGTGAACACCAATATAGACAGCTCGATGACCTAGCCAAGAGTTGAGAAACATTACTGATTTTCCAAAAAGGAAAGAATATACACAAAAGTATACCAAACTTTACATTGATAAGAAAGAATTATATTTAAGCTCAAGTAATTAACAATGCTATTTGTTTCCTGTTTTCTTTTATAGAACACTAAATAGAATGCTATGTTGTGGGTTAATACCACTGACTGATAAAACAGGTTACTTGTGTAAGCATTAGTTTGGCAAGGCTAAAAAGGTATTTTGGGAAAGAAGAGGTTGGTCTATCTGGAATCATACTATGTAAATATTAATTTATCCCATCTACATTTTGACGTCAACCCTAGCTAATAGACACCCTTAAGAGATAGTTTTAATGATAATTAATACCTTATAATCAATATTCATAAGCAGATATTTATAAATATTTATTAATTACAGTTTTAAAAATCTCAAATCAGCAAGGTCCAAATTACTGAAAGCTACGTTAAATGTAAATGATCCTAATACTCCAATTAAAGGGCATAAATTGTCAGATTGGTGGGGGAAAACAATACAACAAGGTTATCATATACTTCTGGAATATTAAAAAGCTACTGCTGATGTTGCACAATTCTCAATTTGTATTGTGACCAACAAAATGGTTATGAAAGGCCGTCTCTGCTCTTGTCCATTAAATAAAATTTAATCAAGGAACTAGAAAGTGGCAGCACTATGTCATATACTGAGGCATGAACCTGATTTCTTGAATAGTTTAAGTAACGTTCCTATCTAAGCTAAATGGAGCGAAAGTAGTGGTTTCAAGTAGTGGCTACAAGTTTAACTAATTTGCAACTATGCAAAAGCCTTTTGGAAGGAGCTGCTTTTTGACCTTATGTACTTTAAAAAGTAATATGCTGAAATATAAATAGTTAATGACATTCTTTTCCTAACAAGTTCCATAAGATGGTCAGAAAATAAATACCTCAAGAAATTCAAGATCTTCATCTTTAGATGAGATTTAAAAGTACAGTCAATCCTCATTATTTGTGAATTTTTTATTTTCAAATTTGTCAACTTCCTAAAACTCATCTGTAACCCTAAAATCAATCCTCATGGCAACTCTGTAGTCATTTACAAATATCCCGAGCAGCAAAAAAATTTGAATTGTCCAAAACACACAGACCCAGAAGGTGACTCTTGATTTCTTGCTTCAGTTGCCAACACAGCAATATCAATAAACTAAGTAATTACATTTAAACTAAAACAGAACTAGACCTATAGATATACAATGGACTAAAATTATTGCTTTAACATCTTCCAATACCTAGTACTCTGCCTAGTACACAGTAGCCACTAGATAAAAAATTATAGAAATTAAATACCAATATTTTTTAAATCTCAAAATTAAAAATCGATTATATAGCATGGGGGGAGATGATGGAAATGTTCTAGAATTAGAGTGGTGACATTTGCACAACATAGTGAATATACCTTAAAAATATTAATTATGCACTTTAACTAGACACTTTATATACTAACTATACACTTTTAACTATACACTTTAAAATACTAACTATACACTTTAAAAATACTAACTGTACACTTTAAAATACTAATATACCTTAAAAATATTAACTAGACACTTTAAAATGGTGACATTTATATTAAATAAATATCTCAATACGAAGACTAAAAAAATTATAACAAAACTCAGTGATATTACTATTTAATTTTAGTGAGACTACTTTCTTCTGAATACTATAGAAAAGTGGAAATTAAAGAGTCAAATTCTCATCACTGAGCACTACGAATTACAAGGTTGTACTCCAATTAGTACTAATGGCTTCTGGCACACAGCCCCAATGCACCAAAATAAAAATAAATTACAGGAGTTCCCAATTTAGAAAGAATAAACAGGAATATGAAAATCTAAGACTTACTATTTAGCTTTTATTATCAACGTTAGCATTCTCTGTTATTTTTCTTTCCTTTCCTTTCTTTCCTTTTTCTTTAACCCTTACTCTGTCAAAGGGCTATTCAGTCAAACACAGATAAACATAATCGCTCCCTCAAATCCAATACTGAAATTTAGATACGTACCAAGTACGCAAAGCTAAAGCATCTGGGGTAACAAAGGGAAGCAAAAAAACACATCCAAGTGCTAGTCTTCACGTTCTAGGTTGCACACATTTAAGAGGTAACATTATATGCTAATAAGTGTCCAGATAACTGAGGTTCCTTTCAGAAGCCCTAGGAAGCCTAGATTTCTAAAGACAATTTTAAAAGACAAGGCTTTCTTCCATCTCACAAAGTAAATATGGAGAACACTTATTTGCCTCTTTCCGTTTCCTTTTTAAAAGCAACAGATTAATGCCACTATATGGTATCAGCTTTCACAGAAGGCTTTAACTTAAAAACATAGTTCCCAAAAAGACCCCAAAAGTCTAACAAAACATTTGCCATGAACACCACCCTAACCAAGTGTTCAAGGTTAACATTACTAATAAGTCACATTGATATCACATGTCCTCAGATATAATATGCTGAAAAGAGCACATCACGTCTGTGGCAAGTTTCCCAAATATCCATAATCTCAGTCTGTTATATGATAACATAAACAAACCCAAACTTAGAGACATTCTACGAAGTATCTAACCACTACCCTTCAAACACATAAAGGTCATGAAAAACAAGGAAAGACTAAGAAACTGTCGTAGAAGAGACTAAGGAGATGAGACAACTAAATGTACTATTGGAGCCTGAACTGTCTGACTGGATCCTGGAACAAAACAAAGATATCAGCAGAAAACTGGTGAAATCTGAACAAAATTTAGTCTAGTTAATACAACTGTACCAATGTTAATTTCTTCATTTTCATTAACTTAATGATGATTATATAAAATGTTAAAATTTTTAAAAAGCTGTGTGAAGGGTAACAGAACACTCTGAACTATCTTTGCAACTCTTCTGTAAATCAAAAATTATTTCAGTCAGAAGCAAAAAAAAAAAAAAAAGAGAAGAAACCATTTGCCAGGACTTCTTCCTGGAAGATAGAATGACATATAATTCATTTGCTCCACAATTCTATGCTGAAGTATCATAGCACTAGAAAAGGCTGGTGTAACTGACCTATAAAATGAACATTTAGATGACTAGTAATAACTGTGACTTATTAGTATGCATTCTGAATTGCTAAAAACACAAATTACCTACCCTGCTAGAAATGAAAAAAATAAAACAATCAACCGATTTTTTAACTTTGGTATTTTAATTTCCAAGATAAGTAATGGCAACCACCAGTGAAATCTGAAAAGCACAGATTCTAGGGGTGCCTGGGTGGCTCAGTTGGTTAAGCATCCGACTCTTGATTTTGGCTCAGGTCATGATCTTGGTGTCATGAGATTGAGCCCTACATCAGGCTCAACACTGAGCATGCAACCTGCTTGAGATTCTCCCTCTCCCTCTGCCCCATTCCCCCTCCCTGCTCTGCACTCTCTCTCTCTCTCTCTCTCTCTGAAAAAAAAAAAAAGCGTAGATTCTGAAATCTTTGTTCTATCAATACTTTCAACAAAGAGAAATCAAGGAATATTCTACCTGCAGCTATGAGTATGGTTATACGGGTGTCTGCTATATTATTCCTTGAACTATATTTAGAAAAGTATTAAACCTTTTTTCAAATGTATGCTCTACCTCACAACAACAAAATGTTTCCACAAATAGCAGGTAAAATATAAAGCACACTAACAAGCTTTCATTAGTAATTTATCCTGCTAAGCATAAGTTAAACAAACTTACTTTCTAGTTCTTCTTTTTCAAACTTTGTGTTCACAGTTGAGCTGGTTTTGCCAAGATCCACAACAGCTTCTTCATCAGGACCCTAAAAAGAAATTATTCTCATTTACTCATGACATCAAATATATACTATATACCTACTAATAGGGGCATTATTTGAAAAAGTAAAAAAATAAGTAACAGATTGCCTTCCTCTTAAAGAAGCTAACTATAGCTAACTGCATTCTTTTTCAACATATGCTTATAGACTTTTTATTTGTTTGTTTGTTTTTAAAGATTTTATTTATTTATTTGACCTAGAGAGATCACAAGCAGGCAGAGAGGCAGGCAGAGAGAAAGGAGGAAGCAGGCTCCTTGCTGACCACAGAGCCCGATGCAGGGCTCAATCCCAGGACCCTGAGATCATGACCTGAGCCGAAGGCAAAGGCTTAACCCACTGAGACACCCAGGTGCCCCAGCTTTTTTTTTAAATCCACAAAAGACTATTCAAAATTTCATAAGAACTGAGGTGATAATTTTTTGTTGTCTTCTATGGAAGTTACTATATAGTTACTAAGTAACTGGTACACATACTCACTACAACAGAAAGACAATCCAGATCAGCAATTAGAGAAAAATGGGGGGTAAGGGAAACCCTTAGATATCAATATGGAATGCCTTTTTGGTTGTTCTTTGCTCTCAGGTCCCCTAATTAAAAGGAAACACTTAACTCAGCTATACTGGATTGTATTAGGGTTCCACATAAAATGGTCAAAAATGCATCTATAGACTAAACTAGTATCACTTCCACTCGTAAATTAACCAAGAGCCAATCAAAGTTACAAGAACTTTTTTATTTATCTACAGAGGAAAAGCCACGGCAAAATTTAACCTTTAAGGAGGTTCTACATTTGAGTTGTCTAAGTTTACCTTCATAATTTTGTTCCCTTCTCCAGCTCAACAAAAAGAAACGTATTTTTGTAAGATACTGCATGGCTATTTTGAAAAGAATAAAACTTTAGCTTTACCTTCCCTTCCCAACTTCAAACTTAACTTCGAAAGGAACATTAGTATGCTCAAGATTCTGCAGACAGATATAAACAGATGAGCAAATTCCCTTCCCTCAAAAGTCTTCATGTTGAGCTGCAGTCCATTCTGAACCCTCGCTCCGCATGGGTCAGCTGTAGCTGTCCAAGGAAACCTCGCCAACCTTTACCGTTGTTAGGAGGCCATGCACTTTGTCCAATACGACTACCGCAACATGTGTCGACAGGTGCACCCTGACTGGGTAGGCAAAGAAGACATCACCGCTTCCAGTTCCTCAGGAAAGTCTATTCCATTTTAAGACTAGAGAACAGTGTACAGCATTCAGTCAACAGTGAACAAGGACTCTGCTATGTTTAATGAAGCCAGGAACTGGGGAGACATATTGGAGAAGAGTTTGGAAAGATATACAAAGGTTCTGAGGAAGAGCTGGCAATATTAAACAAAACTACCTAAACTTTAAAAGTGACACATATCAGCTCACACAGTCTATGCTGTCTGTGCAGTATGCTGAAGAACCCAGGATATGGAACCTCATTCGGCACACCAATCACACCAGGGAGGTCCTATCCTATAATGCTTTTGTCAAAGAATCAAACCAAAACATGAATGCAAGGAAAAGGATGGCCCAGGAAGAGCTAAAGATCCAGAAGTGACCTGGAAGGCGTGCTGGGGCATGATGAAGAAAGAGGTGGATAACCTGAAACCAGTGTTCAAAGCACACAGAAGGATGGGCAATAGGAAATGGACAATATTCTGGCTCAGGTGGAATCAAAGTACTATAAACTTTCCAAAGGAGGAGAGGAAAGAGCTTTCAAAAAAGAAAATGAATAATCTAATTCATTCTCTTTCAAGGTCCTTATGCTATAACCGGTACTTCTGCAGGCAACAGAGACAACTGGAGATAAGAGAATTAAATAATAAAATTATAATAGTAACATTAATTACAACATTAACACACCACTGAATATTTTTCTAAAATAGTTATATTTTATCCATCCAATTATAGCACTTTTCAAATTTTGCAAGATGTATTTTCAGCCATTCCCATTTTATGGCTGATCTCATTGTCCAGGATCTCCTCTAACACTTAGAACAATAAACCAGAAAGAACACAGTTAGCTTCTAACCAATTTCAATGTCCACGCATAAACTGGAAGACTATTTAAGAAAGTATCAAATTGGAGGTTGGTTAAAATGATCTATTAACGTGTCCTCCAACTTCTGATCTACAATATCAAACGTTTGTATACAGCTTTTTTCAATGCATACAAAGTAGATTCATATACAATTGTGCCTTCCTATCCAGATTCTGCGTCTAAATTCTCCAATCTTTAAATCAGGAACTGAATCAATTTGATTAACTTTTTATACAAATCCCCTGCTATCCAAACTCTTTTGCTTCCCCAAATTCAGAACCAGACACAATACATTAAGGCAACGCAGATCTCTTGATATCCAATCTATTTTCTGAAGATTAAATATTCAAATATATCATCAAATAGAGTTGAGTATCAAGAGGCTGTCATATGGAACTTTGAAGGACTGGTTTTCAATTTAATACAATCTCTGCTTTTTCAGCAGAGAAGTCAAATGGCTTGTTAAGGCTCCATATCTACAGGAGTAGGGAACAGACATTATGTGTATTTTCACATAATGTACTAAGAAAGATGAGTGACGAAAGTATGTATGGTTCATCAAACTGCCTCACAACAATCAAAGACCAATAAGTAGTGAGGAAAGGCTAAAGTAGGAAACACAAAAATATACACATAGACACACACAAAAACAAAAAGCACAAGAAAGTATAATTAGTAAGCATGTCATACTCTAAAACCTTTAGCTCTCCTCCAGTGATTTCATACACAGGTAGAAGACAAGCAGTCTTCTAAAAGATGATTATCCCAAGAGGTAGCATACTGTGTACTCTAAAAGAGATTAACTGCTCCCATTCTAAATTTCATTATCAGGAACACTAGCTAAGATAGGGAGCAAAAGAATACATTTTTCTCTTACCCCTAACCAAAAAACCCTTTTATTTCTACAGATATACTTACATGTTTAGATGTACTAACAACACTATTAGCTCACACTCAAAATAGCTTAAGCTGGACGGACATCTAAACATCTACCATACAAAAACCACTCCCAATATGTGCAAAAAGTGGCATGCGGAAAAGACTCCGTCGGCACATCCTCTCATGGCCCACCCAGCCGGCTCCCATTTAATCGTGTCTGTGAGACTTTAAGTAAGCCACATAACTTAAAGCCAAGTAAGAATATTATTTTATTGTGACTGGGTTTTCAATAAGAATGTTCTCACATGTAACTGGTAGAACAAACTAAAGCTCAAATTTTAAGAGTATAAGAAATTGACAATACTAGCATTTTAAACAAGGAGGGGGAGCATCTGCATTTCTTTCTCTTAAAAACTTTTCATAGCTTTTCAACAATTGTGAAACATGAGTCAAAAAGGCAATCTGCTATAAATGCAAATATTAAATTAAGTAGGCCACACAAATTGGTCATCTTGACATATTACAAGTAATTCAACAAAGTCTGCAGGCTGCATATGACTATATATACTGGAAATCCCTTAGAACAAAGCCATAGATGTTTCAAGGGGACAATTCGTTTCTGAAACAAATATATTGCATTTTAAATCCTATCATTTTAGGATACTGCCTCAAGCCGTATTTCTACATACAGAGTATGTTTATATACTATATAAAGTACACTTGTGTTCTTTAAAGTATATACAAAAAATGTATTACACAGTAATATTTGGAAGACTAACCTTCAAACTGTCTCATACTGATGATTAAGAAAGCGATAACACAGAGACAATCATATACTGTTTAATTTTTTTGTTTTGACAAACATTTAATTTTAGTAATTTAAAAAGAAAATAAATTTAAATTTCCATCTGTTAATGTCAGTTATTTTTATAGTTCCATCTAGAAAAAAATTCATTTTTTTAACTCCAAGATATAGTGGAAAACTAAATATAGTAACAGCAAAGAGTAACCCCTGACATCAAAATATTTTCATTCTTAACATCAAATACGTGAGTGATGTAAGCCAATGCCTATAAAGCCTCTCTAAAATGAAATAATGCCAAGATGCTGAGAAAATTCAAATACATGGAAGAATAAAAAAGCATCCAAAGTATGTCAATGTAAGATTGACTCACTCTAAAGAAAATTATTTGCCTTGGTTTCAAATTTCTATTCCATTTCTGTTTACAAAATAAGGTTACTAATCAGATTGTAAGTGCTCCATAACAAAGAAGACAGTAAAGAACTAGCCACAGATCATAAAGAATGTTTAAATTCTCTGTGTATGAAAGGACACATGTACAAGATTATTTATTGCAGCTTATAACGGGAAAAGATTAGACATAATCCAAGAGTCCCTTAATAGAGGAATGGCTATGCCAGTGGAATACCAAGCTACTGGGAGGTATTTTTTATGCCAGTACATATAGTATCTAAGACCTATTATAAAATGAATTGCACACGAAGTAGAGAACCATATATAAGGTCTGCTGCTTTTTGTGTTAGAAAGTACCCAGAATAGGAACATTTTAATTTGCATAATGAAACACTGGAAGACATACAAGAAAATAGTAAAACTGGTTACCTCTGGCAGTAGATATAGACTTCTGAATTTATTATTGTTTATATTCTGTGATTTATTTTTACCCATGTGAATACAGAGGAAGCCTTAAGAATGCAATCTTCTGAAAGTCACTTACCTATCTATTTTGATCCTCATCAACAGAGTATAATACCCACCTAAAAGCATGGTGGATATATTACATGAAAATGCCACAAACAAGTACATAACCCATAGAAAATGCTCCCATTTTTTTACTAAACTAAATGAGGAAACTATTCCATGTTTCAAAAAAAAAAAAAGAAAAAAAAAGCTTTCTGCTAGATTAGAGAAGCCTTAGAAGTACAGAAACAAACACCTATAAGTTTCCTAATTAAAAGTGAAGTGTGAAGTGAAGATTTAAAATACATCCTAAAATAGTATTATGGTTGTATAGAAGAATGATTCACATGAAATGCATGCATAAGTATCTAGGAGAAAATGCCAAGATACAGCAAGTAACTTTCATAAGGATATAAAACTATTACTTTGAGTCTTTTTAATGTATTAAAAATTCAGATACACCTAAAGAGCTTATTAAAATTCACCTCCCCTTGCTCTATGCTAGACATGTTCATTCAGTAGGTTAAAGTGGAGAACAAGTATCTGTGTTAAATAACCCCCTTATGTGATTCTAGTGCACACCAAAGTTTAAACACCACCTCCCTCCCTGGATTATGATTAGGACTAAAGTACTACACATTTAAATTGCTCTTCAATAAAGACTGCTTCATGCTCTTAATCATTTCAGCAGGCCAATCTGGGACTACTGTCAATTTCATTTACATTGTTTTAATCCTTCAGAAAATGAAAAGTATATTTCCAATTCACAAGAAAATACTGTAAATTATACACTTTCACTGAAATACAAAGAAACCTAAATCAATAAATACTATTCTAAAAGCTGATTTGTATGTCAGATCATTTCCCCAAAACATGTAGGGCAATTTATCAAAGTATATATAAATAACAATGGTATTCCCCCATCCCCAAAATACAAGTTTCCTCCAAACATTGCCAATTCCTAACCATATTCCCATCTACCACCAAGAGTTGAGCTTATTTAGAAAACTAAATTTATGGGCTTTTAAAAAGCTTAAGAATAAGGCAAATCTTTTCTAATCCAGTTAAAAGGAGATCAATCATCAATGCCTACCATTTTATAAAATAAAAAGCCAAAGAATGATATTCATAGTTTCTAAAGAACTCACTTGGCATTTCTGACTCATTGCTTTAAAACATGCAGAAGACATAAAAGGTATATGGGAAATTACTGCAAATTTAAAACTGCGAATCTCAAACTCAGGCAATCATGCAATTCCCACAGGGGGGAAAAAATTAAAGTCTTGAGAAAAATGCCTTGTTCCCAGTGGAGATAGATTCAGACGTTGGAACAAAAAGCCTTCAAAAATGTATTTCAAATACCACTGCTAAAACTAAATACAATGAATTTTAAGAAAAAGTTTCAAAAGAAAAAAGTGAAGAAAACAAAGAATGTAAGAAAACTAAAAGAGGTCTGAGGCATAAAAACTGGCAAGTAATGGCCTCCAATAAGAAAGAAGATTGCTAGTGACACACTTTATTGTCACATGCTTCATTACAAGGCACAAGAGTTATGAACAAATGGAAGGCCTCATCAGGGTTCTACTTGAAATTATAAATCACAAAATTTATTATATTTATGGGGAAATGCATTCATTCCAAGTTCCAAATCAGTACATACACACACACACACCAAAAAACATACAAATCTCTTATTTTATGGTTATCAAATAGTGTATGGTTACTGGAATAAGCATAATAAAATCTATTTCCAAAACAGGATTTTTAAAAAAAACATTGCAACTTTATTAGTTAATTAAAATGTATAGAAAAAGCACAGGCATTCTGCACTAAAGGAATGACACACACAGACACACACACACAAAGATCCAAACAATGTTTTTCGACAAAATAAGGTCCAGTAGGTGTTCTGTCAAGATTTCCCATCTCCGGTGAGCATGAGGTTATCACTACCTAGCTATTTTTAGGGTTCCATTGCAGTTTTCTAGGAAAAACCAACAGCAGACAGCCAGAAAATCCCTTAGCAACATGGTCGGTTTGCCTCTTCTTCCCCTGGACAATACCCTTGTTCCCCATAAATCCGATAGATCATGAATGAGGTTTCACTCCCTTAAAGACAGGGAATTAAGGAACTCATCCATTCATTCAACAAATATTTACTGGGTACATACTATGTGCCAGCATTATTCCAAGTACCAGTGATACATTAGGGAATCAAAAACTGTAATACAATCAAATTTCCAGCTTAACAGTTAATTTACAGCTAACTGACTCCCCGTGATAAAAAAAAAAAATCTGGAGGTAAATGAAATCTCTTTTCCATTCCTAATCTTAATGAATGAGACCTCACAGACTCATAGGTATCAATAGGCTTTACTTTTACGTTCAATGTTCAGATTTTATATATACATTACACACACACAGCTTAAGCAACATAAGATCACACTGAGCTGGTGAAAGAACTGAAGTTAAAAGCCAGGTCTCTGCAGAGTCCCAGTTACATGGGTTCTTTATCCACAGGACAAGAGACCAAGGTTACTATAATATATGCTGAGAACACACAGTACATTTTCTTTACAGCATCTCTTAAAACTTACAATTACATATTTATGTAACTACTTCTTGAATGTTCTTTACATACTTATATAATTACTTCTTTAACTTCTTTCTACTATCTTCCAGTAGAACAGTCAGTTCCAAGAAGTGAGGAATCGTGTTTGTTTTGTTCACGAGTATATCCTAAGCATCAAGCAGGACTCTTAGTAAGCTCTCTAATACTGGAATGTTGAGTATGTTTCAAAGGACAAGACGATTCAGCTAAAAATTTACACTGGATTCACTTAAAGACCTTATGAACACAATTAAAGCTCAAACATACAAAGGTACTCAGTATTTTGAAATGTAATAAATCAGTTTATAAACAAAAAAGCCCATCACCAACACATGATAAAACCAAAATTCAATTCAAGCGGGAATTCCCAGCAAAATCAAACTATTTGAAACAGACTTTGTAATTATGTAACACATTTTACTAATTCTTCCCATAAGTCATTTTTCTACTTGAAAAAGCAAAATCTGTGATTTGCATTTTCTTGGCCAAATGACCAAAACTCAAACTTTATCATGTCAAAGGCATAATATTAAGGAAAAAATTTTTTAAAGATTATTTAACAATATATTCATAAATCTAGTCATATCCTTTTTAGACATTTGAGGTTTACAAAATCTGTTTTAAAACAGCAAAAGATCCCTATCACAAATTAATTTCTTTATTACATAAGACGTAGGGTCACAGCCCAAAGTAATACCTCTAAAAAATTATGATTAAAACCACCAAGAGTTATCAAATATTTCAGTTTATATTCAAAACATACTTAAACATGAAAGACGAAGTGATTTCTTTCCAGTATCTTGGCCAAACAGAATTTTTAAAAGCCTCATTCAAGTGATAGTAACTGATCAAAAAAACCTAATTTTTTAGCATAATAATGATGTTACAAACATTGCTAACTTTACACAAGGATTTACTCTTTGCAGCATATGACTTCCACAGCCAAGGACACAAAGGATGATACTATTCTAAGCCAGTGCTAATAAGCCTGACATTTCCTCAAGCTTCACTAGTAAACTGAATAAGTCAAATCTGTTTGTAAATAAAACACAAGATCACAACCAGGTACATACAGGTAACTTCTTCTCCAGGCGAAATCTTTCCATAGTAATATATAAATGCCTTGTCTTTGACAATGTAACGAAGTTAAGTCCCTTGAAGATTCCAGGGACAGTGAGTACATATCTGATTTAGGTCACTGTGCTTTGCACAGATGAACTCTCCTAAGTTGCTTTTATGGTACAGCCAATCCCGGTCTTCTAAGTTACCTAATCTTCCAAGCTAATGACTACAATTTATACAGGCAGGGTCACTGCAAAAGAGACTGGGAGCCTAATACACACATTTAGTAGTAACAGAAAATACCAAAAGAGAAATGTAGCAACCAGTTTTCAACTGAAATTTATTGTAACAGTAGTTCGAAAGAGAACATACTCTAAGGATATATGGGAATGGCTGCGTGAGTGAGTGAATGAGGGTAGACAGGTAGATCTTAGAGAATAAACTGCCAACAACATAGTTCGTTAAATCTAGCCCTTTCACTTAATTTCAGGAGGACCCAAAGATGTCTGCATCTGAAGAAAGTTTTGCCTTTAATCGTTACTCTAATATTTATACCAACTTATAACTATATCAATAGTATATAATAACTATATTATAAGATTAATAATTCAATAAGATTAATAAATCACATTATGGCTTACAATTACTTTAATTTTTTAGCTAATCTTTAATCTTTTTGCTAAAAGAGAAAAAAGAAAATGAGAAGCACTCCTCCAACTTTCAGACTCAAGATTTCTTTATACTCTGAAAATTACAGAAGACTTCAAAGGGCCTTTGTTTATACAACTTTAACATCTATATTTACTATATTGGAAGTAAAACAGAGAAAACTTTAAAACATTTAAATTCAATTTAAAATAAAATCAATACATGTTAACATAAACAGTAATTTAATGAAAAATAATCCTTATCAAAAATAAAAACCTTACTGAGAAAAAAGGCATTTACATTTTTGCACATCTCTAAAACCTGACCTTAATAGAAGACAATTAGATTCTCATATCTAATTCTCTCATCAAGGATATGATTTGCTTGGATTATATAAAAAATCCCAGATCAAAAAAAAAATTCCAGATCCACAAAATACTCTGTTGCCAAGGGAGAAATGTTTTAATACTCTTTTCAGATAACTGTGGCTATTCCTCGCTGATACTGCACCAAATTCAAAAAGTAGTAATTTTTTAAAAATTTTTATTTATTTATTTTTTTAAATAAGCTCTATGCCCAAGGTAGAGATCAGGACCCTGAAATTAAGAGTCACATACATGCTCTACCAACTGAGCCAGCCGGGCACCCCAAGAAGTAGTCATTTCTTTTTTTTTTTTTAATTTTATTTATTTATGACAAAGAGAGATAGAGAGAGGGAACACAAGCAAGGGGGGAGCTGGAGAGGGAGAAGCGGGCTCCCTGCTGAGCAGGGAGGCTGATATGGGGCTCATTCCCAGGACCTTGGGATCATGACCTGAGCCAAAGGCAGACACTTAACCGACTGAGCCACCCAGGCATCCCAGTAGTCATTTCTTAAACGTTAGTTTCCAAGGTAGAATCTAAAACCATTTCAAATGAATGCTTTTGTACATGTATACTGAAATCCATTAGTCTACCATGCACTTTGAATGGCTCTCTCACCCATTTGTAAAATACGTGTTCCTGGGTACTAGAACTTTTCCAAACTTCACGTTTCCTTATATGATATTTTAAAAATGCATTTGTTAATATAAATAACCTCATCAGAGAAGTCCAAGTAGTGAGAAACTGACAAAGTCAGGCAGATACAAGTTTTCCAAATTTCTTGTTTTATCATGGAAGCTAGATTTATTATCATTGGTAATAAATACTATCAGTTGTTTTTCTTGAAGTGGTAGGTTCACTTCCTATCTTAGGAAATATCTGCCAAATGTCAAGTCTGAATAACCATAGTTTAGTCTGCAATTACTTTCAAGTAAAAAAGCAGCTAGCTTCAGCTCATAAGTCAAGCAATCACACCAGTGTATTTACTCTAATTACCGGTACTTCAGTATGTAACAGAAGCGTTTTCATGCATACTTCCCATTTTGTCATTCAGAATATTAAAGCAATGTGCACTCAAAGACTCAGATTTACTAAAACAGTTTTTACTTCTTCATCAAGGACATTGTTAAGTGAAAATCTGTTTCGTTTTTTAAACTGAGAATGCCCACCAGGGCTGTTTGGTGCCTCTGCCTTATTTTGAGCTAAGGGACCAGCAGTTTTACTCATCATTGTTCCTGCACCCTCGGTACAAATTCCACAACAGTGGAAAAGGCAAATAATGTCTTAGAACTATTAAAAATAGTTTTGACGTTACAGATACAGATCCCCTGATCTCAGGGACTGGCAGAGGTCCATGGACAGCACTTTTAGAACTACTGTAAAAGGCTCTATGTTGAAAGCATAGAATTAAAAAGTTTTGGGTGAGGGGCGGCTGGCTCAGTCAGTGGAGCATGTGAATCTGGATCTTGGGGTTGTGAGTTTAAGCCCACACTGGGCACAGAGCTTACTTTAACTAGCTAACTAAATAAATAAATAAATAGTTGTGGGTGGATTACATTCTTTTTAGTTTCTCTACGATATTGTTTGTTCAACAAACATTTTAAAGAACAAAGACTAAAAATTATCATTCTATTATTCTGGGTTTCGTAAAAAAATAAAAATACTTATTGAGCACCTATTATGTGCCAAAACTATGCTAAAGATGATGATATATACTGCATTATTATATAGTACATTTAACCTTCATTTCATTTAATCCTCTTAACCAAAGCTCAGAGAAGTTAAATTACTTCTCCAAAATCACAGATCTAGTAAACAGTAGGTTTAAGATTCAAACCTAGTTTTTCTCAGTCTATGCTTTTTCCTCTACTCCAACGGTCTATAAAGAACGATAGATATAAGATATGATATAAGAAATATAGATATAAGAAACATATAATAAAAAAATTTCCAACTACAAATGATTAAAACAAAATCCTAACTGAACATGAATGAATAAAATGTGTACCAAATCCATATAAAATGTAATCTTAATTTAGGGTACCTGGGTGGCTCAGTTGGTTAAGTGTCTGCCTTTGGCCCAGGTCGTTATCTCAGAGTCCTGGGCTCCCAGCTCAGCGGAAATTCTGCTTCTCCCTCTCACTCTGCCCCTCCCAGCACTTGAGTACACACCCACTCTCTCAAATAAATAAAATCTTTTTTAAAAAAATTTTTAAATGCCTGGGTGGCTCAGTCATTGGGCGTCTACTTTCGGCTCAGGTCATGATCCCAGGGTTCTGGGATCGAGCCCCAGGTTGGGCTCCCTGCTCAGCTGGAAACTTGCTTCTCCCTCTCCCACTCCCCTGCTTGTGTTCCTTCTTTCACTGTGTCTCTGTCAAATAAATAAATAAAAATCTTAAAAAAAAATAATGATTATAATCTAAATTAAACTATTCTCTTTGGACAGATATATGTGCTCCCTGGAACCATCAAAGCCTTTAACAATGCAAATAAGTGATATTTTTTATAGAAATATCTATTTCCCAAAAACGAAGTCTTACTACCAGCTAATCCTGTAAAATTCACTGATAACATATACCAGATAAATAACAAAGTAAGAAATTTAAAACCGAAATAATACATCAAACAGAAAAACAGTGTTTTAATTTTCTACTGCTTTATATGAGACTGTAGATATCAGCCAAAAGACATACCATAGCCTTCAAACTAAAGCTTCTAGTTTATTAAACTTCTCTAAGAATTAGAAACCCCAATGATATCAACAGTTCCCCTAAAGCATATAATTAATCGTATTTTAAAAATATTCAACTTTTCTATGATTTATAATTGGCAAATAAACAAAAATTTTAAAAAAGCAACTAGAAAAGATATGTTAGTCAACTATTTTAAAAATTCTCAATACATCACACCCAGAATGAAAAGAGTCTGCAAATAATCAGGTTCAATAGCAATTCCTACAATAACCTCTTGAAATTTACCTCCTGTAGAAAATCTTGGCCCTCCCCACTATATTTAAGAGCTTAACATCCTGGTCAGCCATAGGTCTCAAGTACTGGATTATAAAAGCCCTGAGCACAAGGATTTAGGCAGAAGGAAGGAGGGAAAGCCAAAGGGGGGGTGGGGGCGGGGACAGGAGAGAGAGGAAAGGAAGGTTAAGAGTTCCCAGGAGAGGGAAAAGAAAGAACTAGGTACATACAAATTTTTAATTTCCTAAATTGCAAAACAAAATTGACTCTTCATCAAAATACAAAAGATCCATTTCTCCACCATATTAACCTGTTGTGACAGTATCCTTGGCACTACTAAAACCAATATTCAAATTAAACTTTAAAATATCAAGTTTACAGATTTAATAGAAAGGTAAAGTAAGTTTTATTCTACCATTCTCTTGATAAAATAAAAGGATATTAACTCAACATATAAACTCCAGAATTTAAATCTATTTCTTTAAAGATTTTTTCAGCAATCCTTATTTTTAAGGCGATCTACCGAGGTATGATCGACATGTAGAAAGCTGTACATATGTAATACATACAACTCAATGAGTTGGGGGATACACACCCCAAAACCATCACCACCATCAAGGCCACAGACATATCTGTCACCTCCCAAAGTTTCCTCCCACCTCCCCTTATTATTGAGTGCGTGTGTGTGGTAAGAATACTGGACCTAATCTGTCAAAAAAAACTTTAAGTTTATAATAGTTTTGTTAGCTGTACGCACTATGCTGTGTAATACATCTGCAGAACTTAATTCTCTTGTGTAACTGAAATTTTGTACCCTTTAACCATCACCCCCCTCATTTCCTCCTACCTGTAGCCCCTGGCAACCATCCATTCCACTGTCTGCTTCTATGAGTCTGATATAAGTGAGATCATACTGTATTTGTTATTCTATATCTGGCTTATTTCATTTAGCCATACATCTATTTAAAAAAATAGAGGTGTGAGAAGAACAATCTAACAACGATGGACAGGAATTAATTGTGTTTCTTTCTTACCAGCTTTTATGGTATCAGAGGATAAAAGTAAGATATTATTTATTAAAACTTCCTATATGCTTTACATACATTCTTTCATTTACTACCCTAAACATTTCTAGGAGTAGGTATTACTACCCCAAATATATAGAAGAAGAAATTTAGGCTCTAAAAGGCTAAGTAATTTTCCCAAAGTCCCACAGTTTGCACTTGGAGTAGCTAAGAAATCATGTCCATTTGCCTCCAGGGATCATGCACTTTTCAGGGGACCACTTATAAATCTTATTTTTAATTCTCGCAAGAACTCTGTAAGGTAACATAGGTGATCATTTTCCCAGGGCTATCTGACTTCGAAGCCTATGCTCCTCCTTCCCCACATACCTTCTCCTAAGTTCAACTACATATCATTTTATTTGTTCTATATATAATTTTAATTGCTTATATGCCTAATTTAGGAAATTTAAGTAAAATATAAAGTACTTAGTCACAAAAACATTCACCTAATTATTTTAAATACTACTTTAAATCTATTTGAAATTTGGTAATAGCCATACCCCCATAAAATAACTATCATCAAAAGCAAAAAGTTTAACACAATAAACCGGCATCGATATTATAATAAATTTACAGGGACACTGTTTTACTCTGGTTTCCACAGAAAAATTTGAAGTGAAGAGCCAAGAAAAGAAAAAATACCTGTAAAACAAAAACAGGTCTCATCTTTCAGAGAGATGCATAGCCAGTCCACACCTTTCACCATTGCTAAATACCACTGCTGAGATCACCTGGCTTAATTTGGGCACCAATTCAGTTCACACCAAGTATCAGTCTTCATCGGTGTATAAGATCGCCATCTGGTGGCGATCATTAGACATGCGTAATGTCTAATATAATGGAGAGAACTACTCTAAATTCATGTTCTAGGCAAGAAATTCTGAGTTTGAAAAAACTTCCTTTGGAGCTGCTTTAAGAAACCTGAACATTAATTTCATTCAAATAAGAAGGTAAAGAACTATTGAGTAAATATTCCATTTATATGTTAGAATATTTAAGAAATAATAGAGCTATATTTTTCATATGGGCATTTTATATGTAACACTGAATAATCGATAGGGTTACAGTGAAGTAGATTTAGTTATTTTTTTAATTGTTTCAAATACCTACAGCATTTCAGGAATTTTGTTTTTAAACATATTCTGAGGTATAACTATAACTTCATGAGAATTAAACAGTTGAATCTAGTTCGCAAATATAGTTTACTATAAGGTAAAAACTGTTTTATCAGAAACTTTCCAGGGGTGCCTGGCTGGCCCAGTTGGTGGAGCATGTGACTCAGGATCTTGGGGCCATGAGTTCGAGCCCCACATTGGGTGCTGAGATTACTTACATAAATCTTAAAAAAAAAAATTCATCATTATAAAAAGTAGCAACTCTTCTTGGGAAAGTATCTTTTTTTAAAATTAATACTTCATATTGAAATGCTAGGGACAAAGGAGTTATAGTTCAATATATATCTTCACTGAGAAAATACTTAGTTGTAATACTCCTAAATGTTATTTACAAAGAATTTTTCATTCTTGTAGGTCTTATCTTGGACTATTGTTAGGAAAATGTATCTAAGAAATCAAAAAATAGGGGCACCTGGGTGGCTCAGGGGGTTAAAGCCTCTGCCTTTGGCTGAGGCCATGATCTCAGGGTCCTGAGATCGAGCCCCACATCGGGCTCTCTGCTCAGCAGGGAGCCTGCTTCCCCCTCTCCCTCTGCCTGCCTCTCTGCCTGCTTGTGATCTCTGTCAAATAAATACACGAAATCTTTAAAAAAAAAAAAAGAAATCAAAAAGTATTCTGACTGGTAAGAATTAAAATATAACTAAAACTGGTTTAAATATAGGAAAATTACCAAAGTTAAAATATGGATTAATATAATGAACTCAGGGATATTTAAACACTGGCTTCCAGTAGAAATGACCTCTTCTCTCCCCCTAAGGCATTCAAAACCAGTTCAAGGTAACTTCTCTAACTCCAAAATCTTCTCTCTTTTGAACCTTTTCATCTTTTTGCTCTATGATCTTTGATTCTATATAACAGATTCTATATATCAACTTGGGCATCACTGACATTTGGGGCTGGACACTTCTTTGTCATAGGGCGAGTACATTGTCCCGTACACTGTAGAACGTTCAGTAGTGTATCTGGCCTCTACTTACTAGATGCCATAGCACAGAAATCCCCTCTCCCCAGTTGTGACAAACAAAACCGTCTCCAGGAATGCCAGATGTCCCTTAAGAAGCAAAAACACACCCCAACACGCAAACCCACTGAGGGACCACTGCTCTAGCTGCACTGGAAGTAGTAAGTTACTACTTACTTCTTTAAGATCCTATAAAACAAACCAACAAAATCTACCAGGTTCTTCCTCAAAAGTTGTCATGAATGTCCACATAGTAAAGCCCTCACCCTTTTATAAGAGCTGCATTTAGCAATGAACCCTACAGGCAGAAATGCATCTTGAACTTGCATTTAGGATTAACAGTTTTACTGAAAGCTACCTATTCTCAGTGTATTCCTACTGTAGTTTTGATATAATACTTGCAAGCAAATAAAGGCAGGATGAAAACCTTTTTACATATGCATACTTTTAAGATACTGCTAAACAAGCCCCTCAGGCCTTACTTGTTCACATGAACCTTCATATTTCGAAGTGGTATTTGAAATACAGAGGACCTCTATAGTAACTCCTTCAGATCAATTGAATATACTAGAAAATCATCATAACTTGTATTTCATCACAATGTACTTATTTGCTTAATCTATTAAATTAAAATTCTTAGTCTTATCCTTGCTTAGAAGGATTGAGACTAGAGACTATCAGCTTGACAGCAGAAATTAGAGATCAAAGCATATGCAGGCAGAAGCTAGGAGTGACATGAAGCAGTACATCACAAAGCAGCCACGTGGGGCAGACTAGGAAGAGGCAGATGAGAGAGAGCAGCGCTAGGAAACCACCTTTCCTCTTTCTGAGGAAAGTCCAGCAAAAACTCCATACACTTACAATAAAGATCTCTTTAACTGTAACAAGTTTAAATAGATTTCTGATCCTAGGCAACCAAAGGACCCTGTCTGGAATACTGAAATAATTCTATTTGTTTTTATTCACCAAGATAAAAGCTCCATTATAAACAGTGATAGTTTAAGAAAATTAAGATTTAAATGTTGCCAAATTTAATTATTATGCAGAAAAACTGGCAGATCTTTACCAATTACAACAAATGGTTGTTGCAATTACTCTGATACTAGGTCTTCTTTATAAAGATTCAAGTAATATTTATCTTTCAAAAGACCCAAGTTTGAATAAAATTAATACTTCAGGCAATTATCCTCAAGTTCAAAAGTGCATCATCTAACTTTAAGTACTTTAAGCAACTAATTCAATTGGTCAAACAAACACTATGGTCAGACACTTTATTTTGCATTCTCCCAATATTTTCCATATTTGTCCTCTAACAGGAGATGCATTTTTATGGGACTAAAAATAAAAGTTCCTTCCAAGAGTAACTCACTTTACGGTTACAGAAGGCAGTAAAGAAGTAAAGAAAAAACGACCTGAGGTCATCGAGGAACATGATGATCAAAAACTGGGTTTTGGTCTATCTCTTCTTTCTTCCAATATTTAACGTGATAGTAAAGCAATTTCTTAAAGGATAAGCTGACAAGTACAAAGAAAAGAAGAAACTACAGGGACACCTGGGTGGCTCAGTCGGGTAATCGTCCAGACTCTTGGTTTCCACTTAGGTTGTGACCTCAGGATCTTAAGATCCAGCCCTTCTTCAGGCTCCAAAGTTGGCAGGGAATCTGCTGGAGATTCTCTCTCTCCTCCTCCTCCTTTTCCCCCTCCCCTCTGCTCATGTGTGCACTCTATCTCTCTCTAAAATAAATAAATCTTTAAAAAAAAAAAAAAAGGAGGAGAAGAAACTACAACAAATGAGAAACATCATAAAATCTTTGGAAGACATAAAGTGCATGTTGCAATGGTTAGTGCATTTGGAAAATAAACAGCAACCTTAAAATAGGTGGCTAAGGGAGAAATAAAGCAGGACTCAGAAAGCAAAACCATATTTAAATAACGAACACTGCATAAAGTTTTGTTAATTAAAACAGCTAATTAATGACCTAATCCAGTAAATTATCTCCATAAATTATATTAGTGTAAAGTTAACTCTACTACTGAAAATAGTGCCTTACTGAAAATAGTGTGTACACACACAGACACATAATGAAATCTGTCAACAAGTTAACTTTGGCTAAAGATAAAACATCATTTTAATGAGTAAAGATTCTAGAATCAGGCTGCCTGAATTCAAATCCCAGTTCTCCTCTTTACTATGCAAAATTGGGCAAATTATCTAATCTCACTGGATCTCAGTGCCCTCACCTGTAAAATGTGGACAATAACAGTATCACAACTGATAAATCACAAAAATCTAACAACATAATGAAGGCAATGAGCTTAGCCAAGTTCCTGTCACAAAACAAATATTAAGTATTAGTACCACCCTACTACATGATCATCTTTACTGCTCATATTATGTTAATTTCATATTTTATATTTAAGTGAAATTGAATTTATTCTTTACATAATCATCACCATTTCCCAACTAATTTCAAGGTCCTTAGAGATATAAATTTGGGGGAGGGGGACAGAGAATTGGGGGAGAAGCAGGTGCACACACATGGGTGGGGGGAGGGAGAGAAGAGGGAGAGAAAAAATCTTAAACAGGCTCCATGTCCAGTTCAGAGCCCGGCACGGGGCAACTTGGTCTCACAACTCTGAGATCATAACCTGCGCCAAAATCAAGAGTTGCACACTTAACTGACTAAGCCACCCAGGCACCCGAGATATATAAATTTCTTTACATAGAATTTTATTAATTCTGTACACATACCACATTCTTAATGGTAAAAATGAAATATTCCTTGGTAAGTAAGCTTGATACAAGTCACATATGGCTTTTTCTTTTCTTTTCTTTTTTTTTGCTTTCATTTGGAAACATGGGTATTTTTGAAAGGTAAAAACTAAAAACAAAAACAAAACAAAAAAAACTGATTCTAGCATAGGTAAAACACATACTGAAACTTGCCTTTCCAATTGTGATAATGGTTTCATACTCATTTGAGTCACCTTATGAATTCTAGGAGACAGAGTAAGCAAGCAATCAGTAAATGTAGCCAGGAAATAGTACTCAAATCTGAATTTAAGGAAATTGAGTACCAACCTTTATATCCAAGGCCTGTTCAATGCAAATGATTTTCCATTCATTTTATACAAATTTGCATCTTACTGAAAATATAGTATGCACTACGATAAATACGCAAGCTGCCCTTGTATTATCACAAAATTCTTCATTTAAATATAGGATTTTAAATCTATCTTTTCACTAGCTAAATCATTTGTATATCTACATATATTTCAGAGATTTTTATACCTATCCTTATACAAGATACTTTTATTTGTTCTTTTACCCACTTAATCATCTAACAGATAGCTACCAAGTGTCTACTATGTGCCAGGCACTGTGGGAGGAGTAGGGATATCATATGCCCAGACTCAGAGATGAGAAAGTCTACTAGCTTCAAATAACTAAAAAAATTTATGATTTATGATACTATGGCTAATGAGTATAGATTATAGAACGTACATTATAGAACGTTCAGTAGCGTATCTGGCCTCTACTTATTAGATGCCATAGCACAGAAATCCCATCTCCCCAGTTGTGACAAACAAAACCATCTCCAGGAATGTAGAAAAGAGGGAAGAGCAGTTAAGACAGAAAAAGGTAGAGAAGGAAGAAAAGGCTAGAGCTTTCAGGGCGTACGTAAGTTTTATTTTTTTTCCTTTCCTTTATTTTTTTATGTAAATTCAGTTAACATATAGTGTATTATTGGTTTCAGAGGCAGAGGTCAATGATTCATCAATCTTTTATAATACTCAGTGCTCGTTACATCACATGCCCTCCTTAATGTCCATCACCCAGTTACCTCCAACAATCCTGTTTGTTTCCTATGATTAAGAGTCTCTTACGGTTTGTCTCCCCCTCTGATTTCATCTTGCTCTTCCCTCTCTTCCCCTATGATCTGTTTTGTTTCTTAATTCCACATGAGTGAGATCACATGATAACTGTCTTCCTCTGATTGACTTGTTTTGCTTCGCATAATACACTCTAGTTCCATCCATGTCATTGCAAATGGCAAGATTTCTTTTTTTTTTTTTTGATGGCTGAGTAGTATTTCAGTGTGTGTGTGTGTGTGTGTGTGTGTGTACCACATCTTTATCCATTCATCTGTCGATGGACATCTGGGCTCTTTCCATAGTTTGGCAATTATAGACATTGCCGCTATAAACAATGGAGTGCAGATGCCCCTTTGGATCACTACATTTGTACACAGATAAGTTTTAGATTCACTCTAAAAAAGCAATGGACTTTCAAAAGGGGAGTATATGCATTAGAACGAAGATCCCCTGAGCAAGGCAACAATGTAGAAACTGGTGACAAAGACTCTCTCTTTTGACCAAGCTTTAATCAGGCTTCTCTAAGCAGACCTGGGGTTTCCCTCTCTGTCCTTGTAGAATCCAGTCTGAGTGAGAATCTTGATAAATCGTTAATGAAAATCCCTCATCCTTGGTGTCTGACCACCTTGGATACCTTACCACCCTGTCCTGCCTTACAGATTCCACCAAGTTGGTTTAACAAGAACCGCCTTACCTCTGCTGTCTGCTTTTAGTAATTTTCCATCCACTGACCCTCATCCCTGCTTCTTGGATATAAATGCCTCTTATCCTCATTAGAGTCAGAGTTGGGTCCAATCCCTTTCCTCCACTGTAGTGGTCCCTACACCCATATCGTGTTGGTCTCCCTTAAATAAAGTCTGCTTTATCTTCTTTAGCTTCCTTCTTTAGTCATGGAATAGCTTTTTCTTTAACACTGGAAGCCAACTGGAAAGATATTGTGTTACTCCAGGCAAAAGATGATGGAGGCCTGAACTACAATGATCAAAGGAAGTATGAAGAAAGGAGACCAATCAGAGACAGTCAGGATGCTGAATCCACTGGATTTGGGGTTTGGGGAGAGAGAGAGAAAAGTCATGACAAGGCTCACATTTTCAAATTTGAGCCAAACGATAGTGTGCCATTCACTGAGATACAAAACACAGGAAGAAAAGGTTTGGTAAGTCCTACATAAACCACCACAAGTTCCAGCTGAGCAATCCCAATACAGATAGCAGTGGATGAAGCTCCTTCTGGTTTCCCCTAATGCCTCTGTGAAGAAAGTAGCAACATTTACTAAGATTGAGGGGTGAGAGGATACATTCTGAAGAAAGCAAGAATGTTTGTTGTGCCCACTGTAGAACACAGGAGAGAATTAGACACAAGAGTTATTTTCTGTTTGATGAGGAACCAGAGGGAAAGAAACATTGATGCAAGGGGTCCCAATCTATAAAGCCGGGTAACTTGATTTTTCCAACTGTTCTGAGTATCTCCAACAGAGTTAAACTGCCTGAGAATTAGGAATTTACTGAAATATTTAATACCAAGAGACATGATGACAAATGTCCTCAAACAACAAGGCAAGTGCTGGAGATATGGGCCACGGATTCTAAACTGGACAGGAAAATGCAGGCAACAGACAAAAACAAATATGAAAGGCAGGTTAAGTTACTGGACAACCTCAAGGTTCACAGAATAAGAATTATGGGAGTATACTGTTACCGGATCACATTTACAACTCTGTAAAACAGAAACAAATATTCCCACAATGGGCCCATTGAAGACTTCTCGAACAGTCATCAAAAGTTCAAATACCATTTAGGCTTAAAAACCTGGCAAAGGAACTCAGTTCTAGAATGGTATAATTTAGGACCTCTCCTAAGATGATAGTCAAGCCTAAACACACTTAAACTCATCAAGAGCCTAAATCTCAATTATATGAAAATAATTTTCATTGCAAACATCTTTACAGTTAAGAACTCAACACACTGGTCAATAGCTAAAGCTATTGCTACAGTGCGAAGATGATGGTCCAGTGAAAAAAATGACCATTTTGTCCAATCCTACAAAATAATTTAACTCTTCTAGGAATAATGAATCTAGGTAAGAAGTGGCTGTATGAGAATAACTTCAGATACTTCAAAGTATTTTTATTATAGGGGCACCTGGCTGGCTCCATCAGTGGAGCACGCAACTCTTGATCTCGGAGTCACACAGTTCGAGCCCCAAGCTGGGGATACAGTTATCTTAAAACAATACATATTTTTTATTATTAAAATAATATATGCTCTGGGATGCCTGAGTGGCTCAGTCAGTTAGCCGTCTGCTTTCAGCTCAGGTCATGATCCCAGGGTCCTGGGATCGAGTCCCGCTCCTTGCTCAGCAGGGAGCCTGCTTCTCCCTCTGCCTGCTTCTCTGCCTGCTTGTGCTTGTGCTCTCTCTCCCTCTCTGACAAATAAATAAACAAAACTCTTTTTAAAAAATTAAAAAAATAATAATAACATACGCTCTAGGTAAAAATTTCAAAAACTAATAATCTTCTATTTACCCTTAAATTCCACCTCCAAGATAGTCAACATTAATTTTTACATATTTCAATATTCAATATTAATAATATTCAGTATTAAATCACCTTCCAATTAATATATAAAAAATGGAATCATAAGGAACATACTTTGCTTTTCTCACTAATACTTAATCTGCAAATATATTGAATTTAAATTATAGTTTATCAGGGGCACCTGGCTGGCTCAGTTGGTAGCACACACAATTCTTGATCTCAGGGTTGTGAGTTCAGGCCCCATGTTGGGTGTAGAGATTAAGAAAAAAATTACAGCTTATCAAACAGAATCAAACTCATTCCTTCCTACATCAATAAACTATTGAACCAAATGGAATCTCCTTCAGATCGCTCTCCAAAAAAAACAAGGTGCATAATATCACACAATATCCTATACAATAAACAATACTTGTCTTCTTTCAAACCTTCTCTATGTATTTACATATACATAAAACAGAAGAATTACAGTTTAATACCATTAACCAGTCCATGCTTCTCATCTTGCTTCTTATAAAATCTCAAAGCAGCTAATGTACAGCAATAGAGAACGGATTCAATTGCTCAGGTATTAAAGGTAGTATTTTTCTCTATGGAATGTTCCATGTAAGTCCTTTCCAAATGATCATCTCCTTAAAAATATTACAATATCTCAGCTACTTGTGGGTCAAACTGATTAAACTGACTAAACTTTTTATTTACATATCACATACACACATACATACATACATGTTTTGTTTTGTTGCCCATGATCCTAAAGGTTTAAACTGTTGATGAGAGTTTAAAATTGAACAGAGGAAAATCTGTTGGAAATTCTTTCTCATTATACCTCATTTATTTATTTATTTATTTTTAAGATTTATTTATTTGACAGAGAGAGAGAGAGAGAGAGATCACAAGTAGGCAGAGAGGCAGGCAGAGGGGAGGGGGGGGGAAGCAGGCTCCCTGCCAAGCAGAGAGCCCGACGTGGGGCTCGATCCCAGGACCCTGAAATCATGACCTGAGCTGAAGGCAGAGGCTTTAACCCACTGAGCCACCCAGGTGCCCCTACCTCATTTATTATACACGGAACCACAAGTTAAATTCTGCAATATAAAACCTTCTGATGTAGCATTAACTTAGACATCAAATAATAGTGTTTAATCAAGGTATTTATTTGGATTTGTTAAAATTTCAAATGAAAAACATCATATATGTATTTACAATTCCCAAAAGAAAATAATCAAATGTTAACCTTATAGTAATGGATTTCCAATTGTCTTTTAACAGGAATCCCTGGGACTACAGTATACACAGTTAGTTATCTATTTACATCTATGTATGTATATGTAACAAAAGTTTCACAAAACAATTATTTGCCCAAATGTGTTGCTTGGTATTTTCTGTTACTTTACTTTTTTAATGCTTGTGATAACCCAATAAATTGTTTTTGCAAATCACTAATAAATCACAACAGTTTGGAAAACAGTAAGGAGGAGATGTAGGGAATGAATACTTGGGGTAATCCTCCCTAAATTTTATTTAACGATACTAACTTTAAAAGCTAGACAAGCAGAGGCTAGTCAAGGTTTTAGCTTCATAACTATTTTGAATAATGGGGGACAAGGTGAAAAAGGGTAAAATCAAAATCTTAATTCACAGTCAACGCCATGAGTAAAGAGTTCTGATTAAAGTCCCTAAACCTACCCTCTAAAACACAAAGGTCAACTTCATTTATGTCAGACAAAAAAACTAAAGCAAAAGCTGTTATCTCTTGAGTAATTAAAGGCATTAAATCTAAAACACTAACCAACAGGCCCAACCAAAATTAGTCTATCAATACTCACTTATTATGATGTGTGTGCCATTCTCTTGAGGAAGAATGAAAAACAAAGCTGAAATTATATCATTTGGGCTTTCTACAAAAATTTTTCTCAATGAACATGATTTACTTCTCTAATCGGATACCTCTACCTATTGCAGAGGAAGATGCAGCAACCTTTGATAATCTGAGATTCACTACCAACAAATCAGAATCAAACTGCCCCTATTTGAAGTGCACAACCATAACTGAAGAAGCACTAGCACTCTTTAAGTATAAAACAATCCCTAGTGGCCAATCCACTCAATATTTACCACTTAACCTTTTTAACCCATGTATTGCTAAATCAACCCAATTAGGAGATGACAGCAAAATACATTAACACAAAAAATTCACTATAAATGCAATTATGTAAAACATGGAATTTATATTTTTTAACTGTGATCTGAAATGATGAAATTTAATCTAAAATTTATTTCCATTGGGAAAAAGTGAAAGAAGGGAACCCTCATACACTCTCAGTGGGAATGCAAGCTGGTAGAGCCATTCGGAAAACAGTATGGAGTTTCCTCAAAAAGTTAAAAGTAGAACTACCCTATAACCCAGCAATTGCACTACTGGGTATTTACCAAAGATACAGATGTAGTGATCCTAAAGGACACCTGAACCCCAGTGTTTAAACCAGCAATGTCCACAACAGCCAAACTATGGAAAGAGCCCAGATGTCCACTGACAGATGAATGGACAAAGATGTGGTGTGTGTATATATACATCTATACATATACATACACACACACACACACACACACCCCACACAATGGAATATATAACACATAACACACAAAACACTTAAGAAATCCAATATCAAAAGAAAATAATTAAAATAAGATTTAAAAAGAACACAACAGTCTAAAAGCAGTGATCCGTACTTTATTCTCAAAGGAAAGATATATTACATTTTAAATGTTTTGTCAAATGGTTAAATATGAAAATAATCATATTAGTTAAAGCCTCTGCCTTCGGTTCAGGTCGTGATCTCAGGGCCCTGGGATCCAGCCCCACATCAGGCTCTCTGCTCAACAGGGAGCCTGCTTCCCCCTCTCTCTCTGCCTGCCTCTCTGCCTACTTGTGATCTCTCTCTCTCTGTCAAATAAATAAATGAAAATCTTTAAATAAATAAATAAATAAACTTCTAAGCATTTTGTCCCTGATTCCTAACACAACTCTTAAATCCCTCGGCATTTCCTGGGTGAGAGTAGGGTCTCTTGTTCTAATAAGGTGACTCCTGGTAGCTCCTGGATGGGGGCTGGTCATGGTTAGAAGCTTGGAATTCAGCCCTAACCCCACTCTCTGGAGAGGGGAGAGGGGCTGGAAATGGAGTTAATGATTGTCATGCCAACTCAATGAAGCCTCCATAAAACTCCCCAAGTACAAGGCCTGGAGAGCCTCCAGGTGGTTGAACCATGTGGGGGAAGTGCTGGGAGAGCAGCACTCTAAGAGATCGAGGGAAGCTCCACAACCCCTTGCCCCATGCATCTCATCCACCTGGATGTTCATCTGTGTCCTTTATCATATCCTTTTAGAATGAACTGGCAAGCAGTAAATAATCTATTTTTCTGAGTTCTGTGAGCAGCTCTAGCCTATCAATCGAATTCAAGAAGAGGTCAGGGGAACCTCCACTTTCTAGCTATCAGTCAGAAGGACGGGTGACAACCTGGACCAGCCCCTGGCATCTGAAGGGGCAGCTGTGTGACTCGGGGTACTTAACTAGGAGGACCAGATGCTATCTCCAAGTAGATAGTGCCAGAGTTGAATTAAGTAGCAGAACACCCAGCACATGTCACAGAATTGCTTGGTAAGAGGAAATACCCCCTCCCATATCTGTTGTCAGAAGTGCGGTGAGAGCGGCAGTCGTGGGAGAGTAAAGGAAAAATACAGGTAGAAGACTGAGTTTTTCCTAATACCTAACCCCTTCCCACAGAGCTATCCAGAATATCTCAATGACAGAGGATAGTCAAGACTCTATTTTCTATCTATTTCTTTTCAATCAGTATGTAGACTAATTGTTTTAGAATTCTGTTATATGAGGTATTTCATAAGAATACAGGTTGGTTACTAATTACATGTTACCACAGGCACATTCAGCATTTTATGCACAATATACTCTTTTCCCTGATCCTGAAGAAGCCCTATAAGTATTATAATTTCAATTTTATAGATGAGAAAAATGAGATTCAAAGATGTTAGCTGCCCAAGGCTACCTGGGGTAGCAGATTACATATGGGAACCCGGTGTGTGTGAAACCCAAACACATAATTGTCACACCAGTGGCTAAGGTTAGGCTACGTCCAAATTTTACCTTGTCCAGAAAATAAGGTTTTGGCCTTGCGGTTATTTAGTGAATTTCCCATTAACTGAATAAAAAGTTCAATAAAATAAAATGAAAGACAAAAATGAAGGCTAATTTTAGTCTGAATGGATCCCTTATTCCTATCAAAAGGGAGACCAACTTGCCCAGATTTAAATAGGCTCACAACAGAACCTTATCCTGAGGATACTGCTAGTGGTATGTGCAAAAATGGATAAGGAAATTCCTCCTGAACATATTATAAGGTCATCTGGGAACAATTACAAGCAAAACAAAAATAAATACAGAATACCATTGAAAGGGCTCTACTGAGTCAGTGCACCAGCCAGTTATGGCACCTGTGCAAACACTGATGCATGGACCAGGAAGTTAGGGAGGCAGAGTCCAGGAAGCAAGAGGGCCCATGGACCTCGAAATCACAAAATTAAAAGCAAATGAACTATATATATATTTTTTAATGTAAGTAATAATCCTAACAAATTAAGAGAAATACCACAATTTCAAACCAATATATGCGTAACAGCTCACATCGTATGTGGAGTTTGAGATCCCTTTTCTTGCCATTGGTCCTTTTATAACTGTATACATTAAAACTTGCAGATTTTCATAAAGCAAATATTACACAAGTATTAATGTATTTAGACATTGTGAAGTATCTTTAGAGTAATAAAATTTTCATTTTAATGTACTTAATACTCACTTGCTTGAATCATATCTCGGTTTAAAAAAAAATATTAAGTAAATAAGTACTGTTACTCTGGGATCAATCCAAAATGTATTTATTCAATATTTCCCATCAATAGAACCAAGGCAAAAATATTCTCTTCTACTGGCAGTTACATCAAGCAAAGCAGGAGTCTTTTCCTTGATGGTAACACTCCAGACAAAAGCTGTAAGATTCCTTAACTTACTGATTAAACAATTAATCATATTCAATTTCAAATCTTAGAGGAGTTCCTGATACTATCCTAATATTCATTCCTTGAACAAATAGTCATTGAATGCTTTCTATGGGTTAAACCCCAGAACAGACCTAATTGAGGAATCAGCAATGATCCAGAAAAATGTATTAGGTTCCTTGAATCTGGAGACAGAGGCAAATTTCTGCGAAATATTTAATTTCCGTAATATTAGCAACAAATTCACAAAGCTATAGTAATAAAAACTTTTAAATATAAAAATACAGTTAATTACCTATGGCAAATAGAGCTTTCAAGTATCACACATGTAAAATTATCTAATGTGATTAATGTTAAATGCTGTTGACAAACAGGATCACTGACTACTCTAGGCTAATGAGAAATGGAACAAGAGGGAGAAGCAGTGATTTGGCATCATCCATGCGTTCAAATCTTAGCTAGCCTCCTACTAATTGTATGGCCTGGGAAATTTCAGAAAATCTCTCTAGGAGTTCACATCCATGACAGGGATAATAGTGATTAAAAGATAACTATAAAACGTATGCCTCAAAGCAGGCTTTCTCTAAAGAGTTAGTTACCTGTTCTTCACTTGCCCCAGAGCAAAGGACAAAGTCATAAATCCTAGATTAACAATTCACAGCAATATGAGAACCATGGCATTCCTCCTCCTTACCCAGTGCTCACCTTAGAACAGGTTTCTTTATTCCATCTGAGGTGCTGGGAAGTCTCAGAATACCACTGAGGTTTACACTCAAATATAAATATAAAAATACTTTCAAGAGAAGTAAAAAACGATTCTCTCTTCCAAATTACTGGCTTCTAAAAGCTGGCTAAATAGAAATCATTTCTTGGCCTTTTTCTTAGTGCAGGGATGTAGGGACTGACATTTCACAGAGAGTACATATAATAGGAAGAATCCATAGTTAAAGTTACAGCGATGTCTTCCCACAGTACTGTCACATAGCTGCACAGCTCTACGGGAAAGCGGTCATACTGCACTCAAGGAAAATGGGGCCTTCTAGAACAAAACCAGGAAAACAGTTCAGTGATGGCCCCTGCAACCGTGCCACTGTAATCTCAACAATTAATTGTAATTAGTCTGGACGATTTCTTTTTTAACACTTAATGATCCTCAGTTGAAGGTAAGTATAAAAATCGAAAGGAAAATTCTAAGTGTTAGAATATATGTAACCAAGCAGTTCTTTCCTATGCCTAAGGCACGTCATTTACAACCTTCCATCTCTTTCCACATCATCCCTTCTACTTACTCTTCCACAATATAAATCCCTGGAGAGAAAGGAATTGAAAGTGAGAGGAAGATCAGGACTTCAGTAACATGCAAACTCAAAGCTGCCAAAGGACCCGTAGATTCAGTAAGAGGGTGAGGCATGTAATATGTGATTTTACTGATAGGCCTGTATTAACAACTCCATCATTCATATGGTGCCTTTTCAACATGAAAAGTTAAGCAGCCAATAACATATTAAATTATACCAAGTCACTCATGAAATGGCTAGGTACCATGACATTAAGTAAAATAAGAAACCATCCTATTTTACTGAATACTTTGTTTGCACAGTTCAAAAACCCAAACTACATAAAAGGTACATATTAAAGTTTTGCTCCCACTCCTGTCTCAATTCCTGTTCCCTCATACCTTTCATGGCAACCATTTTTTGTTGGTTTTCTGTTTTCCTTTCCTGTGTATTTATAAAAATACTAGTAAATACAAATATACATTCTTATTATCCCCTTAAAGAAAAGGCGCTGTATAGTACCCTCTGTCACTCACTTTGACTTTTTAAATCAATTTATCCTCGAGATCTGTCCACATCAGTACAAAGAGATCTTCTTCATTCTTATTTTATAGCTGCAGTACCTCGCTCTGTGGCTATTCCATAATTTATTCAACCTAACCTTATCAGGTTGTTTCCAAAGCATCTTCTTAAGTGATATATTTTTCGAATCTCTCCTGCTACTATAACAAAGTCAATTATCACTATCACAAGATTTGCTTTCTTAGACCTGTAATAGGACAGATTAGTGACCTATTGCTCATATTTTGTAAGAACCACCAGAAATTTCCATTTCACATGACTATATTCTCTCCCCATCCAAGTTTAACGTATTTATTATAGGATTTCTCAGAGCCTTTAATACACCATTATGCATTATGAATCTCTGAAAAGTACAGTGTGTGACATTTCCCAAACTTACTTGGCAAAACCTGCTACAGATTAAATATTCCACAAAACAAACCTTAGCAAATAGCGGGGCTATAATAATTATTGTCATCTGGGGCACCTGGGTGGCTCAGTGGGTTAAAGCCTCTGCCTTCGGCTCAGGTCATGATCTCAGGGTCCTGGGATCCAGCCCCACATCGGGCTCTCTGCTCGGCGGGGAGCCTGCTTCCCCCTCTCTCTCTGCCTGCCTCTCTGCCCACTTGTGATCTCTCTCTCTCTCTCAAGTGAATAAATAAAATTTAAAAATAATAATAATAATTATTGTCATCTATTTAAGCAAAATATAAGGCTTCTGTGAACTTCTAAGAAAACAAGCTGAGCTAATTTTTAGACTAGGCATTCCTTCACTATTTGTTAGATTATAAAACCCCTTTGAGATCTGAATGTAAAGCCATTTGATCCTCTCCCAGAAAGAATGCATACAAGCATAAAATTTTTTAGTTTCTGGGGATTCATGGATCACAGTCCCCAGAGTCTTATCTATTTTGGAAGCAATTTTGAATATAAGTGCTATATTATCTGTGGCACCATTAATACTCCAAATGTTAGGACAGAACCCAGAACTAATGAAAAAACAGAGAGAATTCACCATTAAGTGTCTTGGTGCAAAGCACACAAAGCACACTCAAAGGGATCATGTTTAACAATTAATAGTATCAAGCAAAGTAAGTTCTACTAAATAATTGTGGAAATTGTCATGAGAGGTTACAGTCTGATTTTTACACAGATGTCTCTCATTTTAAATATAAATTAGATTCTTAGAGGATTAAAAGAGTTGGCCTTTACTTCGTTTTGTACAAGATGATCTTAACATCCAGGATTTTCAGAATGCAATACATTTAACATTAGACGGCAGTATCTTCCAGAAATATAATTCTGCTGCAGACCTGAATGTGACAATGTCAATGCCCAAAGGAGAAAAAAAAATTCTGGGAATTTAAAATGTAGAGCAAAGAATCCCCAAGCATGATTACAGTCCAGGAGGTAAAATGATCAGGACAAGTATTAAATTGAAAAAGTAACAGATGTGGGGCTACCATATCCAATTTGGGATGGGTACCCTACAGAAAGGCAGAAGGGCATTCAGAGAGGGCAGGTGGGGACTGAAACACAGACCAGGCTCCTCTCATGGAGCCTTGTGCTAAAGTTTGAATCTGCCTACAAGGGGCATTTGTTGTAATTCAGACAAACTGAGTCCAATAATACCTTCTTCCCTCCATTTCCTGACACTTCCCCCCAAAACCCTACCCACCCATCGCAAAAATTAAAAAGTGCTACAATTATAAAAAAGAAAAGAGGGGCGCCTGGGTGGCTCAGTTGGTTGGGGTCTCTGCCTTCGGCTCAGGTCATGGTCCCAGGGTCCTGGGATCAAGCCCCGAACCGGGCTCTCTGCTCAGCGGGGAGCCTGCTTCCCCTCCTCTCTCTGCCTCTCTGTCTACTTATGATCTCTCTCGCTCGCTGTCAAATAAATAAATAAAATCTTAAAAAAAAAAAAAAGAAAAGAAAAGATGTTTTTCTAGATCACGATGACATCCCAGAAGCCAAACTGTAACAGAATGGAAATTTCTAATTTAAATTCTTACCAAAAATTTGTTTCTTTGGGGGCGCCTGGGTAACTCAGTCCATTAAAGCGACTGCGTGTGGCTCAGGTCATGATCCCAGGGTCCAGGGATGGAGCCCCAACAGGGGTTCCCTGCTCAGTGGGGAGTCTGCTTCTCCCTCTGCCCCTCCCCCGCCCCTGCTCCATGCACACACTCTCTCTCAAATAAATAAATAAAATCTTTTTAAAAACTTCTTTCTTTCTTTCTTTTTCTTTCTTTTCCTTCCTTTCTTCCTTCCTTCCTTCCTCCTTCCTTCCTTTTCTTCTTTCTTTTTTAAAGAGAGGGAGAGAAAGAATCTTAAGCAGGCTCCATACCCAGCAAGGAGCCGGATGGGGGTGCTCGATCTCACAACCCTGAGATCATGACCTGCGCCTAAAATAAGAGTCAAATGCTTACCCGCCTGAACCACCCAGGCACTGCTCAAAAATGTGTTTCTTAAGAGAACTTTCTTGTTATTGAAAACCTTTCCAAATACTACCACGGAACTCAAGGAGAAGAGAGTCTGCTACATACATTCCTATCTTTGTTGAATAGATCAATTCCTACGGTTAGAGTCTGTATAAGTATCTTCAGTATTTTTCCAGAACAAAGAATGGTACCAAGCTGAAAACAATCTGTATATAAAAGAACATGCACCAAGTATAAAAGCACCAAGTGTTAATTATATGCTATGGCAAATTATGAGAAGAAGAGATTATAAGTATCATGTTTTCCTTTCTCATGCTCTTCTGAGAAACCAGTCCACAGTGCGTTCTATAATACACGCTGCACATGTGAACCCATTCTCAGAGGTATATCCAATTCCCAAGTTCCTAGTCAGGGATGACATATAACCCAACAGCTTCTCCAAATCAGGCAATCTGACGAAAAAGAAGCAGTGCAGTCCTGAACTCCAGAAAGAGAGGACAATTCTATACTGTCTGACATGTAAACAAAATAAAAGCTAATGACATTAATCTCATATTCTCTACAAAAGAAAAAGAATATTTAAAATATTAAAGTATCTTTCCTATTTCATTATGAAAAGGTAGATTATGCTTTACCTGTCACTTGGGCATTGTTCAAAAAACAACTGCTTAGACTTATTAAAATCCAAACTATGGCTTAGTAAAAAGTAAAATGTTTAAAAATATCCTCTTTGGAGTAAATATGAAAATCTGCTTATATAGTCAAAGTAGAACCTCTCTGCACTGGCATATGAGCTCCAGATGAAAGTGCGTATTTAAGTCATAATAACATTATCTTCCTAAACCAAGCACGGAAAAAAAAAAAGTATTTGGCCACTCTCATCTTCTAGCAGTCATTAAAAATGTCTAGCTCATGAAGTGACGAATCACTAATTTAGGAGACCTAGCACTACTCGAGGCTAAGTCCTGTGCCCTCAGGAAGACTGTTAACAGCAACACTACCAAACACTAACACAGACCCCTTCATGGTTTATTATTATCATAATTACAAATTACAAAGGATCCTAAAAGTCTCCCCAAGTTATAAAATTCAATGAATATTATTCAACAAAATACATGAAGTAGTTTACTAAACAAAAACAGAAGCAAATTTCATTGTAAGCTTGACTACTGAGCTAGATACCTGCTCTGCACAGGAACCAAAAACTCTCTTGGTTCAAAAGTGAGCTTAAAAGCATCTGGGCAGGGCGCCTGGGTGGCTCAGTTGGTTGAGCGACTGCCTTTGGCTCAGGTCATGATCCCGGAGTCCCGGGATCGAGTCCCATATCGGACTCCCGGCTCTGCGGGTAGTCTGCTTCTCACTCTGACTTTCTCCCCTTTCATTCTCAGTCTCTCGCTCTCTAATAAATAAATAAAAATCTTTAAAAAAAAAAAAAAAAAAAGCATCTGGGCAGGTTGTGGCACACTTACTTACATAAACACTGATCTTTATTACTGATACATGCTTATTGCAAAATTAGAAATACTGTATCCATAAAAAGTAGACAACTATAGAAGAATGTATAGTCAACAACAGGAAGCTATAATATAAATCAAAGCCACACTGACTATAGCCCTAACCCTCTGAATCACCTGTATGCTCCTTTTATGTAAATGGCCCATTTTGTCAGATGCAGATCCTATCCATTTTAAGATCATATTTGTGGTAAAATATAGCAAGAAAGAAGGGGAAGGAAAGAGGAAGAAAAACAACCCATTACAGGATGTTGACAAGTTTAACTACTAAGGCTTTAAAATATATTGGTTAGCATACCACATACCACTAAAATAAACCAGGTTCCTCTAACAACAGGTTACTTTGGCTTTCGATTTTAACCTACTCAAGTAACAGAAGACTAGTGTAACAGAATATTCTAGTTTTCATACCCTAAGCTCTCTTAGAAGAAAACCTTCTTCTAAGTGTACTTAGTTTACTTCTAAGTGTACTTCTCAGTCCCAATTACCAAATAAAGCAATTCTTCAATCCAACTCAATTGTCCTACAGTTTCATTAGGACAGATGAGATTTCCTGTCTCTCTATTACAACTCCATGGTCTATGATGCAGAGAAACCAACTAAAGGCAAAAAGGTAACTAAAATTCTGATACTATGCCTGGGTACATATTATCTCTAGAGTTATCAATACCTAACCACAGATCCCAAAGAGTATGCCTACAGACATACCAAAAAACCTTCAACCTGCCAATCACCACTGAATTCACAGTACATTGTTACTATCTTATTTATTGAAAAACTACTTTTAAAAAAATATTTCTAATGAACTCAGAAAAATGTTTCAACTGGCACTCATAAATGGAATTAGCAGGAATGCAAATGTTATCACTGTGTTCATTACACATGCCAAAATAAACTCAGTGAGGTTAGGACTCTACCTTGTGTGCCCATATCCCTGGTGCTTGGCACCTAGGAGATAATGTAATACCCATTAAATGAATGAAATTGTAAAACAACAAAATTCATGAGACAGACCAAAAATTTCAGTGGTAACAGAACTAAGTTAAATAATGTACTGCTTAAAAGAATAAACACTTGCCAAAACTTGGAACTTTCTAAACAGGGCTATCTCTTGTAACAGAATATTTAATACCAGAAAATAAGACTGACAGTTCACTTCTAAGGGAGGCCTGCAATAAGTTTTTGTAGCAAAGCAAACAAAAGTTGCATTTTTATAAGATAAATGACTTTCCTCCTATCCCAAAACCATGATCAATGAGAAGAACAGAATTTTAGAGGCAGAAACCTCAGAGCCTAAATTATGGAACAGATGGGCTTGTTTCAGAGCAATATAAACTGCCACCAATTTATTCAAAAATTTTGCATAATCACATACCCAAGATAGCATTTTATGAATATTAATTTTATTCTACTTTTTTGGCTATGCCAGCTAGTTGCCTGTTAAAGAAGAAATGACTGATGAATATCATAATCTTCCATTTTTATGACTCTTCCAGGGGAAAACTGATGAGAAAAAATAACTATCAATGCAAACAGTTCCTCTCTTCCCAGTTTCTAAGTTACAGTGGTCTGTACTACTTTAACCAACAGTTTTCCTGTTCTCCCATTCTGTTTTATTATGACCCCTTATTATATTTGATTTCTATTACTGATTTATTTATGCTTACTATGGCCAAGTCTTTACCTTCCCAAAGATTTAGGAGGTATACCCTTCCAAAGTGCTCCCCTGCCATGCCATTAGTAAGTGTTTGATAATTCCTTTGTCATTCATTTGAATGTAAGTTCTATTACAGCAGAGCTAGTTCTGTCTTGTTGGATACTACAAAATAGGTTCTAAGTGTTATTACAATGAATGAAAGAATCACTGATCTGGAAGACAATGGCATTACCATGCTTATTTTGCTAGCTAAGTAGACAGTATTTGAGAAGACACAGCTTCCATCCAGCTTTATGAACACTAGAACGTTCTTTAACTGCTCAGAATTGAAAATTTGCAAATAATAAATGTGGCAACACCGTATTTGATACACATTAACAGAGAAAGGGCTAAAAAAAAAGAAACAAGAAGAAAAAGAAACCTCCAAAACTCAGTTTATTCAAATGTCACACAAAGAATTACCATCCCTGTGACTGGATCTTCCCCCAAAACCACTGCTAAATGACTTCACTGTCCGGAGACTCCGTTTTGCTCCATGTTTTGAGAACTTGTAAGTGAACATACTGAAGTAATAACGAATGACCAGTCTCCAGGGCTTTACAATATTCTTTACAAAGATGGGGGGGCGGGGGGGGGCGAGTTGATTAAAACTCGAATAAAAAAACACGAAAAGCAATTTTCCTGTTAGTTGTGAAAGACTGGAAAATTTTCACTGCAATCATCCCTCCTTTGCTGGTCACAGAGTAAGAATTGGAAGTCGGAAAATTTATAACACTTCCATGCCCTTTGAGTAAGGAACTACGAAGAGAGAAAAGAGAATCACAACTGTGGGGACACATGTATTCTACAAGAAAGCAGGAAGTCAGTATCTCGAGCTTGGGCCGCCGGTCCAGCATCCTAAACGGGGACTGTGGCTTTCTAAAAGCACCCCCCTCCTCGAATCCTGAAGCCAAAGTCACCGGGATACAAGATTTTGCTAGGCTGATGAAGAAGGAGCAGCTCAGAGGGCTCAAAACACTTTCCTCTTTCTACTTGGCCTGCGGCAGGAGGATACTCCCCCGGTTCTCGCCAAAAGAGGAGGCGGCGGACCAGGCAGAGTCAGCAGCAAAAAGCAGCCTTGGCCGCGAAGGCAGCTCGTCCACGCGGCCGGAGAACTCACCGAACAAAGCACACCGCGCGGACCTGGTAGGAAGACGGGAAAAGATTCACCCCAACTCTTCACCACTGCCTGAGGCTAGACACAGGTGGAGCCGCGCTCAGGGGGAGAAAAAAGATGGGTTTTCGACGGGCTAATCAGAACTCCAGCGCCAAGGTAGCCGGAACGAAGACCCCGGCCGGGAAGAACGCCCGGGAGTAAAGGAGGTGAGCGCTGAGGGGAGAAAGGAAGAGACCGTCGGGGTCAAGGGCGGACGGATGGACGGCCCCACGGGGGTGCCGGGGTCTCGCCGGAGCCACGCCGAGGATGCGGGTGGCGAGGATGCCCGCGGCGCGCTGCCGGCTGCCCCCACTCGGGCCTCCCAGGCGCTGCCGCCGCCGTCGCCGCCCCCTCGTACCCGCGCCCTGGGCGGCCACACAAAGGGGATGGCGAGGCGCGCCGGCTGCGGGACGGCGGAGGGGCTCCGGGCCCGGGACGAAGTGGCCAGACCGCGACGCCCGCCGCGCCCCCGCCTTTGTCTGCCTTGTTCCGCGCACCCCCACTCCCGCCGAGGAGCCCCGCCGCCCGCTGCGCCCTCACCCTGTTCGTTACCCGGGTGAGTAGCGGTCTCATCTGCTCGCCGGCCCCATCCGCCTCCATGGCCCGCCGGCCAGCTCGCGGCGGCCGCTAAGGAGCTGCCCCGCGCGGTCTGCCCGCCGCCGCCGCCGCCGCCGAGACCCGGGCGCGCGAGGGAAACGAACGTGCGTCTGTGAGCGAGGCGCGCGCGTGGGGAGAGCCGTGCGCGGGAGACGCGGGGCGGCGTGTGCGCGCGGCGGCCGCAGGGCTGGCTCTCGCGGGGGAGCGAGGCCGCGGCGTGGAACGTGGAGCGAGAACTGAGCGAGCGGGAGGTCTAGGCGGGGGAGGAGGAATAAGCCGCGTAGGGCCCGGGGGCGGGGCCGCAGGCGGTGACGCGCGCGGCGCCCGGGCCCCGCCCCAACACGCCCCCTCCCCGCCTCCCTCGTCACGCCCCCTGCCAGTTTGGCACCGCCAGCCTGCTCTGCGCGCCCGCCGGCCCTGCCGGGAGGCCACCCGGACACGGGGAGGGAGGGAAGCGGGACAGGCATTTGTCCCAGCCAATCGGCGGCTCTCAGAGGTCCGCATGCACCACCCCCGGCCACCTCCTCACGAGGCCCCGCCCCTCTTTGTAAAATCTTTACTGAAACAGAGCGTCTAACTCGTTTTTCGGGTGGAAGGTTCTCCTGAAGTTTCGAAGTGCATTGGGGTTTACCACCGCACCTACCTCCTAACCACGTTCTTTAGAGTAACAGGAAGATAGGAGAACCCCACCCTTATCAAGGACGCTCACAAGAACCCCAAGGGAACTAACGGGTCCTCATGACTCCCCCAAGTTTTTTTCCCTCTCAGTCCAGGAGGTGTGAACTGTGCAGCTCGGGGCCTCTGAAAGAGGGAGTCCTCCTGACCAGGTATCCTCGTGTGCTTGTCCCTTTGACCCGGCACCACGGCGGCTCCCACACTCTTGAGTCCACCCCCAAATACCCACACCTGGAGCGCAGCTCTCAAATATCTACAGCTCTAACTGGGAATGATGATGGGACCTGCCACAGAGGGTCACGGAAGGGTTAAGTGACTTTCTATCCGCAAACCTGCCTGACCCATAGCGTGCTTATTATGGACATTACTGTTAACAGAGTTATCGTGTGCATTTTTAAAAGATAACAAAGTTAGCTGATAAGAGCTACATCGGTGCTTTGGAGGGAGAGTTGATGTTACAGCGGATCCGGGGCACATGTCCCTTCCATCTCCAATAGGATATTAGCAAAAACCTTTGTCAGAAAATTAAGAATGTTGGTCGCCTGGGTGGCTCAGTTGGTTGAGTGGCTGCCTTCGGCTCAGGTCATGATCCCGGAGTTCTGGGATCGAGTCCCATATCGGACTCCCGGCTCTACGGGAAGTCTGCTTCTCCCTCTGACCTTCTCCCCTCTCATTCTCAGTCTCTCTCTCTCCCTCTAATAAATAAATAAAAAATCTTAAAAAAATTAAAAAAAAAAAAAGAAAATTAAGAATGCCACAAGACTTACTGGTTTGGGTCCTAGTCTCTTTTTGTTCTCAACTTCCCAGAGAGTTACTTTGAGGCTAGCACACATATATTCACTTACTTGTATAAGAGCAGATGGGCTTTTAATAATAGCTACCATTTAAAGAGGCCCGCAATTAGAGACTGTGATGTTCTGCAAACATGCTTCATCTCTAATCCTCACAATACTACAAAATATGTTTTATTATCCCCACTTTATGGATGAGGAAGCTGAGGCTCATAGAGATAACTGGTTTTAGGTCCTAGTTAGTAAACCTGTTCTTTCTGTTGCACCATTCCAATGCCTCATTAAAGATAGTTGAACAGCAATAAGAAAAAGGAAAGAAAAGATGAAACAAGAATGAAAAGAAAAGAATATGGAGAAAGAAGGGAACTTGAATTTAAAAAAAAAAAAAAAGCACCTTGTAAAGTTGCTGAAGGCATCCATCACTTGTACACATACCATCACTCTCTAAGGTGAATATGATTTATATTGAAGAATTAGTTCTGGACTCTCTTACAATGTAGCCATATAACTGTAATTAGAGTACACAGAACACCCTCCATCCCCTTTCTCTGCCTTATTTTTCTGTACAGCACTTACCCACTTATAACATTTTATTTATGTTATGCTTCATTATGTTTATTGTCCATACACATACATTAACATAGTGATGTATGCTCTATGTATGTTCCATTCAAGCAGTGATTTTTTTTTTTTTGGTCTGCTTTGTTTGCTATTAAATTCCTAGTATACCCAGAAGAGTCCTCGGCCCTTGTAAGCTCTACTTGGGTTGACCGAATGAAGTCACAAGGGGACATCCTTTAAGACCTAAGAGCATCCTGGGTGACAGCTGAGGATGTGGCCAAAAGTAATAACAGGAACAAAGTAGGAGCCAAGACCCTTGGAGCCAGAGTTGAAAGACCTAAGTAGTCAACTTCAAGAAGGGCTTAAAAATATATACTCAGGAGGGACTCCTGGGTGGCTTAGTTGGTTAAGCCACTGACTTTTGATTTCAACTCAAGTCATGATCTCAGGGTTGTGAGATCAAGTCCCACTCAGCTCCGTGCTGCATATGGAGTATGAAGTCTACTTGGGATTCTCTCTCTCTCTCTCTCTTTCTCTCTCCCTTTGCTCCTCCCCCTCAATAAATAAAATCTTTAAAAAAACAACAAATATATATGTTTATACATACTCAGGAGACCATGCTAGAAAAATGAGTTTCTCTTCATCCATCTTGCAGAAGAAAAAAACAAGCCCTTAGTTTATTTAATTCGCAATTATTTTTTGAGTGAATTCTGTGTTGCCATGCACTTTTTCTACTCTTCACTGGATCCCAACTACTAAAAAAATAATTTGGTAAAGGTCTGAATTATAGAATTTATTTTGCTCAATTGCCCACTTAATTCTGGCTTAGCCAGAATTCATCCTGAGGTGATATTGTACTGAGTAAAGAAGATAATGTGTTAAAATCACTTTCATCAAATGTAAGTGACTGTGAAATGTTCCAAGGTGCTGAAAGGCAAATTGTTATCTTAAGTATTTTAAATATTCATCCAAAATATAGCACAAGGAGATAGCTGCTAAACAAAGGTGAACATGAACGTAAATTCATCACTAACAATGAATTTGTAGCACCTAAAATTAATGACATTTAGCTGTAGCCCAAGACACTTCCCAGGTTTCCAGAACAGTAGGTAATACTAGCAGGGACATAGATACAACCTCTTGGCAAGATCTTCATCCTGAGGAGCAAATAATCTTCCCCTAACAGTTCTCTAAGAAGCCAAGGCATATTTTGTAAAGACAAATAGCAGCTTCTGTGTCATTTTGAAAAGCGTGAAACCAACCTTTAGCAGAAGATCCTTTAACAATTATGAATCTCTTCATTGCCTCTTGTGGTCATAGCTGAAATTTAAATGTTCTCAATCATCCAGTCCCATAAGGAAAACTAAACTCCTTGGAATAGTGTTTACAAGAGCACCAGGGCAGTTGCAATGGGAGGAAGACAAAAGGAAGATGATTGAAGAAAAACACAGCTCTTTTGATAAATTTAAAAAACAAAACAAAAAAGCAGACCTGTTCCCTGATTTCATGGAGTTCAAGGTGGAAGACATAGATATACAGAAAATGCCACCAATGCAATGTGTGCAGCTCTAATACAAACATTATTACATGGATAACATGGATAATGATAAACAAAATGATAAACAAAAATACAAACCTTTTGCTAGAGGAGGAAGGGAATAAGGGTTGCCAGCTGTGGAAAAAGGACAAAAGTGAAGGTGTTTGAAAAAGTTACAGAGAAACACAATAGATTTAAACTGAGTCATGAATGATAATGGTATTACTTGATCAAACAAAGAGGTAACATTACAAGCAGAGGTAACAGCAAGATCAAGGACACTGGAAAAAAAAAAATCAGAAACAGACTCATAAATACAAAGAAAAACTAGTAGTAGCCAGAGGGGATGGGAGAAACAGGTGAAGAGGATTAAGAGATACGAACTTCCAGTTATAAAATAAATAAGTCATGGGTATGAAAAGCAAAGCATAGGGAATATAGTCAGTAATATGGTAATAATATGGTCTGTTAAAAAGACAAAATTCAAGATTAAATTTGAAGATTTAATTGACCTTATTGAAGCATTCATGCATTTGACAGCATCCCTTCTAGCAAGTAGAGGGGAGGTCCGAGGTATCATACAAGATGGAAGGTATTTATAGGAAGGAGGGTGTTATAAGAAAGTTATAAGCAAAAGAAAAGAAAGGATTGTTTTAGGCAAGATCATCTCCCCTTCCAGGGGATGGCAGAAGGTCTTATTATGAGGATTACCTCATCTTCCTGTAAGGAATGGAAGAGAGTCCATGTGACAGATTACATCATTAACACTGCTCAGAAAATTCCTGACTGACCAGTTAAAACTACATTTCTGGGGGATATTGAAACTACAACTGGGGGACACCTGGCTGGCTAAGCACCTGCCTTTGGGTCAGGTCAGGATCCCAGTGTCCTGGGATGGAGTCCGGCATCGAGCTCCTTGCTCAGTGGGAGGGAGCCTGCTTCTCCCTCTGCCTGCCGCTCCCCCTGCTTATGCTCATTCTCATTCTCTCTCTGACAAATAAATAAATCATCTTGAAGAAAGGAAGAAAAAAGAAAGAAGGAAAGAAAGAAAGAAGGAAAGAAGGAAGGAAGGAAGGAAGGAAGGAAGGAAGGAAGGAAGGAAGGAAGGAAGGAAGGAAAGAAAGAAAGAAAGAAAGAAAGAAAGAAAGAAAGAAAGAAAGAAAGAAAGAAACCACAATTGGGTTGGTGACTTGGCCTGTGTAGTGACTTGGCCTGACCTAAGTGACATTTTGAGCCTGTGGTTTTCTTTTTAACAGGTGACAAAAGGTAACTACACTTAATCATGGTGAGCATTGTGAGCACATAATTCTCAACTCACTCTGTTATACATTGAAACTAATGTAACATTTTATGTCAACTATACTTTGATAATAAAAAATTTTTTTTTTGATCCGTAGAAACAAGGTTATTGATCAGTAGATCAGGGTAGTCTAGTGGTGAAGCATCCCTCCCCATCGAGGCAAACTTCCTGGGGCAGATCGCCTTTGTGCTTGTTCTTAAGTTTTTGGGCAGGACTTCACCTTGCCTGTCTTCTTTTTGAAACTATAAATTGGAGAGAATCATGGTAGTATCCTCCTGAGTTTGCAATATCAAAGATTGAGAACATTTAGCACAACACCTAAGATATAGGACAATGAAAATACCATTTGGTCCCATAATAGTGGATACATGCAATCATACATGTGTCTAAACCCAAGGAATGTATACCACCAGGAGTAAACGGTAATGTAATCTATGGACTTTGGGTGATTATGATGTGTCAATGTCAGTTCATCAGTTGTAACAAAATGTATCACTCTGGTGGGCATAATAGGGGAGGCTGTGCTGGTGTGGAGACAGGAGATACAGGGAAAATCTCTGTACCTTCCCCTCAACCTAGCTCTAAACCTAAAACTGCTTTAAGAAAATAGTCTTAAGAGACACCTGGGTGGCTCAGTTGGTTAAGCCACTGACTTCGACTCAGGTCATGATCCAGGAGTCCTGGGGTTGAGTCCCCCATAGGGCTCCTTGCTCAGTGGGGAGTGCTTCTCCCTCTGAGTCTCTCCCCTCTCACACTCACTCTCTCTCTCAAATAAATAAAATCTTTTAAAAAATAGTCTTAAAAAAAGCCTAAAGAACAAAGCTTAAGTTAGTGCCAAAGGAAACAAATAAAAGCATTTTAATCTGCTTTCAACTAATAAAAATGGTGGGTAAAGTATATATTTAGGTATGTTCATTGATACATTTTGATAGGAAAAAAACTGGCAATAATATCTCAGTAAGGCAGATTGATTAAATATATTTCAGTACTCCAAATGATGAAATACAATTTAGTACCAAAAGAATGAGTTATATAAGTGTGCCAGTAAGGAAAGGGTTTCAAGATATATTCTTAATGTTAAGTTACAAAAAAACAAAAAGCAAAGTGAGTAAGTGGGTATACTATTATGCTTTTTGTAAGAAAAAAACGATCATATACTTATATCAATATATCTATTTCCTTCTGGAAACACATACAAAATTATTTGTGTATCTATTTCTGAATTATCTTATGCACATATGCAGAAGGAACTACGATTATTGTACAAAGTACAATTATGTCAAAGACTGTAAGCAATATCATGATCAAATAACAGAGCAAGTTAGGAAGGGCCCTAGAACTGAATTCTACACTGACTAACACTCAGCTCATTGTTTCTTTAACAATGCTGATTTTTTCCAAGTCAATTCAAAGTCATTGGTCACCATCTAGTTTGCTCAGGCATTAGGTGAAATACTGTAATCCACCATTGATTAACAGATGGTAAGTGAGTACAGAATAGTGTACATTAGCACTTTAGGATGTGCCAGCGAACTTCTTTTAAAGATTTTTACACACTTTGATTTAGCCAGTGTTCTTTAAAATCAGAGTCCATTTGGGTAACAACACTTTGGTACACCTGGGTGTGGCTTATGTTTTGTTTGCTTTCCAAGGACCATTCCTCTTTGGACTTGGGCTAGGAGAGCATTGAATGATTCTTGCTCATTTTTTTTTTTTATTCTTAGCACAACTCTTTAGATATACTTAAATTTCAGTAAACACACACCCCTTTTATGAAATTGATCCCTTCAGGCAGGCCCACGACTGAGACCACAATGAATTTTGGAAAATAATTCATCTGAACCTAAGGACAAATCTAAAATCCCAAGGCCCATCTTGAGAAACAAAGGTCTGAAAGACTTTTACAGAGGCAGAGATGGAATCAAATTTCTTAAAAGGTTACCATGCATTAATGGGTTTGAGTTTTGTTTGGTTTAAGATTTTTTATTTTTATTATTTTTTTAAGATTTTATTTATTTATTTGACAGAGAGAGATCACAAGTAGGCAGAGAGGCAGGAGGGGGGTGGGAAGGGGGAGCAGGCTCCCCGCTGAGCAGAAAGCCCTATCATGCGTGGCTTGATCCCAGGACCCTGAGATTATGACCTGAGCTGAAGGCAGAGGCTTTAACCCACTGAGCCACCCAGGTGCCCCAAGATTTTATTTTTAAGTAATCTCTACACCCAGCATGGGGCTCAAACCTACATCCCCAAGATCAAGAGTTGCACGCTCCACTGACAGAGCCAGTTAGGCACCCATACCAGGCGCTAACGTCAAAATAAGTACTTGGGTTGCGTTAGATCATCTTGCAATATTCGTAATCATCCTATTTTATGATAATCTAAAACTGACGGGAAAAAGGAGACTTACGTTCTGCATGACATTGCACATGTCACTCACTAATACCTCTGGACTTCTGTTTCCTGATCTGTAAAACGGAGATAATTGAGGCCACAATTCTTTATCCTCAATTGCAAACTCCATAGATCTCTGAAAAACTAAAGGATTTTCATAACTCATCTGACTGCAGAAACCTCACCTAAACTAATATGAAGCTGCTTATAGTCTTTCTCTCCTTATTGTGAATATCCATTTGTCTCATTACCCAAATAATGTGCCTGATAACAGGATGATACCCCAGACCCTGTTTAAGGGTGCTTCATAGCATACACAATTGGCAATATGTCATTTGTCTAAATTCTGAAAAATTCTGATATCTAAAATATCTGGCCCTAAGGATTTCAAATAAAGGATTGCACTCCTACAGTACTTGTTCCGTTTATTTCAAAGGTGTGGCAACAGCCAAATAAGGCAATAGATAATAAAATACCTGACAGAATGAGTGCTGTATCTATTTTAACTATAGGGAGCCCTGGAGATCCTACTTTCTATGACTTCTTCAGTACAGATGACCTCTCCTTCTGTGCTAGAAACAGTTTTGAGCTTCTGCCTGTCTTACAGCTTCTCCTGTTCCAGTCATGCTGTCCTTCTCCGTAAAGGTCTCCCTTAAAAATAGCTGTCTATGATTAGGGGTTCATTTCCCACCCAGGGCCTGTCTGTCTAGATATCTCTAGTAGTTCTGTAGCTTTGCTTTGTGAAACTCAGACTGTTAATGAACTGCCAATAGAGAGCGGAGAGAAATCAGATCAAGTGGAAATTTAAGCCCTCAGGGTGCTTCCAAATGCTCTCTAGACATCCGGGGGACTTCTGTAATCTTTACTTCTTGAAGCCAGAAGCCAGTATGTGGTAACTTGTGACTGTAGGTGAAAGAGTACACCTACTTCTCTCTCTCTCTCTCTCTCTCTCTCTCTCTCTCACACACACACACACACACATATGCATAGGTGCAACATAAACCCTAATCTTATAAATTATAGTCCTAGTCAAATAAATTATGGTTCCTTGACTACACAAACTGCTTTGTTTGATGGAAATAGCCTGTCCATCACATGTCACTGGGCACACTAATGCACATGACGACTCCACGTAAATATAATAACTGTGTCCTTGTAACCTGGGGTCAGTGAGGACTGAGAAGTGGTAAGCTTTCCTTTTACTTGTTTTTCATAGCTGCGGTCCATCGACACATTATGCACAGTTGAAAGCTGAGAATGGCGAGGGGAAGATGAAAAAGATATTTTACAAAGTATGAAGTTACCTGCACCAGCATTTTATCTTTTTCTAAAGACAGTTAACCAGAAAAAGCACCAAGAATTTGGAAATGTTTCCACCAGAGGACTGAGAATATATCCCCTACCAATAAGAATACTAGCATTATCATTTACCAATGACTCCCTTGCTGTATCCCCTCTTCAAATGTCAATTTACAATAATGTTTATAGTGCTCGCTTCGGCAGCACATATACAATAATGTTTATAATATAAATAGACCAGGCCATGGTGCCACTCGTAAGCTGCCCTTTGTATACAAAGATGGCATGACTCCTCATCAGTAACATATATTCTATAAGACTTTGGTACAATAGCAGATGTAGGTTGATATGGCTCTTTCCACACCCTACCTATACTATTCATTTGTGAAACTAGGTTGTCAGAGTTAGGAATACAAGTCTGGGATCACAGAACACAGGGAGGCTAATTGGTGTATCCGTAAATCACATCCATTTCCTAGTGCTTATTGGTCCCAATGGATCCATCTAGTCAAGGGTAATTTCTAGCATCTCCCTTTAAAGACACCCTCTGGGCCTAAATTGGTACAGTCTTTCTGAAAAGCCATTTGGCAATGTGTATTAACAATCTCAAAAAATAGCATGTTCTTCAACCCAGTAATAGCATAACGAGAAATGTCTTAAAAGATGAGTCATAGATATGGACATATATTTATTTATATACAATGGGGTTTATGCCAATGTTATGTTATGAAATGTATGTATGAAAGTGAGAAATTAAAAACCAACTAAAATTGAAGAAATGAAAAAGTATTAAATAAATAAATGTTTGCATATCTTCATGATGGAATATAATGTACTCATCCAGACATTCTAAATTTTCAAAAAAAAAAGACATTCTAAATTTTCATGGAAAAATGCTCACTGTATCAAGTTTTGTTAAAAGATCTGTATGCTGAGTTGACATAAAGTATAATCCTAATTATAATTACCTATCAATGAATGATCAATTGAAAGTAATATATTAAAAGTTAATAATAAAATAATTAAATGGAAATAGATGAAAATGCTGACAGTGAATAAGAATACAGGTGATTTTTCTTTATTTATTTATCTTAAAGATTTATTTGAGAGAGAGCATGTACCCACATACACGCATGTGGTGGGGGGGAGCAGGGAAGGGCAGGGGGAGAAGGAAAGAATCTGAAGCAGATTCCCCACAGAATGGGGAGCCCCATGTGGGGCTCCATCTCATGACCCTGAGACCACTCCCTGAGCTGAAATTAGCAGTGGAATGCTCAAAGAACTGAGCCACCCAGGCGCCCCAGGAATACAGGTGATCTTTAAATTTTATTTTTTTTTTAGGTTTCTATAAATTTCTACAATGAATAAATTACTTTTATACTGAGAAAAGAAAGCTGTAAACATTATTTTTAAGACAAAATAGTCTATAATACTAATGGGAAATTTCACAATGGTTTAGAATTAGAATATTTGAAAGTTAAATTCCACTTTCAACAAGCCAAGCACAGTAGTAGTAACTAAAATTAAATAGTGTATAAGAATATTCATAACAGGGCGCCTGGGTGGCTCAGTTGGTTGAGCAACTGCCTTCGGCTCAGGTCATGATCCCGGAGACCTGGGATCGAGTCCCATATCGGGCTCCTGCCTCTGTGGGGAGTCCGCTTCTCCCTCTGACCTTCTTCTCCCCTCTCATGCTTTCTCTCTCTATCTCAAATAAATAAATAAAATCTTAAAAAAAAAAAAAAAGAATATCCATAACGTGTTAAGAGGGCTCACTTCTCTCATTGAGGCCAAGTCAAAAAACTCAATGGGTTAGAGGTGCCTGGGTGGCTCAGTCGATTAAGCATCTTCTTTCAGCTCAGGTCATGATCCCAGGGTTCTGGGATTGAATCCCACATCAGGCTCCCTCCTCAGTAGGGAGTCTGCTTCTCTCTCTCCCTTTGCCCCTCTTCCTGCTCCCTGCTCCTGCTCTCTATCTCTCAAATAAATGAATAAAATCTTTAAAAAAAACAGACAAACAAACCCTCAATGAATTAAAATAAAGCCTTCCATGAGGTCTGTAGAGTATGCTGTGGGGGTCCAAAAAAGAGAAAAATGGGGGTGCCTGGGTAGCTCAGTGGGTTAAAGCCTCTGCCTTCGACCTCAGGTCATGGTCTCAAGGTCCTGGGATCCAGCCTGGAGAATCTGGCTTTCTGCTCAGCAGGGAGCCTGCTTCCCCCTCTCTCTCTGCCTGCCTCTCTGCCTACTTGTGATCTCTCTCTCTCTCTTTGTCAAATAACTAAAATCTTAAAAAAAAGAGAGAGAGAAGAATGTTAAGTTTTTAAAGTAAATATTCTCAATGGCATCTTTTCTGGATAAGAAAAAATATATATATAAATATATATATATTTTAACAAAGAGATAGAAAACAAAGGAGTTTCAGGAAGTCTCATGTCCAGGAAACTAAACCCAAGTCAGTAGAGCAGCCATTGCCTAGCAACCTAATGAGGGTTTCATAAAGGTGGCATTTAAGTCCATAGGTCATCAGCATCAGCAAACACAAATTTGAAATGGAAGCTTTCTGCCAATTATTACAACAAACCTTCGAAGACCAGTCAAATAATCCTTCTTTAGAAGGAAAGCTTCTAAGATCACTGCCTGGTTGGAAGCTAGGGTTTTTATCTTTGTTTTAGATTCTCTTAGATCAGGGACTCCCAAATTTGCTTATTTCTAAGTATTACCTGGGATACTTGTGAGAGATGTGGATTTCCCTAGAGGTTCAGCAGGTCCAGGATGGGGCCAAGTACTCCCCAATTTTACCACAGGCACTAGATGATTCTTCTGACCAGCAAATTTGAGAAATATTACTATAAACTTCCATTTCCCTCCTAGCACTTCTTGCTCGTTCTAATAATGTGCTGTCTTTACCTGTTAGCTGACTTGTTTAATGTCTGCATCTCTCACCGAACAGTAAATTCCATGAGAGCAGGGGTGGCGTGTGTACATCCCTGCACCTCCAAGGACCTGTATGGTATCTGGCATACATGACTAGGAGCTGAGTAGATATTTCTTGAATCAATCAATCGATGAATCAAAATTTCCTTCGTTGTATCAAATAAGAGCCCAATTAAAGTCTGAATAGTCCTCAGGATTGTAGAAAAAGCCCTGCCCCTGGAAAGCACGAGAGAAATACAGAATGTATGATACTCTGGCAGGGACCTTTTGTTACCTTAAGAAAAGCGTCCATGCAAAACTAGAAGAATATTGCAAAAGAGGACATGCTGACTGCCAGGCACATTAAGACATCAAATTCATAAAGAAAACAAATATCCTCTCCATTTCTCCCTATCTGTCTAGATAATATCTATCACTTAGGCAAGCGTATTGCTTGCTGATCTGATATGAAAAAAAAAACAAAAACAAAAACAAAAAACAATAGCAACGACAACACAAGACTTAACTCCCCGGCTCTTTGAGGTTACTCCAGGGAGAGGTGATTGCCAAGCGGGTCAGGGGTCCCCCTTTCTCCTAATATTTAGGCTCACCAATTACAGTAAGGCTCAAGAATGTTATATAGGAATCTGGAGTCTGCAAACACTCCCCTTAAAAAAAAAAAAAAACATTCTCTAGTTTTTAAAAGATTCAATTCCAGATGGCTCCTAAATATTAACTGGATGACATAGGGCATCTGTGTAGATACATAGTAAAACCCTTGCATACCCAAGCATTGAACAGGGGTTTCTAAAATGCGCACTGCATCAATGTGTCAGGACAAAACTAATTCTGGTGAGTGAAATATACAGAGCTTTCCAGTGGTAGCCTGGCTACTGCACAACCTCCACCAGCCCCAGCTACACTTCGATGGAGATGCCCCCCACCCTGCTCTCACTTTGGGCCAACCAATCTACATAAGCTTATTAACCACTGTGACCTGGGCTTCAGATGTGAGGTCACTGTGGCTCCATTCTTGACTCTTGGCTAAGCCTTCCCCAGCCATTTACACTCAAAACCATCAAAATGGCCCCGATGAGGGACAGCAAATGAATTGCCTATGGACCAGATCTAACCCCCCACCTGTTTTTGTAATTAATGTTTTATTGGAAGATAGCCACGCCCATTCATCTGTATATGGTCTAAGGCTGAGTTTAGCATCACAACAGCTGGGGTAGTTATGATGGAGATCATCTGACCCACAAAGCCCTAAATATCTACTGCCTGGCCCCCTAGAGAAAAGGTTTGCCTATTCCTGGCCTAGATGCATAGGGCCCGATAATAATAATTACTGTAATAAAAATATTATCGTGGCATTTACCATATGCTAGGTAGTATTCAAAGGTCTTTGCGTACATTAATTTATTTAGACCTCGCTACAGTTTTACGAGGAAACCAAGGCACAAAGAGGTTAAGATAACATACCTAATAAGGGCCAGCCTACATAGGAGAGGTATTATAAAATAAATAGGTTATCATTAGGTTCTAAAACTGATGAACAAAATCATAATTTAGAGGCTCAAATAAAGCACTAAACAATTGATGATAAAGGTTATAAGAACAATGTGATCATAGAAGCAGGTTATTACTAATAACCACATTCAGATCACTTGCAAATTCCTTTTACATATGAAATTAGATGAAAAACTATGTTTAAGAAAATAAAAAAAATAGAAGTTACCTAAAACAATGCTTTCTTCTTTTTAAAAAAGTATTTCTTCCAGAGCTTCTACATGTATCTTTATTTTTTCCCGCAGAGCTTCTACATTTAAATCATAATTTCTGTATGTATGTATCTTTATTTTTTCCCCCAGAGCTTCTACATTTAAATCATAATTTCTGCTTTAAGATAGTCACCTTGGGATACTCTTCCTTTATTAAAAGTAATTCAAAATGGTCTTGAAATTTATATTTGGAAATTATCTTCAGAATCAGTTTATGATTCTGTTCTTATCTTCAATAAGAAACCCGGTGTTTTTTTTTTAAGATTTTATTTATTTATATGACAGAGAGAAAGAGATCACAAGTAGGCAGAGAGGTAGGCAGAGAGAGAGGGGGAAGCAGGCTCCCCGCTGAGCAGAGAGACCGATGCGGGACTTGATCCCAGGACCCTGAGACCATGACCTGAGGCGAAGGCAGAGGCTTTAACCCACTGAGCCACCCAGGTGCCCCAAGAAACAAAATGTTTTTAATTTATGGTTCCACAATTATGAAGTTAATTTTAGTCCCAAGTAGTATTATGGTTACTATTTAGTTTTAGGGTCCACTTTATTCACCACATGTGGCCCCTAGCGACTTTTGCCTTCTTTAGAAAAGTAAATTCACTGCAAAACGCTTCTAAAGATAAAGATTTTCCACACCCTTATCTAAATAGTTGACTGCTACACACCAGAACCTGGTACATAGTAACTGCTCAAAAAATATTCATTGAACAAATGAGTGACTTTCTCAAAAAGAAGTTCCAAAAACATTTTAGGAAATGAAAACCCTGTTGGAAAATCTCTCTGGGTAATTTCTTGGCGGGGGGTGGGGGGACCCCATGCATTTGGTTCATCAAATTTCTTTGATTCAGCTATTGAACAAATACTCATTGAAAGCCAGGCGTAGCTACATAATCATCTGTGGAACCCAGGGCAAAATGAAATGCAAAATCCCTTGTTCAAAAAGACACAAACAAAAGTATTTTCCTTTTTTCTGGGGCCTCCTTCTCAACCTGTCATGGTGTTTTTTATTTGCTATGCAGTGTCATTTTCCTTTGGACAAGCGGGGACTCACAGAGAGAGTGCCAGGACTCACAGGCAGTATGACTCTGTGCTTGACTCCACATGTGGGCACAAGAATCTCACCAATCCCTCCAGGTTCCTGCCCCAAAGCGGGTGTGGTGGAGGGGAATGGGAGAGGAAGGGCAGCAGTGGTCACTGGGTAGAGAGCATCCCAGTGAGGTGGGACCAGGGTTCCAAGCCCCTACTGTATGCTCTATTGTTCCGTTGGACTTCACTTACCAAACCGAAGTCCAAAGACAAATGATTACAAAGCTCAAGGGACGCCTGGCTGACTCAGTCAGTGGAGCTTGGGACTCTTAATCTCCAGGTTGTGGGTTTGAGCCCCACCTGAGGTGTAGAGATTACCTAAAAATAAAATCTTTAGGGCTGCCTGGGTGGCTCAGTCAGTTAAGTGTTCCATCCCTGATTTTGGCTCCGGTCATGATCTCATGGTTGTAAGATCAACCCCCCTCCCTCCACCGCCCATGGGCTCCGAGCTGGTTGTGGAGCCCGCTAGAGATTCTCTCTCCCTCTCCCTCTGCCCCTCCCTCCCTCAAGCACCTGCCTGTGTGCCCGTGCACATGCGGGCACTTTTTCTCTAAAATAAAACAAAATAAAATAAAGCAAAAATTAAAATAAAATCTTAAAAAAGGTCAAGACAGAAACTGACAGGAACTAAAACCAAAACTCCTTCCTAAGTGCTCATGAAGCTGGCCCTATTAAGAACCCACTGTGTGCTGGACAGTGAATGTATGGCATGAACAAGACAAAGACTGCCTGTCCCATGGACCTTTCTGTCTAACAGAGAGAACAGACAAGGAAAGAGGACATTACCCTGCAGTGTCTAAGAGCATCGATGTGAGTACTGGTAGCTTCAGTCTTGGGGTTAAGGAAGGAGTCCCAAATACAGAGACTGCTAAACGAGACCTAAAGTATAGGAAGAATAAAAGCAGAGGTAGAGTGCAGTCAGAGGAAACAGCACTTGAAGAACCACGGGTGGAGAGTATGAACCAGGCATTCCAGAACCTGAAAAGATTGGCTAGAGTGGGAATACACGATTCAAGGCTGGCAAGCGGGGACTGGGGGTTTTCTGAGAACAATGGGGAGCCACTCCAGGGGATTAAGACAGAGAGGGACTTGATCAGAGCTGTATTATGTGAAGTCACTCCAGTTGCAATGGGAAAAAGAAACGGACCATGTGGGGAGAAGAGAAATTCCAAACGGCAGGAAGTTTGGTAGGGAGGGCAGTCAGGTGGGGTCAAAGGAGAAGCAGCAGAGGGCAGTTTATTGATATGTGGAAGGCACTAGATAGCCACAGGGGCGCACACTGGGATAAGAAAGATCTAGAATACAAAGACTGACGAATCTAGAAGTCATTTCAATGTCCATCTGGTAGCTGGGGACCAAAGGTAGCAAACAGCAGCAGGCTGAACCTGCGGCAAGTGTGCCTCTTTGGGAGGGCTCGACCGGAGGAGCCGCAGGCTCTCACCACTCACTGTTCTAGAACCGTCACACAGCGTCTGACTCTTGCTCTGGAGCCCAGGAGCAGCGCTCATTCCACATCCTTCGTTACAAAAGAACTTACTCTGCAAAGCAAATGCAGTAACCCTGAGAAAATGCTATCTGAGCAATCCCATGAACGGGCCAGAGGTAGAGACCGATGTTTCAGCTTCTTACAAAAGCACAGGCTATGTGCCCACGCTTAGTCCTTAGGCCTGCGTGCCTGGAACAGCATCACGGGCTGGCCAATGCTGGGAGGATGGTGTCCTAACACATTCAATTTGCCCTGCAACTTTCTGAGTACATGAAGTATCTACGGTTATCCTCGGAGTCCCCAGCTTGTCCGTCAGGTGCAAAAAAAGTGATTGATCGCTTCAAAAGTCATGTTGCAACTACAGAGCTGATTGGCCAAGCAGTTTGGCAAGGGCTGTAGGGGTTCACGAGATGGGTCAGAGGAGCTTGCTGGGCACCATGGCATTTAGAAAGCACAGCTCCTAAGACGTCCTTCCTGACTTTGAGAAGGTTATCATTTGAGTTGGGAAAGCCATAAGAAACCACCGAGGGCAGAATTTTAACCCCTGCTGAATAATATAATATGAAACGGAAGAGGTCTAAGATTTAATGAGAAGGGCTATCAGAACCACTGATTTCTCACAGGGCATCAAACAGCTATTTTGTGTGGGGTTGTAATTAATTGCTCCCATGCCTGCCTTCTCTGTTGAATATGAGTAAGTTCCATGAGGACTGGGAACACGGCCTCCTCATTTTTGCCTCCCTTTCGGCATTCTGCACATTATACATAAATTACATAAAAGATTTGTTCAATAGATGAATTGCTCAATATCTTCCTCTTTGGCAATGGGATCCTGGCTGATTTTTTTTTTTTTTTTACAGACGAAATTTGGGGCAGGGAGTGGATTTCTTAGTTAAAACATGAGAGGATGTTCAGGGTCAGGATGTTCCTCGTTCTAGTCTTTCCTGCGTGTACTGGGAGCCATGGAATTGCCCTTCAGCTCCCTGTGGGAGGGAAGAGTAGAGCTGTCCCTGATCACACCTCAGCCATCTGAGTCAAGGATATGAAACAAGCCCTTCAGGAAGTGAGCCGATTAAATGTTATTTCCTCAGATATGAGGCTAATAAACAAAATTTAGTTAAAGAATCAAAACCCTGTAGATTCTTAACGTTCCTTAAAGCGGTAGAAATAGCTGAGGTCCTGCAATAAAAATAAATGAGGACCACGTGAAATTTTTCTCATTTTCCCCATCCCAGGGTCTTATCCTTCACGCTTCACGCACAGTGTGAGGTTAAAACCGGAAGAACTTTTTTCTTTCCTCCTTTGTCAGGGGGTAAATACCAGCTGGGGCTCTGTGAGCAGTGAGTAATACACCTGGCTTGGGACCAAGGTAACCGCCACCTGAAAACTTTCCACTCTGCTATTATTCTCCAGCTCGGGAGTCTTAGGATCCAAATGGGTGAACGAAGGAAGCTGCCTTCATGGGCTGTCCCCCACAGGACGCTTCCTACAGCACGGACTGCCTAGTTATGTCAACTCTCACTTTCTCCCCTATGCCCAGCCCATGCCCAAATGTTCGAGATCTCAGAATGATTTCTTCTTGTTTGACTTCTCTCTCCCCTGGCCACAGCTTGGCACATCCTCGGAGGTGGAAACCAACCTTAATATCATAACAAGCAAAATATATTTTGGACTGTCAATGTAGCAGAGGCCACAAGGACAGGTTTCTGCACATAACCCTCGGGCTTTATTTGTAGGCTTCCAGCTGTCGGTACCTGCCTCTCTGTCCCCAAGGTCATTTCCTTAAGCCCAGGGAGGCTGCTCTACCTGGCACAAAGCAGGCCTCAAGTTCAGGAGAATCAATATGGCCAGCAGTAGCCATAACCCACTCTAATGGCAACTGGGGACTGATACCCCGGCTTCCTGGCCCCTCAGTCGAGATAATTGTAAAGTGTATGCTTTATGGTTCACAGTATGTGAGCTCCTCACATACCTTTGATTAAGGGCATTCGCCATCCCTACATCACACCCCCGCTACCATACTACTATTTCCTGTCACTCCCAGATAAACGGCTAGCCCTTGAGTATTTGTCCTGGGTCAGCTGCCGGGGACACCCAGACCAAGACTGGCAGCAGGTACCTCCCCAAATTCTTAGAATGGATTCCAACACCAAATAGCCATAATTTTCGAATCATCCATGGGATGATGAAAACTTGCTAACTTTTCTGACTGAAAAATTGGCTAAGACTGAAAGCGGCTAAACTGAAGTTTCTTCACTCGCAGCATCAATATTCCTCAAACTTGCTTCTTCATGCTCTGAAAGTGTTCTGACTGAATGACCTCTGTTGGTTAAGTAGTTCAACAGAATGCATTTCCGATCAGTTTAATGTGCTTTGAAGGTTATGGTACAAGCCTGTGAATCATGATTCACAGGTGTTCTCCGGAACTCTTTCTGATGTACCAAGTGACCTTAGCCATTTTAATCCCTATATTCAACCAGAACGTGCTGTGTTGTAAAATCACAGTCCGTACCTGGTACAAAGGACATTTTAGTTTTCAGACTTATTTATTTTTCACGATTCTTTATTTTCCCTTTTCCCCATATACTGATTTATAATTTTTCTTCTCTTCCCTTTTTACTCACAACTCTCCCTCCTGTTACTGTTCTTTTTATGATAAAATGGTGCAGTTGCAGATAATATGCCTACAGTGGATACTAGTTCCCAACAGATCCCTCTCAGATCAAGGGATATTGGCTGCTAATGGTTCACAATTCAGTTCCTCCAGAGGAACTGTCCTAAGCTGAAAGTTATACTCCTCCCTGGGGACAACCAGCACCCGAAAATGCTCAGACCTTTTGTCTCAGTTTGGAACAACTCTGAAGAATCATGCCAGCTCCAAAGCTCTGCGCAGGATCAACTGAGCCTCTTTGCAGTTACATTGCGGTTCACCTTCTCCTTTTGCTTTTCCTTCTGCTTTTCTTGCTCTTTGCAAGTGCTGCTCTTCAGAGCACCCTGTAACCAAACTTCCTTCCAGAAATGTAAGAATCACAAGAGTCTGTTTCCCAGGAACCTGGCCTCTGACACTTCCAAACAAAATTAGATCAAGAGGGGTTAAAAATGTGTTCATTCTAGTTTACTATCATTTGTGTACTTTGCCTAGTATACATATAGGATGGTGTCACAAAAACTTACAAGGTGCAGCATATATTTGTATGTACTACTATTTGAAATAGATAGAAAAATAAAATGCGTAGATCTGGTTGAACCCTAGAAAACAAATATAATAGCACCTAACATATGAAAAGAGCTCAATAACTATCTTTCATTTAGCTTTCTTGCAATAAAATGATTTATACTTGTCTCATAATTCAGTTCTTCAAAGATTGTATATTTTTAATTGTAAACAATTGTGTTTTTAGATAAAAGTGTCCACATTTTGGGGTGCCTGGCTGATTCAGCTGGTAGAACATGTGACTTTTTTCTTTTTTTTTAAAGATTTTATTTATTTATTTGTCACAGAGAGAGAGAGAGCACAAGCAGGGGAAGTGGCAGAGGGGAGGGAGAAGCAAACTCCCTCCGAAGCAAGGAACCCAATGCAGGACTCAATCCCAGGACCCCAGGATCATGACCTCAGCCAAAAGCAGTCACTTAACTAACTGAGCCACCCAGGCGCCCTCTGACTTATTTCACTTAGCATATCCTCTCATTCCAACCCTATCGTTGCAAACGGCAAGATTTCATTCTTTTTGATGGCTGAGTAATACCATACACACACAGACGCACACACACACACACACACATACACACACAATGAAATACACACACCCACCCACACACACACACCACATTTTTATCCATTCATCTGTCGATGGGCTTTTCTCATGGTTTGGCTATTGTGGACATTGCTGCTATAAACATTGGGCTGCATGTGCCCCTTCAGATCACTATAAAATATTCACATTTTAATCTATATATAGGTAAATAAAACAATTTAAGATAAATTATTTCTTGGGGCACATGGCTGGCTCAGTCAGTAAAGCATGTGACCCTTAATCTTGGGGTTGTAAGTTCAAGCCCCATGTTGGATGTAGAGATTACTTTAAAATAAAATCTTATAAATAAATACATATATACATACATAAATACATAAATAAATAAAATTATTTCTTTAACTGCAGAATAAGGTGGCTTGTGCTGCTTGGCAGACTATTCATACTATACCTACCTCTACTTTATGACAATTGAAAAGACAGATGGAATGTAAACAATGTTCATTTTGTTGAGTAAGAATTTCAGAACTTAGCATACCTAAAAATAATCCATCATTGTCCCTAATGGTCGGTCAGCTTTCCTCTCACCATCACCATGATGGAAATAATTCAGTTTTCCCAAACGCTCCTAAGGCTCTCCATTAATCACAACGCAGCATCTTCTCCTTACCGACCTCCCATACCACCCCCATTCTCATTCTTAGGAGATTTATGAAAGTCTTTCCTGGAAACTTTTTCCAAACTCAGTCCCGTATTTGGGGGCGGGGGTGGTGAGGGACAAAGTTTAAAGAGGAGATTTTGCTACCGATAAATTAATTAAAAAAAAATAGGAAGTAAGCCAATAACCAATTAAAAATGAGAAATCAAAGGAAGAAAAGGTAAAAGGGTTATGTTTCTGAAATGGTGTTTCCTGTGAGTGTGTTGAAGGCACATCTGTTGGTGTTGCTTCCTTTAATTTCAGTCTTTCAATTGCTAGTCACTCAAATCCCTTGTTAGTTAAGGTCATACTAGCAGCTATAATAAATAGACCTCAAAATATATAATACTCAAGCCTCATAAAAGCTTATTTCTCGCTCACCTGAACTATTTCTGGGTGGAGGGTGGCTCTCAGGGAATGCTCAGGCCCTTTTGTATTGTGTTGTTTTTACTAGGTAGCTTCCCCCTCCCCCCAGGCCTCACCATCAGCATCCAATCAATAAAGGAAAAAACAGAACAAGGAGGAGACACCTACAGTTTCCTAAAAGGATTGGCTCAGCTGCGGCATAAACTATTTCCTGCACATATTCTGTTGGTAAAAATTCATGACCACAACAAACTATGAAGAAGCCTGAGAAATACGGCCTGACTGTATGCTCAGGTGTGTGTGTGGGGGGGTCATTTTTGTTGAACAGCTAACATACCCAGACACAGAGCCCTTGTGCAGCTTAAGAAAGATAACCAAGCGAATACCAAGCTTCTCCAACCATGCTGGGGGGGATCTTAAAGGTGCCGCCTGGCTGACTGTTAGAGCCCATGGCAGTGGAAGACCACCTTCTTCAGCTCTCCTTGGAGCTCCTAATACATAACATCTCATAGTAATTCTAATTCTTCAGTAATAGTTGCCCCTATACACCAAAACAGGCCCCACAGTAAAGCACTGTCTCTCTGAGACAGGCTAGATGGCCCCTTAAGAATTGACTGAAGAATTAAGCCTGTCTTTCCTCCCTCCCTCTTCCCCTTCTAATGAAGGGGTCACATTGTTTGGGAAGGTTTCTGAGATCATTATCTGGATGCCTCATCATTCTGACACCACTACTCTGGGCACTAGAATTTCAATCACCAAGTCCTGTGAAACTTAACCAGTTCCTTTTCTGAACGTTTTGTCAACAAACAGAATCAAGTTTTTTCATAAAATGACAGTTACCAAAACAAAAAAAATCATTTTTCTCTTGACCCACTACAGGAGAAAACAGTGAATCTTTCGTTTCAACATTCAAGCCAGAGATCAGAATTTTATTTGAAGAGGATGACAACTTTGTGGCTAATGGTATTCTTTTTGTACTTACTCACTCTTCCAGATGAACGACAGAGAATAATTGGTCATTCTGAAGGTGGCTTCACAAGAGAAGAGCTTACAACCCATATTGTATTTTTTTTTTTAGTTCAGAAAGGACATTCCTGAGGGAAAATATGATCAGGTTTATATGAGTCAAATGAAACTATCTGTGTAGGAGGCTTATGCTTTGTAGCATAAATGGTTAACTCAGGCGTGTCTACACATAGAGGAGCCAAATTGTAATTAGGAATCTTCAGGGAACACCACCACACTTGATATTATCAGTGTTTACCAGGAGTGTCTGCTCATATTTACAAATCACTTTTTAATGTTCATGAAAGTATCTTACCTCAATTATTTATAACTACTCATAGAGCATGGGTGGATAATCTTTTTTTTTAATTACCAGTTACATCCCCTAAAGCAAAATCCACCTCGTAGTTAATTTAAAGTTGTTTTTCCTTAAAGAAATATTAAGCATCCAAATCAATTTCTTTTCAGCTAAGCAAAGAAAGCAAAAAAGTACATAATTCTGACAAAAATACTTTGGGGGCACCTGGGTGGCTCAGCTGGTTAAGCATACCACTCTTGATTTCAGCTCAGGTCATGAACTCAGGGTGGCGAGGTCAAACCATGAAACGGGCTCTGCGCTGAGCATGGAATGTGCTTAAGATTCTCTCTCTCTCTCTCTGTCATAAATTAATACATACATAGAAAATTAAAAAATACTTTAAAATATATTTTATTTCCATATTGTAGCCAGGTAAGAGGAAAGAGAACAAGGAAGAGGTCGAAGCAAAGGGTGAGAAATAGAGACAGAGACAGGTGAGTAGACATAAAAAAAAGAAAGGAAAGTTTTAATAATAATGGAGGGAAGTGAGGGGGAAAAGGCAGAGAAGAGAATGAGAAAGAAAAGTGGAGAAAAAAAAGAGTAGCAAAATGTTTTCTTGAAAGGAATGGGGGACATTTGGACAAAGTAAAGAACAGAACCTACCGATGAGGTAAGAGAATTGGGAAAAGTTTTCTCCCGTATGGTAGCCATTATGACCAGAGCAACTCAAGGTTGAATGAAATCAAGTCCAAGATAGGTCAAACTGTGGGAGTTAGTTTCTTACTGTAGATTTTATGAAGAGCCACATCTCTCTAATCAGAAAGATACTCTTACTTAAGTGATTTTTCATAATTCACTTTCTTTATGACTTTCAGATTCTTTAAAAATTTTTAAAGTTTGCTTTAAAGTAAGCTCTACACCCAGCATGGGGCTTAAACTCATGACCCCAAGATCAAAAGTCACATGCTCTAATGACTGAGCCAGCCAGGCACCCCGTAGATTCTTTTTTTTTTTTAATTGACATATAATTTATGTACCATCAAATTAGCTTTTTTAAAGTATATGGTTCAAGGCTTTTGATAAATTTACAAGGTTATACAATCATCACCACTAAGTAATTCAAGAATTTTTCATCACCCCTAAAAGAAACTTCATATACATTAGTACTAATTCCCCATACCCTCCCTCTGCCGGCCACTGGAAACTAAAAATCTTCGTATCTTTGTTAATTTACGTATTTGGGAAATTTCATATAAATGGAATCCTATAATATGTGGCCTTTTGTGTGTGTTGCCTTTCCTTTAGCACATATTTAAGGTTCATTTGTGCTGTAGCATCAATAATACTTCATTCCCTTTTATAGGGAAATAATATTCCATTGTATGGGTCTATCACATCTCTTTATCCATTTATCAGCTGATGAAGATTTGAAATGTTTCCCGTTCTCAGCTATTATGATCATGTTGCTCTGAACATTTTTGTGCAAGTTTTTTGTGAATATCTGTTTTCAATTTTCTTGAGTATATGCCTGGGAGGGGAATTGCTATGTGACATAGTAATGCGACAGTTAACCTTTTGAGGAATTACCAAACTGTTTTCCAAAGTCGCTGCACCATTTTATTCAAACCAGTAGTCTGTAAGTGTTCCAAATTCTCCATGACCTCACCAACACTTGCTAAGGTCCAACTTTTTGAGTATAGTCATTCTGGTGGGTGTGAGATAGTTCCAATTGTGGTGCTGATTTGCATTCCTCTAATGACTAAAGAGTTGAGCATCTTTTCATGTGCTTAATGGTCACTTGTATATCTTCCCTGAAGAAATTTCTAACACAACCCGTGCTCACTTTTTAATTAGGTTGTCTTTTTATGATTGAGTTGTGTTCTTCAAATATTTTGGTTACCAGATCCTTGTCAGATACCTGATTTACAAATATTTTCTCCCATTCTGTGGGTTGTCTTTTCATTTCTTGATACGTAAAAGTTTTTCATTTTTATTAAGTCCACTTTATTCATGTTTTCTTTGTTGGATTATGCTTTGTGTGTCATATCTTAGAAACTGTCGCCTAATCCAAGGTCATGAAGACTTACCTATGCCTCCTCCAAGAGTTTTATAGATTTAGCTCTTACACTTAGGTCTTTGATCTATTTTGAGTTAATGCTTGTATATGATATGAGGCAGATGACCACATTCATTCTTTTGCCTGTGGATACCAATTGATCTAGCCCATTTGTTGAACTGGATTATTCTTTCCCCATTGAATTTTTTTTGGCACTGTAGGGACTTATTCATTTATTCTAGGTTATCTCATTTGTTGACAATTATTCATAGTATTCCCTTATAATCTTTTTCATTTCTGTAAGGTTGGTTATAACATCACCTGTTTCTTTTTTTTTTTTTTTTTAAGATTTTATTTATTTATCTGACAGAGAGAGAGAAATCACAAGTAGGCAGAGAGAGAGGGGGAAGTAGGCTCCCCGTTGAGCAGAGAGCCCGATGTGGGGCTCAATCCCAGAACCCTGAGATCATGACCTGAGCTGAAGGCAGAGGCTTTAATCCACTGAGCCACCCAGGCGCCCCTGGATTCTGCTGATCTTGAATTTAGCCCCTGAACGGAGACAGAAACTAGGACTTGTTTCTAATGAACAAAATATGGCAAACATGATGCCACTCTCTTGATTATGTTACATTACATAAGACTTCATCTTAGCAGACTAGAATGTGAGAAATTCTCTTAATTATATTTAGGAAGCAAACCACCTATGGCCTCTGGTGTGGACCTTATGTTAGGAAACTATGAGAGACCTCTAGAACCTATAGGCAGTCCCCACCTCCCCAAGAGCCAGTAAGAAGCCTCAGTTCTATTACCACAGGGAATTGAATTTTGCCAACATTCTGTGTGAACCTGGAGGTGGATTCTTCCTTGGTCGAACCTCCAAATGAGAATGCAACCAACACCTTGATTACAGACTGTTAGGCCCTGAACAGAGTATCCAGTTGAGCTATTTCCAACCTCCTGACCCATGGAAACTGTGAGATACAACTGTGTGTGGTTTTAAGCCACCCCGTTTGTGGTAATTTGTTACACAGCAACTGAAAACTAACACAACAAACTAAGATGTTTTTGTAGTAGTCCCGGCAAGAGATGACGGTGGCTTGGACCCGGCTAGTAGTCATGGAGATAGGGAGAAGCAGTCTGATTTGACATGTGTTTTGAACACAGAATCTATACATTTTGCCAACATCTGACAATAGTTTGGATATGGCATGTGTGAGAAAGAGAAATCAAAGATGACTCCAAAAATGGCTCCCCGGCTACAAATACCCAGCTTATAAATAAAATCCGGTCAGTCCCTGCTGACATGCTGTAGCACCTCTTCCGGGAATGCACTTGACCCTTTTCTAAGCCAGGCTTGTTCTACCCACACTTCAAGGTTTAACTGAAATGTTTCCCTTCAGTGAGACCTCCATCAGGCAAGATAGTTGCTTAAATTTTTATTCCCTTAGTCAGTTTGGGCTGCTATAACAGAATTCCATAGACGGGGTGGCTTATAAACAACAGAAATTTATTTCTCATAGTTCTAGAGGCTCAGAACTCCAAGGTCAAGGCACTGGCAGATGCAGTGTCTGGTTCACAGATAGCTGTCTTCTCGCTATGTCCTCTATGGGAGAAGGAACAAGGAAGCTCTGCAGGGTCCCTTTTTTAAAAAGGCATTAATTCCATTCATGAGGCTCCCAAACACCCCACATCCAAATACCAAATCCCCATTGGGGGATTAGATTTCAACATATGAATTTTGGGGGACACAAATATTCAGTCTATAGGACTGTCCTAGAATATTGTTCAAAAATCTCTATTCTTTCTCACGAACTGTAATTTATGTTTATACCTCAGTCTCTTACATAAGGTAGGTATCTCATTTTTCATCTTTATATTCTGAAAGCCTAGAACAGAGTCTGGGACATGTAGGAAATGTTCAAATTTTGATGAATGAATAATTGCAGTAATTCTGGAAACATGTGAAATCATCAGATTAACTGTATTTTATTGGATTCTGTCCTCTCGTATCAACATAGTTCATCTCACTATATGATTAACTAAAGCAGAAAAGATGTGAACTCAGATACTACCTGTGTAATAAACAGATCACAGTGCGATTATTTGACCGTGTTAACTCCATTAATAATATTACTCATATTATATATACAGTGTCTGTATGCATTCATCTGCTTGTACATGTATGTGTGTGTGTGAGAGGAAGAGACGGAGACAGAGAAAAAGAAGTCTGTAAGCTGAAAATAATTTTTAAATCCAATTTGAAGTTCAGATACCTTCTTCATTTATATTTTTTCTACCCTTGTAAAAGGATGAAAGCAAGTTTTTGAAAAGACTTTGAGACTGATATTTCAACTACTTAAGAATGTGGAAAAGGGATAAGATAGATGCTGGGCCCCTTTAAAAAAGGAAAGGAATGTTCCAATATAAAAAATATGGTATTCATGGGCTACAGTTTGTTCAAACACACAGGGGTGAGTTTCCAGGCTTCAATCCAACTGTATGATGCAGTCAGAAGCCCTGCGCCTGCTCATAAAAATGTCTCAGATGAAAGACTTTGAAAACTTTTAGGAGCTTTAACTCCCAAGCACAACAATGTGCTCGTCCCCATTTCATTCAGGACCAGAAGTTCAATACTGAAGCTGACAGACCAATGATTATAGTTTCTCTAATTCCAGAAAATACACACACCTCCTAAGGGGACAAGTAACCTGAAAATATTGTTGGAAGAGCCTCTCTGAGTCAATTCACCATATGCCCTAAAGTGTCTTATTTTTCTGGAACACCCAAATTCTCCAATAAATCATAAATACATAATCACTGTCACTTGGGAAACTTCTGGCAGCAAGACTTATGACCTGAAGCATGATGGAATTTTTGTCTCTCCAGTTAAAAATGATGCTCAAAGCAGCCTATTACTTTGGTTAGAGTTATTCACAAATTGGAACCAAATCTGAAATGCCAACCCCAGAAGAAAGCCAGACCTGAAAACTACTGAAAGGGTTTTCCATGGACAAAATCAAGAAGCAGAACAAATCCAGGCTGCTCAAAAGGTTACTCAATCTAAACTCAGTTCTTAGACAAGGATGGACTATCAGTTGATAAAGACTGATATGTCTTTACCAATATGGATTAAAGCCCCCCAAGAGATAATACCAAATAGTAAGTCTCAACATTTGACCTATGGTACCTTGTAAACATTCAAACAACTGTCATTGTTGAAAATGGGTAAGAACTGGAAATTATTTTTAGAAACACATATAGTACATTCATTAAGCCCCTCATAGTTCTCTCAGTCTCTGCTATAAAGAATGCCATTTAAAACATGCATGCTAAATAAATTAATTAAATAAATAAATAAATAAAACATGCATACTTGTGAAGGAGTGTGGAGGGGAATCAGTAGGTAAAGAAATATTTGTTTTGTGGTTACAAAGCCATATTTCAGAGGCATAAAACAGACATAAGACTTTTCTTTTAGAGAAAATCATGTAACTTACAGATTAAAATGAATACATACATACATACATACAAACGAAATATCCAGCAATGAAACTCAGTAACCCAACATGGCTAAAACCAGTGAACTATGCTTAATTCTGCACAGAGTTTCCATAAAGATATGTACAAACAGAAAGAAGATTATTTTGAAAATTGTTTTCCGGTTGATCTAGACAGGAAACCAGGCCTATATAGCACTAACACTTATTTGCATTTAATAACTGTTAAATTTCAAATCATTATCTTTTCAAATTGCCCAGCAATTATCTTTTTTTTAAGATTTTTTTTTTAAAGATTTTATTTATTTATTTATTAGGAAAGAGAGAGAGTGAGAGAGAGCAGGTCAGAGTGAGAAGCGGACTCCCCATGGAGCCTGGAGCCCGATGCGGGACTCGATCCCAGGACTCCGGGATCATGACCTGAGCCGAAGGCAGTCGCTCAACCAACTGCGCCACCCAGGGGCCCCTAAGATTTTATTTTTAAGTAATCTCTACACCCAATGTGAGGCTTGAACTCACAACCCCAAGATCAAGAGTAGCACGCTCTACCGACTGAGCCAGCCAGGCAACTCCCAGCAATTATCACCTTGCCACATACTTCATTCTTGTGAAACTGAAATATCATGACTAACTTTTTTTTGTTGTTTTAATTTTAAGTTTAAGATAGGCAGAACAGGATAATGGAAAGAGCAATGGATTTGAACACAGCAGGTATAGGTTTGAATCTTACAGTAACTGTGATATCAGGTCTCATTTTCGCATCCGTAAAATGGGGATATCTTCTTAATTTTTGTGACATGGTGAATGGAATCTAATGGCTTCTATTTAAAGATGGTGGATTAAACACATTCTTCCTAAAAGCCAAATGCAACATCAGTACAAATTATTTTATAAGGCATAAATTCACAATGATGGAGCAGGGAAGAAAACTACAGAAACAATTTTTGAGGCAAAAATATAGACAAGTGGTGATCAAACCGGCAAACCCAAGAAAGCTGAATTTTAAACCAACAGTGGGGAAATCTAGTTTACAATTCATGAAAAGGTTCAGGAATTAATGAAACCCTCTGAAGGGGTGGTGTGTGTGTGTGTGTGTGTGTGTGTGTGTGTGTGTGTGTGTAGATAATACTGATAGAAGAGCACTGGTTGAAAGATGTTTGAAAAGCAGTTGGGTCCCTGTATCCCCTCTCCCACTCCATGTGCTTGGGCAAGCTGCCCGTCCCCTACACTGGCAGATGTCTGGGATTTTATTCTCTGGAAAGAGAAAAAGCATAGGGTTTCTTCATTTGGGTAAATCAGACATAGATGAGCAACAGGGTCCATGACAAACCCAAGAAGATTAAATGAAACAATTCACAGTATTCTAAGACATTCCCCACTCACCTACCCAACTCTCTATGCCAGGAACATTGGCAATCAGACCTGGACCATCCTCTGAGCAGAAGACTGAAGGAGTCTCCCTTGGAGAAATTTGACCAACTTAATAGAAAAGACACAAATATACTGATGTCAGTGGTTCTCTAATTTAGAGCATCACACACACTCAGAGCTTCCAATCAGCTTTGGAGCCTTCCATTATTAAACATGAATGAATTTACTTGTGGAGCATAAGGAATAATGTGGAGGACATTAGGAGAAGAAAAAGAAAAGTGAATGGGGGGAAACCAGAAGGGGAGATGAACCATGAGAGACTGTGGACTCTGAGAAACAAACTGAGGGGTTTGGAGGGGAGGGGGGTTGGGGATGGGTGAGCCTGGTGGTGGGTATTGAGGAGGGCATGTACTGCATGGAGCACTGCACGATCCGGGGATCATGAACTGCGCCAAAGGCAGACGTTTAACTGACTGAGCCACCCAACCACCCCAAAAATACTACATGATTAACTGAATATTGACATAATCAAAATCTATGCCTCAATTAGGATGTCAGAGAGGAAATATCTGTGTGTAGTAGAGGCAGAATGAGAGTGTTAACCCCTTATCTTTTATATTAGGAAGTCAACAGATTATCTCTAAGTGTGTAAAATCAAGAAATAGGGTAAGTTTGTTATCTGGACATATTAAAAATATTAGAAGATTAGCTGAACCGGTAAATATGGTTGCTTTTGGAGAGTGTGAATTGGGAAGAGGAAGGGATAAAAGTCAAGGATTTTGATAAAATCCTTTGATAAAAGCTCTTTATAAAGTCCAAGGACTTTGATAAAAATTAAGACTTGTTAAAAAAAAGGTTAAATGACAAACTATGCCTCAAAATCATCTCTTAGACTACCTGGTTTATAATGAGCAGCTAATAATTTCTTAATTTGTTTAAAATAAGAGTAGGAAGATTAGATGCGTGCCACAGTTCTTTTGTACAAGAGGATGTCAATGACCCAGAATGTGGAAACTAGGAGCACATTGTCCAAGACCCATGACAATATCTCATCTTTGGAAATTGTATGGACTTTATCAGGCACAGCCAGGAAACGATATATTTTTCCTTATTGGCCTAGCAAGTCTGTTGAAACACAACTCAATGAAGCAATTTGAACAAAGACCTTCGTGCATGCAAGTGTAGTAAATGCATTTGCTTGGCCCAAAGAGAAGTATGAGAAGTATGAGAAGTATGAGACAAGGTAATGAGACAGCTCCATGAAATGGATCAAGTTCTCACTCTCAGAGTTTATCTGGAGTGGTTCTCAACTGCATACTAGATTCATTTGCGGAGTCTTAAAACTCTTGATGCCCATGGCATCCTAGACCAATCAAGTCAAGATCTTCTTCAAAGTACCTTGAATGATGCCAATGTATAGTGAAGGTAGAGAACATGACCGTAAGGCATGAGTTCATGCCATTTCCCAATCAGAGCCCAGGATAAGGTAGAGAGACATGCTCAATAGGGAGAGAAGTTGGGTATCCTTCTCTGTACCAGGTCCAACCCGCACTTCTTACCCAACCCTGCCCTACTCTCAACTGGCACAGATATATATACATATATATATATATATATATATCTTCTGGGTCATTGTAGAGAATGTACTCTCAACAGGGTGTCACCTGGGACGCCAGGGTGGCTCAGTCAGCTAAGTGTCTGCCTTTGGCTCAGGTCACGATCCCAGGGTGCTGCGAATGAGTCCTGCATCGGGCTTCCTGCCTGTCACTCCCCCTGCTTGTGCTCTCATGCTCTCTCTGGCAAATGAATAAATAAAATCTTTTTAAAATGAAAAAAAAAAAGAATTTTTGTTTTAAGATTTTTATTTATTTATTTATTTATTTGAGAGAGAGAGAGAATGAGCGGGGAGGAGAGACAGAGCGAGAGGGAGAAGCAGACTACCCGCTGAGCAGGGAGCCCAATGCGGGGCTCCATCCCAGGACCCTGAGATAGTGACCTGAGCTACAGGCTGATGCTTAACTGACTGAGCCACCCAAGTGCCCCCAAAAAGAATTATTAAAAAATAAGACAAAACAGCATGTCATCTTCTCCTCCCTCACTCACCAGAAGAGCTCTGATTGGTCGAAATCCAAGACACTGATGGGGAGTGGACCTTGAAGGCAGAGACCAGGTTCTATTCTTTCCCCTTTATCCCAGCAAAGTAAACCATTTTTTTTTTCTGTTTCTAGGCCACTGGCCTTCACAGGGAGGGCTCAGGCACACTGGCCTCCTTCGTTTCAGCATCTCTGCAGGTGGGACTGGATCTCTCATGAGAATCCAGGGAATGGGGACGAGGACACGGACTCGGGCTACTCGGGCTACCACAACAGAATACCATGAACCAGTGGCTAAGAAAACAGGTACCTACCTCCAGCACGACCTCCACTTCCGGAGGCTGGAAGTCTGAGGTTAGGGTGTCAGCATGGCTGGGTTCTGGTGACAATTCTCTTCTTGACTTACAGAACGCTACCTTCTTGCTGTGTCCTCACAGGACCTCTCCCTTGTGCACAAGTGAGAGGGAGGATGGGGGACAGAGAGTCGGACAGAGACAGACAGAAAGGGAGGGAGGGCTCCCTAATCCCATCACGAGGGCCCCACCCTTATGACCTCACCTAAGCCTAATTACCTCCCAAAGGCCTCATCTCCAAATAACAGCAGATTGGGGTTAGGGCTTTAACATACGAATGGTGGGAAGGCACAAATATTTAGTTGTTAACAGAAGTGTTGGGCCTCCGGCTGGCCGGCCCGGGCCTCCGGCTGGCCCTTGCCTCCAGCGCAGTCTTCCAGGGGTTACTAAGTCTCAGTACCTGGAAGGGTATTTTTATTAAAACCCATCCAGTCGGGGCCCCTGGGCGTCTCAGTGGGTCAAGCCTCTGCCTTCGGCTCAGGTCATGATCTCAGGGTTCTGGGATCGAGCCCACATTGGGCTCTCTGCTCAGCAGGCAGCCTGCTTCCCCTTCTCTCTCTGCTTGCTTCTCTGCCTACTTGTGATCTCTCTCTCTCTGTCAAAAAAAAAAAATCTAAAAAAAAAACAACAACCCATCCAGTCATCATCTTTGTCTGTGCCCTTCCTCAGTTCAAATACCTCAAGAGAGAGAATGGGAAAATTTAACTTCTGAATTCTTTTACTAGAAGCACTCTTTATAGATTTTTATAGATCCCCAGCCGGCCCTCCACTACCCTGATGGGCCGAAGAAGAAGCCGCTGATGTTTTCCATTCTTCTCCCCAATCAATCAGTATAAGCATTTCAAACACAGAGCGGGGGTCTTGTGCTAAGCATTATAGGAAACCAAGAAGACTGTCTCCTAGCTCACAAAGCAGGGGTGAAACTCAAAATATTTCACAGGGGCAGAGGCATGGGCAATGATTATAAATCAATATAAGAGTATTTCAATATATTAGCAATATGCACAGTAATCCCAGTGTGGTCCAACTAAACATTAGCCTTGCCCCAGAGCACTTTTGAGTGCAATGCTGCGTGTGCATTAATGAATTCAGGAATGCACTGAGGAATGCGAAAGGTATGGAAGCAAAGCCAAGCTGGAGCCTCCTGCCCCACACCCCTCACTTTCTCCTTTCTGTACTGAACCTTGGATTCCTCCACCTGGGGTGATCCTGCCAGTGGGGTGCCCTGCCTAGAGACAGGGCCCAGTGTTAGTTATAAACCTGAATCAGCCTTTCCACTAGACAGGCCCTGGCTTGGGAAATAGAGAAGTGAAAAGAAAAAAAGAGGTCCTTCAATTCGGCTGGAGGGAGGAGGGAGGGTCACCAGCAGAGTGAAAAGGAGACTCCTCAAATTACATCTGTCCACACATGCACGCGAAATGTTGCTTAAAAAATAAATGAGGTTAATTTCTCTTTACGGGTTCCCTTTCATCTCAGGGTTTCAAAGCACTTTGCCACCTTCATTCCTTTTTTAATCTAAATATAAATGGAGGACCCTAAGGGTTAAAGTTCAGTAAAGCTCTTTGAACTTGAGAAAGAAAAAGCACCAAAGAAAAAAATTATTTTTTATCATTGTAAGATCCAAGTGGCCAAGCAGGGACCACACAACCAGAAAACTCTCCTTCTGAAGAAAGGCCACGCCTCTGCTCCGAGGACACGCTTGCTAATTAAAATCACAATTAAAACCAGCAGGGAAGCCGGAGAGCAGGAGAGTAAAACGCCCTTCCCCAGGAGCAGAAACACTCACGCCTGACTCACGCATGATATATCAGATTTTCTCCAGCAGGCATTTGGAGAAAAGAAAAGAAATTCGAGTCCAGGCCGCCCTCCATCTACTGACCCAGTAAACTCCATGTCTGGGTCGGTGACACATCCCTGAGTCGCAGCCACCTCAACGGAGTCCCAGTGCTGGGCGAACCCGCTTGGCTTCCTGTGCTTGGAAACGTTTGCATCTGCGTTTTTCAGCAAGGGGAAAAGTCTCCGAATCTCCCCAGGTCCAGCATGTGAGTCATTAGTGGGTGTTTGTGTTTTGGGTTCTGGGTTTGAGTTACCACCCTTCCTGCTGTTGGTGTCCTCAGTCCAGGGGGAGTAATGGAGAAGAGAGAAGGAGCAATTCGTGTGATGGTAAAAGCGGGCGCCCCGAAGTGGGTCGGCCCAGCAGTTGTAGCAGCAGCTCGCGGTAAAGATCACTCTTCTCTCCGTAAACAAGTATCTGACATTTATAAATAACACTGGGAAAGAGGAAGGGGGAGGAAGGAAGAGAAAGAAGTCTATAAAGGATGTGATTGAGCTAAGCGGAAGTAGAGTCTAGTCGAAGTAAAAATAGGCAGCTGCCTGTTTGTTTCCTAAAGGAGGGATGGGGCTGCTGACGTTGATGAAACTACAGGTACAGCTCTCTGGCACCAGTCCCCAGGGGCCTGGCAGTGTGGCCCGGGCAGGGGTGGCGTGCGTAGGTGGGGTTGCCAATATCCCTGAACAATTCTAGAATGTGAAAGACCACCCTGGCTTTGAAGAGCTAGCTTCCTGATGTTCCCTCCCTTCAGTGCTATGCCTGGCACCTTTTATTCCTGGAAAGGACCTCAAGACCACCCAGAATTACTGCAACTGGAATGTTCTACAAGGTCC